>CANTUT010001262.1:120000-785000 GCA_947687605.1 Reutealis trisperma | reverse complement strand
TGGAGCTAGTTTAGAATTTGAAATTGTTTAGGAACTTGCGTTTATTAAAAATCCTCTTTAACTTTAAATGGATTAGGAGGAGTTAAAAAAATGGGATTATTTTTATGGATTTGAAAAGAAAAATTTTTGGCATTGGCAAAAAAAGAAAAGAAAAGAAAAGAAAAATTTTAGGTTTATAATAAAATAAATAAATAATAAATATTTTGAAATTGAGGTTTTTTGGTTGAAGACCGCAGCTAAATCTTTAACCAATGCAAGGCTTAAATTCAGCCTAGCATTTGTAGAAGATATTTATTAGACCCATATTTATAGTTGATTGGGCTTAATTGAGTTTTGAAAATTAAGACACATATATCTAAATGGAAGCTCATAAAACAAGTATTTAGAAATTCTGAAAAATTCTAGAAGATTAAAAGAAATGGTGGAAAAGAAACTTTAAACAATATATATATATATATATATATATATATATATATATATATATATATATATATATATATATATATATATATATATATATATATATATATATATATATATATATATATATATATATATATATATAGCCAATATGAACAATGGAAGCTCTAAAATCCTCGTCTCAAAGAGAAACTGAGTAAACTCTTTTGCCATTTTTTTAAAAAAGTGAAGTAAGAAAAAATGGAGGACAACAGCGGGTTAAATGGAAGACTCTTGAGACTTTAAATTCCAACCAAAATTATTGGTAGAATAAGGAAATAAACTTTAAGACTCTAAAATAAATTAAAGTCTTTAGTATTTAATGAGACTTGCAACCATTTGAATAAGGGATTATGAACGTTTGGTCTATGACAAACTTTAGGATTTTGCAATGTGCTTTGATTTTTAGGTAGATTTGGAGAAATAAGGGTGTAAGAGATAACTTTGTCATTTTGATGGAGACAAGTGTCTTTAAAATGTCCATTTTTAAGGAGAGACTCTGTCAAAATTTTTAAAAAATTTAAATATAACTTAAATATTTTAAGTTAGAATTTAACATATTGTTTTTTGGCAATTTGATAGCTTTAGCTTCAATACCTCACTCAACTTCTCTTCCCATAACCCCTTCAAATAAAGGACCATCTCCTTAGGCAATTATTCAATTTTCGCTAGTTTCATACATAGTTTGTTAGGTGCTCTGTCAAGTTTTTAACAATTTCACCTGCTTGCATGTTTATTGCCAAATAATCAAACCTACGGATTTCATACACCCTCTTGAGTTTCTATTCTCTCTTAGTAGGATTGATGAGCCAGTCCTTTTAGATCATCAGAAGCCTGCTATCCAAATCAAATCTTGGCCTAAATCCTTAAAAAGTTGGGTAAAAAGGATTGATAGACTGACGCCAGCTTATGAAGCATAATAGAAGGATCACGTATTTATCATTTTATCTGGATGACAAAAACCTCTTCACCAATGTGTGCCAATCTTTTGTTTGCTATGCTTTGGTTATGATCACCCTATTGCAATTCCTTCATCCTCCTTTTGGGTCATATGTCGATTACCTTAAGCAATATATTGGCTCCAACTAATCTACCAGTAACAAGGGATGATGCCCCTTCTACTTTTGATGTTTCTCAGCTAACAACTATTTGTTTCCTTGGGAGCAAACTTCTTATACTGCTCTTATTTACCATATGGTGAAATCTCCTTCAGCTTTACAGGACCATGAATATGTACTTTTCATCTGGACCTTATTGAATTGGTTTATCTTTTATCCTCTTGCTGGAAAGCAGCAATTTCCTATGGTTCTTTGGAGGGTAATTGTAATATCCTAACCCAATATAAGATATATATATAGTATATGTGTAAAGATATTCGATTAGCATCGTAATACGTGCCCAAGATAAAAAATTGAATATTTTCAGATATTCAAATAATTTGAATTTAAATGTTTTAGATAATAATTTTATATGGAAATATTTTCCTTATTGACATAATTATATTGACTTTCAAAGTTATAGATATTTAAGAATTTATATTTGAATATTGAAATTGATATTGATATTTATTTGTATTATTATATTGATATTGATAAAGTAAATTTATATTGATATTTGAAATTATATATATGATTTATTATATTGTTTTACTAATATTTTTAAGAGAATATTTTGTTAAATAAAGTATTGATTTTTAAATTTATTATTTATCTAAATGAGAAAGTTTAAATTAAAGAAATTGAAATTTTATTATGTAATATAAAAATTTGTTTGATTATTATTTGAAATCATATATTATGATTTATATTATAGTTATTGAATAATATGGTGAATTATGTGAAATTAATGTTTTAGTTAAAATTATGGTTTGAAAGAAATATGTAACTAATTATTATTATTATTATTATTATTATTATTATTATTATTATTATTATGAACAAAAAAGATAGAAATTAGTGTAGCCAAAATGAGTAGAAGGGAAGAAGAAATACAGAATAGATAAAGAGAGAGTCGGTAGACACAAAGAGATAGAGAGAGAGAGCTACACCCCTGAACCACCGCCTTTCGGCCGCCGCCGATTGACACGTATCCCACAAGAAGGAAGAGCGCCCACTGCCCAATCAACCTGCAGAAGCCTGTAGCCAATCGCTGCAGAATGGCGGCACATGTGCAGTCTAAAGACTCGCCGGCAGAAAATTTTCGAGCTAATTTTCGGCCGTTTCAGATCTCCATTTTCGACGAATTTGGTATGGATGAACTCCTCATGATTCCATCTTTAATTTAGTATATAGTTTGCTAATTTTAGATAACGTTTATTTTGATCGAAATTCGGTGTTCTTTACCGCTGTCGACATCGTTTCTAACCATTTTTCGGTGAATTACAGAAAATGAATGTTATATTTGGACTCCTCATGTCATATGCTAATTGTTGATATCCTCAGATTGTGATTTGATCATCATGGAAATTTTCCGGCGACCTCTGAAAGTTACGATTTTGGATAGCAGCTCTGGCTCATTAAACCGAACCATATGGTATAAATCTTGACTCCTAATTGTATATAAATAGTGAATTATGAGTTTATTTGTGAGAATTTAGGTAAATGATTTATTGGAATTAATTAGTTAAATTAGATAACTGAATTGAGATAATTGTTATTTATATGATTATTGAGTATTATTAGTGATCAAATTGAAAGATTAAAGTGAGACATTGAGATTAGAATTGATTTAATTGAATTGATTGGATATTAGTTTGATAATGAGGAGTGAAATTGGTGGATGAGATTAGTGAATTGAAGGTCCGGGTTAGACCATTTGATTGTGATGTTATGGATAAAGTGAATTTATGGTAATAGGGAGTTGATCTTAATTTAGAGGAGATGCTGCTGAATTTTTGATAGATAATTTAAAGTTTAAAGATAGATAATAAAGAAACAGTATAATGGTATTTAATAGATGATATTGCGATTTTAGGAGAATTTCAAAGGGGAATTCGGAGGATAACAACAAGAAGTGGATATTTAGCTGGAGTGATCGACAGTTCAGGTGAGTGAAGAGTACATAATGTTATGATTAAATTCAAAGTATTTAAAATTAATAAAATCTCGTTATCATTAAATTAAGAAGCATGTTTATAGTAATAAGAAATTCCATTGTTTATTGATAAGAATAAGTTGATAAATGTTAATATTTATTGTAATTAACTTTCTATAGATTTCCAAAAGTTATAAATTTAATTGATATTCCAATAATATGATACCCAAAGTACCATCATAAAATGTTAAGAAAATATATATATATTCCTAAAGTATTAATTAAGGAACATTCCAAATGCTTCACAAGAATAGCTAGAAAAGCTACCAAAAGTGATTAATGTTATACATAAGCATCTTGCTTATGTATATGTATTTATATCTAAATTGTAACTATATAAAAATTCTTATGGTTAAAGGAGTGAGTTAAAAAAATATGTAAAGTCGTATATAAAGTTAAATTAATAGTTAATATTCTTCCTAAAGGGGAATCACATGTTTAATCATTAGTAATACCGTTATTGTTAAACTGTTGAGCCTTAAATACTGAAAGGACTTTATATATATATATTTTAAGTGTTACCTAAAATAACTCTTTCCTACTAGTATCTAAAAAATCCTTAAGAAAGTATATATGAACCTTGATCTCTAATAAGCCATTTGAACCTTAGAAATTTATCAAATTCCAATTTCTCATTTTATCAATGGTTAACCTTAACATACAGATCCCCATCTGATGTGGGTAAGACATCATACTATATGCATACAAGAATCAAATTGTATACAAGTGATATAGGGGTATGTTCTATAAAGAACCTCTACCTCGGGTATGCCAAAGCGCCTCTTCCCCAAATTTGAGGGAGCTTTATGCTTTGAGTATGCTACAAATAGCCTCTACCCCAACTATATGGGAGCATGCTCATATCAAGAGCCACTGCTTCAGGTGTACTCAAAAGAGCCGCTACCCCAACTAAATGAATGATCTCTGTTAGCCTCAATGTTATTGTTACCTAAACATATTGAAATTCTTGTTCATTGATACCTAACCAAGTTTATTATAGGAACCAAGAATGTTGTCACCCTATTTGCCAAATGTGATCTAAAAGTGAAATGACTAATTGACATTACAACTATAGAAGATCCATCCCAATGGAAATAATTATAAGTTTAAGTTTGACTATTATCTCCTTTGAATTTAAAAAGTATATGTATATGTATAAAATATTTCCCTTAAATTTGTTAATATCATTGAAGATATATATTGCATTAAATGTATATATAATTTATTTAAATAACATGTTTATTTGATGAAATTGTTTAGATTATAAATATATATGATTTCCATAAAATTAATATAAGTTTCTTATATGAATATCAAAAGTAATTTTATGTAATGTTATTTTAAATACCTAAATGATATATGTCATTATATAATAAAAAATATTTGGTTATAGTTTATTGTTTAATAATTAAACCATTGATATTAAAGTTAATTATTTATAGATTTCTTGAATTCCAGAAATTTCCATTTTACATGTATGTATATGAATTTTACTTGAATATTTGAAAATTTCATAGTTGTATAGTTTTATAAAGTTGTATTTTAATTATTACGAGAATTGCAAGATTTAAATATATTTATATATTTTTCCTTGAGATATAAAATATTTTAGAAACTTTATGTTATTGATTTTTATAACCTATTAAGTGTAAATGTTTTCAAGAGATACGTGTATTGAACGATGAGACAATTATTTGTATGAGTATTCGTCTAAAATTAAAAGATTTTTAATACTCCTATCAAATTTAAATTTTGAAGATTTGTATACTAAATTACTATTTTAAATCTCTTATAATGAATTATGAAATTTTTCAAGAATTATATGTATGTAATAAATAGATTTCAACGTCTGTATTTATATGTTTAAACTAAACATTTGATGTATAAAATTGCTTAACTTCTAAGAATATGAGGTTCCAAAATATATTTATTAAAATGATAAGTTGAGGTTTCTAAAACTTTAAGGTTCTAAATGCTCATGTGTATATCCTTTGTATGGATAATGATTATACTGTTCAAATCCTACCAAAGGTTGAGATAATTTAATGAAGACAAAAATCATACACCACAAGTGTTAAGCAAGTGGGAATTAAATAGTGAAGACTCCAAGATGTATGTGTTTTCAAAGATATTAAGTTTATATTGTATAAGTTTATCTAACTTCTAAAGAGTATGAAATTTCAAAATGTGAACACATATAGTAAAGTTTGAAATCTCTAGAACCTTATGAACTTAAACACTTATTTATATACCACTAGTGTTGAAAATGGCTTAAACATGTTTTACTTGTACCAAAGATTATTGCAATTGAATCAAGACAAGAATTATGGGTTATTATTCGAAATTGAATATAAATCTATATACTATAATCTATTTACTGCAAAAAGTAAAGTATCTCTGATTGTTCCAAAAGTACATCTCATATGATCTATTGGAATAATCAAAATATTATGATTCAAAAGATTTCAAAAATGTGCAGTTAGTTGGAAATGAAGATTTACTTATATAATTGCCCTAAATAATGGAAATAACTCAAAGTAAATAAATTAATTTAAAGATTTATATTTCATGAATTATAAATATATGATCAGTGAGTTATAATTTAAATTTTCCAAAAATTGATTTTATTCTTGCTCACTGAGCTTTCCCTAAGCTCACCCCCTCCACTCACCAGTTTTGCAGGTGAAAATTTAGTACTTACAAGAATCTAGTGGATACTAGCAAGTTGATTCCTCAAGCAATTATTTCTTCCTTGAGGATTTCCAAGTCTAAGTAATAATTTGGCTCTACATAATCATTTGCATTTGTAAATATGTTTGAAACTCTTTAGATGCTCCATGTGTGTTAGATAGTCCAATTGAATATGATGTCATGAAAAGCATTTGACAAGTATTATATTAATGTGTAAATTAAATACTAAACTGAGACTGATCATGAATATGAGAATCAATGATGAATCTAGTATGGAAAGCGTGATTTGTATGCAGGTTATGATCTTGGGCAATGTAATTGTTACTGATATTATATGGATTTTTGGTTATATATGTATAGGTTCTATGGGTTATTGGTGCCTTTATGGCTACCCATGCCCTAGGACTGTCACATCATGAAAGTAGGATGTGACAGCAATAGACAGTGGTAGGCATGTGGCTTTGGGTTCCATACTTTTGGGAAACATTTTTAGATTTTTGTCTCAAATTGTGAGTGAGACACCTTTAACTAGTTTTGGAGGTAGCCTATAGATTGTGTAGCTTTGGCTATTCACCTATTTTTCAGGTTTTGCAGCACAGGGTACTATTGAATGGAGTGGTTCACATGTAGGTGGGTTCTGCAGTGCGATACCACTTTCAGTATTAAGTACTTTTACCAACTTTTTTACCCGGTCTCAGCTTCATCCTTTCCACTTCTTTCTTTTCAATGATTATGAGCCAAAGTCTTTGCTACCACTCTATGCTAGGCGGTATTCCATAAATCTCACCCCTATAGCTAGAGAACTTTAGTCCTCATTCACTTTTACCTGAGTGCTCCATACTAGAGTATTGAGCCATCATACGTTGAGCTCTTTATATGAGTTTTATAAGGCATATTTCAAGCTCTACAGGCCTTTATATGGTCTTGCCAATTTGGTTTTTTTAAGGAATTTCTAGTATCCCTATATTTTTTAACCCTATTAATGGTCCTTGAGTACTAGCATCCTAGAAAGCCATTTATGTGGCAGTCGTGACAGGACAAAGTGATTTCACTTTTATCCCCCTATACTAGATTCACCATTCCTCATATGACATGAGGAGTATTTTTACACAGTGGTGGAGCCTATAGTATGACGAGGCGATTCTATTAATTGAGATTGAGTATCTTAACTTTAGCGCTTTCAGTTGATTTATTTGTTTTCTCCCATTTGACCTTTTATTTCTTTTATAGGTGATGAGGCTGAGGAAGATAATGATACTAACACACAGATTGAGTATGCTATTTCATCCCTTAAGTTTGAGTACGAGGATCTAGAAGAAGTAGAAGAAGACAATGCATCTCCTCCAAAAAAGAAAAAGAAGATCATGTAAAATTCTACTATTATTATTAATGGGAAGTCTCCATTACTTTCTAAGATACCCAATCAGGGCACTCCAATCCTTACTGCTTCTACTTCCTCCAATCATTTTCGATGCTTGATGAGACTTCAACACTAGGGCTAACCCAAGACTACTACATCTAAGCCCATAATTATTATCTCTTATTCTATTCATCCTGTAGCTACCAGTATTAATACTCCATCTATCTCCCTATCAGAAGAAGACCTGACCATTCCATGGCAACTGGATCTACCCTGGTTTCATTTGGTATTCTAATGGATATGGTTCCTACTGAAAAAATGGCTACTGTTATGTCTTTTATAGGTTTTGCAACTCTAGGAGTTAGGACTACACCATCTCTTAGGTATGATTCCTTACTTCCCTTTTTTTTTTTTTTTAAGGAATTCTAACTCTATTTATTTTTATGGTTATAGGGCTCTACCATGACAATGACACACCTGACTCCTATAAAGCAACATAGTTTGAGCATGCCATTTCATCCCCTAAGTTTGAGCTTAAGGATCCGAAAGAAGTAGAAGAAGAAGATACATCTCCTTCAAAAAAGATAACGAAGACCACATATTCTACTTCTACTACTAGTAGGAAGTCTCCATCTCTTTCTAAGAGACCCAGTCAGGGCACTCCAATCCCTACTGCTTCTACTTACTCCAGTCATTTCAGGCAATCCAGCCGACTTTAGCCTAAAGGCTAATCCAGGACTACTACATCTAAGCCCATCATTATTATCTTTGACTCCATTCATCCTTTAGGTGCTAGTGTTGATACTCCATCCGTCTCCCTATTAAAGGAAGACCCTTCATGGCAACTAGACTTACCTTAACTTCTTTTGGTATTCTAGTGGGTCTGGTTCCTACTAAGGAAATGACTGCTACTATGGCTTTTACAGGTGTTACTACTCTAGGAATTAGGACTACACCATCATCTCATGTATGATTGCTTATTTTCTTCCTTTTTCAAGAATTCTAACTCCATTTATTTTTATGGTTATAGGGCTATACCATGATAAGGACACATTTGACTCCTATAAGCCAACTTAACAACCTTGCTATTATTTTGGACTTTTCTTTCTTCACTTATGCAACCTTGAGTCTATCTACTTTAGGTTCACGCCCAACTCTTGAATCAATTGAAGCAGCTTGAATCCTCTTATAGTAGTTATTCTCACCGGAGTTTTTCACCTTGATAGATGTATAGTGTGACTCTATACTTTCTACTATTTTGATGCTACGCTCAGAGACTTTGTCTGCTAATGGCATTTCTCGCCTTAATGACTTAAAGACAAGAATTATTACTTATTCTTTTCTTTCAAAGATGATAGTACTGCAATCAATTCTCTACAGAAAAAGATTGTATTGGTATCTTAGCAAAAAATCCTATTTGATACAGTGGTGGCCGATAATGGAAAGATCACTAAGGAATATGATCACATTAAAAAAAGAATTGGATGCCATATAAAAAAAGGTTTAACTCTTGAAGGATGAGATTATTGATGTGGAGGCTAAATCTACAAACTCACTAGTTAGGAGGATATCTACAATAAGAAAACCATAAGATACAAATGGAGATAGACCAAGTTGGTAATTCCTTAACTACTAGCCATGTTTAGGTGCAGTCTTAGATGTTAGAATGTACAACCTTGGAAGCCAAGCCTTGCTACAGTGAATGACGAGGGCTCTACTCCTTTGACTTTTCTTTATTATGATCCCCTTTATATGGACAATTAATTTCCTTGATGACCACTTACCAAATTCTTTATCTTTGATGCCATAAGTAAGATCAACTTCCATACCAATTCTCCATCTTAAAAGACCTTTTTTATTCTTTTGTTGTATTCTCTTAAGACTTTCTTTGTATGTATTACCATATGATTGAAACCCTGTACTCTAGATTCTTTTAGGTGTTCCAATTTTATCATCATAGCTTCGTAATAATCATCAAGAGTCAAACCATGTTATTTGTCCACTCTTAGTGATGGGACAACTATTTCCATTAGAAGATTGGCATCCTAGGTAAGAGAAAAAGGACTTATACATATTGTGCTTTGCTTAGATGTTCTATAAGCCTATAATGTCTCTGATAATAGTTTGTGCCAGTTCCTAGGATTATACTCAATCATTTTATTTATATTATTGATTAATATCTTATTTGATGCTTTTTCTTGCCCATTTGCTTGTGGATGGTGAGGTGTTGAGTTAATTAGCTTGATGCCACAGTCTTTTGCAAAGTCTCTCATTTCATCACCAGTAAACATGGTACCTTATTTTGTGATGATAAATTATAGGATACCAAACCTATGAATAATGAATGCTTTAATGAATTGAATGATATCTTTTTACTCCACTTTCTTCATAGGTACAGTCTCTTCCAACTTGGTGAAATAATTCGTAGCTACAATGATAAAGATGTACCCTTTAAAAGACGTTAGATATATCTTGCCAATCAAATTAATAGCCCAATCTCTGAATGGCCAAGGCTTTATCATAGGATGCAACTTATCAGCAGGTACTCTTTGTATATTTCCATACTTTTGGCTATGTTTGCATCCTTTGGCATAACTAATATAGTCTTTCAAGATGGTTAGCCAAAAATAGCCATGCGTCCAAATTAAGTATCTCATCTTAATTCTTGGTTGGTGTGCTCTATATATCCCCTCATGCACCTACTTCGTTACCTCTATGGATTCTGGAAACACTAAGCACCTCATCAATAATCCATCAAAGCCCTTACGGTAAAGTTCTTCTTTTATTAACACATAATTTTGATTTGAACTTTGTCTGTGAGGGATTTTTTATGGATAGATTGTTTAAGTAATTTTTGAGAGGTTGCCTCCAGTCTCAATAAGATTGACATTTGTGTTGAAAGTGCTGCCATGTATCCCCCTTTCTATGATGGATGATGACTAGGTTTCTTGATGAGGATCATCTTGTGGCTAAGTTCTTCTATTATTTTTAAACTAAAGGCTATTTGAGCTAACTCATTAGCCTCCCAGTTTGATTCCCTTGGAACATTTAGAAATGGTACATCTCTAAAATCTTTTAACAATTATACTACTGCTATATAGTAAATAGCTAATACCGAGCTATGTTTGATGAAGTTAAGGCCTATCTAACAAAGCCTCTAGTCATGACTCCTCCCAAGCTAAATCAACATCTAATCTATATTTTCGCCTTAGAAGATTCAGTTAGGAGCATGTTGGCTTAAAAGCAAGGAGGTTTTGAATGGGCAATGTATTACCTTAGTATGTGTCTAACGGCAACTGAAATCAAATATACATCGATTGAGAAGTTGTGCTTAGCCTTGTGTTTCTTATGCACTAAGCTAAAATACTACATGCTTCCTATAGTTATCTTGGTTATCAATAAGACTAATGTCATAAAGTATATTTTGTCTTTCCATTTCTAAGGAATAAGATGGGTAAATGGGTCATGGCATTATCTAAATTTGCATTGCAGTGTGTACTCCGAAGAGCTATAAAAGGGTAAGCATTGGCTGAATTTTTAGCTCACCACCCAACCAATGAAAAGGTAGTAAAAGACATTAATTGTCTATCTGAGTCTAATTGGCAAATGTGGTTTGATGGGTTAAGAACGACTAGTTTGGTTGGAGCAAGCATAGTTCTCACATCACCAGGGGGCTTTCCATGTATAAATAATCAAGTTGAGTATGAAGTTTTAATCATTAGACTTGAAATCCTAGTTGAGTATAACATTTGATCAATGGACATCAAAGGCTATTCTTTATTGATTATCAAACAAGTCTCTAGAAGTATAACAGTGAATCAGTGGCCCTTACACCATATTGTAACAAAGCTATGCACCTTTTTAGACAGTTTTGAGCATTTTTCCTTAGAATACGCTTTAAAGGCTGGAATGAAGAAGCAAATTAGTTGGCTCAAAGGGCATAGAGATATTTGGCTTGGTTTGGTGAAGTTCCTTTGGAATATAGGCCGATATTAGTACTATGCTTAAAAAGGATAAAATGGTTGGAAGCACAAGTCATGAAGCACTAAGGGATATTTGCCATAGACTTGCCAACAAATTGGTGACATGAGATTATTAGATACTTAAAGGATCCATCCTTAGGGGTAGATAAAAAATAAAGCTAATTGCACTAAGATTTTGGAAAGATAAGGAGGAATTGTATAAAAAGCACCCAAATAGGGAACTTCTATTATGCTTCGGCCCAAAGGAAGTAAGATTGGCAATGGTTGAGGTTCATGAAAGGGTAGCTGGAAGTCACCAATCTAGGAAGATGATGAGGCAGCTTCTTAAGCAATATGGGTTTAGGTGGATGAATATGGAGAAAGACTGCCATAGTTACACTAATGGGTGTGAAGCTTGCCAAAGACATAGACTAATCTAGCAAGTTCCGGCTGATAAGCTACATTTGGTTATCAAACCTTGGCCATTCAGAGGATGGGCTGTTAATATTATTAGTAAAATTTACCCATCATCTTTTAAACAACATTCCTTTATCCATTTGACGATTGATTATTTTTCAAATGGGTGGAAGCCATACCTTTGAAAGTGGTAAACCAACAATCGGTCACTAAATTCTTCAAGGAATACATCTTACATCGAAATAGCCTACCTTAATTGATTATGACAACCCAAGGAACAGTCTTCACTAGTGATAAAGTAAAAGAATTTCGCAAAGAATATAGTATCAAGGTAATCCACTCTACACTGTATTATGCGCACGTTAACAGTCAAGGTGTCACAACAAATAAATTAATTAAGGCTAATATCTAGAAGATGGTGAATGATAACCCCAAGGTTTGGTATGAGTTGTTAAGTGAAATGCTATAGGACCTCCAAACCACTTTTAGAACAGCCACAGGGGCAACTCCCTACAAACTTATGTTTAGAGAAAATGCAATGATTCTTGCTAAGTTGATAGTGAAATCTGTAAGGAGAAGGTTCTAAGATGAACTAATAGGTGATTAATATGTCCATCCAATGCTCAAGGAGTTAGATGATTTAGATTATGATTGACTTGCTACTTTAGACTGAATTCAAGCATAGAAGAAAAGAGTGGAACTAACGTATAATAAGAGAGTTTGGTCTAAAGATTTCAAAATCGGGGACTTGGTTTAGAAATTCATCTTGTTCATAGGTTCTAAAGTGCCCAAGTTGGGTAAATTGTCTCCAAATAGGGAAGGTCCTTTTGAGGTTAGAGAGATAAAGGGGAATGATACTTACCAATTATCTAATCAAGATAGTGAACTGCATAACCAATCCATTTATGGCAAATTCCTAAAGCTATATGTGTCGTCTCTTTAGGATAGTATTGATAGGTCTATGTTTGAAAAAGGATCCTTGTAAACATGGCCGAATTACTAATTTTGTAAAAATTCAGCCCGAATTAAGTTTGTTTCCTATGACTTTGTAAGTTCAGCTAAGCACATTTTATAAAGCTTATTTTAGTAGTGAATATTTATGAGCTGAGCACAATGTTGTTAGTTCGGCTAGTTACAAGCTTTTGTAAGAATGATTTGCTATAAATATCTATTCTTATCAATATAGTTGTTTCAATATTTTTCATTGAAGGAGAAATTGAAATATATTTGTAAAGGTCGGCCGATGGCCATCGAATTTATTTTAAAGCATTCAAAAGAATGATAAAATTTTAAACAATCACATAAAAATAAAGATCGATTTTATAACTATATAAAAAAAGAACTATGCAAAAGGCATTCAAAAATCAGTACAAAAAGCCTTATATATAGAATTGTTCAAAAGTAAGAATCCGCCTTAAGGTCGTTAACATAATTGTTTGAAAGGCCAATGGCCAAATTTTAAATTACATTAAAAAATTGTTTAAAGATTTTGGATATTTGACCCTACTAGGATTGAGCTTCAGAAATTTTTGGCTTTAATGCTTGCATGGTAGATACCATGGCTTGCCTGTTCTTTCTTATGCCTTTAAGGTTGGACTTGTTTTGCTGTATCAGGCCGGCATTAACATCCTTCATCCAGTTGATCTCAGTTGCTTGAGCTTCTAATTTATACATTGCCTATCTAAGCCAATCAATCTCGTTCAAAACGTGCCTCTTTTGTACCAACATCAAAGTGACTGAGTATAGCATGTTCATGGATAAAAGATAGCGATTCACGCATGGTTTAGATAGCATCATCATCTAAAAGTGCAGTAGCACTACAGTCTTTGAATACAGCTAGCTTGTTAAGATGTTCGTCAATAATTAAAGCCAAATTTAGAGCTTCTTGGACTCAGGTAGGCTCGACCTGAATAGAGGCTCTAGTCGAGACAACATACTCAGTGGCAGCATGATCAAAGTTTGAAAAGAAGTCGGTAAGGCTATCTAGGTCCTCCTAAGATAACAAGTTTGAGAGTCTAAGCAAAAAATAATTTGTCTGATCAAATAATAATGAAAAGGAGATTTACCTCAGCCATAGGATCAGAGGGTAGGTTAGTATTTAGATCATTCAACTAGAGTATCGGGCAAGTCTCCACCTAGTGATCGAGCTTCTTCCTTTTTAGGAATTTCTTATTCATTAGATGGGAGTTTTGCTGCTTATTCAGTGACAGGAGGAAGTTCAGATGCCTTAATGGGATCATTAGAACTACCTATAGGACTTGGACTCAAACCAAGTGCTGAACCTCTAAGGGAGGGAAGTCAAATTTTTAGATTCATATTCTTGTTCACCGAAAAAAATGAAATGATAGTGTGATACCAAACTCACTTAGAAAAGTAATAAGAAGAGACCGGATCATACAATACCTTATATTTATATCTTTTTCTTGGAGGCTTGGTGGTTTTTAGAGAAAGCAGTTCACTAGGGTGAGAAGGGATATCTTTTAGGATGGAAGCTGAAGGAAGATAAGTTCGATTAGTAAGAAAATAATAACAAAACCGTCTAAGAAAAATTAAACTTATACCTAACTGAACTAAGGGTTGCTCATTTGTGAGCTTAGGCCAATATCAAATTGTATCCCTTGGCTAGTCATCAACATAAAAGAAGGCCCAAGAGACTTGGTCTTTTCCCCTTCTATATGATCGGCTCAAGGGAGCTCCAGCTATTCCAAAGGGAGCATTTAGAATTTTAGGCTAATTCAGGTGAAAGACCTTTATTTTTACCCATCTGAGCAAACTGTTGCTTCTTTGCCTGAGTCTTACCTATCTTGAAGGAGCTGTTCCTAGGTTAAGATTTCTTACCTTTGTTTGGCAATCTTTTCCCTCTTTATCAAAGCTTTCTTATTGGCCTCAGTTTGAAGCTCGGTTAGTATATGTTTTATTTGATGATACATCTTGTCTAGATTAAGATAATTGTACTTTATTCCATAGAAATGCTCAAAATTAATAATTTTGTTTGAATGCATACCTTTGATTTTGGCTAACTCTGAACCTTGCATGACACGAGATGAATTAGTATCAGACTGAGCAGTAGAAGAAGAAGTGATGAAATCTTGTAAAGCAAAAATCTCATCTACATATTTGGACATGTATCTTTGTGTGATACTAGTCCACCATTCTATATAGAGCTCAGTGCAGTTGGAGGAAACAAGCAAATCTTCAATCTCAAAATCAGCCAATCTTCTTGATACAAAGCATTAATCTCTAAAATCAAATCTATATGGACTAATGGCCGAGTTTCATGGCCGTCATTGGTTGAGAAGGCAATAGAGAAAGGTAGTTCTTGGGCAAGACTAAATTATCGAGACACATATTAGGATGGTACACTTCAAAGCCATATTTATTGTCCAAAAAGATGCTGAAGTGCAAGTCCTGAATAGTTAAAGCACTAGCCCATGACTCAACTCATTCATCCATCAAGATACCATTAGCTAAGGAAAGGTTCTCATATTGAAACCAAGTCCATTCAAGGCCAAATTTAGTCGGGCAGAAAAGGTTCAATGGCATGTACTTGATAGAATAAAAAAAGTAGAAGACTTGTTTAAATTCAAGATTTTTGAAAGTGTAATTTTAGACCCATCGGTTATAGCTTGAGATAGTACCTAAATCGGGTTTAGATTAACGATGAGAAAGTTTGGGAAAGTAAGATAGTAGCCAATATTGAACCATCCACATCAGGTCGCATATAGTTCCAAAAGAATGAGGTGAATCAGCGTAAAGGAATGTGTGGATGGATTAGTGTATATGAGCTAAAATGTAACGGCCGAGGGCAACTTTTCAATTTGAAGCTAGAGCTATTGCTATTTTTAAATGCTCTTTAGTGACCTTGATCAAGGCCATACTAAAGATGGATTTGCACAATCAATACAACAAAAAGCAATATGTTCCAATTTAAAGGGCTGGGGATTAGACAAATAGTTCTTTAAAACGAAATTACTATAATTACAAGTAGTCTTATCAAAGTTAATATCAACTTTACCATCCTCGGCCTCTAAAAAAGTGTCAATGGATTCTCTAACTAAGAGGAGATTAAATAAAACGGCCAGGTCTTGTAAGGTAATCAACATCAGGCCAAAATTAAAGCAAAAAACATTACTTTTGGCCAACCAAAAAAGTGGAGATGGAATGAGCAAGTGTTTCTAAAATCTGATCCTAGTTTTAGAAAGTTCTAGAAGTTTAAAAAAACCAAGACATTTCCATTGATCATAAAAGAAAGGATAGAGTCGGTCAAACTAGGTAATATACTCAGATGGAATAGTTAGCTATGACTGAGGAATTTTTCCATACATACAAGAATGGAGGAAATTTTTTAAGCTGAACCTAGGTGGTGTATGAGCACCAAACACAAATTTCTCAAAGGGACGTTTACGTTTGATAAGTATGGGACTGAGCACAAGGTCAGGGTTACATCCATTTTATACCTTGAGAGAAATGAGTTCATTGGATTCTGCCATCCTTTTGAAAGTCTATTTAGGGCTGCTAGCAGATACTTCCTTTCTTTCAGACTTGGTCATCCTAACACATATAAGTCGATCCAACAAAAACAAAATTAAAATTTCATTTTCACATAATAGAATATCAAAAGTGAATGTTAGATGAAAGATAAGAATAAAAAGCTTACTTAAATCAATTGAAGAGGTTGAATGTGCTTGAAGATTTGCAGGCCGATCCAAAGAAGAATACTAAAACTAAAGTAGAGTAAATTTGTGAACAATAAAGTGAAAGTAGCAAAAGTAAAAAAAAAATGGTTTACCTTCCATATATATCAGCAAAACAGTTATGAAAATTGAGAAGTCGCGATGGTTCGATTACCCAAGTAGCTAAGTATTAATTACAGCAACTGTTAATGATTTAAAAGCATCAGGACTTAAGAGCCATAATGTTTCATTTTTGCCTTTTTACATTCAAATTAGATGGAGTTGATTATGCCAAGGAAATTAGTTGAAAACTTAGTTTGATAGTAAAAAGGTAGGCCAAATTATGGGCCAGGTTTGGCAAAAAGGGTGCAATCCTTCATCTTCTACCAAAAATAAAGGGTTATATCAAGTATTATTTATATCGGCCCACAAAGTTTAAGGCCCAAAAGGCTTTGTGGATTCATTAATTAATTTGAGTTTGAAATTATATTAAGCTAGGTCAATAATTGAATAAGCCTGGGATAAATTGAGCCCAAAAAGCCAGCTCGCAGAGCTAAGGGTTTAGGGTTTCTCAAATCCCTATAAATATCCCTATTAATGTGAGTATAAGATCATCACCAACTTCAATAAAACCCAAATTCTCTCAAAATTGATTTCCAGTGATCTCTGGTCGACGGCATAGATTTCACCTAAATACCTCCAAACTTTCCTAATTAACGATTCCCAAAGCCTAGATATCATATCCCTATCAAGACAGTTGCAGATGACCTAAATACAAGCTTTTTAGGTTATTTTAATTGTGTTATCCTTAGATCTACTGTTGATGGGACATTTTGGGCCTTATATTCATCAAATATGGGGGTTTTGCTCTTTGTGTTCATACAAATATAGAAAATACCAAAAATATCAATTTTTTAGTTACTGTTTCTATGAAAAGTCCTGTAATTCTCTTTGATAATAGAAAAAGTAATATAAAATCTGTTATTTTCATTTATCAATTTCAGAAAAGTATAAAAGTTGTCATATCAATAATATAAATTTTCATATTTGGTTAGTACTAAAAGAGGAACCCATATAAAAACAATATAAAGAGATTTATTACATTGATCCAAATATTTTTGCACCAAACACTATTATTATTATTATTATTATTATTATTATTATTATTATTATTATTATTATTATTATTATTTGCCTAACTAAGGTTTAAAAAAAAAAAAACTAAGGTTTTCATTTTCAATCTATCCAATATACAACTTCATTTTGGCGAGTGATTGTATAGGCTGAAGTCAAAATCAGAATCCAATAAAAAAATTACTACTATAGTTTTAGTAGAGCTGAGTGTACTGAATCAGAGTAATTTGAACATTTATAATGCAACAAGAGAATATGGTGGAGCTGAGTCCAAAATCAAACTCTAGGGCTTAAGCTTCTCATCACAAATTAGACGGAGTTGATTGAGCCAAGGAAATTAGTTGGAAACTTAGTTTGACAAATCAGTTTGATAGCAAAAAGGTAGGCTGAATTCTAGGCCAAGTTCGGCAATTAGGGTGCAATCCTTCATCTTCTACCAAAAATAAAGGGTTACATCGAGTATTATTTATACCGGCTCATAAAAAAATAAAGGCTTTGTGGATTGATTAATTAATTTGAGTTTGAAATTATATTGAGCTAGGCCAATAATTGAAGAAGCCTAGGATAAATCAAGCTCAAAAAGCTAGCTGACAGAGCTAAGGGTTCAGGGTTTCTCAAATCCCTATAAAGACCCCCCATTAATGTGAGTATGAGATCATCATCGACTTCAATATAATCCAAATTCTCTCAAAATTGATTTCTAGTGATCTCTGCTCGATGGCATAGATTTGATCTAAATACCTATATACTTTCCTAATTAAAAGTTCCAGAGCCTAGATATTATATCCCCGTCAGGACGGTTGTAGATGACTTAAATACAAGCTTTTCAGGTTATTTTTATTATGTTATCCCTTAGATCTACTGTTGATGGGAGTTTTGGGTCTTATATATGTCAGATATGGGGGTTTTGCTATGTGTTCATACAAATATAGAAAATACCAAAAATATCAATTTTTCAATTACTATTTCTATGAAAAGTCTTGTAATTCTCTTTGATTATATAAAAAATAATGTAAAATCTGTTATTTTTATTTATCAATTTCAGAAAGTACAAAAGTTATCATATCAATAGTATAAATTTTCATATTTGATTACTGTTGAAAGAGGAATCCATATAAAAATAATATAAAGATATTTATTGCATCGATCCAAATATTTTTGCACCAAACACTATTATTATTATTATTGTTATTATTCATTTGCCTAACTAAGGTTTTAAAAAAAAAAAAAAAATTAAAGGTTTTCATTTTCAATTTATCCATATACGAGTGCTTTTGGCGAGCGGTTGTATAGGCTGAAGTCAAAATTAGAATCTATTAAAAAAAAATCTACTGCTATAGTTTTAATAGAGTCGAGCGCACTGAATCAGAGCAATTTAAACATTTATAAAGCAACAAGACGATACGGTGAAGCAGAGGCCAAAATCAAAATCTAGGGCTTAAGCTTCTCATCGCAAAGCTCTTCTATTTTTACCCAATCTTTCTTCCGACTCAAAATGACGCCGCCGCCTGGACCCTACTCCGGCATCAGCACCTTGGCTCTGGTAATTTTCTCAATCATCTGTTTTATTACCTAGAAATTGCTAGAAAATAGAAAAGAGAAAATTCAAAATCCCTAATCTTACAAAATTTTTGTGTAGCTATTGTTGAATTGAGTTCTTTTATTATTATTATTATTATTATTATTATTATTATTGGGTTTTTTAGGTGGCTCGTGTATCAGCTTTTTCTGTGGGTCTTGTGTATGGGAACATGAAGCTCAAATATCTGAAGGTACATTACTTGATTGTGCGTGTTTTTAATCTGATTTATTTAATTTTTCAAGTGCGTATCGATATCCTTATATTAGATTGCGATCCCTTTTCCTTTATGATGAATTATGTTTTGATGGGTATGTATTTACTCATTTGATTTAGATGTAAACTGTATTCAACAACGAATTCTGTTTGCAGACAATTGTTTTTCCTGTAGTGTTGTTTAGTACTTAAGTTGATTAATTAGTGTTGTTTAATGTTTATGGGCATGGTTCTAAATTATATGCTTCTTCTAAGTTCTGAATAGCTAATTGGATATATATATATATTTTTTAATGGGAGTTAAAAGTTGAGATCTGTCTTTCTGTGGAGTTAAATATGCCAATGGGCAGTGCCAAATAATTTCTAGACGCATAAATGTAGAATTTAGAGTTAATGGAGAAACATTATGGCAAAGCATCTTGATAGGATAAATTTGTGCCAAATAATTTCTCTGAGTTCCTTTGGTGATTGTGTAATCTGCAATTGTGCTTCTGTTGGTTGAGGTGGTTTCCTGTTCACTTGACTTGTTTTATTCCCTTAATTTTCCTTTCTTTATCTGTTAGTACGACATTGTTTAGGTGGAAATGGCAATTTTTTCTGGAATGCTTACTTGTGCTATTTTATTTCTTTCGTAAATCATTCATACGTTCTTTGTAACTCATCTCCAGTGGTATGTTAACTTAATGTTTTCTTGTCTGTTTATTTCTGTCTTTTTTGTTACACAAACTCACTTGCTCATGATACTTGCTTCTGAAAGAGAAAATTTGTGAATACTCTCTCTCTCTCTCTCTCTATATCTCCCTCTGTCTCGCATGCACAGACATAACACTCATGAAAAAGAACACAAATAAATGCTTACTTGATGCTTTCTTTTTCCAAGTGCAGGCAAAAGCAAAATCTCAAAAGAAAGCTGAAGCAAAGGCTCATCACTGAGAAAATTTGTTGTTGAAAGTTAGTAGACTTGAGTTTTGCTGGCATACGAATAATGCAAAGCAATGAAATTGTATTAGATTCTCATTTTGATGTAAAGCAATTCTAGACAGTGGTACACTGGTTATATCTCTTTTTCAAAAAAAATTTTGGAGGTTCTTAACTTCGTTTTTGGCAAACTGTTTACTCGGATGAAGGATATTTGGTATTGCTTAGCTGACAATGCGTAAGTGATGGAAGAATGGATCTTCCCTTGATTGAAATAATAAATCTTTGCAACTTTTTGTCTGCCTTTTCCATTTTCTTACTTAACAAATGGTTTGATCCGTATGTTATTTCTTTCATTCTATTTGGATGAAAGCTAACTTTTGGAAGAATACTCTTTCCTTGGTGTTATTTGCTCATTTGTAATTTCTTCGTTCATTGGTTTTTCTTCATTTGGCCTCATAAACACTTAGGTACTGTTTGGTAGGCCGTAATGATATGTAATGTAATATAATCAAATGTATTTTTAATGTAAAATTATATTAAAAATACATTCGATTACATTATATTACATTTCGTTACGGCTTAGTAAACGCACTCTTATTTGACTAGTTCTCTATATCGTCTTTTCTTTGATAATCGGTCTAATAATTGAATTCATATGGTGAACGTGTGAGCATAATATCAAGTAAATTTGTGTGCCTGGCTTTTTAGAGGTCGGATGAAGCTAGAGTTTTAGAATGCTGTAATTCATTAGTGTACCCTTGAAACCATGTTCCTGGAATAGATTTGTGTAATTCTTTTATCATATAAAGGATTAGTGGATCTCTTTCGGAGGAACTCCGAATCTTTTCCTCTCTAAAATTCCGTTGTGTAAGGGAAAAGCCAAAATTGCAGGAAAATCATTGTGATTCTCTGCTGGATTTACTGGTGGTTTTGTGTGATTCAACTTGAATTTCGTAGCTGAATTTATGCTAAATGGGGTTCAGTCTTGCTTTTTCTCCTTAGTTGCAGTGTACGTGTGCCTGACTGCCTGCATTCATATAGTGGTACAAAGTCCATCAGTGTAGGTTTAAGTTCCTTCGTTACTCTGACAAAACTGTAAAAGGACATGCAACCTCTCTTTCCATAGATATATTATAGGCCCTTTTCTACTTCTAGCTGGAGATACACGAGCTTTAGACAATCATATTACGTACGTTCGTGTTAGGTGAGGTGAACCTGTGGCTTCTTCTATGAAGCGCTAAAAGCCTGATGCTTGAGCCAATGGTGCCGTCCACCTTAAACTTGTTTTTTCTTTAATAAAGGATTGATTTGCTTGCTGAGTTTTTTTTGTGATCGTTATAAAATTTTAGCATTTGAACAGATTGATAGTGACAGTTAGCTGATTAACATAGATGATATCATAGTTTTATAATTAAAATTTTGAAGAAATAACACCATCTACTCACTTTTTTTATTTACTTTTACAGCCTACTTTTTGAAAGTTTATTTTTTTACCTTTTCATTATTTCTTTTAAACACTTTTTACATTTGTATTTGCATTTTTTTTTATGTTTTCTTTTATCTAAAGCAAAAAAAGAAATAAAAAGCATGTATAAGTGTCACATTGAAATAAATTAATTGATTTAATAATTATAAATTTCACAAAAGGAATGTTGTTATTTTAAAAAATATATATATAAATATTAAAGTAGCGTGCACAAATGATGAAAACAAAGGTTTCATGATTTGAAACTATCATACATTCATATAATTATTTAATTTTAATGACTTGTTTAATTAATATTTTTGAAAATTAAGAATCTTCTTCTTGAATTTTGCTTCTTTAAGAAAAAAAATTGGAAACTTTTTATTATTAAAAATTTAATGAAAACTAAGTAATTTTTTGAATTATACTACCTATTGCATTTATAATTAATTAATTTATATATGTATTAATTTTATATAATTAACAATTAATAAGTAATTTCTCTCTAAAATACTAAGTAATTTCTCACTAAATATAATGTCCATTTTTATAACCGTAATGTGTATTATATTGATGCTCGTATAATATTTGTATTGCCTTGCTTAAAATAAAACAAAAGGTAATAATTAAGTAAAATTACACCTCTATTATTATATTATATTAGATGTATTTATCAATCAAATATGTAGATTATAATTCAAATTTAATTATATCAATTTGATCAAATATGCAATTTTATAATTTTAAATATATTTTAAAATATATATTATTTAAGTAGTAATTTATTAATTTCAATTTAAATTTAAGTTTACAGTATTTAGATAATAAATTTTTTTGTTGGCTAGATGATGCAATTAAGGAGCAAGAAGATAAAATTCCTAATTTAAAAATTAAACAAAAATAATTCTTAAATTTTATCTTCTTTTTTCCTTAACTGCATCACTAGATTTTATTTTATTTTATTATTTTTATCTTTTTATTAAATATTTTATTATGTAATATTTTTAAATTTTTTAATGGAGATGTGGCACACAGAAATCTTGAATGTAGGTGTATTAATAAATGAGTTTCCAACTTTATTTATTTATTTTTAGTAGTGCTTAAAATTACTCTGAAAATGCTAAAAAAATATATTAATAAAACTAAAAATTTATTGGTACTTTTCAATCGTGAGAACGACATTAAGTTAATTGAACCAAAGTTTATTGATACTTTTTGACTCCTCAAATACTAAAAATTAGATGGTATTGATTTTCTTATTAATTGAATTTTCTTTTACCGTTTTTGATTTTAGCATACTTATAGTTTATATGTTTGATCAATTTTATTTACATATTTGGTTGGCATTTGAGTTAAAAAGAAAAGATTTTTAAATCTAAAAAGGCAAACTTGAGTATAAGTAACATTATCAAAGAAAAAGGTGAAGAATGTTAACTCTCCGAAGAAGAGAAAAACATCTATTTTTTATATATATTTAAAATATACATAAAATATACTCGTTATATACTTGAAGAAATACACCTAAAATATACTCATTATAAACTGTCTACTGTGAATCCTGAAAATTGTTTATTATTTTTTAAGTATAATTTTTTTTATCTAATATATACTTGATATATTCCTTTTATATATTTATATTCATGTAATATTCAATATCAAAAAATTTTTAAAAATATATATCAAATCAAAAGAGCCAATAAATTATAAAAATAAACTTTTTTAATTTAAACATTGTTTTATTATTTTTGTTTATATTTTAATGTTAATTTTGATGATGATTCTCGCTATAAAAAAGAAAAAATAATGTTGATTATACTTTTTCAAAAAAGAAAAAAGTTAACGTTATTAAGACTTTCAACGAAAATGAAAGCATATAATTATAGTATATATTTAAGATATACCTAAAATATACTTATTATATACTTAAAATAAACCTAAAATGCACTTGTTATATACCATTTACTGTGAATTCTAAATTCCGTTTATTTTTATATATCATAATTTTTTAGTCCACACAATAAAAGTGAATAATTTTTTTTTTATTTTGAGTATATGTTTAGTTTATTTTGTTTTTATTTTTTTTCTTTGCACATTAGAATAATTAGAAATTATATTAATTAAAAATTATCTAATTAATCGCCACATGTCAAATATTCAAACTTTGAAAGTAATCTATTTGAACATGTGTCTATTGGTTATAACTCTAGTTACACATGTTGATTTACACATTAGAATAATTGAAAATTATGTTAATTAAAAATTATATAATTACATCATATGTCAAAGATTTAAGTTTCGAAAAGTACCCATTTGAACATATGTCAATTGGTGGCATAACTCCAATTACGCATGTTACTAATTACTTTCTCCATTATGAAAAAAGTGATCGTTAAAAAAGTTAATTTTGTTCATAAATAAGTAGCATTTTGCAACTCAATAAAAAAATATGGTAAAATGGCTAATTTACCCTTTCATTTTCTAAGTATGAGAAATATTTTTCTAATTTATACTGCAATTAATAGGGATATTTTCGACAACTTATGATAAAGTTATTATTATCTTAAAAATGATGATTTTTTCTTAATGGCCATTTTTTTTAAAATAAAGTGAGTATCTAATTAATCATCACACGTCAAATATTCAAATTTTGAAAAATACCCATTTGACATGTATCTATTGGGTATAACACTAATTACACATGTTACATATTCTTTGTATTACTCAATTGATATGAATTTTACAGTACTAGCATTTTATATTTATTAGATTGTATTTTAATTAATTGGAGGTTGATTTGTGATTAATTACATATTGATTATTGGTTGATAACAAGTTAATTGCAAGTTGATCGTTGATTTTTGCGGATTTTAACATTAATATTTTTAAAATACTATAATTTTAGAGAGATGAGAGAATAGCTTCAAATATTAATTTTTTTTTTTTTTGTTGATGAGAGGTTGATAAGATTAATTATTGGTTATTTATAAGTTGATTTTTGGCATATATATAATTGTAGATAAATTAAATGATTTGTCTCTCACAATAACCGATAATTAATGGTAAAAAGATCATAAACCCAATTTTATGCCAAACAACCAATACATACAACTGCCAACCTAAACAAAACAAAAAGATATAAAGACCAAATAAATTTAAGATAATTATTATTTTCAAGGTCTCACACCTTTCTTTTCTTTTCTTTTAAAAATCACAATACGACCTCCTTGATCTCCAACTCAAAGTAAACACCTCTCTTGACAAATTCAATTGCTCATACAACATCAACTGGAATAAAATTAAAAAAATCAAAAGTCATTGACCAAGAAAAAAGTTGAAAATTTGTAGTTTACAATAAAAGCAAAATCAAACCATCTTGAGCATCTTCATCGGGAATTGTTTTGCCATAGACTGGAGAGAACTTTAGGTCTACAAGAAGAAGAGAAGAAGGCTATTTTGAGCTCGCAAGTCATGGCTGCCTCTGAATCTACATGCTTTTAAAATGGAGTCATTGTTAGCTTGTGTAAATTGTAATCTCATGGACTTCACTTTTCCTGAGAATTCGTATTTCTGTTCCAACTAGATTCTGATTCCATTTTGAGTGCTCACTACTGACCCTAAGCTTCCGCTTCATTATCCACTTTGATTTTCCTGAAAACTTATTTTTTTATACAAATAAATTTCTGAGCTTGTTTATGACTTTCTTTATTTGTTTGGGTTCACATGGTGGGCTAATGTAGGTGGATCGTATAAAAATAACAAAAAAAACGTTAAAGGTAATAAAAATAAGAATTAGAAAGTGGGAGTCTATTTGTAAATGTGATCCTCTTTTTATGCATTTTTGTAGAAATCCCTTAAATTTTTATCCTTAAATTTTTATTGCAAATATGAATTTTTTAGTTATTTCAAATATTACAATAATATTTTAATATTTATAAATTAAGTGAAAAAATTAATTTAAGAAAAATAATTTATTAATAAGGATAATATAGTCTAAATATAATATAAAATCAAATGTTTTTAGAATTAACAGTTGGAACAATTAATAGCTATTAATGTTTTTATTTACTCAAAACGAATTAACCTAACTATTAAGATCAAAAAAAGCTATGTTGTTACTTGCAGTCATCACCACCAATGTTTTCAAACTCGACCCGGTAAAAAATAAATATAATATACAATCCATGATTAGAAGTCGAACTGAAATTTTAAAAAATATCATATATTTATTATTTATATGTCAAAAATAAATATAATATATATATAAAAATGTAATATGTTATATTTATATGTTAATATATTATATTTAAATGTTAAAAATAAATATAATATACATATAATTAAAATTGATAAACGTTATCTAAGTAATTAATAATTATTACTTATAAAAAATATGAATTTAAAACTATTTTAAGACCATTAACTAGAGAAAATTTAGCTCTTTTGAGACCAAAATTTGAATGAATCCCACTTCTTGATAGTAGGAGATTTACTCGAATTTGCATTGTCCTATGTAAAAAATATAAATTTACATATCATTTAATAAAAATAGTGAATGATAATTTGAAATTTAAAATATATAATTTTTTTTTAATTTGACAGCAAAAAAAAATTTTTTTTTTTATCAACTCGACTCATCTGCAAAAAACCAGCCGAGCCAACCAGGTCTAGTCATCCCAGGTTTCAGGCTTCTTCTGGACCGATCTGACCTCCGGTCCCCGGTTTTCCCGGTTTAACCAGCTGAGTTAGTCCCGGTTTGACAACCATAATCACCACCATCATAGACACAAAAAAGAATATATTTTTCCATTTTCAATCACAAAAAAGTAAAAATCATTTATTTAGCAAAAATACTTCTCTTACTATACATTCATAGCAAGAAGACATGCCTAGAACGCAGATTTACCATATAGAAGAGAAGAGTTCGTGCAAGGAGACTGCTGCTGATGATTAGATATAAGGGAGTCCTGAATAAATTAGTTGTTTTAAACACTAACCTCACATTGAACCTGAAACTTAATTGTAACATCATATTACACCCGACAAACATGAACTCCAGAGGAGACCAGTCAGACAAATTAATGGGTAAAGTTCACAGGGGATGACACGGATCAAATCTCTGATTTAGCTAGCTAAGCACCAAGAATGAAGGTTTACTTATGTCATGTTAACAACATATGCTTATGGTCTCTCCACCCCTGCATTAGATCAAGTGCATGCTTTATTATAAAACTAAATGAATAAAGCATTCCAAAAACGAACAAGTTTTGGCACCACAGGGTATAGACCATATAGCTAAAAAAATTAATAAACAGGAAAAAATTTGTGTTCTAGGCCATTCAATGAATCTATGGTATGGAAGCTTTGGTTTGATGACAAAAAATTACAAATATATTATAACTAATGCTAGAATAGAACCTCTATACTATTGCACTTAAGTTTGCAAAAGAAATGTAGATTTAAGCAAATATTGTGGTTGTTTTGTCGACCAATAAAGTTTGCAAGAAATGCAGATTTAAGCAAATATTGTAGTTGTTTTGTCGACCAATAAAATTAGTTCATTTTGTCTTATGCTTAATATCTTGGGTTATGAAATCCTCCGGATAGTAGGTTCTGTTGGATTGCAGACTGCTTGGTAATGGAAGGAATTTCATTCTTTGTTCAAAAAGAAAAAAAGGTTATCCCTTCAAACATCACCAGAAAGGACAAGTGCTAATATGCATTCCAATCAAGGTTGTCAAACTTGCTTTTTTAACCTAGATTCACTAGAGGATCCATGAACACGTATTGTAACCTCACAAGTTTATACAAAACTTTTATGTCAAAGTGTTCAAATATGTAGTTATACTTGCAAAAAGTCATAAAAAAGGTTTCTAACAAACATTTCAAATGATTTTTCTCTTTAAAAGTAAATCTCTATGACCAAAGTTGAGTTAAAAATGGGACCACGACCACAAACATTTAGAAACTTAGAATACAGTAATTCAAGTTTTAAATAGTATAGTGAATAAAATTTTATATGGAAAATCCATAAGATCACACTATTTTTCTGATTTTAATTTCTGTAATATGCAATTTCCACATCTGTAATCTTATTGCTGTTTATTCAATCTGACATCATTTTTCCCTTCTTCTTTCTTGTGGAAATTACACTAATATTATGTACTACTAATAAAATTGTGTAATACAGTCATTGTTAATATATTATTATTGTTGTGTTCTTTGTGATTATTGAAATTTTTTTTTTTTTTTGAAATATGAACCTTAAATAAGCTCATAGAATCATACAAGCGAACTCAATTATTATTAAAATGACTTCAATCATATTTTGCATGATTGGCTCCTCTTTAAGTTACAATAAATAATTTTTTAAATTAGTGTCTTAAGTTTCACACAAATAATATACAAAGGTATAATTAGCAATGCGGATCTTCTTATTGCCAGGGGTAATGATAAAATGTGGTAAACTCAAATTCATTGAACAAACATAACTAACCAAAAGGCATATCATCCATCTAGAGAAGGAGATCAAGTCATAAGAAAACTGACCTGATAAGAAGCATGGACATGCCTAAAATCAAACAACTCTTAAGCCAATTGATTGCAGAAGTGTCTATTTTACATAGATAATGTCTTCATCAGGGTCATCACCCTCCCAATCTCTATCATCTTGAGGTGATTCAGATGACTCAGACAGCTTATCATCTCCACTTATAGCATTATCCTTTTCAGCTTTAATTTTATCTAATATAGCAATCACCTGAAAGGGTTAATTAAGCATATCAGTATCAACTGCGAACTAAATAACTGATCCCCAAAAGCTAAAATTACTGGCAAAGTACCAGAATGCCAGAATCATGCGAGAGAGAGAGAGAGAGAGAGAGAGAGAGAGAGAGAGAAGAGGGGGGGGGGGGGGGGGGGGGGGGTGGGTGTGGGGAGAGGAAAGAAAAGAAAACCATATGTTCATAATCACTAAAAAACCCACTCTGCTCAATTTATTAAAATGAATTTTATGCAATTGGCAAATTCAAAGACCAGATTCTGAAAAAAAAAAAAATGCTATACATTGATTAAGCAGCCTCATCATGACTTGAACTATACAAACAATCATCAGTTAACAATGAACCCATGGGGAAAACCAGCTGACATCTCACAAATTCAACTGAAACCAAATGGGCTTACAAAATTGTAGGCATCCATTAAAAACAACATTTTAGAAACACATACTGAGAGAATTAAATGGTTATCTACCAAGATCATGTGCAATGTCCTAAATCGCACAAACAAATACAAAAATTGCGCAGCAAAGGCTATTTCTAACTCGTAAAAGAGATCTCCTGAACCACTAGCTGGCAAATCCAGCATCAGTCATCACTATTAGCATTCTTAAAGGAAATCAACATTAGCTAACCAATAACAATGTGATAAACAGAAAAGATTTTTACTCCATCCATCTAATCTTGCAAGAAACATTCTACAGCAAATAGCAATATCCCAGTTTTATAAAGACAAACATAGAACCTAATCACATGCTTGGCTTTTAAACTTTTCCTCTATTAAAGCCACAACCTTTTCAATGCAGAAATGCATACAAAGACACGTATAATATTCAAATCATAGTAAAGTATTTACCCTGCTTCCTCTCTCCAAAGATTCATCTTCTATAAAGCGTATTTCAGGAGTGAGCCTCAACTTCATACGTCTACCTAATTCACTCCTAACATACTTAGCTTTGGCCTTTAGCCCAGCAATCGCAATCTCCTTTCCTCTATCATCCCCAAAAACAGATACGTACACCTTAACCACCTGCAAAACATGTATTACTCCAAAAATCATTACTCTCCTTAATCACTCAATAACGATTACCCATTTAATATTTAACAATTTCATCAACTAGGTACCTGCAAATCAGCAGACACTTCAACGTCGCTGATGGTGGTCAGAGAAGACAAATATCTATCAGCACCCAAAGCAGCCTCCGGCAGAATAGCATACTGTAGCACCTTATCTGTTAGAAGCATATCAGAGAGTTCTCTTTGAATCTGCTTCGCCACCATTTTAACTCTCCTCGGTTTCGCCATACATGTAATAGAGTTAATTAACGGCTTTGGACGAAGATGTACTGGGGTCGTTGATGCTGGGGACCAAATTGGACATGGATTGGAGTGGATGGCGGTGATTGGAAATGAATTCCGTTGAGAAGGGAAGAGAGACTGGTGTGGGTAGACAAGGTGAAAGTGAAGGTGAACGTGCAGCATTGCTGTACTGTAGAGAATCGTAGCTCTTCCCTTCTTCTCCGTGTTCTTCGTTGTTTGGGTGTGTTTTGCTGTTGATGGTCTCTTACAGAATATCCATAAGTGTATATCTGAGGGCATTTTGGGAAGTTCAAGCTGTAAATCACTTATAAGAATAAGTATTTTGGGCTGGATCAACCTACTTTTATGGAAAGGCTTGGAATTGGACTTGATTTAAGCCCAATTCATTATTTTATTTTTAATATATAATAAAAATTGAATTAACATTTTTCACATATTTTTCTATTAATATTTAAAATTATTAAAAGATTATATTTAAATTTAATAGTAATAGTAAATAGTAATAGCTGATTATCTTAAAATATTTTAAGTTAATAAAAAAATTAACTAAAATTACGAGCTCAAATATTCATTGAATAAGAATTACATTATTTTTTTCTTCTTTTGTTTATAATTTATTTTTTATTTATTAATTTAATTTTTATCACATATTACCTACCATACAATTTGTGAATTTAATAATATTTTAAATGAATTTTTAGGCTAATATAAGTATAATAATAAGAATAACAAATATATACACTATAAATTATTATTATTATTATTATTATTATTATTATTATTATTATAAGTTAATAATATATTCTATAGTATAACTATTATGAATAAAAAAAAACTTACAATAATCTATTTTATAATATATATATATATAAGTTTATTTGATTTTAAAACATTTGTAATTTTTAACTTGTTAGACATTAAGAAATCATAAAAAATTATTTGCTATAAATTCATAAGAAATTCATTTCATTAAAAATTCATTTATAAATAAATTTTCATATTTAGATTAATTATGTAAATCATTTTTAGTCGTTTGGACTTAAAATTCATTAGTTTAATCGGTTATACTGTTATTAAGTTTTGAATTCATTTGCAAATTTTACATATATATATATATATATATATATATATATATATAAAAGCGATGAGTTCTGTATAAAAAATTAAGTTTATATGAACATATACAAATCAATACATTGATATATTTTTATTATTTTTTAATTGACTAGTATATATTTCTATATTAATAATCAAAATTATACAAAAGATAATATTTAATTTTAATAAAAGAATTAATAATAATAGTTCATGTATATATTTCTATATTAATAATCAAAATTATACAAAAGATAATATTTAATTTTAATAAAAGAATTAATAATAATAGTTCATGTATATTAAGAAATTTAAAAAAAAAAATTAGTACAAGCATAACTAATTTCATATAAATAAAAATATAAATTTTTAAATAGATTTTTATTTAATTATATCAAATATGAAAAAAGTGGATTTATAAAGGAATTTTATAAATTTATTTATAATAAATAAACTATTAATCTCAAATGTGGATTTAGTTTTATCACTCAAGGGGTCTTAACCAAGTCTAGAACCAACAGAGGAAAATCCTAACAATCTTTTTTTTTTTTTTTTTTTTTTTTCACTCTCCCCTTCTGTCTGTTTTTTTTTAAAAGTTTTTTCTTGAAAATTGGCAGCAATTATAGAAATACTTTGTTCTTTATTTAGATATAGTTTATTTTTTTGCTTTTGAATTTATTGTTTATTAATATTCAAATAATATTTATTAAAAGATATGTAAGTCGATTTGTGATTTAATAGTTACAAAATAATATATGCTTCTCACTAAGTTATTAGTTTTAATATTATATTAATATGATTGAATAATTTGAAAAGAAATTCAAATTATTTTATTACTTTGTTACTTTTTAATGTATGTTTTAACATACATTTTTTTAAATAAAGATGTATTTTTCTAATATATGAATGGAAGTTTATAATTTTTTTTTTAAAAAATAATACTAATATCTAATTTTATATTAAGATATTTTATATTAAGATGAGTTGAGACGCATAAAGATTTAAAATAGGTAAAAATTTTAATTCTTATGTTAAGTACTGGACTTCGTATGAAGTAAACTAGGTACAAATAGTTGATTTGGTTTAAAACCGAGTCAAATCGAAAAATTAGAAAAATCAAAATTATTTTTTATTAAATTGAATTGAACCAAATTTAGTGTGATAATCAAATCGAATTGAATTCGAAAATGGTTCAATTTGATTTAATTAGTCAGTTTGGATTGATTTGAACTGATTTTTTTTTTTGTCTATTTTTCTTTTTTTATTTTCATAAATTGGGGATGAAAATTAAATATATATATATATATATATATATATATATATATATATATATATATATATATATATATATATATATTAAAAGTTCGGTTTTAATCAAAATTTTTTAAGTAAAAATCAAGGGGAATAGAAAATTCAATTTAAATTTAAAATTTTCAACTGAATTGAAGTTATTAAAAATTAAATTGAACTGAACCCGTAAGTTGGATTTAATTTTTCAGTTTCAGTTGAATCATGACCATGAGAAGGAGATATAAAATACTTCCTGTCGAATAAAAAAGGAATAATAATTAACTAATGATAATATATTTGCTAGAATAGAAATATTCCTGTCTAAACTCCCAAGTAACGAGAAATCAGCCATGCACATGCTTTGCTTAACAACATAGTAAGTAAGCATGTGGGTTCTAGCCCTAACGAGGCTATGATCAAAATGTTGGGCCAAAATTGTAGGAAAATAGGGGGAGGACTCGAGCATGATTTTATTAGATACATGGCATATGCACTAGGCATCAAAATAATGTTTAAAAGTGTTCAGAAAAGGTAAGCATGAGAATTCAACATGAGAGTTGCACAGTGAATTAGTCTTAATTCAGAAAAATTCTTAATCAATGTATTTTATTTTTGTTAAATTAATTTATAAATAAAATAATAGATTTAATTTACCTAAAAATTAATCAATATGATTATGCTTTGAAAATTTCAATGTTTACACTAAACATATCTTTATAATTTTATATTCATCATGTTATTATTACTAACTTTACACTTTTTTAAATAGAAAAATAAAAAGAATAAATTACTACTTAGTTTTTGAGATTTATTATAATTAATATATTCGTTCTTATATTTGAAGAAACTAATAAAATAATCTCTTGAATTTAATTCATCACATATATTAATTTTTTTTATTTATTTTAAACTCATTTTTTATTTTTCAATGCATGATTTGATTTTTTAATGTATAATAATATGTTTTATACTTTTTTTTTTTTGAAAATTAATGTGTTTTATATTTAAAAAAAAATCCTTCTTATGACACAAAATGTAAAATCTCAAAGCAATGAACCTTTATAATCACAATTAATTATTCAATTAAAATAAAATCTCTGTCAACCCATTTTCTCTTCGCATTCGTCTCTTTCTATACCCACGTAGTCCATACTCGTCATCATGCACAAATCCAATTTACAAATAAATAAATTTATTTATTTCCTCTTTTCCTTTTATTTTTATCGGACACTTTTGTTTCATTTATCTCTGCTTCTTCTTTTTCTTCTTCTTGGTAGCCATAGACATACTAGAGTATGAGCTCATACCTATAGAAGAAAACTAAATATGAAGCTAGAAGTGGGCACTGGTGGCCAAATGCTGGATCTGCAAACCACCATATTAAAGATAGCAGTTTAGGCGCCACTGGTGGTGAGTTGATTTCAACCACCGCAGTTGAGAAATGATATGAAGAAGATGATTCATTTAATGTTCGAGAATCTTTAGATGTGTAAATGGGCTGGATTCCTTGGATAGGCCTTGAACAAGCTTTTTCAAGACAGGGCCGTGTCAAGGGAATGGGGGGCCTAAGGCAAGATTTTAAGGGAGATCCAACTAAGAAAAATATCAAAAAAATTAAAAAAATTTATTTATCTTCTTACTTTTTGAGCTGTAAAATTACTTAATAAAATTTTATATTCAAGATGTTCTAACATTTTACTTTCAATTGATAATATACTTAATCCATTCAATCTATCTTATGATATAATTGATTTTAAATAAGATTTTAGTAATTTTAATTTAAAAAGTTTCTTTCAGCATAAACCACTATTATAAAGATAGTTAATAATATTCTATAAACAATACATGCATTTGGGAAAGAATCTAATCATTTTATATAATTTAGTATCTTAATTGGAGTATTGCTTTTTATGTTCAAAGTTTCTTTTAACACTTTTAATTCTGAGAATAAACCGAATCCATCAATAAAAATAACAAACACCAGTAACATAAAAAAAATTATAATTTTCTATAATAGATTCAATCAATCAACAATAATAAAACCAAATAGCATATAAATTCAAATTAGAAGAATGGATTAAAGGATGGAAAGATAAAACTTGGGAGATAATTACTAATCCAACACATCAATTTTAAGTAGACAATGATTAAAAATATTTTTATACGTAAAATGATTGAACAGACAATAAAGAAGACTAGAAATTAAAGGAGGCTAAGGAGAGATATTGATAGAAAAAAGATAGAGACAGTTTATGATAAAAAAAATGATAAAAAATAGATTTCTAGATTTATTTATAATTGAAAAATGGTACATTGTTATAGAGTAAAAAGCAATGAATTCCTATTTTCTAACTCTTTATCCACTAATTATAGTTTGCAATGCTTACTTTCTTTCTTCCTTTTCTTTTTTTTTTTTTAAAGGCCCTTTATTTGATATTATTTCTCAACGTCAATCTTTTGTGGGCTCTTAATCTTCTACTCTCATTGATTATTCATCTATTTTCTTGAAAAAAAAATTCTATATATATATATATATATATATATATATATATATGTATGTATTAGGGGCCTCTAGTTTTTGGGAGCCTAAGGCAACTGCCTCAACCTTTTTTGGTTAGGTAAAGGTCTCCTGATACTTAAGTTAGCAATAAGATATATTAGGTTGAAGGAAGGTTATGTCTTCCTTATAACCACTGACGGAGTCAGTTGGGGCCAAGAAGAGCATTGGGCCTCCCTAATATTTTTATTTAATATATAGTAAAAAACACAAATAACTTTGTGATGTTGACAGTTATCGTGTGAATCTTACATCTTAGAGATCCCCATATTGAATCCAACGCCCTAGCCTCTTTTTCAAATTTTCTAGTTTTTTCTAATATAGAAATTACTTTTTTAATATTTTCTGCTATAAATAGAGATTTTGATAGTTGTAATTGGTTATCATGCTAGACTTATGCATTGAAGGTCTTTTGATCAAATCCCAGCCCAAGCTATTTTTTTTTAATTTTCTATTTTTTAATACAAAAATTTTCTTGTCAAATTGTTAACTGAGTCAAGGACAAGTAAACAAGTAGACGATTAGAACCTCTGAATTGAATTCCTAACTCCATTACTGCATAGCCAAAATATTTAGTGAGAGAAAGATGTAAGAGCATGTAGAATCAGTTACCTCAAATGGAGATAATGCCTTACCTTCTATATTATTCTCATGTAGTAGCTTATGGAGGAAGGAATCCACAAATCTTAAAGATAATGATATATTCTTGGTGCAGGTTGTGGAGTGAGCCTCCACTGTCAGAGAAAGTTAATGCTAGATGGTGCTAGATATATATATTGATATGGCCCTTGGCATAAAATTTTAGTAGGGAAAACTCTATTTTGACAAGTGCCAACTCTTTAGGGTAGCTTACATCTAATGTTTAAATGACCAATGCTACAGTATTCTCACATGAGCTCAGATTCTCAAGCGAGGAGGCTTAGGCGAAGTAGCACCTTGCTTGAAGGGCCACTTGAGAACCTGAGAAGCTTGGTCTATTTTGGAGATTAGGCCCAAGAAGAGTCTCCTTTTGATTTGGACTTTCATCAATTTTGGTCAACGGAAATATGGATTATTTTATTCTTTATAAGTTTTATTCTTCTAAATAAAGGCTCAAAGAGCTTCAAATGTAAAATATTTGGCTACAATTCCTCTTATGTGGCCTTTTATTTTCTTTAGATTTTCAAGATTGTTTTGTTGGTTATGGAGGCAATTGAACTGAGGAAAAAAAAAAAGGCAATATATTTTTATTTATATACTTAGATTCTTAAAAGAAGGGTATTTTAGGTGTAAAAAATATTATTATACATTAAAAAATAAAGTCATGCATTAATTAACTCACAAAAAAAAATTGAAAATGGATAGAAAAGCTAAACATATCTCATAAAGAGGTGAAATATGAACGAAAGCAAATGTGATGAATTCTTTTTTATATTTTTGAAAAATACAAAAATAAAAAGAGAGAAAATTTAAAAGGCAAAATTACTCTTTACCCACGAAAGCAAATTGGTTAGGCAAAAATATATTTGAATTATTAATTGCTTTAATATTCATGTTACCACCGTCCTTCTCTTCAATTTGGAGAGCAACAGTGGCTAAAAAAAAAAAATTGGAGAGAAACAAAATTATGGGCCTAAGGAAAATATTTCCTATATTCAATCTATTCTCTTGCCTTTTTCATGTCTTTCCAAACTAGTGAATAATTGTTTCTCTATCTTGCTTCTTGTTGGTTGTGAAATTTGGCACATGGATAATTTGGTAATTATGTGAGCGAACCACATGTGGATAAAGGTGCACGAATTTATGAATTGCGCATTTCTAACTTCTTATGAATAGGCTGTAAATACTCAAATTTCCTTACTACAGTATGTTTGAATTCTCCATAGCAATCAATAGGTAATTAATTTAAAAGTAACATTAACTATGGAACAATTATGAAACAAAAAGATTTTATTGCAGTAATTATAGAATTACAGTAAGCTTAGAGAACCTGAATGATGAAGAAGAAGATGATGATAAATTTTGCTCAATGGGGTTGATAAAAGGCGCAGGACCTATTGAGTGTATGATTGGTTGGGGTTTGTAAAAGAGATATAATTTAGCTCAAATACTTCCTAAGAGATAACTGCTCCACTACTGTTATATTTCAGTAATTGTTGCTCCACTCTATAGGATAGATCAATTGTTGGTAACCTCCAGTATTTGCTATGGAATCTCTCTATAATTCTCCATATCTATCTGGAACATCAACCGTCATTTTTATTGGTTTGTAGATTTCCATAGGCCTTAGTTGCTCACTTTGGGCTTAAAGATTAATGGGCCTTTTGATAGATCTAGCCCACTAAAAAATTATGGTGCAAACAATGCCCCGTAGAAAATCAAATTATATGGATAAAAAATATATTTATGCCTTTAGTGTTTGACTTCCACAGTGAGATCCAAAATTTCATAGTCTTGAAATCTCTACAAGCTCCCCAGTGTATCAATTCCACAGGCGAAATTAATTTTTCTATAGTTTCTTTTGATTTTCCATGCACTGACAATAGCTAAAATCCTAGTCCTTCTTTAATTCCTAATGTTCTTAAACTTAATCACTTTCCAGCAACTTCTAAGATTAGAAATTTTTAGATACCCAAAATTTATCCACAAATCTCTAAATCCATCCAATTTACCACAAAAATTGGAAGAAAAAAATTACCTACCCAATCAACCTTTTCTCTCTCTTCATTTTTTTCTTTTTTTCTCTTTCACTGACCAGCTTCTTTGCTACCGACCAAGACTGCGGCTACAACCTCCTTCCGGTAGCTTTTCCATCATCACACAGATTTTATTCTTTTAGTTTTCCTTTTGCAAATTTCATGGGTTTTGATTTCTTGATTTTTTTTTTTTGCTAATCTCCATAAATTTCATATTTTTTCCTTAATTTCTTTGCTAGAATTTGTTATTTTGGATGAAAATTAGTTAGAAAATAGATTGAATTTTAGCAATTTAATGCCACAATTTCTTTATTTTCTTGAAACCCATTTAGATAAAACAACTCAAATTTTACTTTGAATTTAACATTTGCAATGTTATTGGAGAAGATGAGCTGATTTTTTTTTGGGGGAAAGATTTAGTGTATTTAATTTATTAGCTAGGGATTAATTCAGCAAATAAAAATAATAATTTATTTTCGGCCTTGAAATTAGTAGCCTGAAAAATAAAAATACAATTCACATTTGTTAGCTAATAGAATTAAAATCTACAATAAAAATATTGGAAGAGTTGAGAAAATTGAATACTGTAACTTTAATGGTCTGTGAAATTTGGATACATTACTGTGGATTTTGTTGCTTAGATATTTTAGCTTGAAATTCCTATTGAATTTCAGCTATGGGATTTATTTGAAACTTATTTTGGTAGAATTTAGGCTTTTTGTGCATTGGTTTGGAAATTCAATAGCTGAATTTAGATATATAAGTACTAGTGAATTTCAATAATTTAATGCTATTTCAAATATTTAATGTAGAAAATTGTTTGGCTATAGTAAAAGAATATTTCAGCATTTCTATTTGAAATTTACTAGTGACTAGAGATTCTTGGCTGTAAAATGGTGAATTAAGCCAAAACAAATGTAAATACATGAATTAAAAATTATGTACTTGATTCACAAGTGTTCCTATAGCCTCTCCTTCTATAATACCTGCACTAGCTTCTATTTTCATCAATTTGCAATTCCTCCCTAGTATTTCCACTTACTGATGACTTTCTCCACAGGGTCACTAATTCTTCATTACAGTTGACATTGATATGGAAGTATTCGACTTCTTGTACATAGCTATAGATTCCATAGGCTAAGTCTTGGGCTATGGAATATGACCAATTTTTCTCCGCCAGGCAATAATACATCATTCAACTGAGCACCTTGAAGGATATGTTTTCCTTCATTCCTTAGTGAGTTGTCCTACAACATCATTCCTCAGTCTTTGTAAACTATATTCTAAACCTATTGCTTGAATTATTGAGAACAACTATGGACATTGTGAATAGGTCTTATAATGTATAGCCACTTAGCTATTTTATTTCTATATCTCGAGATGAAAAGGCCTAAGGCCTTTTGCAATTGCATTTGTTGTTGTGATGAATTTATTGCCCTTATTGATGATGATTGAATCATATAGCCATGTCATTGCGTAATTGGCCATAGAGGCCTAATGTTTACTTTCTGTTAATTTTGCTCACTTCATATGGCTTGAGGCCATTTGTATTGCTTATTGTTATACTGCAGAAATTTTATTAGGAACTATAAAAGCTTAAAAAAACATAAACTAAGTAAGAAAAACACAGAAATAAAAACTGAAAATTAGAAAAATGGCCAACAAGCCTACTTATTTATTTATATATAAAGTGGCTAGGAAGCCAACTTATAGTAGAATAGTAATATAGTCATAGAATTGGCTATACATCATCCCAAGGTCCTTATAGAAAATCACTTTTAAGTATTATGGTCCTAGGTTACATTTACTTCTAGTTCTATTCTGTCATTTCCCATGTAATGGAAAAATAACTTCTTAGATACTTCCTGTTAATGCATCTGTCATAAGATTATATGATTCATCTTCCATAAGATTATGCATCTGTGATTGAATATCTTCTAATTTAAGAGGTGCCTTCTCCAGGTTCTACATCTGTGTGACATCTTCATCTTCCACAGACTTCTCATAGATTACCTCAGCTTTATAAGTGTCTTGGAACTATCCTATTTGCAAAATGTCCATAGTATGTCGTAGATATGCTTTGAACACAATGGTTGCAGCTATTGTGATTTTCATAGGTAGGACATCTATGGTCTTAATGAGCTTCCCAGTGAAAGCTAATACTCTCACCTCTATAGAAATTTGGTCCTCTACAGTTTTTCCTAGGGCATGCAGGATTCTAAGTGGTATAATATTTACTACTGACCCATTGTCTATTAGAACTCTAGTAATGGGTCTCCCAGTAACATGTGCTTTGATATATAATGATTTTTCAAGAATGAGCTTTTTAGGTTAGTGAGAACTAGCTGCTTATATAGACACTTCATTATGGAAATCCTCCTCTCTAGGAAAAGTTTGCTCCTCGAGCCTTAGGAACTTGGATTTTAATGACATCATCCTCTGTAGGTCTGAATTGAAAGATAGCGAGTAATTCTATTGTTACAATAGCATTTCCATTCCCTACCATCTGATTCCACATCACTCCAGCTTGTAGCAATAATCAACTCCATAAGTATATCAGTGCCAAGAAATTTAGAGTAAATACCTTGGAATCCCTAGTAAATCTTGTTCAGAACTCTTAGAGTTCTCAGTCACTTTTCTCTTAAAAATTTGCTTCTATTGACTTTCATTGGAGAACAATCTTATAGATTGGCCTATCTTCTGGCCTCAACCCTTTGTCTTTGTAGCTTGCATTTTTGAGTCCTGATGAGTGGCTTAGGAAACTTATTATGTTCTTCAGGAATCCACTTGTTGATGGGTTCCACAATAGGAGGAATAATAAACCGAGGTTGGCTCCTCGGGAACTTGTATTGGTGAGATATTCCTAGTGATTTTTCTGACAACCTATCTCTATAGTGAGATGACTTTGGTTTAGGAATCCATAATTTAGAGCTTTTCTCCATATGGACCTTTGATGGACTCTTGTCTTTTCGCTTATCATAAAAAATCACTAGGAATTTGCAATCAATAGCCACAGAATTAACAGTGGCCACTAGTGGATCAGTGATTATGGAATTTTTATTTTCAAGGAATTTAAGCATTCCTTTTTTGATCATGTCTACTTTAATGTCTAAGGGAATTGGCTCCCTAGAGACTTATGGTGGAACAACAAATTGTGGAATCTTGTGTCATGATCACTAGCCCTTCTCTATTAAAACTTATTTCATGATCATAAACTGTAGGATGATTAACAGGGTTGATGTTAGCATGTAGTTGTTATGGTAAAACTTGTATTGGATTACCAGAATGCACAGTCTTTTGTTCCTCCCTTCTAGAAAGAGGTGGAAAGCATTCTTCAGGGTAGTGGGAATCACCAGCCTCCTATTGAGCAAAAGATTTCCCTCAAGTTCTTCTAAGGCTACCGAGTAGACTTATGGATAGTAGCTTGCCTAAGGCTTTGTGATGGAGTGAACATACTAAGTAGTGCTTGATGAAGTAATTTTTGATTTTTAGTCCATGCCTTAAGCATTAATTTAGTTAGTTTGTTTATTTTGTCATAAAATGTTTGTATATTATTAGGAGTAATGACGAAATCAACAAGTTAAGAAATATTGCCTTGATTTCCAATAATAGGACCTGTTGGAATCTCTGGCTCTGGTGTGTTCTCATAGTGAACTGGCTGTGAAGAAGCCAACCCACACTCAATTTGCTTCACCAGCTGTGGATTTGCATTGCGATTGCAGTGTTATCTTATGGTTCACAGGAACTAACACCTACATTTTTTCCCAATAAAACTTGTTGTTCTTGATGCCATGAGAGTGAGTTCCATTAAGCGCGCCAAAAAATATTGTTGGTTGTGAAATTTGGCATAGAGGTAATTTAGTAATTGTGTGGGTGTGCCATGTGCAGATGAAGGTGCACGAGTCTATGAATTGTGCCTTTTTAGCTGCTTACAATAGATTGCAAATACTCAAATTTTCTTACTACAATTCATCTAAATTCTCAGTAGCAATCAATAGGTAATTAATTTAAAAGTAACAATAACTATGGAATAATTATGGAACGAAAGGTTTTTATTGCAGTAATTACAAAGATTAAAGTAAGCTTAGAGAACTTAAATGATGATGAAGAAGATGATGATAAATTTTGCCCGATAGGGCTGATAAAAGGCGCAAAGCTTGTTGAATGTGTGATTGGTTAAGATTTATACCAGAGATATAATTTAGCTTAAATACTCTTTAAGAGATAACTGCTCTACTACTGTTATGTTTCAGTAATTATTGTTCCACTCTATAAGATAGATCAACTGCTGGTAACCTCCAGGAACTGCTAGTAACCTCCAATAACTATTATGGAATCTCTCTGAAATTCTCCACATCTATCTGGAATATCAATCGTCATTGATATTAATATTAAGATCTCTATAGGTCTTAGTTGCTCACTTTGGTTTTAAACATTAATGGGCCTTTTGATAGATCTAGCTCATTAAAAAATTATAATGCAAATACTTTCTTTTTATCTTTTTCTTTCTTTACCTTTTCTCTCATTTCCAAATAGTCTGTTGGTGAATATATTGTGTTGAGTTTTGACTTAAATTTCAATAAATTTAATTTAATTTCAGTGAGATAAGTTATATATATGTTTGTAATTTTGATATTTGTAATCAAATTACGTTATCGACAAAGTAAGTGTAAATTTAATTTAAAAATTAAATAATAATTCTTGAATCAATGTCAATAGTCAAAATCTTTATTTTCTGAATAGTAATAACGAATCAAATAAAATAATAAGATTTAATATGAATTTTCAAAATCAGTTAAATGTAAAATACATCTATGTAAAATAAAAATATATATAATAAAATACTAAGCAACACAACAATTCTTTTAAAATATTTATTTCTCTAGAGTTTTTTTCTCCCCCTCTCTCTATAATTCTTTGCTCTCCTCTTTAGGGTTTCAAAGGAGGCTTCCCTCTAATTGCTCCGGCTATCAGAAGGAAAACCCATTTCTATTTTTCTTTAGACTTTCTACCTAAATAAGTTAGATCAACCTTTTTATGGGCCCTTTTTGCCTCTCCTTCATAGTTGGCCTTTTTAAGTTTTTGGTGCAAGCCTTTTGTGGTGTTTCTATTGTCCTTCCCTCCGGCTTAGTCCAATTCCTCCACTATGTGTGAAACACTCCGAATTTTCAATTATTTTATGAAATTCTATTTTCGTACGGAAATATATTATTTTATTATTTTCCTTATTAAAGTAAGAATTGAAAATATATTTTATTAAATTATAAATATTCATATTATTTGAATATGTATTATTAATGGCAATTTTGATATAATATTACAATATTATATTATTATGATAATGTTAATGTGGATTTTTAGAGAATTGTATTTTGGATTATATTTTGATATTTGAGTATTAATAAGGGTATTAATTATATTATAAGTTTGATTATAGTATTTTATCGGATATTTAGATTTCCGTTATAATTACTATAATTATCGTTAATAATATTATTGATATATGTTCATGAGTATATGTGTAAATTATTATTAATATGTAAATTATAAATTATTGTTACTTATTGTTATTATTATTATTATTATTGTTATTATTATTATGATTATTATTATCACTATTATTACTATTATTATTGTGTTATTATTGATATTATTATTATTATTATTATTGTTACTACCATTATTAGTATCGGTACTATTATTATTATTATTGTTATTATTATTCTTATTACTAGTATTATTATTATTATATATATAGAATTATGTGTATATAAATATATGTATATATTATATGGTTTAGTATATATATATATAAATATATAACATAAGGGTGTTGTAAGAAAATTAAAAGGAAAAGAAGAAGAAAGTGAGCTGATTGGTTGGAATAGCCAAAACGGGGAGTTTTGGAAATAGAACTGGAAACGGGAAGCAGCAGGAGAGAGGAGAGAGAAAGGGAGAGGCCGAGAGAGAGAGAGAGAGTGGGCTGCGTTCCGGCTGGCGGTGGCAAGCACCGCCACCACCGCTGGGTAGAGGGAGGACCGGCGACTTCAAGAAAGGCAGCGGCGCTTTGATCGGCAGCGGCACGGCGGCGTACACGAGGAGAGAAGTATTGCCGGCCATTGCAACTTCAAATCAATTTTTCGGCCGATTCCGGCAGCGAAATCTGGCAATCTTGGTGCAGTTTTACTCCTGAGGATGAGAGCTTCATTTTGGTACCTACCTTGCCCCCTGAGGACCACCGGAGGAGGAGATTGGAAAATACCAAACTATGACTTTGGAGGCATTTTTCGGTGGCTGGAGGGTGAGTGCCGGCGAGTGGTGACCGTTTTTGTGCTCCTTAAGTTGAGGAACCTGCTGGTGTGGAGTTTCCCCTACTCCGCCACCACCGGCGGCGGCGCATGGTGCCGTCACATGGAGAGGTCCAGTGGTTCTGTTTTGACATTCTGGCACGATCCTCGACGTCCGTATGTTCAGAATTTGTGAAGATTAACCCAAAATCCTTATTTTTCAGTCGTTATATGAGTTAATCTATGTTTAGTGATTCTTAGAGTATTTGTTAGATTGTCGAGTCTATTCTGGGGTTAAGTGTAATTCTTATCATGTTGATGTTCTCTGCTACGAGGTGTCGGTGTCTGGCGTCTTCCTGGTTCCAAGGCTACTCTTCTGAGGAAAGCCGATCGGAAGCGTCGACAGTTAGGTGAGTGATACTCACTGATATATTATCCTATTTTCATTTCCTATGCATTGCTGTGTGTATATATATATATGTATATTATGCACTACTACTGCATCTATAAGCATGTAACATTTGACTATGAATGATGAATTGATAGTCTGTATTTTGTGCCATACTATGGTTATGATTGATGGATGGAGGTTAGGAGGATACAGTACCACCTAGGATTATGGGATTGTTATGGATATGATTTGGATTATGATGAGATTCAGAAGATGAGCTATGACTGATGGATGCTGGCCGGGCCTGCTCATTGCCAGGGCTGCTGTCAGTCCGGTCAGGGCTGCGTGGTATAGACTAGTGACGGCCAGGCCCCTTGGATATAAGAGATAGATTATTTGGATTCATAGAGCCAGGGTAGGGGGATCGGCTCCCCATATTGAGTACTGAGTATCAGTGTGGTACTGTGGACCATACCCCATCCTTGCTTGATTGGATGATTTGTTTGTCTGTATGACATAATGCATATCATGTGAGGTGCAGTATATCTGTAGGATACCAGTTTAATATATTAGCTGGTATCATTCACTGAGTCGAACGCCCATTCCTGTTCATCTTGTTGCTTTCAGGTCAGGAAATGAGCTGGTGAATGAATTGTAATTGAGTAGACTGCCAGTCTCTCTTCGGCAGTAGTTTATATTGTTGAGTAATCATACATGTATATAAAGTATGTACATTTGTAATTGTGACTCTAGAACTCCGCAATGTTACACTTTGTAATTGTACTTTGTGTATTATTTCAGTTATGTATTTTAAAGAGCTATAATCTTTGGGTTAAGCAGAACCTTTCTGTAATTTATTATTTTCTGGAATGTATGGAATAAATGATGTTGGGCCAATTTGATAATTGTGTTATATTGTGATTCTTTTGGTTCTGCTTACCTTATTTGGGCCCATAGCCCTTTCAGTTTTGGGCTTTTTTGTCTTGTGGTTTGGGTTAGGCTTACTACGGGCACTGGTAGCCATGTACATGTCCCGTGTCCTAGTGCCAGTCACGTGCCCTCGAGTTCGGGGCGTGACAATGTGTCTCTCTTTTTCAAATTGTTTATTCACGAAGGAAGATGGGGGAAGGCAGTTATGCCTAGCTCTAACCAAGGTACTTTTGGATCTAGGGTTTTCAACTCAGATCTATTCCATCATTGGAGATCCTTGGCCCTAAGAGTGGAACTAGTCTCTCTTGGAGTAGCCAGTTTATTTGGTGGTTGGTGGGATTTTGTTTCCTCTTATGGTTGCCCTGCATTGTGTTTTAAAAGGAAGTTCAGTTGCTTATGCCCTTCTGATGGCATCATATTTATACCTTCTGTCTCTTACAGTTAAGCTTGAGTATGAATATTAAAAATTCTGAATTGAACTGAATAACTAGACTGAAAATATCTAGAACCAGATTGAACCATTAACTTTTGACTTTCCCAAACTGAGCTAGACTGAGTGAAATATTTTGGTATGATTCTTGATATTAATATATATTTGGAAAAAAAATTAGATGGAATTGAATTGGATTGAAATAACCGAAAGTTTTTAGTTTTTTATTTATTATATATAAGTAAGGCTAATTGAATACTATATAGATAACGTAAAAATTATAAGATTATACTTGACATCATATCAATTATTAAATTATATCAAGATTATATCACAAGAAAAAATAGGTGAATTATAAATGTATATATTTCAATTGAATATAACTATTGATATGTACAATTTAATTAAATATTAAATTCATTAAATTTGTATTGATGAAAAATTAGTAATATAATATGAATTAAATTTTTAATAATACTAAGATATAACCACATACTAATTTCTATTACTTTTTTTCTTTTTTCTTCTTGTCAATTCTTCTTTTCTTTTCGGTGATTTTTGAATTTTGGCGGCTTCTTGGTGAATTATTGATTGAGTCAGACATACAAAAATAGATATATAGAATCTATAATCTTTATTTCAATAAATTTTTTATTTTTTAGTTTCTAAATTTTTAATTGATTTTTTACTTGTAAATTTTCATCAATTTCTAATTAAAATTCTTTTGCTAATTATTTATTATTATTATTATTGTTATTATTATATAAAAACAAAAAATTTGAAAGAGAAGAAAAATTTGTGAATTTTTTAAGATTATATCTCCGAATGCCCATATTGTATTAGATTGGATTGAATCGAAACCGTAATATCTAATCTCCAAATTGTATTGTTTCGAAATTTTTAAAATAATACAATACGAAAATTTTTTTGTGGGTAATTTTTTGGACATTTCATCCTGTTATGCTATAATGCTATAGACTTTCTTAGTAGCTTTAATTTGTAATTTGTACTTCATTGGACTTCATGCCTCTTAATTAAAAGCTACCTATTTTTCTTTGGCAAAAGAGAAAAAGTCCTCCATTAACAAAAGAATACCCTGAAATAGTTTTTGTCAAAATATATAAAATAGAGAAAGAAAATCAAATAAAGGGGGGAGAAATAGAGATGATGTTGTCGAAGGAAAGCATCTTTTAATTATCACAAATCTACCATAGGGTCAAAAGAATCCTCAAATATTGAGAAAATAATTGAAGAGTAGCACTTAGGTAATCGTTTACTTTTAAGTTCTCTTTAATGTTAAATAGTATTTTTTATGGTTACTTCGTTTTTAAATAAAATAATTTATTTTATTCATGAAAAATAGTTTTTTTTACAAAAAATTATAATTTTATTTATATTTTTTTGTAAATTAAACTATTTTTTCATAATTTTTTTAGTTGCAAAAAAATTTTAATTTTATTAAAATATGACTTATTTTTTACAAAATATTAATTTTATTAAAAAAAGTAATTTCATAATTACTAAAAAATAGCTTTCTTAAGAAAATTCACAATCTTATATTTTTTCTTAAATTAAACTATTTTTTTTTATAAAATTTACAGATTTATAAATTTAAAATATTACTTTATTGCTCTAGCATTTCTTGTTTTGTATAAAATAAATCATATTTTCATAAAATTAAAATTTTTTCTCAATTAAATAGAATAATAAAAAAATAATTTAATTTATAAAAAAAATAAAATTATGATTTTTAAGGAAAATTATTTTTATAAATAAAATAAATTACTTTATTTTTTTTAAAAGTAATCATAAAAGGCGCCGTATGAAATATTTTAATTTTCTTTTACTATTAATTTGAACTAATTATAAGAAATGAGAATTTCTGTTACCCTGCGCCATCATTGGCGAGAGTTATAGACAGACAAGCCATGTGAGTGAAATAGTACATGGTAACATGGTAAAAACCAAAAGTCAACTAAAATAGGTGCTTCTCTAAGTTGTCGGAGGACCTTTCTGGCGTTCTTCTTGTGATTCTTTATTAGTAGTAAAAACTAGGGTTTTCAGACCATGTGATTTTTGAGCTGATATAAAAATAGAGAATTAAGGATTAAAAGTTGAACCGAAATTAAATTGGAAATTAAACAGTAAGTAAATTAAATATGTAATAAATATTTTATAAAATATATCATAATTAATATTCTGTATTAAAAATTATGATAGATAAAAATATATCAAATTAAAGTAAATTAATTAATATAGATTATAAGGAAATACCAATTAGCAAATTTATTTATTTAAAATAAAATTTCAAATTTTATATATATATATATATATATATATATATATATATATATATATAATTCATGATATTATTAATTTTGTAAAGTTAAGGCATGTTAAATTTAATAAATGTAATTTTTTTAAAAAAATAATGGGTGTAATTTTTGAAGTTGAAAGTTCTTGAGAATAAACAATTAAATTGTGTTAGAGCAATATTAAATTTAAATTAAAGGAAGAAATCAGTTGATATAGTGTGAAACATTACACAAATCTTTCTCAAACGTACTGACATATTGTGCTCGAGTATCTTAAGTATAGGAGAAAGAATTTTCTTGTTTTAAATTAAGATTAGAATATTAGACTGTGAACTGATTAAACTCTTTGAATTGTGACAAGATTGACTGGTTTATTAATTACCTCATTGATTATAAGATTCTAATGTGGATTTCTTTTATAAACGGTTTAATACATAAATTGGATGGATCATTGATCCTATTTTCAAGTTTTTTAGTCTAACCAATCGAGTTATTATGAGATTAATAATTATGGTAAAAAATATAAAATGATGGATGTTGACATATAGTTTGAGTAGCATTGAGAATAAAATTATTTTTGGAAAAAATATAATTTTGGATATAATTGATGTTAATGTTGTATGTTGATACATGTAAGATTATTTGGTTATGGTATGTATTTATCACATTGTAAGTTTTGGTGGTCTAAAAACACCTTAAGCTGCGAATCAATAAATTTTTAATCTAGTGATATTAGAATTACTTTTAAATTTAATATCTTGACATTCCAAAATCACCCGCTTAAAGCAATTCACAGTGGTCTTACCATTAATAACTTAAAGCAATTCAACCCCATTTGTGAAATCAAATTGAAATCAAATCAAAGCAATTCCACTATTTTTTTAAGACATTTTAAAATATTTATCCACTCTCAAAATAAATATAAATATTTATCTATTTTATCTTTATTAATTAAAAGGTATAATACTTATATATCATCAAAATTAGTAAAAAATATAGCAATAAATAAGTATATACAATGATTTAAGTGAAAAAATTTAATAAAATTTATGAATTAGTAAATAATTAATAATTTATTCTTAAATTATATGAAAAAAGGAAATTAATAACCTTTTTAGAACGAAAAAAGCATATCTTTTCGATAACTAAGAGTATTCTCAATCATACTTTTTATTTTAAAGAGTATATTTTATTTAATAAAAAATATCTTACTTAATAAAGAGAAAGAAATTTTATTTAACTCCAATAGACTTCAAATTTTGCTATTTATTTTATTTTATCTCATAAACATTAATTTTTTTTAATTTTTAAATTTATCTAATAAAAAAATAGTACTAAAATTATATATAATAAAGTGTATAGAAAATTATTTTATATTAATTAAACTTGGAATAAAGAGTAATATATGACTTTCTAACTGTAGATAATCAAATTAATTTTTTTTGTGAAATAAAAAATTTATTAAAATTTTATTTTTTAAGATAATTTTTTATGATAAATAAATAAAGGATGCATTTTTTTTATGCTCTAATCGAAACCATTAAGGTCTTTGATGAATCAAGTAACCATACACTTAAAACAACATAATGCCAATAATAATTAGCTAATAAACAGCGCAGCTAAGGACAAATAAATAAATAAATAAGACAGGCCACGAAACTGAAAAATTAAATAATAATAATAATAATTGCTTATTTTCTTGTAAAAATTAAAACACGTATGCACGACCTTGTTGTCCCTTTCCAAAGTACCAACTCACACATGCTAGAAGGTGTAACAACAGAGAATGGGCATTTTATGGGTCGCAATACACGTACTCTAATTCATGAATTGTCACCTACTAAATAGCTAAATGTTGCCTAATAAATTAGCCATCTTTTCTGATAAGATGTTTGATTTGAAAAATTATTATATTACTCATATTTCTTTTTAATTATGATTTTTATTATTTTATAAAAATTAAAAAATAATTTTATATATTAACAAGTTCAATCAGATATTTTTTTAAATGACAGTATAATGTACTATTTCGATATCAGAATTAAAAAAAATAAATTAAATTAAATTTGATGATGCTATTATAAATTTTTAAAAATAATTAGCAGTATAATTTAAATTAATAAAATAAAAATGTAATATATAAAATTAATAAATATTTAAATAAATATAATTTAGCCTAAATAAATTTTAATTTCATAACTAATAACAATAAATAAATTTTATTTTATTAATACATAAGTTACTCTAAATGGTAAAAAATTAAACAATCAAACTAGACTCACAATGATATAATTTGATAATGAATATATATAGGATTTGGATAATAAATTTTAAATTTGGTTCCTTTCTTCTACTTTTACAAAAAAAAAAATCTAAGTTTTTAAATGTATTGACTAGGATTTAATCCATAATCATTTTCAACATTTTTATTTTTATTTTATTTCCTTCTTTATTCTTTATTTTAATGTGCATTTTTTATGCATTAAAAATAAGTAATAAATAAATTTTATATTATATAAATTCAATATCTAAATGAAATTTTTTTAAAGTTAATTTCACCTCACTTTTATATCATCCATGGTTAGTATTAATGGATACACATAACACTAACTATATTTTGAATAGTATGGGATGAATTTTTATTAGTTTCAATAAAAATATATATAGTAATGTGTAGGGTATTTCGGAATATTTAATCTTATGCAATCTACTTATATAGGATTTAAATATTTATAAACTTATTTAGAATAAGTATAATTTTAAAAATTACTATGCATTTCATATTCAAGTATGATACAGGTTTAACATATTATATACTTGCTAACTGAAACTATTTATGTAAATAATTAATTTAAATATAACTACATTCTTTCATGTTATTAATTAATTAATTGTTAAGAAAAATATTGATATAAAATTTGTACCATCAAGATTATTAAATTAATAAAACAGTAATTAAAATTATAAAAATATACTTGTTAATAAATTATTAATTAAATATTTTAAAATTATACAAGTATTTCAACATGTTTATGTGGCAAACTATTTACAATAGTAGTGTTTATCAAATTTGGATGAATTTGGCTTATAAGATAGTTAAATGAGTTTTGAGTATGGATGAGTAATTTTTGCAGATACCATATTTCATACTATTCCTAAATATAAATGTGATAAATTGTCAAAATTTCATAAGATATACTATAATTATTTCACATTAAATTAGGTATAGTAATTTATATTTTATAAAGTAACTTATTATAATAATAATATTAGTAGTTTTTAACGAAAATGATGAGTATTAACAATAATTAGGACTAGTGGAGACAAATAATATTGATTAAATTTTGTATGAATACGACTAATAAGAAATAAATTGTGAATGAATTTGAGAAGAATATGAATAATACAAATATTAATTGGATTATATGACAAATTGTTAAAATTTTATAAGATATATTATAATTACATTATTTATTCATATCATGTCAAGTAATGATATTCAGTCTATAATTTCTACCATATGCTTCCTATCATCTACTTCTTACGGTTTTGGGGGCTTTAGACAAAATCATTATACATTTAATATAAAAAAATACGATATAAATAAATAAGTTCGAATTAAATAATTTCTTTACAAGTGATTTTTAGTTTTATCAATATTAGAGGGAAAGTTAAACGATAGACAAAAATTTCACACTTCAGGACTATAAAAAGTACAAAAAAAAAAAAAAATAATAGAAGAGTATAGTACAAACTGAATAACAACTTAAAAATAAAACCAAAAACCAAAAATATAATGGTAAAATTGTAGTTAATTAGGAAAAGCAAATAAAGTTAATTAAAATGTAATTATTATTAGTTCTAGTTTCTAAGTTATTACTATTTTTTATTTTAGATTTCAATTAATTTGTAGACTAATTTTTAGGATGTTTATATTTTATAGGCTTTTTACTAAATTATATTTCTAAAATTTTATACTTTTCTCAATTTTATTTTATAAAAATACTTCCTATTTTCTATATATATATAGGCTTTATAATTGGATGTATAAAGCGGATGCTTTAGTTGCCTTACTCATTGAGTCGCCTCTATTTCCTATATATATATATATATTATCAACTATACCTTAATTTTTTTATTTTATGCTTTTATTAATTGAATATATAGATCTCACTAAATTTTTTTTATAATACTCTTAAATTTTCAAAATTTAAGAATTTTTTTTTTTGTCAATCGCCAAAAAGAATTTTAATTGCAAAATCAATAAGAAATTACAACAACTAAAAACCTATAGCACCCAACAAGGCAAAAGAAACCAAGGGGCTGCAACTCACAGCAAACCAAAAACCGAAACAACAAAATAACTACACCTATAACTACTATACACATACAAAAACCAACCTAGAAAACAAAACAAATCTATACAAACAATTAGCATAGACCAATCCAATTCCTATACAAAGAATAGAATTTCACAGAATTTTGCAATTTTGAGTATAGCTTCAGAAGCACAGTATTCCTAATCTTCATCAAAACCATCTTCTTTGTCATTTGAGCTTGATCAAAAACTCTACTATTCCTGCATCTCCAAATATGATAAATGGAAGCAATAAAAGCTATTCTTTGAGTTTGACAAAGAATACTTCTCCCTGTAGCCCATCTACTAAACCAACTCCATTCCCTTCTCCAAGATAAAATTTGCCTATTACAAAGGTAAGCCTGTAACACTTTCTAGAAAACACCAACAGTAAACTTGCAACTAAAAAATAAATGCTCAATGGTTTCCCTCTCTGAATTGCAGAAAACACAACTATCATCTTGCACTACATTCCACTACTTCAATTTTACTTTCACCATTAAGCTTTGTCTAAGAGCTAACCAAGCTATAAAGCTTTGTATAAGAACATGATTATAACCCCACACAATAGAGCTCCAAGTAACTGAATCATGGTTGCCTTGGAAATAATTATAGGAACTTGATATAGTGAAACTCCCAAACTTGGTATGCCTCCATTTAATAACATCTCTGTCAACTTCTTTTATAGCAAAATTTTCCTTAATAAAACTCCAAGCTACTTCTGTTTCTTCATCAATGGGACTAAGAAATTCCATCTGCTATGGTGCCAAACATCCTTCACTTAAGCACACTTAGGAATATCAGTATCACTAATTGAAATCTGAGGAAAATTTTGAATTACATAATCCCTATTTAACTAAGGATCAAATTAGAAACTAAACTCCCCATCCGCAAAGATATAAGAGAAGCAAGCTTGAACTTCCTGCCTCAACTTTAGCAAGTATCTCCAACTCCAACTAGCTTTTAAAGGCTTAGTTAAACCACAAAAGCTAAGGAGCCTCAACTTATTACTAATTAGCCAACTTATTACTAATTATCCACCTAGCCCAAAGGGAATGCCTCTCACTTAGTATCTCATAAATGTGGTTTGTAACAGTAGCTTTATTCTAAGCCAAAACATTTTTAATACCCAAACCACTAACTTTCTTATCCTTACAAACTTCCCTCTAAGCCATCAAAACCCTATACTTATACTTAGTAAAAGAAACAACACAATTATACATAAAAAAAATAGAAATAATCTCATTAAAGAAAGATGAAGGAAAAGGGAAAATTATTTTTAAAAATATTTTGGAATTGATGCCTAAAAGGTTGGCATGCATGCATATCCCTTTAAATGGAAATCAAATCCTACACACTTCTTTCTTCTTACGAAGGAGGAGTTTTATAAAAGGTTAATTTGATTTGTTAATTTAATTCAAATTTAAAATTAATAAGTTTAGATCTTTTCAATTTTAGATATATGGAAAGATATAAAATAGAGAATTCTAAATCTAATTTAAGAAATCTCAAAGGAGTTATACCTTGGTTTTGCACTTTCTTTGTATGAACGAGAAAAGCCTTGCATCATATCAAAGCTCCACCTTAGTTGGGATTTTACAAGATGAATCTTGTGCGGAAAGAGTTAAACACAAAGAAAACCAAAAGATATGACAAAAATTGGAGATTTTTGTATTTGAAACTGTCTATCTTTAATGTCTGGGAGCAAACTCCTATTTATATAAAAAAACTAAGGGCAAATCAGGAAGAAACCAAAGGGCTAGCAATATTGATTTCGCGCTGGCTGGGTCAAGCAACACCAATGTGGTGCCGGCTAGACTGATAGCACCATCTTGGTGTCGCTTGGTCCGACGGCATCCAAGTGGTGCCGCCGAGCCCAATTTGTGCGAGATCTAGATTCAATAAGATTTCATCCTATTTTGGCTCATTTTGGCCAGCTTTTGATACAATTTAAGCTTGGTTTGATTACATGGGTTTGTAATTGAGTACCAGTCGTCTGGAAGTGCAAATTTGAAGAAATCCATTTTTTGACCGGTTGCTACCCCTCAACCCTTGCCTGCTAACCAGCTAGCGGAACCACCATACTGGCTCTGCGTAACGCATTATTCTTAGCAGATGTCAAGTTGTGGCTGGATCATAAGGGTGTAAAATTAAAGGTTCATAGTCTGCCTCATCTTGATTATTAGTCCAAGTAAATTTACACCAAGACCATTTTAATTCTAACAACTTGGCTTGTTGCACACAAGATCTAAAATCAGAAGAATTATCATCCTGTACAGAAATTCCTCCACATCTCTCTGCATCATACAAGATTGCATTAAAGTCTCCCTGCACTAACCAAGGCAGGCCATCCTTAGAAGCATAATCACATAAACATTCCCACAACCTCTTCTTATTGATGTTATCACTAGCAACATAAACAACAGTCCATAAAAATTCAACAAGGCAATGAATAGCTTGATCCATTTTATGGATACACATCACTTTAACTACCTATGGATTGTACATTATCTAGACTTTATACAAATTAGCTTAATCATCATTACAAATAATTTCCCATCCATTCAAATTCAATTTTCTCCAAATTTTATCAACATTCCCTCTTTTAACTCTAGTTTTAACAATAGCAACTAGGTGCAACTTGTAAGAAAAGATAATTTCCTCACCTTTAGTTGCTTCAAGGGCTCATTAAGACCCCTTAATATTCCAAGAGCATAACATTTTCCCCTATCATAGGAAATTTGTTTCTGAATCTTTTTTGCCTTCCTATCACCAATAACCCCAAAGTAATCCTTAAAAGTAGCAAGCTTAGGGGTACTTGAAATGGAGGCTCGCATAGGATCCATCGCTTGCTGTAAGTCCTGCTTCCTTATAGATTTCACATCTACAAAATTCCTTTGATTACTGACATAAGAAATAGTCTTCTTGCCTACAGACTTAGGACCATCTTGAACTAAAACCCCTGCACTCTGCATTTGTCCCACCTCAATAATCTCTAAATTAATCATACTTTGATTACCAACCTAGTATCTTAACATTCTTAGGAAATAAAAACTGCTGACATTTCTCCTTTAAATGGACATACATTTTGCAGTTAATACAAAAGACATGCCTCCACTCATAGACCACAGGTTGTTGAAGTTGAACACCATCTTCATCCTCTAGGACTACCTTAATGGGAAACTTCTCCTAGACATCCATCTCTACTAGAGCTCTGCATATGCCAATCTAGACCTGTGAAAAGTACACTAATCAATAAATAGAGGTTTACCACAAATGTTAGCCAATCTTCCCAAAATAGTAGGAGTCTAAAATTCCTAAGGAAGTTTAGGAAATTGAAGCCAAATTGGGACTTTCACACACTGTAACATCTCCATTCTCACCCTAGGTTTCCATTCATGCAATACTAAGGGATGCTTGTTAAAAGAGAAAGGGCCATCTCTTAAAAGAAGCAATTTATTATTCTTAAAATCAAATTTAAAGACAAAAACATTCTTCTCCACCATCTGAACCTCAGTCAAGCCTTTATTACCCCATCTGTTTTAGGCAAAATTCTGAATTTTGAAGAACCTAGGTTCCAGCCCTATCACAGAACCCATAAGAACAAACTTCCACTATTCAGTTTCATCCTTAACCTCATCATAGTGGAACTTAGCAATCTTAACCCCATTTGACACCAACGAAGGACAATAATGCAATACACCCCCATTTTCTCTATTTTTATTGTTACTAAATAGAGAAACCCACGGTTTATTAACCTGATTCTCCATAAGATGGTCATTAATTCGCGCAACATTACCACTACCAAGCAATTCGCCTTCACCATCTTCAATATCATCTTTATCAACAAAATCACGATTATCCTCAGCAAGAACTCTAATCTCACCAAAATTTTCAAAAGCCCTAGGTTCCCAAGAATCAAAAAAGACATATCCATCGTCCTGTATTAAAGAATCATCAAGCTCATTATGCCCACCATCCTTAATCATTGTTGAATCCTATTGTGTTGCCAAATTCACCTTCAAACCAAAGGTTTTCTTTGATTTTTTCTCCGCCATAAGGAACAGCGTACGTTAAGTCACAAGAGCTAACTTGCACCGAGAGAAAAAAGGAAAAAAATTAAGAATATTGTTTTTATTTACTGTGTTATAACTATATATTGGTGTACAATATACTCATTTATAAACTATAAATACTATTTTATTTCCATTCATAAGTATTAATTCGAAAATAAGTATTTTTGAATAACTTTTCATATATTTTTAACTGACATTTGCACTTAAAGAAAATATATATCGAAACAAAAAAAAGAAGTATTCATTATTTTTTTTATTTATCCAATATCTCTTTATTTATACCATGTCAATTGTTAAATACCATGTCCAATTAAGATGTTATAACATCTTATTCGACCTGAAAAATGTTATCATATACTTTTTCGTATAAATTTCAACATAAATTTCAAGAGAAAAAAAAATTACTTGAAACAATTTCTTTGAAAAAATAAAAGATATTTTGATGTTGAGTAGAACCCATAAATACTACTACTACACTATGGCTAAAGTTTTCTTTTTTAATTTTGAAATTAATAAATGATTATAATTTCTAAAAAAAAAAAAAAAGATTAAAGCTTGAATTGATCTCTAATTTTTTTAATTGTGTATAAGTAGATCCGAAATTAATTTTAGGGAAATAATTGAAAATTAGTTTAGTCAAATTCAAAATTAGCTTTAGAGTCAAATTTATTCCTAATTTTTTTTGGAAAACTTTTTATTTTTAAATCAATTGGATTCAATTTTATTAAAAGTAAAAAATTAATTTTTATATGTTTAAAAATAAAATTTTGCTTTGCCCAAAAAAAAAAAAAAAGGCAAATCATAAAACTAGAAAATCAAAACTAATGTATATGAATGTATATATGGTTTGAGAAACTTAAGAAAAAAAAAAAAGAAAATAAATTATTTCTTCCCAGTACTTTGTATTATTTAATTTCTTGAAACTACTATGGTGTATTTTAAAAAAAAAAATTATTATTTTAATTTTCTGATACCTTCAACTGTATCTACGTCTGGGTTTTTCAGTTCATGGTCTGTCTTACACTTTGTTCTGTCAGTTTGTCAGTAGCATCGTACCTTTTTTTTTTTTTTAACTTAATTAAAACTCATTTAATAAAGACAAATCTTCCGAAAGATTTGGGCTTTGATATGGTTTTATTTTTTAAAAAATTCATTTTAAATAATTTTATTTACTCATAAAAAATTAAGTAAACTGAAATAATATTTTAACCTGTAAAATATAAATAGTCTTCTTCCTTAAGAACTATCATAATATTAATAAAAACTATTATATAGATTTAAATTTGAGATCTTTTAATTTTTTTTAAATTTTACTAAGTATTTTAGGAACACTTATTTTAAATAATAATTCACATAAAATTATATAACTAAATTTTAAAATGGATTAAATGAGTAAAAAATTAGAGATTTTAAACTAACATTTGAAATGAAGTGATTGTAACAAAATATAATCACATGAAATGTTTATTTTTTTATTGAACTCATTTTAATTAATTTAATTACTTTTTATGAAATAATTAGCTGCTAATCAAATTTTATCTTAAATAATTATTTTCTAATTATATTTTTTTTTAGCACTGGAAGGAAGAATTTAATATTGGTAATAGTGGTGAATTTAGAAATTTTTATTAATTGGGGCAAAATACACATAAATATAAAAATTATATTCACCTATAAAAATTATAGTAAATCTTCTATCATCAATAATATTGTTTTCATATTGACAAAGGTAAAATTTTTTTAATTAAAAGAAAATGATGTAAAATATTTATTAAACTAAGAAGTATATTAAAAACATTATGCAAACTAATTTTTTAAAAAGAAAATAAAAAAGAAGTCAAATTAACAAAGTAAATAAAGCAAATTTAATAGGTAATTACTCATCTCGCTATAATCAAATAAATACAAATCAAACTTAGAATAATTAAAAACTAAATAATAATATTTTATGGGGTAAATTTGTAGAGTTTAGTGGGATAAATTTTTATATATATAGACTTCTCTTAAGCATAGAGATGAAGCAACTGGAGTATTTATACCTCATTGTGACTTCACTATTGATTGGTGATATTTGAATTCTGACATTAACTTTTAAATTAATCTTTTATTATTATTATATTAAAACACCAGTTCTAATTAGATTTTATTTAAAATAATTACTATTAACAAATTTTCTTAGAGCATCCTATTAAAAAAATAAATTTTTTATTTATTTGGTCAGTAAAAAATGAATATCAACGTACATAACCAATGAAAATTTTGGTCCAATGGTAAGATTAAGGCTGGAGTGATGGAAAGTTTATATATATATATAGAGAGAGAGAGAGAGAGAGATAATCTTTTTTTTTTTTTTTTTCAGCATACAAATTTACAAATGAGTAAAAGAAGTGATGGAAATTTGAATGATTGGTGTGATAATTTATGTCAACTATTGTCTCAAAAGGTAGTGCCAACTAAAAATACTGGCATGTACTTGAAGAGACATTAATAAGTTGATGGATTTAAGATTGAAAAGCCAAGAAGATTCAATTCACACTTCCCTGCTATTAAAAGCTACGTGTGTAAAAACCTGTAGGTCGATCTTTTAGTAGTTGTTTTCGAGGGTGTAATTGCTAACTTTTATATGTCATATTCGTTGTTTATAAAATTAAATTTATTAGTAAATAGATTAATTATCAAATTGAATAGTTTGATCAACTTTTATGGTAAAAACATATATCAAATATCATTATAATAAAATTATTTCATTAGTGATTTTTAAGAAGAAAACTAAATAATTAAATTGAACTGATTGTTGAATTAATTTCTGATTTATTTATCCATTATAATTTTCAAAATATTGATATATCATACATTGAATTCAACTTTTAACATTCAATTGAAATTTGAAAAAAATATATATATTTGAATTGGAATAAATTGTTGAATTAGTTTAGTTTTTAGTATATAATCAGTTGGATTTATCTACCTAATCTAGTTTTAAAAATGTTATCCACATTGAGTTCAACATCTTTATTCAATCAAAATTGGGATGGTTTACTAAATGAGGAGGTTGAATAGTATAATATTTTTATTTTTTTAAAAATTTTTACTTATACTAGATGTATAGGTTTATTTTATATATCAAATCAATGAGTGATGAGATATTTTACCAAATATGACTTTTTTTATATATTTTTTGCTGAGCGTAAAGACATTTATTACTCTTTTTTACTTTACATATTCTTATATCATTTTATTGATATATACATCAGGGTTAGGTAAAAATTATCTCTTATGACTAATTATTTAGAATCAAATTAATATTAGCATATTTAAATATTTGCTTAATTACTAGTAATTACATATATAATTTACTGCTATATAATTTAAGCAGTAAATTTAAATTTAAATCTTTTTCCTCATACTAAAAAAAATTAATATTAATTAATTTGGAAGATATCTAGTTACTAAGTAACAAATATTTATTTTTTTATTGTTAATTTTATTGGTAAAATTTGAATCATGATATATCCAATCTTAAATAATCTTATTAAAATAAGACACTAGTTATCATTATCTGTTTGTTTAATGCTTATTCTAGGACAAGACCAAATTTGACTATTACATTTTGCTTAAAATCCCAAATTTCAAGGTAATAAATAACAATATAATCTTGAACTAAATGTGTGGGTTTTTGAAGGAATAAAAAAATTAGCAGTAAATGCTTAGGAGAAAATAGTAAAACAAGTAGAAGTATGTTGAAGTAAGATACGGCACTAGATTGGATTAGTCAATTTCAAACGAACAAATCAAGCATGTTTAGGGCAAACATTTGCATGTTCCAACATGTTAATCACCCTTTGATTTAGGCCCATAGATTGAAGCTACATTTTCAGAATCTTATCTTAAAGCTAAGAGTCATAGTCACCCTTAATTTGTCTAAACACTAATCAGTCATTGAATGGAAATGAGAAAAAGTTCCCTTTTAAGCTAGTTACCTCCATTAGTTCTTTCATGAGATTGTACCAACCAATAACTGGTAGGGTTTTGATTCTTACCTTCCATTTTGCATAATTTCCAACTATTATAATATTAGTATAATCACATTTAATAAAATATAATATAAGATTACAAGGAATAAATCTTGCATCACTAATTTGGTAGACGAGAGAAACAAAGGCTAAGACCATAAGGTCTCCGCATCCAAGATCGTGGTTTGTTTTATATGGTAAGATTCAACAAATTTAACTTTGTCATAAATATAATAGAGAAGAATAAAAACAAAAAATATAGGGAAAAGAATAATTTTTCTAGATTTTCCATTCAATAGTATTAAGTCCTTTATATAAAGTATAAAAGAGAAAGAAATAGGAAACTTTTCTAATAAGAAAAATACAATCAATACTAATATGGAAATTAAAATATTCATGTATATGCAACAACATCAATTAAATCCTATAATATATTATAACACTTCCCCTTGATATCTTTTATAAAAAAATATGTCTCGTTAAAATCTTACTAAGAAAAAATCTTGTAGGAAAAAATCTTAGTGAAAGAAAAAGAGTACATTATTCTTATAGAGATTTGTGCCATAGCACTGTCTCGTTAAAAATCTTGCTAGAAAAATTCAATGGGACAAAACCTAGGCTAAGAAAAAAAGAGTACAGTGTACCAAAATCTCTCCCTCATAAAAATATGATTTCTATCAAATATCTTTTAATCGGCACATGCCAATTTTGTTGACTAATTTTTCAAATGTGGTTGTAGGGAGTGCCTTTATAAATAAATCTATCAAGTTGTCAAATCGTATACTTAATAATATTTAAGTAATATCCACATATAATAATTTATTTATAGTATTCTCTTAGGATATTACTTGCGCTATGAATATGCCTCGTTAAAAACCTTACTAGAAAACCTAATAGAAAAAAAAACATAGTTAAGAAAAAGAATATATTTCATGCGCTATTTTATCATTACACAGATTATCTTATTAAAACCTTTGTCCAAGAAAATCTTGTGGGATAAAAACTTGACTAAGGAAAAAGAATATAATCATATACTAATTCGCTTCCTCTGATGAGGACAGATTTTAATACAGCATATACTAATTGATAAAACAATACTGTTTAAATACCACATTAAGTAAACACTTAGTATATAAGTCTATTAAATTGTCATTCAAACGAATTTGGTAGATATCTCTTCTGGAGCTTATGTATATACAAGAATTTGGGTAAAGTTTATTGCTACTTCATTACCCTTGATATAACCACCTTTAATTTGTACAATGCAAATTGCATTATTCTCAAAATACAATGGGAGTATCTTTTAGTGAGGTATTTCAGGACCATAAAAACTTTTATAAAATTGCAGTACCATTATAAGTGAATACATAACTAGTCTAAAATTTACTATAATGGAGACTAAGCAAATAACCAATATTCGTATATAAACCAATTTCAAATATGAATTATAATATTAATAGTATATTGAAGATAACTTTTTACACCACTCTAATATCTCTTAGTAGGTGCAGAGCTATACCTAGCTAAAAATTTTTCTTACAAATGTATTTTCAGGCCTAATGCAATTTGCAATATATATGAGTGCCCCTATAGCACTTATATATGGTACTTCAAGACCAAATAGCTCTTTGTTATCTTATTTAGGTCTAAAAGGATATCTCTTCACTTCAGGTGAAAGGACCACCATTAGTATATTTAAGGCAAAAAATTTATCCATACAAAGTTGCTTAAATACCTTTTCCACATAAGTAGACTGGTGTATTATGACTCCTTGATAATTGGTCTACGGGCCGATACAAAATTTCATTAAATTTTTCATTTCAAACTCACTTTTCAAATAGATACATACTTCTTTGAGTTCTTTAGGAGTCACACTGATATTTAAATCATTAACATATACTGTAACAATAACATCTACCATTCTATAGTCCTTTATGAATACAAATGGACATAGTGTATTATTCATATGTTTTTCTTTCAATAAGAATTTACTTAAACAATTACACCACATGTCCATATTGCTTTAATCCATACAATGACTTTTGCAATTTGATAAAATACATGTCACTTGTTTAATGTATATTCATTTCTGATATCTCTAGTCCTTCTAGAACTCTTATATAAATATCATTTTAATAAGGCATATATGAAACCTTTCTTTAATTGCCATACTAATTGAATAACGGAACATGATCATTTCCATAATAAGAGAATTATTTTTCTCATAGTTAATAATATAACGAGTGTAGCTCTACTTTAATTGCCTCTTTCCATGATGATCAATCATGTTTATGTTACTATTCAGTTATACTTATAGATTTTTGATCCAGATTTTCTTTTGAAATAGCAAGAGCTACTGTTGAGGCAAATTCATCGTCGACGATAATTAAATTTCTATCAACTCTTTCTCTTATAACATAAAAATAATTGATATCTCATAGTTTTCATTTATATGATTGTCAACTCCAAAAGCCATATCTAGAGGATCAAATTGTTTTATTGTCTCAGTCTGTGTCTCATAATTGGTTATAGCTCTTTGACTAAGATCTTCCTCTTCATGAGGTTTCTCTTTAGGAGATTTATGAGTGACACTGCGAATTTTTATTTTTAGTTCCAATTTACTACCTACGCTTTTGGCATGTAGTGAGATTGATTGATTTTCTATTTGTAATTGGAACCACAATCCTTACTGGGGTGTTAGCAGCAGTAATATGAGACTTTGTCACTCTTTTAGCAACTATAAATGCATTTGGCAGTTAAGTTGCAATTTGTTACAACTATATTATATTGTGAACTTCTGGTTTACTCTAACTTGTACGCGGATCAAAATTATTTAAAGAGTTTTCTTTCCAATAAATTTATCGACATTCTTTAGTACTGTAGATACTTTTTCTCCCCATAATGTCGAGAAATGTGCCTCATCAAAATAAATTCTCAGTCTTTTTTGTAAACCCATTTTCACATATTGAGATAATGATATTAATATATTTATGGTACAACTAAAAATTTGTGACTCATGTCCTTGTACAAGTTTTAAAGGAGAGTATGCATCATATACATAATGGCATTCATGCCAAACTTCAAGGTTTAATTATTGAACTATAAATTTAATATTGAACTGCAAGTTCATCATAGTATATTGTGCATGTATACTGGGGATAAAATAATAATGAAATAAATCATTATAATGCACAACTTGTAAAATCCTTACAAATTACTCCTTCAAGGAGTTTACATAAAATTATCAATATTGAATTGAGTTGTGTCCTCTATATAGGCAGTTCCTCTTTCAAAATCTCATGATCTATCAAATGATTTATAGTATTCACTTTAGGGAATACAGTTGTACTAGTGGGCATTATTTGATGATTTCTTATTAGTAATTATTTTTGCAATCACTAGAAGACAAACAATATTTATAAATTTTCACTTTTTATACTATTACTATAGAAATATGTAACTTTATTACCGTACAATTTTAGCTATGAAGTAATTTTAAATACGGTTGAATTATATTCTAAAATAGACTTTAAGTCTTGTAGGCATAGATTTAGCAAATCATATTGAGCTTGTGCTAATATCACATCTTTCAAGTGATCATATCGATTTTTAAAACTCTTCTAGATAATACAAAAATCTTAAATAGTGAGATATTCATCCATTAGACCCTTTTTAAATATAGTATAAATATGATCAAAGTTTTTGTGTTGGAAATAAAATAAAAATATTAAATTGATTTTCTTAAAAATCTAGAACTCAATCGATTTTGAGAAAAATGAAGAAATTTAAACTAATTTCATATAAAAACTCCAATAATTTATAAAACAATCCAACCATTTACAATAAATTCATGTTTATAAGGAAATAATAAATTCTCAATTATTTCAAATTTTATACTGAAATCAAACACATAAACAATATAAATGTTATACTCAAAAGTCAAAATACGGCAATTACTATAAAATATTTTTGTGTCAAGTCAAGTTGAGAACAAATTGGCCATTAACTATAAGGCACAACAATGTTTATACTACAATTCTAGTTAAAAAAAAATATATGCAATTACACAAACAAATTATACTTGTTAATTAGAGAAACCAATATATATATATAACATATTTATCATGGCATATTTATAATTCCATTAAGGAATTTAGGACATAAATACCGTGAGTATAAGTGAAGATCTCTTTTAAGTAAACTTGAGTTAATTATCAATTTCAAGGGATTTTTGAAACTCTCAGTGTATTAATTGGTCAAAAATTAGTAAATTACATAGATTTAGATTTTCAAAATACATAGTGTACACTATAACCATTCTATACTCCTAATATAAACAGAGTTTACTGTATAATATATAAACTAAATTTTTCATAAATAATCATCTCAATCATGTCCAAAAAAAAATGCAAAAGAAAAACACAAATTTTTTTTATCTATATGTCATGTATATAATATTATTTATTTATTAAAATAAAATCATCAAGAATATATATATAATAGATTAACCAATTAAATATTTCAAATATCTGTTATAATTTGTAACCCATTGAAGTATTGTTAAAGGAAGATAAAATATAGCAAATAAGAAGTTCACCCTACAACGATTAACTAGAGTATCAAACCTGTCAAATGGTTCTCAGACAAATGAAAAATCTTTAGTAGCACTAGATTTTCAATACCCGAAAGAGTGACACCAGTTAATCTAGATCTTGTTAGGCTTAATTTCATATTCAATAAAATCAAAATTAATTTCATAGTTTGTTGCTCTTAATTTTCACATTAACAAATTCTACCACGACAACACGGTATGAGAATTCCATAAGATATATAATTAATTAAGACTAATTCAAAAATTTCAGTATTTAGTATCCATGATAAATAATTCTTACTCGTGATGTCGAGGGCCATCGATTAACATTGTCTAATATAGGATCATAATAAAATCAGTCTTTTAAAAACTTATAGACAATGTATTTAGTTCTTCACAAATATAAAATAATTCTTTAATGAATTAGATACTAGATTTCAGGATACTTAGTTCTTCAGGAACTTAAGCTAAAATTCTTTAAAAATTTATACCTTAGTTATTTATTTGATTAATTCTTCAGGAATTATAAATAATACTAGTTTTTCCAGGAACTATAATTTGAAATATAGATAGTTATTTATTTAATTAATTCTTCATGAACTATAAATAATACTAGTTTCTTCAGAAACTAGAATTTAGAATATGATATTAGTTTTTCAGGAACTATAAATAATATTAATTTCTTCAAGAATTAGAATTTAGAATATGGTACTAGTTTTTCAGAAACTATAATTTACTTAATAAAAATTAAATAACATCAAATAATAATTTTTTTCATAAAAATGATGATCAAATTATTATTAAAATAATAACAATATATAATAAGAAACGAAAAATTACGTATAAAACAAAATAAAAATATTTTCATAATAATATAAGATGATAACATTTGTTGTATATCGTAACAAAACAAAAACCGATTCATAATAATAATAATTAAAAAAAATGTTTTGCATGTTAACATAAAAAAAAAAAATCATATCAAATAATAAAAAAAATGATTTCATTATTGGGGAAAAAAATGTATATTGCAAATTTTTTTTTATGTCCACATCAAAAAGCATAATATATATATATATATATATATATATATATATATATATATATATATATATATATATATATATATATATATATATATATATATATATATATATATATATATATATATATATATATATATATTTAATTTCATTGACACAATAAGATAAATACATCTCGAACATACATGCGTATTAACCCATAGGCATATGTCTTTTTGAGAACATATATGATTCATATGTCATTCGAGATGAGAAAAAAAATACCTTGGAAAAGCTTAAAAAAAGGGTAAAACAAATTCGTACTGATAACATGTTATAAATATAATAGAGAAGAAAAAAAACAAAGAATATAGGAAAGATAATAGTTTTTGTACATTTTCCATTTAATAGTATTAAACCCTTTATATAGAGTACAGAAGAGAAAGAAATAAGAAACTTTTCTAATAAGAAAAATACAATCAATACTAATATGGAAACTAGAATATTCATGTATATGGAAAGACATCAATAAATCCTATAATATATTATAACAAACTTATCTAATATTTGGCATATTTTTGTACATAAATAGGATTAAATAAAAATAATATTTTATCCTATCTCACTCCCTTTTTTCAGTCCTATCATTATATAAAGAACTCACTTCTCTAGTCCTTAGTGATAAAAATTATCATTAATCAACGTATATCTAATTATTTTGTAGTTATCCCTATCTATTAGTAATACTTATCCCCTTGTATATTGGTGTATAAATACAGACTTTACAGTCTTATAATAGACATTGAATTCCTCTTAATTATAATATGTTACATGGTATCAGAACTTGAAAAGGCTTAAACAGTAAATCTTTAAATTTTCTTCTTCTCAATTCTGCTATGACTACTGAACTTGTTTTGACCTTTTCCTCCTCCTCTAATTCAACAACTACACTACTTTCAAATGTTGCACATAAGTTATCTATCAAGTTAATCTCCACAAACTTTCTCCTTTAGCAAACTTAATTTCTTCCCTTGCTCAATGGTTATAATCTAGCACACCATATAGATGGATCTGTTGAACCTCCATTGAAAACACTATGGAGAAATTAATTCTACTTATACCAATTCTTTCAAGCTGATCAAATAGTCCTTAATTGGTTAGTTAGCTTGATGCCTGAGGCTATTCTCCCTCAAATAGTTGGTCTTCAAACAACAAGGGAGGCTTGGCAATGAATTGTGACAATTTATTCTTTTGGATCTCAAATTCACATTCAGTTATTGAAAGGCCAATTGCACAAACTCAGCTATGGCCTGGATGAAATAATTGACTCCTATATGCAATGACCTAAACAAGTTGCTAGTCATTTACCTCTACTAGATATGCCCGTTTCAAATGATGATTTGGTGGTTGTTATCATGGAAGACTTAGGATAGATGTTGATAACTCTATATTTTTAGAGTTATTTTATTTGTTTAAACTTAAATTTTAGCTCAGTTCTCGAGAATGTAATAATATTATTACTTATTTTTAGAAATAAATAATTCTACAATTTATAAATAAATTATAACATACTTTAAGTATTTTTATTTCATTTTTGCATATCAAAATGATGTCATAATGATGCAATAAAATAAACGATGCAGGCAGTGATGTCATAAAAATAATGATGCAAGCAATTATTCAAGTTTTCAATTCATGAGAAATAAATTCAATGGTTGGTGGCCAAAATTCAATGGTTGGTGGCCAACCTAACTATTGTTGAATTCAATGGTTGGTGGCTAACCTAACCATCAATGTTGAATTCTTGATGTAAGAATTTTAATGGAACTTGAATTCTTCCACCAAGCGTGCCTATAAATACCATGCTTGGCAAAGGAAAATATCATCAAAGAAAATCCATACAAAAAAATATGCAGAGAGATTTTCATATGCTTTCTTAGAGTAGATTTGTTTTATTTTTATTTTCATCAAGAGGAGGAATTTTTGGAAGCTTGAGTTTATCAAATATTGTATTCTAAAACAAGTTCTTTCTAAACTTTACTCTTAAATTTAATTATAAGTTATTATTATGTTTATTATTTTTATTATTAATTTAATTGTTTCTTCTCTTTTAATCATGAATAGCTAATTTTATTTTTTAAGATTTAGATGTAATCTTTTGATTTGCATATGATTATTTATATTTAATTGATTGGATTTGATTGTTGGAATTAATTTTTTATCTTAGAACTTAATGCTTGTAATTAACTGGCCATTAATTGCATGATTTAAGATATTGTATCAAGTAGCGAGAGTGGAAGCACAATATTAGTTCATTAGGATAATTGACCTAGGAAATGTATTGCTTAGAGATAAGAATACTCTTTTGTGATTTTTAAAAGGATTTTCATAAAACTTAATGGGTTTGTGTTAATTTCTTATGATCACGAGAGTAGACATAAGGTTAATATGAACACACATGTTGTATCTTGAGAGAGAACATCATATAATTTAGGGAAATCTAATCATTAATTCTAGCAAAAATAATCCATCTAAAGATTATAAAGAAATCATATGTGATCAATTGATAAATTCTAAATCCTAGACTTTTAATCTTATTTTCATATTTATCATCATTTATTTACTTGAATTTCACTTTAGCTTAAAATATAAAATCTCATAATTGAATTTCTAAATAATAGAGTAATCTTAAAATTGGTACTTGACAAACTCTTCCTCGTGGGAATGATACTCACTATCACTTTATTACTTGTAAATGATCTGTGCATTTGCAAAAATCGCGCAACAGATGTATAGACCTTTTATGAGATCCCTAAAAGCCAAGTTGGAACCAGTAAGCTATGATGAGCTGTATGACTTGTTATTGAGTGAGGAATTACAGTTACAAAAAGACACTATTATGAATGACATTTTTGCCCCAACTACACACTTTACTGGTCATGCTAACAATAATAATGGAACCCATGAAAACTTTAACCCTCACAATTCACATGGTCGTTCATCTTGTGGCAGAAGCAAATCTTCTCATAACTACAAAAGCTCAACCTAAACTCATCAAGGGTATGGGCAACAATATGATGTTCAATGTTACACTTGCCAAGGGTATGATCACACCTTTAGACAATGTCCATCACCCAAACCACAACATCAAAACAAGCCTCAAGCCAAATTTCCTTCCTCCAATAATGGTACTAGGTAATCATGGACTGTTGATTCATTGTGAATCATCACTTGATTGAAAATTTAGAGAATTTTGACATAAAGAATGAGCATACTAGCATAAATGAGATCACTATAGGCAATGGTAAAACAATTTCCATTACTCATGTTAGTTCTTCTCCTATTGTATTAAATAGTAATTCTTTCTTGTTTAATGATATTTTGTGCTCTCCAAATTCTTGTTAGAATCTTATATTAGTTAGAAGGCTAACTCTGTTTTGATTGAATTTTTCCTTCTTATTTTGATGTTAAGGACCTCCACATGAGACAAATATTATACAGAGGCCTAAGCAATGATGGACTTTATACAATGTTGTTAGACCTTTAAAATAAATCTTTCAAAGCTCCAAAAGTTTTTTCTGCGACTCTCTCTTATTAGCATCATAAACTTGATAATGCTAACATTCGAACAGTGAAGAAAGCATTGTCTTCTAGTTCTATTTCATTTTAGGATGATTTTTCGTTATGTAATGCTTATAGTGTTAGCAAGTCTCATAAGTTACCATTTTCTGAATCTCATTTTATTGCTTCACAACCATTAGACTTGGTTTGTTATGATTTATAGGGCCCTTCACAAGTTGTTTTGGTTAATGGTGCCTCACATTATCTTCTGTTTTGTGGTCATTTTAAGAAGTATTGTTGGATTTATTTTTTAGCAAGAAAGTCTGATGTGCATTATGTGTCTATTAAATTTCGTCAATTAGTTGAAAAGTATTATGGTTGTCCAATTAAATGATTCCAAGTTGATTGGAGAGGGAAATTTCAATCATTAAGTACTTATCTAAAAATGGTATTACCAAAAAAGTTTCTTGCCCGTATATGCCAGAACAAAATGGATGTATGGAAAGAAAATACAGACACATTGTTGAAACAAGGAGAACTCTTTTACATCATGCTTCTCTTCCAAATAAATATTGGACTTCTACCTTTGATGCTGCTGTGTATACCATAAATCATTACCTACACCAAGACTAAACAACAAATCTTCCTATGAAATTTTATTTCATCAAAATTCTGATTACACTCAGCTTCATGTGATTGGTTGTGTATGTCTTCCATGGTTGATGCCATATCCCAAAAATAAATTAGATTATAAACCAAAGGCATGCATTTTCTTGGGATATAGTAAAATACATAAGGGATATAAGTGTTTTGAACTAAAATCTAGAAAAATTTTCATCTCATATCATGTTGTTTTTCATGATCAAGTTCTTCCATTTATGAAAGGTGATGATTCAAGCTCTCAAGAAAGTAATTCACAATTGCCAAGTACCATTATCATGCCTGATTTTCTTCATACAACTATTGTTTCTTCAATCCCATTCAGACATAATGGATAGGGTATTCTTGGTGCCTCATCAAATCTAACCGGTCCCCATCTATTAACCTAGCCCCTACCACCATCAAATACACTGACCACATCACCAAGCGAAAACTCCATTCCCATTTCAACATCCCAATGAACTTGTTGAACTAGTATCTCAATCAACTACCTCACCATAATAATCTCATTCTTCATCCACCATTTCAATGTGTATAGCCTCATCACCAATAAAAACCCATCCCATGGTTACATGACATCAAATAGGTTATTTAAAACCAAAATAAATTTTTTTATCTCGCTACTATTATTGCTAAGGCACCAAATACATATGTTCAAGCATCTAAAATGCAAGAATGGCGTCTAGCCATGACAGATGAAATCAACACATTAATTCAAAATGGGACTAAGGGTCCTTGTTCCTAGGAAATGATCAATGAATGTGGTTAGATGCAAATGGGTATATCGAGTTAAACAAAAGTCTAATGGAAGCTTGGACAAGTGTAAGGCTTGCTTAGTGGCAGAGGGATATCGTCAATATTTAGGTGTTGATTTTACTGAGACTTTTTCTCCAGTCATTAAACTAGCTACGGTTTGACTAATTCTTTCTATTGCTATATCATTTGGATGGAAGGTAAAGCAATTAGATGTTTCTAATGCTTTTTTTCACGGCACATTAGAAGACATTGTATAAAAGGAACAACCTTTAGGATTTATTGATAAAGATTGCAAGGATCATGTTTGTCTACTTCAACGCTGTCTCTATAAGCTTAAATAAGTGCTTAGACAGTTGTATAAATGCCTTATTAATGTCCTACTATCTCTCAATTTCAAAAGTTCCTAGACTGATAATTCCTTCTTCTATTATAAATACAATGGTGTGACTATTTTCTACTTAATATACATTGATGATATTTTAATCATCGGTAGTGATTACAAAGGTGTTCAACCAGTGGTTAATTCATTGAGCAATAAATTTTTGCTAAAAGATTTGGGTATTTTAGACTATTTTCTTGGTATAGTGGCTATAGAGAGCAAGGAAGGTCTATTGCTCACTCAAACCAAATATATTCAAGACTTATTAGCTAAAGCCAAAATGGGAGAATGCAATCAATTGTCCACTTTCGCCTCTGTATCTTTAAAATTGTCTCTAAATATGGGTGATCCTCTTCAAGAACCATTATTGTATCAAACCATTGTAGGAGGGTTGCAATACCTCTCTCTCACGTAGCCAGATATATCCTTTACAGTGCATAAGGTTTCTTAATTTCTTCATGCTTCCACTACAAATCATTGGATGGCCGTAAAGTGTATCTTGCATTACTTGAAGGCTACAACTACTTATGGCATTTGAATTACATGCTCTAATAATTTCTAAATTTTTGCTTATGCTGATGCCGATTGGGCAAATTCAATCAATGACTAAAAGTCTACAATGGGTTATTTGATCTACATTGGCTTTAATATGATATCTTAGAGTTCGAAGAAGCAAAAAATGGTGTCCAAGTCTTCCACTGAAGTTGAGTATATAGCAGTAGAGGTGTGGCAAATTATTACAAGAAATAAGATTTAATGCTGGGATAACACTAAAGTTGTGGTGTGACAATCTTGGTGCTACGTTTATGACAACGAATCTAGTTTTTCATTCGCAAACAAAACATTTAGAAGTGGATTTTTCCACTTTGTTTATGACAAAGTTGCAAATAATGAGCTTCAAATTTTATACATTTCTTCCAAAGCTCAATTGGTTGATATTCTAACAAAAGCTCTAACAAAAACAAGATATTTGTTTCTTTATGACAAGTTGGCTGTTTCTTCAAAACTAGTACAACTTGAATGTGCATGATAAGGATTACTATTAATAAATGTATATCTAATTATTTTGTAGTTATCTCAATCTATTAGCAATATTTAGCCCCTTGTATATTAGTGTATAAATACAAACTTTAAAGATCAATAATAGACATTGAATTCCTCTCAGTTATAATATGTTACACTTAGGACTTAATTAATAAAAAATTACATTGAATTCCTCTCAATTATAATCTATTAGACTTAGGACTTAATTAATAAAAAAGTTATTCTCGAATTACTCTCAATAAATGTAAAATACAAGTTACGCCAAATTTATTCCTAAATTATCATTTTTTTTAGTCCTTAATTAGGACTCACTTGTCCCATTTGCCAATCGCAAGACAAGAAAAATATTTATCTAGTTATGTTTTGTCTTGTATTGTCTTATTCCATATTGTCTTGTCCATGCGACCAAATGTAACCCAAAGTCACTAAACCTAATTCCAACTTAAAGGTGCATATGCACCTCACAAACTTGTGATCACCTCAATAGCATACAGCTTGCTAAAGTTCACCTTGCCAAAACTTATGCCTCCCTTCATTAGAGGGTGACCTCATAACTCATCCCTCTCCAAAGGATGGTCATTAGCACCCCTCCAATGGGCACAACCCATGCTTATGGGATACAATCACTAACACAAGATAGAAAATAGAAAACAGGTTGAATAGGCATAAAGCTTTAGAGTTGACGTCTGAATACGCCAACATGCCATTTCTACTATTTTGCTACAGTCAGACATGATCCTAATCCTTTACCTCGTAAATCTTTATATGGCACCATGGCTAAAATCCTCCTACTAGAGATGGGAAGATATAAGTCTAAACTTTTGTAGCTGCAAAGGGACAACTTATACATTGCAAGTTACTTTTACCTATAGAAAGATAATGCTTATTTTTTCTAACTCTAGACATGCAATAAATTACTGACTAAAGTATCGAAAGCCAGAAGGCCAACTTGACCCTCTAATATTTCTTACATGCGTGTTAGATAGTCAAATCCATGGATTGTTACACAAACATAAATCAAAAGTCTCACATCACATCAAAATTTAGATAAGATGTCCGAGACTCCTCATAGGATAATGAAATCTAATTAACATGTAGCTCTTGAGAAATTTAGTGTCAAGCTTTGGCCATTAAAATCATTTTCTTAAACTACATATTAGTTTAAAATATGGTCTCCATATAATATGATGAAAATATTATGAGAGTATGCATTTAGCCGCCCTTCCGCATTCTTTTAGTTTTGTACAATTGTACTACACATAAAAAAAAAAACAAAAAAAACAAAAAGCTAATAATGATTTCATGGTTTGATAAGCTTTTCACTATCAAAAACATGTGTTTTATTGATGAAAATTATTGAAAAATACAATTCTATCGATAAATACTGAGGGAATACTAATGGAAATATATGCACAAATAATTTTACACATTACTGATGACTTTTTGTATTTACTGACGAATTGCTGACAGAAATTACTGACATATATAATAGACAGTAAATTAAGGTATTACTGACAGTTTACTGACCGTTTAGTGATGGACAAGAAAGCCATAAGTCAGGCAAGAGTTTTTTAGCGTCAATTAATGAATTTATTGACGAAGTGCCAAGTGGCAGTGGGAAACGGTCCATAATCTGTCAGTAAATAGCAACCAAAGTAAATCAATAGTTGGCAAAATTTATTGAAGAATTACTGATCATTTTGAAAATTGAGGCAGGCCTTTTACCGTTGTTAATTCATTTACTGACGAAAATCTTTAATCCATGTGGCACTGTTCATCAATAAATATGAATTATAAACTCAACATATCCCTTTTTTTTTTTTTTCTTTCTTTCTTTCTTTCTTCTTCTTATTCTGTCGATTGGTCCTCTCTCCCCCTTTGTGCTTTTTGCCGTTTAGGCCTTCCCACCAATTGACTCCCACCATTCACTGGTCACTGACCTCCTACTTTTGGTGCTAAGGATTACCGGTATATATAAATTTTATTTTAGATTATTATTATTATTATTATTATTTTTTGTGATTGAGATTAATTTGGGTTGATTATTGTTTGAGATTGAGTTTATATATATATATATATATATATATATATATATATATATATATATATATATATATATATATATATATATATATATATATATATATATATAATTAAAATTTTCTTTTTTTAAAATTTTTTGTTTGTTTATTTTTTTAGCATAATAAATTTGGTATAAATTTATACTAGTATTAAATTTGGTGAATTTTTTTTAGTAAATATTTTTTTTCTAAAATTCTGTTTATAATTTTTTAAAAGAAGTTTTGGATTTATTTTTTTATTTATTATATTTTTTAATTTTTGTAAATTCGATTTTCTTAATTTATTTTTGCATATAATTTATGTGTTTAAATTAGTAATATTTTTTATGCATTTTGGTTTTTTTTAGTAGTTTTATTATTTGTTTTATTTTGATTTTATTAATAGAATAGCAATTTTATTTCAGTTAATTTTTGTATTGGAGAGCAAATATATATATCTGCCCGTCAAGAGATTTGTACTTTAATTTAATTTAACTATATTAATTTATAAATGTAATTTATAATGTGCTTTTGAATTTTATGTATAATTTGTAATTTGTTATGTTGTTAATTTGAGAATTATTTATAAATGTGTATTAAAAAATATAATTTTAGCATGTGAATTTGTAATTTGTGGTTAACTTGTAATTCATCATGTAATTTTTATGTTATTAAGTTCATATGAATTTGTAAATATATATTAAAAAAAATTATTTTAAGACTATATATGTATATTAGTAATTTATATTATTTTAGTAAAGAGGTTACTTTCAAATATATTAGGAAAAGGGAAATCCAAGCATTAGATAAAATACCTAAAATATAGTCTTAGATTAAATTATGGCACAAAATTGGATGGAAATAAAAAGATAAAGTGAACCATACATAAATAAATAAATAAATAAATAATATATATATATATATATATATATATATATATATATATATATATATATATATATATATATATATATATATATATATATATATATATATATATATATATATATTAAAAGTGAAATTTACACTATAAGAATTTCATAAAATACCAAAAATAAAAAAATTAATAATTTTATTAGTAGTAAAATTATACTTCCCACTAAAAATACAAAAACAACCAACAAATAAGCCATAAAATTGAAATCTAAATGCATTTCATAAAATACAAAAAAAAAATAGGAAAAAAAATTTTAGGAGTAAAAATAGAATTTAAAAAAATATAAAGACAACAATAAAATATAAAAATACTTTAAAATTAAAATTTAAAATGCATTTTATAAAATATCAAAAAAAAAAATGAGAAATATCCTCTAAAGAGAAAAAATAGTCTAAAAAATAAATGCCATAATTATGCCAAAAAAAAAATTAAAATGCAAACATTAAAAAAATAAGAAAGGGCATTTAATATAGAAAATTTAAAATTATAAGAATATATAAAATTATATATGAAAATCAATATAATTTGAAAAATTAAAATGATTAATAAGAATCTTAGTGTAAATTAAATTTAAATAAAATAAAAATGACTAATATAATCTTTTTTTTTTTTAGTACGGGAGAGAAATCAAACCTGAGTCTATTAATGACTACTATAATCTTAATATCTTTATTATTAAGTAAATTAAATATATTTAAAATTGTGATATGATTAAAAATAGAAAAAGTATAATGCATTTAGAAATTTGTAGGTATTAAATAAACTTTGAATTTATTTCGTAAATTTATTTTGTGAATTTTTATGTTCTATGTTCTAATGTTGTGATATTAGAATTTTTATTTGTAACAAAATTATTATTTTTTTTGTTAATGAAAACATTTAAATGATTTTAACTTTATTTTTGAACTTTGACAATTAAATGCCAAAAAATACTGTTAATTCAAAATGATTAATAAATTTATGATTAACCGTATATCCCATTTAGCGTCATGAGATGACGTTGAATTGTTCAAAATTGGCAGTTTAGAGATTTCATTGTCAGTATAACTATCTATATATATTATTATTTTATAGGTATTTTTGAAAATTCGGTATCACCTTCCGTCGTGTTCTCTTAGTGCATATTGAAATAATGTCTTGATTATTTGAGATTTTTCAAACTTAGTACACTAGGAGAATTATAGGGAGATGTTACTGAAATTTCTGCAGGTGTATGATTGTATAATGTAATGGTAATAGTTATGCAACAATAAGTTTCTAAATGGGTTAGGTTTTTATCTTATAGAGAGGGAGAACAAGCATGTAGAATTAGATGTTAAGAACTTAATTAAAATTAAAACCAATCATATTAAATAAAGTTTAATTTTATTTGAATGATTTAAATACAATGAATTAATACTCATAATTTGCAAGGAATAATTATGAGGACTGATAGGAATTGGATGTACTCTAGACTTAAGGATAGGTATTTGAATCCAGAATTTTTGGAGGGCTTAAACCAATTCATGCAATTCGCAATATCTCAGCCACAATTCATGAGTGGACTAGTGTTTGATGTCCTTGTAAGTATAAGAAATATCATAATCGAAATTTTTTTGAACCAGATACCATCAAGTTACACATTCTAAAGAAGGATTTTATACTAGGATACTATGAATGGTATTTGTACAATGAAGTCAGTGGGTTTGAAACTTCAGTTATGGCTGAAGTAGGTGGTGAAGATGTGCATAATTGTCCTCCAATTACATACTATAATATGTTAATGGATGTTGCTAGGTCGGATTTTGATTGAGATGGAATGAAGGAAGCATCAAATTTGATAGCTCAGAAACTATATGATGTGTTAGATGCAGCTAACGAAGAATTATGGCCTAACTATAAGAAATAGTCTAAGTTATCTACAGTGGCATGACTTCTATCTGAAAGATGTTTTGATGAAATGTTACAATGGTACAATGAGTCATTGCCTGAAGATAATAAAATTATGGATATTTTCTACAATACCAAGAAGTTAATGCAGGGTTTGGGACTTCTAGTCGAGAAAATTTATTGTTGTAATAGCAATTGCATGCTTTACTAGGGTGAAGACAATAATTTGATTGCATGCAAGTTTTGTGACTGTCCTAGATATAAACCAAGACGTCAAGGTGCTTATTCATCCAACAAAAATATTCCATTTAAGACCATGTTTTACTTCTCTCTGACTCTAAGGCTGTAGAGATTGTATGCTTCTGAAGAAATTGCAAAGCATATGAGATGGCATGTCGAGCATAAAGATGAAGAGGGGATGATGGAACACTATTTAGATTTTGTAGCATGGAATCATTTCAATTGGGTGAATCTAGAGTTTGCTTTTGAAATCTGCAATGTTCGTTTAGAGCTATACACTGATGGCTTTCAACCTTTTGGACAATCTAGACAACAGTACTCATCTTGGCTAATTATAGTGATGCAATATAATTTGCATCCAAGGATGTGTATGAAGAAGGAATATATGTTCCTTTTTGTAATAGTCTCCAGACCAAATAATCCAAAACAGAAATTGGATGTATTTATGCAATCTCTCATTGCAGAATTGCCACGGCTAAAGGAAATAAGCGTTGAAACATATTATGTGTTTACGAAGTAGAATTTTCATATGCGAACTGTTCTGATGTTGGAAGTGAGTGATTTTCCTATATAAAGAATGTTGTCTGGTTGGAATACTCAGGATAGACTTGCATGTCTGTATTATAAGGAAAAAATAGATTCCTTCACCTTTCATAAAAGGGGTAAGCAATCATGGTTTGATTGTTACCATAAGTTTTTACTGCCTGATCATCTTTTTAGATGGAATAAAACAACTTTCATAAAGAATCCAGTTGTTTGTGCATCTGCTCCTCTTATACTGTCGGGAATAGAATTGTTGCAAGAAATGACTCATTTGAAGTTAATAAGAGCGATTGAAAAGGAGGCAGATGATGCAAATGCTCAAATTGCTAAGCCAAACGGATATGGATAGAAGAAACACAGTGTATTTTGAGATTTGCCATATTGGATTACTGATCTTATCAGACATAATTTGAATGTCATGCACATTGAGAAGAATATGTTTAAAAATATCTTCAATACAGTAATGGACATTCTAGGAAAATCAAAGATAATGCTAAAGCCAGAAAGGACTTGAAAGAATTTTGCCTCCATAAAAAGTTAGAGATGGATGAAGCATCTGAAAAATATCCAAAGGCAAGATATGTGCTCAATAAGTTGGGCAAACCAGTCTTGTGTGAATGGCTGAAAGATCTTAAATTTCCAGATGGGTATGTATCAAATATGGGTTGATGTGTTGATTTGCAGAAACTATGGTTGTTCGGAATGAAAAGCCATGATTGTCATGTTTTCATGCAATGCATAGTTCCTAATGCTTTCCATGAAATTTTTCCAAGGGATGTCTAGCAACTACTGATTGAGTTGAGTTTATTTTTCAAAGAACTCACTTCAATACTTCTTAGGGAAGAAGATACGGCGAGGCTAGAAAATACCATTCCACTAATCTTGTATAAATTGGAACACATTTTCCCCTAAGTTTTAGCGACTCCATAAAGTATCTACCAGTACATCTTGCATACGAAATTTGTATAGCAGGGCCTATTTAGTACCGATGAATGTATCCATTTGAGAGGTAAAATCTTTGTATCCTTTTAATATTTACAATCACATCCTTTAATTTATAATAAGTCATATTCGTTATCTATAATATTTATTTGCTATAGATTTAATAGACATTTAAAACATAATGTCAAGAATAAAGCAAGGGTTGAGGGCTCCATTTGTAATGCATACTTAGTTGAGGAAGCCTCATCATTTTGCTCTTATTATTTCTAACCCCATGTTTTTACAAGGCATAGGAGAGTATCTCGAAATGATGATGATGAAATACCTGAAGGAGCAAATATCCCCAGTATTTTATCAATATTCACTAATCCAGGCAGACCGTTCAATCAACCTAAAATAATCAACAAGAAATATAAGGCAGCTTAGTCTTACATTCTTCTAAATTGCTCTGAAGTTGTAAAATACGTTGAGTAAGTTACAACTTAATAAAAATAACTCACAATAAGTTTATTTTAAGTTTCTTTATCATATTACTTATTATTTTTCCCATTTTATTAAGCTTATACATTGATATGTTGAAGCAATCTATTTTGAATAAAGTAATAACTAATATAGACAAAGATTGAATTTGCTCAGTGATTTCATTCATAAGTTTAATGTAGTAATGTTACTTAAAAATTAATCTAAGATTTTTTTTTCTTACCATCATGATTATATATTTATTTTTTCATAGACCAATGATCCTATGAATAGAATTACAAATCAATTCAATCTTGATCTTTCTAATGGTCCATTACGGTATGTTAAAACTTATCATGTTTACTTCGTAAATGGTTGCAAGTTTCATACTAAAAAGTAACGTTTGGGTAGGTCATCAATTAATAATGGGGTATGTATAAAGGGTTCCAATTGTAGTGAGAACGCATTTGACTATTACGGTCAATTAATCAAGTTAATGCAATTGGAACAGCTTGCACTTCCAATTAAGAGGATTGTTTTATTTAAGTGTGAATGGTTTGATCCAACGCAAAATGCCAGAATAAAAATTCATGAGCAATTTAATCTTATTGAAGTCAACCACAAGCAACGATTGAATAAATACGAGCATTTATACTAGCAATGTAAACTTTTCAAGTGTATTATATTCCTTATCCGAGTTTATGATGAGATAAAGCTAATTAATGGACAGTATGCAAGATTAAAACTAGATTAGTTATAAAGATTAAGTATGGTAGTGGAATTAATACAACATTTGAAAAACCATTTCAGGATGATGAAGTTAATGAGCCTATGCTTGAAGTTAACGATGATGAGCCTCTTGCAACTTTAAATCATTCTGATGAGACATTGGTTGAAATGAAAGATGAAGATGATAATGATATAGAAGATAAACCAGAGTTTAATTTAGAATTCAAGACATTCGATGAAAATATGAACGAAGATGACCTTGAAGAAATAGACTCTGAATAAGTGTATTTTTTTAATAATTATGTATTTTTTTTCTAAATTGTGTATTAATTTCTTTTTTTTATTTTTACATTATTATATCTCAATTATGTCATTTTAATTTTCCTAAATTTATTTTTTAAAATTTTTATTTAATATTAAAGAATAAATGAATTTATATTAATAAATGAATTATAAAATTTATAAAAATAAATGAATTATAAAGATGTCGACTCTGAGATGTGTATTGACTCTGGGAGATAATATTGGTAGCAGTACATCCATGTCTCAAAAATGACATCACATGCAGGGAGGGCGTGCTACGACTGGTATTCTTCCTACCACCTATTCATCACTTTCCACCACTATTTCTTCTTTACCCTCTCTCTCTCTCTCTCTCTCTTCTCCTATACCTCCCACATTTACCCTCTGACCATCACCACATAGATCCCTTTATTTACTTCTCCTCCTACGTCTACTGCTCTATCCACTATTCTTTCATCCACTATTCATTCTACCGTTTCTCTTCCATCTACTGGTCCTTTATCTTCAGCACCTTCTATTGTTTCTTCATCTATTACTCCTCCATCTATTCATCTTTCAGCTTTTACACTTACCAGAAATACCCCTGCTGCTGCTCCTACCACTGGAGTAGATCCATCCATAGCCCAAGTAGTAGATAACAATGGCCACCCATTCCTGCCACCGAATCTAGGTTATAGGCAGCATCTCACACTGGAAGTAGATGTGTAAGTATACTTTTTTTAATATAATTCCTAATTTATAATATCTCTTGCTTTTTGTGTAACTAACATTTAATTTTTTTCATTACAAGATATATCCACTTGATACAGTACAGACTATATACAAGATATTTAAGAATGAGCTAATGCCTAAGGGTACGCAATGAAAATCAATGCCTCAAGATACTAAAGAGTTATATTGGAAGAAGTTTAGGGTATATATGTATTAAATAGGCACATAATATTAATAAATTAATTTTAAATTTTATTTATTAATTATTATTCATATACTAACTTGTATTTTTTCAATTTTTTGCAAAAGCACTACTATTGTAACCGGGCGATTGATGCCTTAGTCAAGACAACCTTTTTTAAGAAGTCTGCAAATAGATACAAGAACTTCCTCTGCAACGTCAAGAGGAAGGGGAAGAAAGAGACTTGTATCCCTCAGGAGATGTGGGATGCTTGGTAAAAACATTAGGCTTCTGTTGACCATAAGCAACTCTCTTATAAGCCATCCCAGAATAAAAAGTCAAATAAAGGCTGTCCAGCGAGTAGACCGTCTAAGCATACTAGGGGGTCTCTCCCTGCAGCGAAGCATGCTGAGAAATTGGTAAGATCTCAATTTTTATTTTAAGTTATTAATTTTTTATAATTTTGGTACGATTTTTACTAACTTCATTACTTTTTTGAAGTTATTAAATTCATAATTTTTTTAAGTTACTAATTTTAGTTTCATACTTTTAGTTCTTAACAGAAAAATGATCTTGGTTGAGAGCCTACTCCTAAGGAGGTCTTCATTCACATGCACATGAGAAAAATCGATCGACAGACCTTCATTGACCAGCAGTTCCAACAGATTCATGTAAGTTTTAATTACTAATTTTTCTATTAAAGTAAATTATAAATTTTGATAATAACTAATATTATATAAAAAAAAAAAAAGGAGGATCCCGGAAAATTCCGCTAGCAGATGTCACAGCCAGCCTTCGAATCCACTGAGCCATCTCAAATAGACGAGTCTAAGATATACTTTAGAGCTATAGAAGGCCAGGAGAAGGGATGAGTCTACGAGTTGGGTTCTTTGGCTCGATCATTCAGGTATCCCAGGGCTAGTTCTTCCTCAACTCCACCACCGCCATTGCTTGTTATAGTTGAGCATGTGTAACAGTAGATTGATAGGCGAGTAGTTCAAATGCAAGAGGAGATATAGCGGACAGTCTAGGAGTAGGTCCGCCAGCAAGTTGAGTTACAAATGCAGTAATTTTTCTCATGGTACTTTGCTAGTGGTGTTACTCCTCCTGTTGCTCCTCCACCGGCTTTTACTACTTCTCAACACCCTTCAGTTAGAGATAATGTTATTGCTGTTGCTGATGCATATATAGTATATCTGAAGACTGGCCAGTAGGATCAAGAAGGCCACGATGAGAAAGACAAGGAGAATGAAGAAGGTGATGATGCTGAGGAATTGGATTAATATTTTTTTCTAGTTTAGTTATTTTTTTATACTTGTAAGCATAGGGTGTACAGTATAATATATTTTTTGTTAACTATATTACATTATGTAATGTTTAATTTCAATATTTATATTATATAATTATTTATAATTTTTTAATTAATATCTATTTTATAAAATTAATTTATTAAATATTTTAAATATTTTTAAAAAAATATATTGGCCAATTTACTGACGGATCACTTACCATTTCTAATCCTTAAAATAATATTTTTCAATAAATTACTGATGGATTATTGACCGTTTGTTTTATTAAATTATTTTTTAAAATTATTTATTGACATATTACTAATTATTTGTATCATTAAATTATTTTTTAAAAGAGTTTACTGATAGATTATTGACCATTTTGAAATAATAAAATATTATTTTAATGAAAATTATGGATGAATTAGTGATGAAATATGATTTTTAATTCAATTTTCAACAAAATTACCGATAGGATTATAAAAAATAGTGAGGGTTATAAGAAACAATGACTATTTTTCTCTTAGTAAATTTATTGATGGAATAAATAAACTATCGTTATAGAATTATTGACTATCGTTTTACTGATGATATTGTCCGTCACTAATCCATCAGTAAATCAGTTTACTGACGAATTTCATAAGTTTATTAGAGGAAAAATCCATCGGTAAATAGCTTTTTTTTAGTGAATTTTATGTCATTATATTTTTATAAAATTTAATTAAAAATTTATACAAATCAATATATATAATTTTTTTTTATTTTTCAATTGACCCATATATAATAAACCTGGCTTATATATTTTCTTTATATTAATATTTAAAATTATTAAAATGTAATATTTAAATTTAATAAAATAATAATAATAATCTTTTAAGAAAAACAAAAATTAAATAAAAAAAATATCATTCAAACTCAAAATATAATCATAATTTACGCAAAGCATCAAACGCAAAGGCATGCGCATATGTATATAGTAGTGGGTCACGCTACCAATGAAAAATACAATATTATTATAATTTAAATGTATTTGTTGGTGTGATCCACTTAAATTTTTGGCAATTTATATTAGGGGCCTCCATGGTCCCAGGTCAAAATGCACCATTCTATTTAAAAAATATAAAAAGATCAGAATGAAAGATAATGAGATCTGTTCTTCTATGACTCGATCTTCTTCTTCTTCTTTTTCTTCTTCTTTTGCTGTGGATGCACGATCTCTTCTTATTTGAAATAATGAAACCCGATATTCTTCTTCTTCTTCTTTTTCTTCAAAATTGTTTGATTTTTTGTTCCTTTTTAAAGGTGTCTTCTTCTTCTTCATATTTTTTTTATAATCGTTATTTTTTGTGAGTTTTTATACTATTTGTTTAAAGATTTTGAGTTTTTTTTTTTATTTGAAGTTCAATTGCTTGGTATTTTATTATTTAATATTAAACTTTAAATTATCAGGTTTATCGGATTTAAAGTTTAGGTTAATCACAAATAATTATCATGTTCATTAGATATAAAGTTTAAGTTCATCATATATCACATGCAAATTCATTATCTTTTTACTATTAGATTTATGATTTAATTATTCTATAATTTAATTTCATCCATTCGTCATATTTAAAATTTTCATTGTTTAATATTTCATATATAATTATGAGACTTATTAGATTTAAAGTTTAGATTCATTACATATAATTATTAGGTTCATTAGATATAAAGTTCAGATTTATCATATATCACATGCAGATTTATTATCTTTTACTATCAAATTCATTATTTAATTATTCTATAATTTAATTTCATTCATTCCTCATCTTTAAGTCTTCATTATTTAGTATTTCATATATATTTATGAGGTTTATTATATTTAAAGTTTAAGTTCATCACATATAACTATCATGTTCATTAAATATAAAGTTTAGATTCATTATATAATACATACAGATTCGTTATATTTTTACTGTCAGATTCAATATTATAAATCAAAATTAAATTATGTACTTTGTTTTTTTATTAATCAACTAGTTTTGTTACTTGATCGAGTAGAATTCAAAACAAGGATATTGATTAAAAGACAGTTTCCAATAATATCATATTGGAATGTTTAACAAGTGAGAGACAAATACAAAGAAAAACTGAAAACAAGAGGTCTAGACAAAAAAAGAATAGTAAAATTTTTGCATGACCTAATACTAATAGAAAAAGAAGAAGAAGAAGGAGAGGAGCAGGAGAGATTAAGATTTTAAGGGGAATTGGTTGTGCGAGAGGAACGGTTTTGATTTTTGAAATTTTATGTTTTAATTAAAAAATTACAAAAAAAAAAAAAAAAGAAAGAAAGAGGCAGCGTGTTTTAGCTTAATAAAACTGTGCATTTTGGACCCAAGTCTATGGGGTAAGGTGAATCTAGATATATGATATAAGAATTCTAAATTTTTAGGATGTTCTATAGAAATTGCGATCTCATAGAAAATTTATAAATTTTTATAATTTATACATATTTTAGGTTGTGATCAATGTTTTTAAAACCGAATTGAATAGTGAACTAGTTTCTTCATTTGTTCACGGTCCGATCAATATGATTCAATAGTCTGGTCGGCTTTTTTATTTTTTTAAATTTTTTTTTATTTTTAATTTTTTATATCAAAATGATGTCATTTTGTTATATCCAATTTTTAGAATTTTAGATCATACCAATGGCTAGTTCTCAATTTAATTTATTCGACCGACCAGTCCAATATGATTTTAATAACATTAGTTGTGATTCTATTAAAATTCGTAGGATGTTTCATCAAAATTGTTACATTACTCCTAAACTTGGGTAGAAATTCATATTTTTGTGAGGAGACTTACATAGTTCATTCAAATGTTCATGTAAACTTATAAGTGTTGTTGTACTTTTTAGTTTATTATTTTATCAAATTTATAATGTGTCCAACAAACTAAATTGATATTGTATTTCTATTTTATTTCATTTTTCATTTTTCACATTAAAATGTCACTTTTTTAAATTATAATTTGCTTTTATAATTTCCACAAACATGTAGTATTATATTATAATCTTTTAAAAATTATATGAGAATTAAAGCAAAAAAGCTAATGTAGTTTAAATACAAAGAAAATATTAATGTAATAGTGTCATTTTGATATATTTTTTACTTCACCACTGTAAAATACATAAATTAAATGCATATATTATCTTGTCAATATGCGTTATATTCCTAGCAGAGCCAATTATAAAAATTATCACTACTTAAAGTAGATTAATTATATACACTTAAGGTTATATTTGGTTCAAGAAATAGCTAAGGAATATAATAATTATTTCATATGGAATAATTATTTTAAATTTTAGCTCAAATTTTAAATAAAAATACTAATTTTATAAAATAACAATTTCACAATTTTCATGAAATATATATTCCACAAAAAAAATTAAAAAATTAATATTCTTAGGTTATGAAATAGAGTATTTCCATTTTTATTCTTAAAAAATATTAGCAAACTCAAATTCATTACTATTATTTTTTTTATTTTCAGATTTTCATTTTCATTTTTTATTTTTTAAATTTCAGGTCAAATAAAATTTTATTTATTATGCATTTAAATTATTTTTTAAATAAAATTTGATAAAATTATATTTAATTTATTATTAATAGTGAAATTAATTTATAAGAATATTATGATCATTTATGTAAATAGAATAATTATTTTATACTATGAATCAAATTATAAAATTAAAATAATTATTTTATTCCTACGCTATTTTATTTCTTAGAAATTGTTATTCAATTTTTTGTATATTTTATTTCGTGAATTAATTATAACCTAAGTGTTAATATATTCCCTGAAAAAAAGTGTCAATATATATATATATATATTTTTATCTTGAAAAATCTTTGTGTATCATTGATCATGTGCTCTATTTTCATTTATGAATGAGATTATTTTTTTTTCATTATAAAAATTAAAAAATAAACCAAAGAGGAATTGTTTGATAATTATTTGCAGGGAGATCAGAATCATCTAATAACATATTTATATATACACGAAGAATCAATCTTTGATGGTTTAGTGTTTTGGCTGTGTACCCTAACTGAAATAAAGAAGACACATTGGTGGATGGTAGGGAAAGGGCAGTGCGCGGAAGGCAAGGACTTTCTAGGACACTTTTTGGACTAAAAAATCCTATGTTGCCTTAGCTACTGGCAGCATTATTTTCTTCCCTTGTAAGGGGACTTCTGGCGTTGGGTAGAGACTTACAGTTCCTAAAATGTCCTCAAACCCCAAACTGGACCCATCTAATCAGCCCTTATTCCATAAGCAGGCCCCAGCATATATTCCCTAAATCTTTGATTATTTACTATTTTAATCAAAATTACTGTGTTCAGAAGATACTGGGAGACAAGGGATCATGGGAGTAGTAGAAACTAAAACAAATAATTACAATAATAATAATAGATAAAGATAATATTACATTAATTATTACTAAAACAAATAATAATAATAATAATAATAGATAAATATAATATTATACTAATTATTATGTCCTTTCCGGCTTAATTTTTTGAGAATATTCAAGAATTCAACAATGATAAAATTTAGCATGAGTGCAGTTTTAAAATCATTAAAGAGCAACAAGTGTAAAAGACTAAAAGGTTTCTCCATGTCATTATGACTTAAGAAAAAAAAAAAAAGTACCAATTTAATATATACAAAAACTGGGTGGATGCAGGGATGGCAATAGGACGAATATGAAACAGATTTTCTATTATTAGTATTTGCCTGCTAATATTTATTTTTATGTTTATTCACTACTTTTTTTGCGTAGAGCGAAATAGGTAATAAAATATGGCAATATCTATGAATATATTCATTTTATTTTTATTTATTTTTTGAAATAATTATTTTATATATATATATATATATATATATATGAAAAATTAGTAAAATATATAATATTTACAATTAAGTTGACTACGGAGTGGATATATTCTATACTCGTATTCAATTTGAAATAAATTTTAAATTCGATCCACCAACCATTAAATGAAACGGATAAAATTTAATTTATTAGAGTCAGATAAAAAATAGATACCAAAAAAATCAAATCAAATTGCCATTTCTAATGGGTGGGATTATTCTCATTCCTTCAAATTTTCCTTACACTCATATTATTTTTTTAAATATTTAATACTTAATTATAAATTAGTTATTATTAATTTTTTTAAAAAATATCAATTTTAACCCTCTGTATTGTAAATGAATTTTAAATATCTTTTTCCAAACATAATAAGTATATAAAAAGTGTCACTTTCACCTTATAAATTTTGTCTATTTCAAAAAATTTTAAAATAATGAAAACCAATTGTAAAAATAAAAATAGGTTCTTTTAGAATAATTTTTAAATAAAAATAATAATTTAGGATTTAAATAAAAATTAATTTATTTTTTCATAAATTATAAATTATAATAAATTTGTAGATAAATTTCAATTTATATATCTTTCATTTCTTTTGATTAAGAATTATTTATATATCTTTTTTATATAGAAAAATATTTATTATAAGAAAATATTTGACTTGATAAATAATAAAATATTTTTTAAAAATTAAAAATAGTGTGTTTGTTGTTTCCATATAATAATAAAATTAATTATTTTATAATATAATATTTAAAAAATCTAAGAATATAAATTTGTTTCTAAGTAGAAAATATAGCATAACAATATTTCATAAATTATTTGAAGGAGTATTCTTTTAAACTATTGATGAAATAAGTAAAATATATATTTTTTATTTTTATTACTTCAACTTTTATCATATTCTTTTAAGTTTTATGAAATTATAAAATAAATTTATAAATTTTAGAATTAAAATCACATACATCATAAAAATTAAATTTTTATTACTTTTAACAAATAAATAATTAAAAGTAAGAAAAATTGTTAAAATTTACTTATAAGAGAAAAGATTAACATTGACATTTAAAGGAAAAATTAATGACAACTAACATGCAATTGATTATTAAATATTCTAAAAATATATAGTGAGAATTTGAGAATAATTAGGAATAGTCTCACCCATAAACACTATTATATGAAAAAGTTACCCCTTCAATTTCAAAATATTTGTTATGTTAGAATTTTTTTTTTTAAATATCTATCATTTTTAGAATTTAAAAAAAAAATTATTTATTTAACTTTATATTCTCTTTATTTCTTTGCTAAACATCTGCATTATTTTTTTCATATCAAAATAAAAAAGGGCATTTTCTTTGTTTTACCTTAGAATTATAATAATTTAACAACTTTCTTAATATGTGTATCGGAAAATTTTCAATGACCTATTTTGAAATGGAGGAAATAGTTGAGTAGTTACTTTTTAATTTTTGTTTTTATTCAAAAATTTAATAGGTCGAAATAACATTACAGACTACATAATAAAAATAAGCATTCTCTTCAATATCTTTTATTAAATTAATAATAATTTTTATAATTTTAAAAGTACACTACGTGCCTAACCCTCAAAGTTAGTTGGGTAGTTACTTTAGTTCAAAAGAAATAGCATATTAATTAATTAATTGAAAACTATCATTATTTTTCTATGGAGGAAATGATTAGTAGTAGCATATGCATTTCCATGTTAGCCTTGGTTAGGTGTGTGCAAAATTGAACCGGTACTAATCTGGATTCGAATATCAGCATTGTTCTTTCACAAATATTCTCAAGTTTCATCTAAAAAAATAATGTTTGGTGTTGATAAGATTCGATCATAAACCTAACACAATGTTTGAAGTGCATATTGTCATCAAGCTACTAAAGCTTGCTTGGTTTTTAATTTGATATAATTAATTATATAGTAAATTCGATCGAACCGAAAATCGACCGAGCACTAATTTCACTTCGATTTGGTGTTGATTTCTAAAATGAGTGAGCATTCAGTTTGGTTTGGTTTGAACCAAATGCTCACCCCTAGCCTTGATTGAAGATCAAATTACCCATAATTTAAGGATGGGAATGGACAAGATTTGGTGTTGGTAGCAAACTATATATAGTCATTCTAATTATATTACTATGAGATTGTGAATATCATATTGGGTTTTGCAATTCTTAGACAAGTAGAATCTGACTAATCTAATCAAATCCTATCATTCTAATTCAAGAGAAACCAGAATCATAAAAGTAATTATACAATTGAATTGCCTTTTCTCTACTCCCCAAATTTTGACTAAGGTCATGGATGCAAATGACTTTGAGATCCAATAGGTGTATACACTTTTTTTTTTTTTTTATTTCATATTTGTATATAGCATCAATAGCAGAATTACATCATATCAAGTTTGAGTACAAATTGAAATTAAATTTATGTAAAAAGATTAATATAATTAAATTAGAAGTTAACTGGTAATTATACTAATGTGTTTGATGAATAATTTAGAGATATATTTATTCATATATATTTATTTAGCTATTTACTTAAAACTTAATAGAAATGCAATTTTAAATTATTAAATTTTGGTCTATTAATAATAAATATAGTAGAATGTTATCTTCAAGTTTATATGTTACAAGAGTTTTACAATAACACTTCATACATTTAAAATAAATAATTAAGAGTACAAGTGATTTTTTTTTTTTTTTAAGAATTTAAGTATATGAGCCAGAAAAAAAAAAAAAGAAAATAAAATGTGAGAAACATATGAAACCTTATGGGGTTGACCATAAATAATAAAATAGGATGTTTCCTCCTTTACACACAATGGTGGATCCACTTTTTCTACCTTTTAATCACACACACACATATATATATATATATGCCAAATCAATAAACAAATAATTTATGTATTTAAAAATATTAAATATTAATTAATTCAATAAAGGTAGAAATGGAATGTAAAATCTCTTAATTTTTAAGACTTTGATGTAGAGTTTCTGTTATTTTACCAAAATTTCATTTTCATCTAACTCCTGACTTCTTTTTTTATTTAAAAAAAAATCTATCTAACACAAATTATATAGGAACTAATGTTTTTGATGTATTAATCATGTAATGCATATTTATTATTTGTAGAATTTCCTATTTTTATTTGAATAATTTGTCATACTGTATATAAATGTAATGTATTATATGTATTTATTTTTTTATTATTGAAGAGAGAGAATTTAATATTAGTGAACCTGGCAATTAATGTATTATATGTATTTGGAAAATGACAGATACACATCATTGCACAAAAGATATAACTTGGTAATTTAAGTTATAATGAATTTATGAAATTGAAATTATTTTATTTATTAAATAATCAATAATCTATATTTGGCAAAAAAGTAATTTAATTACGTATTCAAATTTAAAAAATTAAAATATATTTTTAACTATCGTCTCAATTTTAAGTCTCATCTTAATTATAATTTAAGAGTAGGCTTCAGAAATTAACATCACATGATAAAAAAAATTTTAGTAAATTAATTTTTTTTTCTTGACGCCAGCGGGGCAAAAGACGGGTTGACAAAACCCGCTCCGATAATTCCGTTTCCATTTTAAAATTTTTTTTTTTGAAACCTTAAATTTATTTTTTTTAAAATTTTAAAAAAATTGAAAAAATAAAACAAATAATAAAATAAAATAAAATAATCCCACGTTAGTGGTCTACCCCTCACATGGGCCTGACCACAACTGAAAACAACTTACACTATCTCGTAATTATCTCAAAATCCAAGCCAATTTCTATTACCTCACTTACCCTTATATTGAACTTTCTATATATATTTCAAAGTACTTACCTACAACAACACTCCCACTTGCTCACTTCCTTCCAGGAAAAAAAAAAAAAAAGCCAAAAAAGAGGTTCTCACACTTTCTCTCACTTTCCTTCACTTTCCCGGAGAATGTCTAAATCCAACAAAATCCGTCACATTGTGAGAATCCAACAAATGCTAAAACGGTGGCGCAGGAAAGCAAGACTGACTGCATCACGAGCACCTTCTGATGTTCCATCCGGACACGTAGCTGTCTGTGTAGGTGCCAGTTGCAAGAGGTTTATCGTACGCGCGACGTACCTTAACCACCCCATCTTCAAGAAGCTCCTCGTACAAGCCGAAGAAGAGTACGGTTTCAATAACATCGGACCGTTAACGATTCCATGCGATGAGTCTGTCTTTGAAGAGATTCTCCGAGTCGTTTCTCTATCTGACTCGTCTAACTCCGGCCGGTTCTTGAATCTGGAGGAGATTCAGAGATGCTGCCACGTCAGCATCAGAAATAATATCGACTTCTTGGGTGAATCAAGGCCGTTGCTTCATGGTTAAGTTAGATTAAAGGACTAACTATATTATTATTTTATTTGGCACTTTTTTTTTTATTATTTTTTTAATTTTAGATTTTTATATATATTTTTTTATTATTATTTTTGAAGTGGAGATGGCAAGTAGGGTTGGGTTTTTTTTTTTTTTTTTGTGACCGAGTCATCCCGAGTTCAAGACTAAAACGAGGGGTATATTATTATATGTATTAATTTTGATAATGATCTCTTGTAAATTATGACTCTTATCGGCTAATTGTTAATTGAAGATTTGTATTTTGTACTAATCAAATGCTTAATTTTAGCATTTGTTTAATGTTAAAAAAAAATTCTGCGATAATGTTATTATTTTTTATTTTTTAGAATAATATTTACTTGTCTCAGAACTTTTAAGTTAATTTAATTTGATTATGAGGTGTAATGATAATCCACTATCTTATCTGATCGGAGTATGGTCAAAAGTTATATAGTTGGAAGCACGTTCGATAAATGGAAAGATAAATTAAATAAAAGGTCAGTTAAATAAAATAATTTTGCTTTTTTTTTTTTTTGCCAATAATAATTTTGCTTGGTGAAGTATTTATTTTAGGAAATTAATAAATTATATTAACAGAAATAACAAACTTTGAAATAAAATAATATGTTTTTAGAAGGAAATAAAATAATTTTAGTAGGTTATATTTTTTATTTTTAGAAAAATAATAAATTATATTAATTGAAATAACAAACTTTGATTTAAAATATTAGGGAATCAGTACGTTTGGATAAAAAAAGATAAAACATTTGGATAAAAAGATAAAATATTTGAAATATTATTAAAAAAAAGTTTTTATTAAATTTCAGAGTAAAAAGGTTATTTAATAAGTGGCTTTTTTTTTTTTTTAAAAAAAAAAGACATTAGTGCTTAAAAGACATTGGCCAAAGAGTCACAACCTAAAAAGCATAAAAAATTACCCCGTGATTTAACTTTCATTTTAGTACAAGTAATACTATACAATCTAATATTTTTATTTTTATTTATTATTTTAATATTAAAAAATATTTTATATAATATATTTTTAAAAAAGAAATATAGCAAATAAAATAATGATATATCAGTTGAGATAGTAAATTAGAATAAAAGTATTGAATTATAAAGTATTTTTCTTATTATTATATAAATACCACGTTAGATATATTTACAAAATTAAAATTATGTATTTCAAAATTGCTAATAATGCAAATTATTTAACTTTTTTGTCAAAAAAAAAATTTCAAATACTCCAAAGTATAAAAAATTAAACCACGTAATTTTTTTTATTTTCCCATATTTAATTCATAGTTAATTGAATTTAATTATTAAAAAGGAAAATATTAAACCAATGATTTTTTTTCTCCTTTATGTAACACTGAAATTATTTTCATCAACAAAAGTTTTGGGTTAAAAGAATATTATTAATTTTGTTTTATTTATTCCCATTAAATTGGTAAATTTTTATTATAATGATAAATGAAAAAGAATATGAATTAAGAGGTTTTAAGAAGAAAAAAATAAATAAATAATTAGGAGGGATTGTGTGGCAGTACTTGTCATGGTGTTGGCAAGTTGTTGCTGTTGCCAATTACAAAATAAAGCAGCTACTTCACTTCTCTTTCACGGCATTTTATTGCCTGTACTGCCAATTCCATAGCCCCTTCATGATTTGGGGTCCATCATAATTCATAAATATACAGCACCAAAAGCAAATTTTTCTTTTTCATTTTTTGCAATTAATGAAAAATTTATAACTTTTAACAATATTTTCATTATTATAATCTATAATATATATTTTTTAATTTAAAATTCAAAATCTTTCCATTGAGGTGATTATATTACTATAGATAAAAAATTTCTTGATATAATTTTTTTTTGAGAATTAATTTATTGATATAATTAATGGTATCACATATTATAGTATTTTATAGTTTACAATTTTCTCTAGAAAAAAAAAAAAAAAAAAGAGCTATCCACTTTACAAAATTTATTATTTATTATCAAATTAAAATCTAAATTTTTAATAAAGAAGAGGATTTCTTAAATTGAAATTGTATATATACTATTTCTAAGGGATAAAACCCATTAAAAATCTTTTATCATATCTTGTCTGTTTAATTTACAAATTTTCATTGCTACAAATTAAATTCAACCTGTTATTTTTCTTTGTTGAGAACCTTTTTTTATGACAAAATTTCAAACTAATGAAAATTTTTTTTAACAATAGTTTACAAATTATCAAAAAATTTATGATGTTTAATAGATAAAAAAAAAACCCCAAAATATGAGAATACATAAACAAGTTTTTTACTTTTTCTTAATAAATAATAGTACAATTTTTTAGTATTTTTTATTCGCTTTCCATTGAAATTTTACTTTTTATTATAAAATAAAATTTAATGTAAGAGAAGGTTTGAAAGCTTAATATGAAATAATCAAAACTTAATAAACACAACTTAATAAAATCATTGTTAAAAAAACTAATAAAATCAAAAGTTTAAAAGTATATTATTTTTCCTTTTATAAATTCAACCAAGTTTGCCTCTAGACTTTAATAAAAAAGGCTTGACTAAAAACATGCTATTTTACTAGAGGTATTTTTTATTCTTATATTTTTCTTATTTTTATTTTATACCCTAATACATTTCTTATTTTTTCAAAGAAATCTAAAACTCAAAATTCATTCACCCTTAGACTATGATATCATTCATTGTGAGTATGCTCTCCCTCTAAGCTAGAGACGAAATATAGAGAGCTACTCATAAAGATTTTTGGAGTGTGTCCTATTATTTTCGATTTTTTTTAACTTCTCATACTTGTTAGGGTAGTGAGAACTTGCAATAATTCTTAAAGGGCTTTTGTTCTTAAAGAAAAATTTCTCAAACTCACTTTATCTAAAAGTCAGATCTTCTAAATTTTTAAATTTTTTTTAAAAAGATTATTTAAAGAGTCTAAATAATTTATAATAGAATTTAACAATCTTAGTATTAGATCCTTGGCTACACCAAGATGATGACAATCTAGGTATGAACAATTAACAAATTTATTGCTCATCCACTAAGATGGTGTTTGACATAACTTTTGAAGGCTAAAAAAGCACTTTTTAAAATTTTTTTATTAATTGATTATTTTTTTTAATTTTTTAAAATTACTTTTTGGAAAAGTATCTATTCACTTGCTTTTTTCAAAAGCACTTTTCAAAACTCAAAATTCAAAAAAATAAATTTTTTTTTTTTGGAAAAACACTTTTTCGAAAAAGTTATGCCAAATTGGGCCTAGATGAGCTAAAGCTCCAATCCTATCTAAAACATGAAAGCTATAAAACTCAAGTTTTTGGTCAAAATAATTCTTAACTTAGTGTCTATACATGTGTGATACATTTTTTGTTAGCGTTAATTAGTATCTTATACATATATGTGAGTTTTAAGTAAGTGACTGGGAGCTAATCAAATTTACAACTTGCCAATATGTCTAATATGAACAATGATGAATTCAATCTTAATTCATCAATATTCAAATTCATATATGTAAACAACAAATACATAATACATAACACTTACCATATTTTACATCTTATCCCAAATATGTTAAAATCAAAATAGGCATCAAATCCTAGCACATTACAAATCATGTTATTTCATTGAATATAACATATCAATATTGTATGAGGCATATTTTTGTATGCTAAGTCAAAATTCTTATATTAACAATATATTTCTGTATGCGAAATCAAAATTGTCATATTAACAAACACATTAATACATAAATATAGGCAATATATTAATAATCCAAGAAGGAAACCTAAATTATCATAGTTACTACTATACAACCATCTAGCATATAACAAAATGAACTTAGTGAGCACATAGTCATAAGCACAAAACCAGTCCTGCCTAATACATTAGACCTAGTACTAAATTTTGATAATAACACCTACAAATAAACCCAAAAGGAAAATCACCAAAGTAACATAACAAAAGCTACATGATTTTTTCATCCTTGCTTGATTCCTTTTAATTACTTCAACAATTTCATCCTCAACTAGCCCTTCATCAATTGTTGGTCTACTGTTCACAGCATCTGACCCCTCATCCATCCTCTCACTCCCAACATATTCCTGTGTTGGTGGATTAAGCCAATAAAAAAATCTATAGTATCTTCTAGTAACCTATGATAACAATATTTCACCAACACATCAAAAGCAGCACGTAAGAATAAAAAATAAAATTTACATGAAAACGAATAAACAACCAAATAAACTCACTTACATCTTGATAATATCTGCACCTAAAATATCTTTGTCCAGGGTTTTTGTCACTCCATGAGGTACTCAGTAAACAAGACAACCCACATTCGCATTATTGGACTATCAATTAAACCATTTCAGAAGAGATAAGGAATTTTTAGAGTTTTTAAATTTTAGTTTTGAAGAAGGATTTCAAAATTGAGATAATCAAACACCTAATCTAAAGAATTTGGTATAATACCTCCTCTAAAATTACACACCCTAAACTAAAGATTTTGTAAAAAATTTCAAACCTTAGATGAAATAAAACCTAACTTTAATCATTTTAGGGAGCAAGAAGATCGAGATACAAAGGGACAAAAAGAGAAGATCAAAAGATAAGATTGACATAGAAAGGAAAAGATTCAAGTTCAAAAGATAAAGGGAGAGATGAAGGAGAAAATCTATATTAGAGGGAGATGAGATCGATCTGTTTCAGATTGAGGGAGAGAGGGGAACGCAGATTGAGGGAGGGAGGGAAAGAAAGGGAGTGATTAATTTGCAACAATGTTAAAAGTTTAGTAACCTCCCTGGCATTTTACCCTCAAGTTTTACCTAGAAAATTCAACCAATTGTTTCCCACAGAATTATTAGAACTAGTAAAGGACCACTTCGCTTGACTAAGAAGTGATGTCATTGTTTCATGGCACTTGAGCTTCCCTAAAGCATGTGTATTGAATCGATTAGACTTTCGTAAGTGCAATTGAATTTCTTGAGAAAGTAGGCACTACAAGAAATAACTGATATACTGACTGACAACAATCAATCGGTAATTACCGAATGAATACCAGTTGTGATTAAAAATAAAAAATATAACAAAAATACCAACCTATTACCAACCAAATACAAACTGAAATTACCGAGGGACAAAATTAGTCGGTGAGTTTGGCGAGAATGATTGGGACATTAACTTAGCGACCATTTTGTCACCAATTATTGACTGAACATAAACTAAAATTCAGACATAAAACTTTTGCGGGAATTAATATTTACCGACGGAGTTAGAGATTGATTGCTATATGTCAAAAGTAAATTGGTCGGTAACTGGGTAAAAAAAAATACCAAAAGTTTAATATTTTGCCGATCGATTAACGATTGACTATAAACCAAAAGTCAGGCATAAAAATTTAGATGGCATTAAAATTTATTGACTTATTTAACTACCGACTGCCACATGTCAAAAATAAACAGTCGATAAATGTAATAAAAAATATACCAAAAGTTTAAAGATTTGCCTACCAATTACCGATTGTTTGTTTTTGACATGTGGTATTCGATAGCTAATTTGGTTGGTGAATATTTAATGTAATTTTAATTCGGTGGGTAAATGATTGGAGATTCGGTCAGTAAATTTCTCTATATACAATCCATATGTTCTTTTTCTTCCTTTTTTTTTTCTTCTCTCTCTTTCTCTCTTTCTGTAGTTTCGGTTCCTCTACTGCTCTCCTATCTTCTCGCTGGTCATTTCGTCTATCTGTTATATTGCCGTTGGCCAGTTCGTTCGTCCATTACATTGCCATCCTTTGTCCATTCAGGTAAGTGTTTTTAACTTAGTTTTTGCTCCTTTTTTTTTTTTTTTTTTGTTTTATGTTTAGTTTTTATTTTGTTTTATATGTTAATTAATTAGGTAATGTTAACTAATTAATTAGGTAGTGTTAATTAGTTAGTTTTATTTAGTTTTGTTTGTTTAAATTATAATTATATGGTTTGTTATTTTTGGATTTTTTGGGTTTGCTGATTTGTTGATTTTTTAATTTAAATGTGGGTTTGTTAAAAATAATTCTATAATTGTTATGTGATATTTATGTGAAAATTATGTGTTTGAATTTTATTTTATTTAGTTTTGTATTTTTATGTAAATTAAATTGTGTAGTGTAAATTTATTAAAATTATGTATTTTTTTTAAATGGATTTGTTATTAAATTTCAGTATTTTTATGAAATTTATATTTTTTATTAAATTTTTGTGTTTTTATGTTGTTTATGTGAAATTTATTGAATTAAATTATGTAATTTAATAAATTTGCAATGTGTTTTTTTTTTTTTTTTTTTTGTGATTTATATGTTAAACATTATTATTTGGTGTATTTAGTTTTGTTATATTTATAAATATATTTTGGTAATATAATTTTTTTTTGGTTAATATTGAGATTTTTAGTTTATTATCTTAGGTTATAATTTATTGAATATTTGAGATAAACTTGTTATAATTTATTGCTTCATCATTTTAATTGGCTTGTACTTTTATTTCAATTTATTTGAGATTTTTTTTTGGTGTTTTAGTTGGATATTTTGTGCTATAAGAGACAGATATATTATTTTTTTTTTTGTTTGTAACTTGCAAATTATAATTATATTTATTTCAATGTAATTGTAATTTGAATACATATGTATTTTCATTTGTATGATTTTTTATAATTAGCATGTACTGAGTAATTTATTAGCATGTAATTGGTGATTTATTGGCATGATATATGTATTTTACTTTATCTTACTTTTTATTTGATTTTGTATGTTTTATAAAAGATAAGTTAGTAAATATTCAAATTTTATTTTACAAAAATAAAATGAGAACAGAAGATAAATATAAATGAAAATTAATAATAGAATAAATATAAAAAACTATGAACTCAATTAATTAATATCAAAAAATTAATAAAAGAAAAATGATAATTTAAAAATAGAATTACATTATAAATATAAAAAGAAGCTAAAAAAGATATGCCATAGACAAAGAATTTTTCAGTAAAAACATTATACCAATAACAAAAAAAAATGAAATTAGGAATAAAAATAAGTATGATTAATTAAAAATGTTAAAAGAATAAGAAAAAATAAGTATCTCATCAAATAATAAATTTTAAATGCAAGAATTTCAATAAGTACCAAAAATGAAAAAATAATTTTTAATTGTAATTAAAATTACAATTAATTAAAAATATACAAAGATCAAGAAAAAATAAAAAGATGCCATAAAAAGAAAAATTTTAAAGGCAAGAATTTCATAAAATACTAAAAATTATATTAATTTATTTTTAATTAGGATTAATTAAACATATAGAGAGATCAAGAAAAAATAAATATTCCATAAATTCAAAAATTTTATTTGCAAGCATTTCATAAAATACATAATATAAAAAATTATTTTTAATTAGGAATAAAATTAAGATTAATTAAAAAATACAAAGAACAAGAAAAAATAATTTTTTCATATAACAAAAACTTATAAATGCAAGCATTTCATAAAATATCAAAAATAAAAAACTGAAAATAGGAGTAGAATTACTCTTAAAATTAATATTACACATCAACTTAATTATGAAATTCTAAAAAATAAAATTTTTAATTTGGATTAAAATTTAATAATTTGAATTCCAAAAACATAGTCAAATTATTTGATTGCATATAATCGTATATTTTACATATTGAATTTACGTTGTGATTTTGTTATGTTGTGAATTAGAGGAAATTGATGAATTTATTTATTTTTTATGTTGTGGTAATTGAAACTTTTGAATATTATTTTTATTGTTACTCTTTCTTTCTTTTTTTTTTTTTTTTTTTTTTTTTTTTTTTTTTTTATAATGTTGATACATATTATATATGTACATGATATTATATTAATCACATAAATAATATATGTCAAGACTGTGATGTCTCTTACTAGACCACCTAAAGGTCGCAGATGTGGTAGTGCTCATGGTCGTGGTGGTCAAGCTCCCACCACAACATTTTCAGGAGGTCGACTACTTATATTTTGACCTCCAATTCCTGCCACTTTATATCCTTTAGATCTTGCCACTTTCTTAACTCCAGCTCCTGCTACTTCCACACATCTACCTCCAACCAGTTTTTAACCATTCATGTAGCTTGCTATTAATTCCTTCACATTAGCGATCTTACCTTCTTCTACTACCACACCTTCTTCTATTGCCCCACCTTCTTTTGCTGACCCTCCTACCACTTGTGTATCACCTTCTTCTACTCCATCTTCATCCAGGTTTGCTGTTAAGGCTGATGCTGATGAGGGGTAATACAATTATCCTGTTCACAGACTTGCAACCTTTGTATAGGATGGTTGGCATGTTTATCTAATTATTTATATTTGTATATTTAAAAAATTTTATTACTTGTACTATTTGTAACTAACATTTAATGCTTCTTGCAGTCTATATCCGATTAGTGCAATGAGAAAGATTATCAAGATATTCAAGATAAATTTTGATCCAACAGGTGTGACGTGGAAGAGAGTGCCTCAAAAGATCAAAAATTACTATTACGAAGAGTTTAAAGTATGTAAATAATATTTAATAAATAAACAACTAACTGCTTATATATATATATATGCAACTTTTTATTCATTTTATAATTATTAATTACAATTAATTATATATTTGTAATTACGTGTATACTAATATTTAATTTGTTTAAATTTTTACAGAGGCATTATGTTCGGAGTGTGGCAATTGACGCCATAGTTCATATAACCTTCTTTAAGAAGGCTGCAGAGAGGTATAAAGATCTCTTGTACAAGGTAAAAAAGAAGAAGAAGAAGAAGAAGAAGAAGAAGACATGCATGCCTAACCAGACATTCTCTCTCATTTAAAAAAGTCATAGGCACCTGTCCCATTCTTGAGCCATACAAAAGAGAATGATCAACACATAATTTATGTAGTTTGAACTCTGCATCTCTCTTATCTTCTTCTCTCACTAAAAAAACTATGACTAGAGAAGAGAAATCTTCTTTCTGTTGCCACGATCGAAGCTAATTACTGACTTAAGTGTCGGATGCTCTTTACTAGGCATAATATTTGGCTCTCCTGACATTTCTTTCTTTTTTCGCAGGCTCAAATCCTTCAGACCCAATTTTAAAGATCCAGCCAGAATCTATTTGGTCGATCCATATATATATATATATATATATATATATATATATATATATATATATATATATATATATATATATATAGTTTTTTTCAAATGTGGTTCGCACATTAATTTTTATTATGACTCGTTACGACTCATTTTAAAACATAATTTAATTTGCAAATATTTATATAATAAATATTAGTATAAATGCTATATGACATATAAATAATTTAAATGAATATTATATGATATTATTTTTTAAATTATAGAACCCATTGGATAGCAAAATTTCTTCATAAACTATATTTTTAATATAAATAACTTTCTTTTTATTTGACTTTTCACTTTTGACTAATATTTTCATAATAGATGCTCAAACACCTATTAATAATATAACATATAATTATTCATGGTAAATACACCTCTATATTACGTACTTTATATCGTTATGCTTTAGTAATAGTTATTACAAAATAAATACGCATAGGAAACTTGTTTCTTTTAAAATGAAAATAATATTTCTCATTTTCAGTTGGTGATAGTAATATTTTTGGCAATAAAATTTATTTTTCTGCATTTTATCATATTGTTATTTTAGCATGTATAACATTTCTATTAAATTTTTTATACGCTATCATTAGTCAATGGGGTAATGTTATAGTACTATTAACTTTTAATTCTAATTTATGAGGTAGCAAGTCATTTAGTAATAATGTGTTTAAAAATCATTTATTGGTACATTCCATACCTTCTTTTTATTATTATATTTGATATTATTATTCAATATTCTCTCTCTACCTCTCTATTAATTTAAATAAAACTTTTTCAAATTTGAGCTTTTATAAATTTTATAAATAAAATATTTAAATTTAATTTGGCTTTTTATAAATATACAGTGACGTAATGTATTGAATTGTGTATAAAAAAGTATACTATTCTTAAAATAAGCAGTGGAGTTCGTTAGTATTGTGTTGTATTTAGATTTTGTACTTGTTTAGATCGGTGTAAGTTTTAGTATTAGCAAGTAATAGAATGAATAAAAAAAAGGAAAAAAATTTAATTTATGATGATTTGACTATTTAATACAAAATAAATATCAAATAAAGATATTTTTTTATTCAAAATAAATATAAAATTTAACTTAACTTTTGTCTTTTTCAATTCGTATTAAAAATTTACTTATTTATATATTTTTATATATTATATTAAATATTTTGGACTCAATTTTTTTATTTACATTTATTTTTAAATGTCATACTTCTATCTTTTTATTTTTTAATAAAAATTTTCTCTAATATAAGGTAAAATTTATTTGATAATATCATAATTTGAAATTCTTAATAGTTTTATTCATTCAAAAGATTCAATAATTTAAATTTTGAATTAGTTTTTATTTACTCAGCAAATACAAAGAAAATTAAAAAGCAATTATAGATTAATTTTTTACTGTTATAGAACATAAAAAAAAAAATGTCTAGTTTAATCGCATCTTAACAAGTGTGAAAATTGTTGATTTCTTTTTCTTTTATTAAAAAAAATTATATTGTTTAACCAAGCAAAAGAATAAATCTTTTGTTTATTATTAATATTTTTTTATTCAGTTAGATTTGCTCATTAAAAATATAAAATAGTAATTTTGTTTAAAGATAAAATTTCAAAATTATTTACTAATTTCTCATGTCCTTTCCTCTGAAAAATAACCTTACTAATTATCATAGTATTATAAACATACTTACAATAGATTGTTTATTCTAACTACATAAATTAATGTTTTCATTAATTTGTTCTATTGTAACAACTTATATTATTGCAATTTTGATATTAAATATCAAAATATAAGGAAATATAATGTAATATATTGTCATAAAATAACAAATTAATTATTATTTTAAAAATTAAAATTATATTTAAACAAACAAATTGGTCTACTTTTATTATTAATAAAAAGATTAAATAATTTTTCTTATAAGTGAAAACAATCATGTCATAATTATAAATTTTTAATCTTTTTTTTATTTTGATCTTTTTTCTTGGTAGTGAGACTTCTTCATTTTCTTTTTTTTTTCTTCAACATTTATTTATTTTTTTCTTTATTATTGATATATTTTAAATCTCTTCCTTAATGAAAATTTTAAATTCATATTTTATATGATATTGTTCAGTTAATTTTATAATAAAATAATATTTTTTCCTCTTACGCCAATCAATTTATTGTAAAATTTCCTATGAAATTTTTCTTTCTACAATTTTTTTTTTATTATCTTGTAGAATCTAGTCCCATTTTCTAATGCAAATTGCTATTTAAAAGAATAAAGTGATGCAATTTCCTCTTCTTTCTCAATCTATAATTTTTTTTTCTTTTGTATTAATGCTCATTTTTTAATTTATTTTATGTTTGCATTTTTTTGTTTGACTCCTAATTAAATAAATATTTATATAATTCTAATTGATTTATTAATAAATTACCAATCCTAAAATATAATATTTTAATTATATATTACTTTCTTAATTGAATAATGATTGCTTATTCTAAAAATAGCATATTATTTTTATAAATTAATTAAATTATCAATTAAACCTCTATTTATAAGAACAATTAATAAAAAATAAGGGTATATAATATAATTAAATTACACTAAAACTTAAAATTTGAAAGAAATAATAATTAAAACTCGCAATATATATATATATATATATATATATATATATATATATATATATATATATATATATATATATATATATATATATATATATATATATATATATATATATATATATATATATATAGGACATTTAGCAAAATTCTAAAAATAAATATATCATTACCTAATTTACTACTAACTAAAAATAAATTGTTATGTGCACTTTATTAGATGTAAAGGGATATAGATTCTAGAATTTGAATAAATTTTTCATAATTATTCTAGATAACAATGATTTTTTTTTCTTAGAATAAATAGCTCTTTGTTATTATTGTATTATATGACCTCAAATAAAAAGTTTTTAGAGGTAAATTAAAAAAAAAAAAAAAGCAAAAGGAAGATAAATGTGAATATGAATTTTTTGCAAAGTTTATAAAAAAGAGGGATAATAATAATAATAATAATAATAATAATAATAATAATAATAATACCATTTATCCTAATTTGTAAAAAATATTTAATATATAATATTGAATTATTTTTTATTTTTAAAATTTTATAACTAATTAGAAAATAAAATGGTAACATAATATATATTATATTTAAAAATTAAATTGTATTTTCATGAATGATTTGATATATGAATTACCATTATAGTTAAAGAATAATTTATCAAATGGCTATTATTTATGAACTAATAACTTTATATTTTTTTGCATAATGTTTGTCTTTTTTTTTTTTTTTGGCATTAGATAGAATTTCACGAATGTGAAAATCAATTTTAAGATTTTTTAAAATAATCTTTTTGTATTAATACCCATTCTTTTTTTTTTCTTTTGTGTTTACATTTTTTTTTTATTCCTAATTGAATAAATGTCTATATAATTCTAATTAATTAATTAATAAATTTTCAATCTTAAAATATAACATCTTAATTATATATTTACTTTCCTAATTGAATAATGATTATTTATCCTAAAAAATAGCATATTATTTATATAAATTAATTTATTAATTACTAAATTACCAAACAAATCTTTATTTAAAAGAACAATTAGTCAAAATCAATAAGATTATCTTAGTAAATGTGCTCATCCCCCATTTGCGTATATTTATATATTGTATAGATAAAATGGTAAGATACGATATATTATATTTAAAAATCAAATTGTATATTCATAAATAATTTGATATATAAATTACCACTGTAATTAAAGAATAATTTATCAAATGGTTATAATTTATAAAATAATAACTTTTTGCTTTTCCACATAATGTTTGTCTTTTTTTTTTTTTTTTTCCTTTGCTATTAGATAGAATTTCATGAATGTGAAAATTGATTTTGATATTATAAATAAAATGGAGAAGAACATGAACAAAGAATATAGAGAAGAGAATAGTTTTTCTGATTGTTCCATTCAATAGTATTAAGCCCTTTATATAGAGTACAGAAAAGAAAAAAATAGGAAACTTTTTCAATAAGAAAAATACAAGAAATAGGAAGTTTTTCCAATAACGAAAATACAATCAATACTAATATGGAAACTAGAATATTCATGTATATGGAAAAACATCAATCAAATCTTATAATATATCATAACACTCCCCCTTGATATCTTTTACAAAGAATATGCCTCGTTAAAACCTTACTAAGGAAAAACCCTGTGAGAAAAAAATCTTAGTGAAAGAAAAAGAGTATATTATTCTTGTAGGGATTTGCGCCATAACACCTGCCTCGTTAAAAATCTTGTTAGGAAAACCTAATGGGACAAAACCTAGGCTAAGGAAAAAAAAGTAAAGTGCATTAAAATATCCCCCTCATGAAAATATGATTTCTATCAAATATCTCTTAACTGACGTATGCTAATTTTGTTGACTAACTTTTCAAATGTGATTGTAAGGAGTGCCTTTGTAAACAAATCTGCTAAATTGTCAAATCGTATACTTAATGATGTTTAAGTAATATCCACATATAATAATTTATTTGTAGTACTCCCTTAGGATATTACTTGCGCTATGAATATAACTCGTTAAAAACTTTATTAGAAAACCCAATGGGAAAAAACATATCTAAAGAAAAGAGTATATTTCATGCGCTATTTTTTTCATTGCACAGATTGCCTCGTTAAAACCTTTGTCCAAGAAAACCCTGTGGGATAAAAACTTGACTAAGAAAAAAGGGTACAATCATATACTAATTTGCTCTCTCTGATGATGACAGATTTTAACACGGCATATACTAATTGATAAAATGATGCCGTTTAAATACCAAATTAGGTAAAAACTTAGTATATAAGTCTATTAAATTGTCACTCAAGCGAATTTGGTGGATATCTCTTCTGGAGCTTATGTATATACAAGAATTTGGGTGAAGTTTATGTCTACTTCGTTACCCTTAATATAACCACCTTTAATTTGTGCAATTCAAATTGCATCATTCTCAAAATACAATAGGAGTATCTTTTAGTGAGGTACTTCAGGACCATAAAAATCTTTATAAAATTGCAGTACCACTATAAGTGAATATATAGCCAGTCTAAAATCTACCATCATAGAGACCAAGCAAATAACCAATATTCGCATGTAGACCAATTTCAAATATGAATTATAATATTAATAGTATATTGAAGATAACTTTTTACACCATTTTAATATCTCTTTGTAGGTGCAAAGCTATACCTAACTAGGAATTTTTCTTGCAAATGCAATATCAGGCCTGATGCAATTTGAAAGACATAAGAGTGCCCTATAGCACTTATATATGGTACTTCAAGACCAAACAACTCTTTATTATCTTTTTTAGGTCTAAAAGGGTCTCTCTTCACTTTTAGTGAGCGGACCACCTATTGGTGTGCTTGAGGGAGAAGATTTATTCATGCAAAAATTGCTTAAATATCTTTTCTGCATAAATATACTGGTGTATTAGGACTCTTTAATAATCGGTCTAAAGGCTAATATAAAATTTCATTTTCTTTAAATTTTTCATCTCAAACTCACATTTCAAACAGGTACATACTTATTTGAGTTCATTAGAAGTCACATTGATATTTAAATCAACTTATACTGCAATAATAACATATACCATTCTATGGTCTTTTATGAATACAAATGGACATAGTGTATTATTCACATATCTTTCCTTCAATAAGAATTTACTCAAAACAATCATACCACATGTCCATATTGCTTTAATCCATACACAGATTTTTGCAATTTGATGAAATATATGTCACATGTTTAATGTGTATTCATTTATGATATACTTAGTCCTTCTGGGACTCTTATTACTTTCATAAGGCGTACAATAAGCCTTTCATTAACTGCCATATTAATTAAGTATCGGAACATGATCATTTCCGTAATAAGAGAATTATTTTTCTCATAATCAATGATAGAATGAGTCTAGCTCTACTTTAATTGCCTCATTCCATGATGATCAATCATGTTTATGTTAAAATTCAGTTATACTTATAGATTATGGATCCATATTTTCTCTTGTAACAGCAATAGCTATTGTTGAGGCAGATTCATCGTCGACGATAATTAAATTTCTATCAACTCTTTCTTATATCACAAAATAATTGAGATCTCATAGTTTTTATTTATATGATCGTCAACTCCAGAAGCCATATTTGGAGGATCTAATTGTTCCGTTGTCTCAGTCTGTGTCTCATAATTAGCTATAGCTCTTTGACTGAGATCTTCCTCTTCAGGGGGTTTCTCTTCAGGAGATTTTATGAGTGGCGCTGCTTTTCTTTTCCGCGGATTTTTTTCTTTAGTTCCAATTTACTATCCACGCTTCTGGCGTGTAGTGAGATTGATTGATTTTCTATCTGCAATTGGAATCACAGCCCTTGCTAGGGTATTAGTAGCTGTAATATGAGACTTTGTCACTCTTTTAGCATCTATAAATGCATTTGGCAGTTAAGTTGCAATTTGTTGCAACTGTATTATTTTGTGAACTTCTGGTTCACTCTAACTTGTACATGGACTAAAATTATTTAAAGGGTTTTCCTTCTAATAAATTTCTCGACATTCTTTAGCACTGTAGGTGCTTTTTCTCCCCCTAATGTCGAAAAATATGTCTCATCAAAATAAATTAATAGTCTCTTTTGTGGACTCATTATCGCACATTGAGATAAATTTAATATATTCATGGTACAGAAAAAATTTATGACTCATGTCCTTATACAAGTTTCAAGGGAGAGTATATATGATGTACACAATGACATTCATGCCAAACTTTTAATTGTTGAACTATAAGTTCAATGCTTGAACTGCAGGTTCAACGCAATACATTGTGCATATATACTAGGGATAAAACAGTAATTAAATAACTCATTATAATACACAACTTATAAAATCCTTGCAAATTACTCCTTCAAGGAGTTTACATAAAATCATCAATATTGAATTGAGTTGTGTCCTCTATATGGGCGGTTCCTCTTTCAGAATCTCATGATTTATCAAATGATTTATAGTATTCACTTTAGGAAATACAGTTGTACTAGTGGGCATTATTTGATGATTTCTCGTTAGCAATTATTCTTTCAGAATTCTTATTATCTACCAAATGATTTATAGTATTTACTTCAGGGCATACAGTTGTACTAGTGGGCATTGTTTGATGATTTTTTATTAACAATTATTCTTTGCAACTACTAGAAAAATAATATTTGTAAATTTTCACTTTTTATATTGTTACTACAGGAGCACATAACTTTATTACCGCACAATTTCAGCTGTGAAGTAATTTTAAATATGGTTGAATTATATTCTCAAATAGACTTCAAGTCTTGTAGGTGTAGATTTAACCAATCATATTGAGTTTATGGTAGTACCACATATTTTAAGTGATTATATCTATTTTTAAAACTCTTCTAGAAAATATAAAAATCATTAATAGTAAGATATTTAACCTTTAAATATTCACTTAATGAGGTTTAAGTAGATAATACTTTTACTTTTACTAGCATCTAAATGCATTTCATTATTAACAACTCACGTCAAAAATTATTTCCATTGAATTCAAGAGCATATAAAATTTATCAACCAAACTTTAATTCACTATACTTTACTTTATTTAAATAACTTAATTTGCATATATTTAAAATATATCTAAATAGACTAATCAGAAAATAAATTAATATTAATTTTAACAAACATTAAATTTATAATTTATCATACCAAGCAAATATAAGCACTAATTATGCTTCTCTATACTAACATAAATCCAACAATGTATGCAATCAGGAAATAAATTCATCAATTCACAAATTAACAAAACCATGTTACTTATATAATTTATATTAATCTCATCTCACATTTAAATCTCTAATTGTTTTCACATCTAATACACATTGATATAAGTAAATTCAAAACATATATAACACACACAACTTTCTTGTAGGCTATTCAACTAACAAATATATATATATATATATATATATATATATATATATATATATATATATATATATATATATATATATATATATATATATATATATATATGTATGAGACATGTATTGTCCATAAAATAAATTTTGAGTTGAGATGCTAAAACTGAAGGATATGTAATAATATATACACTAGTAGAATCAATCTCAATTTAATGAATCAAGTAAACCTATTAATATGAACACAAGATCACCATTTTCCCATAAAGCAAGTCAATCAATCAATAAATGAATAATTTACGGTCGGATTTTATGCCAAAAAAATTATAAGCTATGACTTTAAAACTATGCATAAAATGTGTTGTTATAATTGATAACCAATTAAAAGTTGCAATTTGGTTGGTAAATCAAATAGGCCATACCCATCATTTCAATATATATAAACAATAATGAAACACCCAAAACAAAAAAATTAAAGCAAAAGGGTTTACGTTAATATTATGGCCATACGCAGGCATTTTATTGATATCCAATTTATTCAATGCGTGTAGTTTAAATCAAATTTATTAGTTATTTAGGAACATAAAATATCAATTTTTCAAGGATGTCTATTTTATTTATTTGATTACTCGAAGGAGTGATACTAATATAAATAATTCTTACTCATGATGTCGAGACCCATCAATTAACATTGTCTAATATAAAATCATAATAAAATCAGTCTTTTAAAAACTTGTAGACAATGCATTTAGTTTTTCAGAAATATTTAATGATTCTTTAATGAATTTGTTTACTTTAATTAGTTTTTCAGGAACTATATAGAATATCAGTTTTTCAGGAACTATATAGAATATCAGTTTTTTAGGAACTGTAGAGAATATCAGTTTTTCAAAAATTGTAGAGAATACTAATTCTTCAAGATCTATAGGGAATACCAGTTTTTCAGGAACTGTAATTATTATTAGTTCTTCAGGAACTCATAACTTAGTTATTTATTTAATTAGTTTTTCAGAAATTATAAAAAAATACTAGTTCTTCAGGAATTAGAATTTAAAATATAATACTAATTTTCTAGAAACTCATAGCTTAGTTATTTATTTAATTAGTTCTTTAGGAACTAGTATTTAAAATATAATGCTAGTTTTTTAGGAATTAGAATTTAATTGATTAATCATTAAATAGTATATCAAATCTTTATAAATCTAAAAAAAAATGATTTGAAATAAATGATTGTAAGAGAGAAGAAAAAAAAATGATTTCTTCAAATTAATTAGCCCAATATGTTCAAACAATTTCTTAAAAAAAAACGATTTAGTTTTTTTTTCTTAAAAAAAAATATTTGATACATAATTATTAATAATAATAGTAATTAATTAGATAAAAATTGTTTACCATAAATCTTGAATTTTATTTTTTTAAATTTTTTGCCTTAGCTGGGTTGTAGCAAACCACAAGCTATCCAAAATTTATGAACAATATTGTAGAACGATTCTTGCTGATAATGTGTTATAAATAAAATGGAGAAGAACATGAACAAAGAATATAGAGAAGAGAATAATTTTTCTGGTTGTTCCATTCAATAGTATTAAACTCTTTATATAAAGTACAGAAGAGAAAAAAATAGGAAGCTTTTTCAATAAGGAAAATACAAGAAATAGAAAGTTTTTCCAATAAGGAAAATACAATTAATACTAATATGGAAACTAGAATATTCATATATATGGAAAGACATCAATCAAATCTTATAATATATCATAACATTTGAGACTTTTTAGAATAATTATTTTGTGTTAATGCTCATTCTTTTCTTTTCTTTTCTTTTATGTTTACATTTTTTTTTGTTTGATTCCTAATTGAATAAATATTTATATAATTCTAATTAATTAATAAATTTTCAATCCTCAAATATAACATATTAATTATATATTTACTTTTCTAATTGAATAATGATTATTTATCCTAAAAAATAGCATATTATTTATATAAATTAATTTATTAATTACTAAATTATTATCAATTCCAAAATATGATATATTAATTATATTTTTCTAATTAAATAATAATTACTTATCCTAAAAAATAGCATTATTATTTAATATATTAATTTATTAACTATTAAATTACCAAACTAATATTTATTTATAAGAACAATTAGTAAAAAATAATAAGGATATCTTAGTAAATATATTTTTTCTCCCCCCTTACCATATATTTATATATAGTATACAAATAGATATATATATATATATATATATATATATATATATATATATATATGGAAAAATCTATATTTGGTGAATTATATTTAATGGGTGTTCGATTTAATTGTGGTGAATTAAAATTTAGTTTTTTGAATTCTAACAACTACTGGTGCGATAAATTAAAAGAAAATAGCAAAATGGAAAAATAGCAAAAAAATTCCATTTCAAAGTTTTTTTTTTTTCAATCAAATTAATAGTTAATATTTATATTTACTATATTATTCCTACAAAAATTATTATTAATAAAATTATTTTTTATAAATTAACTTTTATGTCATATGCTTATAATTATTCTTTAAAAATAATAAATTATTATTATTATATTATTTAAAATATTTGAATAATAACTATATTCACACTTTAAAAAAATTATAAGTATACATAAAAATTAAGTATAATTTTTCTAATTAATAATTTTTTATGACACATTAAAATTAGAAATAATATATATATATATATATATATATATATATATATAGTAAATTGAACAGAAAATATAATAAATTGATTGAAAGATACATCATTAGCATTAAAGACTCAAGATATATAAGAAATTCAATCATCTGATTGGACTTGTGACTCCGTTAACTTTATGAAAACGAAACTACTGATTTGATTTGGATTATAAATATAAAAATACAAAAATTAAATATAATAATAAATTTTAAATGTTTAGGTACTCAAATGGACTTATGAAAAAAAATGTAATGTGGCAATAAGTACAAGCAAATTTTTACGTATATTATAGTAAATTTTGTACAGTAAACCGATATATAAACTATTGATTATATATATATTAAATAATAGATATACACGTAATATACGAATTAGAAATATAACTCATTCATTCATAAAATTATAGTAATTTTATAAAGTCATGCTATTATATATATATCAATAGTTATCCTCCTTTTATTTTATGTAATGCATTTATTGGTTTTCAAAACAATAAAAAATTGATTAACAAAAAATATTATTTTAATTAAATAAAAAATTATGCCATTCTTAAAAAGAAAAAAAATATTTTCTCAATTTTTACACATACTTTATTTTATAAGAAAATCATATAAACACACACCCATTATATCACGCCCCTAACTCGAGGGCACGTGACTGGCACTAAGACACGGGATATGCACGTGGCTATCAGTGCCCTTAGTAAGCCTAACTCAAACCACAAGACAATAAGTTCAAAACACACAATTGAAAAGCCTAATTGGAAAGGGCTATGGACCCAAATAAGGTAAGCAAAACCAAAAGATTCACAACATAACACACCTATCAAATTGGCCCAACCTCAATTATTCTATATATTCCAGAAAAATAATAAATTACAGGAAGGTTCTGCTTAACCCCAAAAATTACATCATTGAAATAATACATAAAGCTCAATTACAAAGTGTAATATTGCGGAGTTCTAAAGTTACAATTACAAATGTATTTCTATTATATACATTTCTGAATACTCAACAATACAAACTACTGTCGAAGAGAGACTGGCAGTCTACTCAATTACAATTCCTTCACCAGCTCATTCCCTGACCTAAAAGCAACAAGATGAACAGGAATGAGCGTTCGACTCAGTGAATGATACCAGCTAATATATTAAACTGGTATCCTACAGATAGAGTCTAATACACATGATATGCACCGTGTCATAGAGACAGACAAATCATCCAATCAAGCAAGGATGGGGTATGGTCCACAGTACCACACTAATACTCAGTACTCAATATGGGGAGCCGATCCCCCTACTATGGCTCTTTGAATCCAAATAATCTGTCTCTTATATCCAAGGGGCCCGGCCGTCACTGGTCTGTATCACGCAGCTCTGACCCGACTGACAGCAGTCCTGGCGATGAGCAGGCCCGGCCGGCATCCATCAGTCATAGCTCATCATCTGAATCTCATCATAATCCATAACAATCCCATAATTCTAGGTGGTACTGTATTCTCCCGACCTCCATCCATCAATCACAACCATAACATGACGCAGAATACAGAATATCAATTCATCACTCACAGTCAAATGTCACATGCTTATAGATGCAATAGTAATGCATAATATACGTATATATATACACACAGCAATGCATACAAAATGAAAATAAGATAATATATCAGTGAGTATCACTCACCTAACTGCCGACGCTTCCTACTGGCTTCCCTCAGAAGAGTAGCCTTGGAACCAGGAAGACGCCCGACACCGACACCTCGCAACAGAGAACGTCAACATGATAAGAATTACACTTAATTCCAAAACAGACTCGACAACCTAACAAATATTCTAAGAACCACTAAACATAGATTAACTCATATAAAAACTGAAATACAAGGGTTCCAGGTTCACCTTCACAAATTTTGAACATACAGACGTTGAGGATAGTGCCAGAACGTCGAAACAGAACCACTGGACCTCTCCACGCGCCGACACCACGCGCCGCCGCCGGTGGTGGCGGATCAGGGGAAACCCCACACCAGCAGATTCATCTTAACCCCAGGAGCACAAAAACAGTCACCACTCGCCGGCACTCGCCCTCCAGCCACCGAAAAATGCCTCCAAAGTCACAGTTTTACATTTTCCGATCTCCTCCTCCGGTGGTCCTCAGGGGGCAAGGCATGTACCAAAATGAAGCTCTCATCTCCAGGAGTAAAACGGCACCAAGATCGCTGAATTTCGCTGTCGGAATAGGCCGAAAAATGGATTTGAAGTTGCGGTGGCCGGCGGTACTTCTCTCTTTGCGTACGCCGCCGTGCCGTCGTCGATCACCGAGCTGCCACCTCCCTCGAGGTCTCCGGTCCTCCTTCTACCCAGCGGTGCTCACCACCGCTCGCCGGAAAGCCACCAAACTCCCCTCTCTCTCTCTCGGCCTCACCTTTCTCTCTCCTCCCTCCTCTGCTGTCCCGTTCTGTTTCTGCTTCCTTCCCAAAATGCCCTGTTTTCCTCTTTCCAACCAATCACAGCTTTCTTCTTTCTTCTTTTCCTTTCTAATTTTTGTCCAACCCTGTTATGTTATATATATATACTAAACCATATTATACTATATACATATATTTATATAAACATAATACCACATATTTATATATACAAAATAATAATACTAATAATAATAATAATGGTAATGGCATTAATAATAATAATAATAATAATAATAATAATAATAATAATAATACCACCAATAATCATAATAATGAAAATGATAGTAATAATAATAATAATTAACAATAATTCATAATTCACATATTAATAATAATAATTTACAACATATACTCATGAAAATATATCAATAACATTATTAACGGTAATTATAGTAATTATACGGAAATCCAAATATCCGATAAAATACTATAATCAACTTATAATATAATTAATACCCTTATTAATACTCAAATATCAAAATATAATCCGAAATACAATTCTCCAAAAATCTACATTAGCATAATCATAATAATATAATATTGTAATATTATATCAAAATTGCCATTAATAATACGTATTCAAATAATATGAATATTTATAATTTAATAAAATATAATTCCAATTCTTACTTTAACAAGGAAAATAATAAAATAATATATTTCCGTACGAAAATAGAATTTTATAAAATAAATGAAAATTCGGGTTGTTTCACATTAATTCACTGATCACCACAGCCAACTATTGTGAGACACCACAAGTTATTGGTGATTACCACAATTTTGTCATTTTATGTGTTTTTCTTATATTTAAAAATCAATAAAAAATGCAAGCTTCTTAGAAATATCTATAATCTTATAATTTAAAAGTTTTAGTTTTTTTTTTAACTTATTTTCAAAATTATAAAAAATGGATTTTTAGAAAAATTTTCTTCCTATAAAATATTTCAGAGAAATAAATTATTTTTCATAAAATAAATGAAACAAAAATATACAATTATTGGTTCTAATTTTACCTAAAGCCAAAAATGAGATTATACGAATGTGTCATGTGCAGATGAAAGTGCTGTGAATCGTGCTGTTCTTATTTCTAATCAAATGACTGGATATCCAAATTTTCTCATAAATTAGCAATTTAATAAACAAAAAACAAAAAGGGACGGTAAAGCTATAGAATAAAGGAATTTCATTGATTGATTGCAATGATTACAGTAAAAAAATGAAATTTGTAGGTTGAAGAAAGAATTTACCCATTGGGGCTGATAAAAAGCACTGAGTTTATTGAGTGTATGATTGGATGAGATTTGTACAGTAGTTTATATTTAATTTAAATATTCTTAAGGAAATAATTGCTCTATTAGTGCCTCAATTTAATAACTGCTACTCCATTTCTCAAGAAAGTTCGACTGTTGGTAACCTATGGCAGTTGCTGGGGCAGACTTTAAAATTCTTCATAGCTCTATGGACTACTAACAGTCTCTTAACTATTGATTTTGGTCTATAAATATTCAAAGGCCTATGTTAGTCTTTTGGGCTTGACCCATTAATGACCCAATTATTGGACCTAACTCAAAAAGTAATTCTAGTGCAAACAATGCCCCCATATATAATTTAATTAAAAATTTAAATTTTTATGAACTGCAAATATCATTCTAATTTTAGTGCAAACAATGCCCCTGTATATAATTTAATTAAAAAATTAAATTTGTATGGACTGTAAGTACCATTCCCATTATTTTATTTCCATAATGCAACCAAAGATTAGCTATACCAAACTTGAGAAAAATTTCCGAAGGCTGACCAAGGATAAGAATCTTATCAAGCCTCCACTATGTTGTAATTCCACAGGCAAAAAATAAAAAATAAAAAATTTTAATTTTTCTTGCATTGAGCCAATAATTAAAAATTCTAATCCTCTTTTAGTTCCCAATTTTCTTGAAACTTTAGAATTAGAAATTTTTCAAATACCTAATATTTATCCCAAAATTTTCAGCACTTACCTAATTTACCGTAAAAGTAAAAAATTTACCAAATTCATCGACTTTTTATCTCTCCTCCTTTTCTTCTTTTTCTTTTTCCTTTTTTTATTTTCCTTCTCTCTCTTCTCGCTGACCTGCTACTACTTTACTAGCGACTGCTGTTGTTCCCTCGCCAATGCTGCCTACGTTGCCACTGTTGTGATTGTTGACTCGTTGCTTGCCCGCTACTGCTCGTCTTCATGGACTAGCGTGAATGACTCTACTAGGTTTATCGAAGATCGTGTGAAGTGATATGCTATCTCTATCGCAGCTCCATCGCAGAACAACAAGCCAATGGCTACTATTTGCTGCTTCTTGTTGCCTATCTCTGGTCGACCCAGCTCCGGCCACCTATTTTTGGCTACTCTAGTTCCTTTGGCTATTTTCTCAACATCAAAAGGCAAGGGTTTTGGGGTTTTCTTCTTGCAAATCATTTGGGATTTTGATTCCTTGATCTTTCTTCTGCTAATTCCAATTCATTTCACAGTTTTTCTTGATTTATTTGCTAAAATTTTGTTGAAAATTAGCTAAAGAATAATAAATTAAATTTTAGCCATTAGTTGCCTAAATTCATTGATTTTCTTGGAAACCATTTAAACAAAACTCAAATTTGACTTTGAATTTAAAATTTGCAATAAAATTTTAGGAGATAGTCACTATAAAATTTAATTTATTAGCTTAAGAATTAATTCAACAAATACAAACTTTAATTTATTTTTAGTTTGTAATTATTAGCCTGAAAATAAAATAGAACTTATATTTGCCTAATATTTCCATAGCTAATATAATTAAAATTTATTATGGACATATTCAAAGTATTGAAAATTGAGTAACGGTTTTGATTCTGAAATTATGAATTTGAACCAAAATAAACATAAATTCATGAACTTAAATGCGTACTTTATTTACAGGTGCTATCAGGTCTCATCTTCTTTACTATCTTCACTAACTCCCATAGTTGCTTCTTTTACTTCGATTGACTTACTCACAAGGTAATTCTCCATTATCTTGCAATTAATACTTTCTTTTGTATTCTCACTTATTGATGACTCTTTCTACAGAGTTCCTGTTTCTTCACTTCCTGGTAGCATTGATGTGGAAGCATTAAATTTCTTATGCCCAGCTACAGATTTCTGTGATCTTCACTAGGATGAGCTGTTCATTATCAAACCTTTCCAATCTGCATCTTCTATTAGTTGATCTAAATCCTAACCAAAATTGAAGGACTCTGTAGGTCACTAGATTGACAATTGATGAATAAAAATAAATTATTGATAACAAGGATAACATTGTGGAGTTCTAGAAAAATAATACAAATAATATGAATATTATTTACATAACTGAATAATTACTTATGGTGCATTATCGAAGAATAAAAGGCAGAATAACTTAACTAAAATTTCTTCATGAGCCCATCCCACCACCTATAAAAATAATTTGAATAGGAATGAACTTTTGACTCAGTGAGTGATACTAACTAATATACCAATATGGTGTCCTATAGACATATTACTAATGTTCATAGTCATGTATCATGTTACAAAGATAGGTAAATCATGCAAGTAAACAAGGACAAAATACAATCCACAGTACTATGCTAAACCTCAATATGGGTAGTCAATCTCTTATCCTAGCTCTCTCAATTTAATACTATCTCTTAATCCAATATTAAGGCCACAGTCATCCTGGCAGTGTTGACCCAACTAGTCGTAGCGAGGAGATGAGCTGGTCTCCAGCCGTCAGCCACTAGTCCTAGCTCATCTTATCCCAATTATCATAATTAGATTCACATTCCTAATTGGTATTGTATCATCCAATCCCATCGATCAACCACGAGTAATATGTAATAACAATTATTAATTCATCAATTACAATCAAATGCTAATATGTTTCTACACACACACACATATATATACACATAAATCTCTCTCTCTCTCTCTCTCTCTATATATATATATATATATATATAAACTGCAAAATAATTATACAGGAACCATTCAATTCTAATAACGTTAATTTAATTTTTTTCTTAAGATTATTTTCAATTAATTTATAGAATTCTTAATAATTTTTCAAAAATTAATCTGACTAATTATAATTAATTATTAAACTCATGAGTAAGTCACTAATGCAAAGTTAATTAATTTCATCATAGAAATAGACATCTAAAACTAACTTAGAACTATCAATAATGCTCACTGAAAAGTTGTTGGAAAAATATCGAAGGCAGCAGTTGGCAATGGAATTGATGTCGTTGAACTTATCTAAAATTAAGGATTCTAGAATTGCTAACCATTTCCCTCCGGTCATTGAAGATAATTAGAAAACGGCATCGGCAGTTGAATTAAGTCTCCGAATTCCAATGAAAAAAATGTCAACCAAAAATTGCAAATAAGGTACCAAAACGAAGTTCAAGAGGAAGGGACTCCATTGGTACCTGAACAACCATGAACGGAGGTCAGAGCTAGTCGAAATGAGCTCAGAAAGCTCACTGCCAGTGACCTGATCAGGCAGCATGTGAGGTGGCTCCCAGTGGCAATCGGAGTTGAGCTTGTGGTGGTGGACTCATTCGGTGATTGCTTTCCTCTTGGGCTGACACTTGTCGCCGATCGGACGTCAAACGGTGGCAAAATCCCAATGACATCTTCTCTCTCTCTCTCTATCTAATTTTTTTTTTTGCATATATATATATATTCTTTAAATTCACATAAAATTTATAATTAATAATATATTTTCAAGTTCATAAAAATTCAGAATTCTATATAAATGAAAAATTTTAAGAACAATTTAACTGTTTAATAAAATAATATTATTTTCGGACAAAGATAATATATTTTAAAAATAAATAAAAATTTAGGTTATTACAAAGAGTGTCTCATTGAGCATGGCAAAAATTACTGTTGGTTCTAATTTTAACCCAAGGGCAAAAAATTAATTATGCGGGCATGTCGCGTGCGAATGAAGTGCATGAGTCTCTAAATCACGTTGTTCTTAATTTTAATAAAATGACTATGGATATTTAAGTTTTTCTTACCGTAGTACTTTTGAACTTTCAATAACAATTTAATAAACATTAAATGAAAAGAGATTGTAAAACTGTAGAACAAAGGAATTTTATTGATTGATTGTAGCAATTATAGTAAGAATATGAAATATGAAGGTTGAAGAAAAACTTTGTCCATTTGGACTGATAAAAGGCACAAAGCTTGTTGAGTGTATGATTGGAGAGTTTGTATTATGGGTTACACTTAGTTTAAATATTCATAAGGAAATAACTGCTCCGTTAGTGTCTTAATTCAATAATTGCTACTCCATTTCCCTAGGAAGGCTCAATTATTGTTAAGCTATAGCAACTAAGAGAGCATTCTCAAGAATTCTCCATAACTCTACTTACTATTGACTTTGGTCTACAGATATGTGTAAGGTCTCACCCGAGCATTAGCTCGATACTTATTTGGATTTAGGGTTTAGATTGGTTGATTCTGAAAATGATTTTAGGAGTCACCACCTTAATTTTATTTAGTTGGAAAAATATTAAGAAAAAAATCTAAATTGATTCCAATTTATTAATTTTGCAATTAATTAACCTAAGAATAAAAATCATTAGTCTTCTAACCAAATTAAGATCGGGGACTAGGTTTTTAATTAAATATATTTAAATTTAGCTTTTAAGTTTGACTTTAAAAATTAATTTCATAAATGATAAATATTTTATGACAATTATAATATCATGATTAATGCATGAGCATAGAGAAAAATAAAACATCTATAAATTAAACTAATTACATAAATTAATTAAAAAGGGGAAAGGAGATTGATTGAGATTTGAATATTTTTTATGTTTGAATCTATTAATATTTTTTACTATTTATTCTCATTTTTCAGCTATTATTTATGAATTTTAAAAATATAAAAAATATATAAATACACTAATAGCTTTTAATTTAAAGATATTAGAATTAGTTTGAATCTAATTAAAATCTAAAATTTAAATTTTTATACATTATATTTTACTATCTAAAATATATAAAATTAAAAGAAAATAAAAATTTCAAGTGGAGAATGGAGATACTTGTGGGAATAGAGATTCCCACAAGGACGGAGATGAGAACTAAATAGTCTCCGTATATGAGATAGAGACGAAAATAAAGATTCCCAGCTAAGGCCGGGATGGGGATGGGGATGGGGGATGGCATCCCTGCTCTCGCCCTGTCCCGTTGTCATCCCTACAACCACGTAATTTCATCCATAATTGAAAGGATCATTAATGATATTTAGAATTCCATATAGATATTTAAGAAATTCAAATTTGATGATGATATTTAGAATTCCATTTAGATATTTAAGAAATTCAAATTTGATGATGAAACTTGCGATTAAACCTTAACTTTACAAGGATAATGAGTTTGGTTCTTGAAAAGACTTTGATCTTATACATATGCAAAGTGACATTCGACAAAAATAAAATATCACATTAAATAATTAAGTAATTGGTTTCATTTTGATAATGACCTGCGAAATAAACAAAAAGTTATTAAAATGGGTTGAGAATATTTGGAAGAGTTCACTATGATTTGATGGAGAAAATTTTAGAGACCAAAAATATTTTATCTTTGATATATAAATGTCAATTTATAAAGAGTGAGTCATATATATATATATATCTTCTTATAGATAGTAATTTTTTTTTTTTTTTTTTAATTTATAGGAAGTTCTATGAGTCAGATCCATGTATCACATAACAGAGAGTGACCATCATTCTTTTCTCCATAAAGGTGAAAGGCACTGATAAAAATGAGACTGAAATTCGAGACTTACCCTATGATTACGAAGCTTTTAACCACCAAGCTAAAATCTAATGGCTATCACTCAATATCAGTTAAGTCAGTTAAGATCACGTTAGGTGATTTATTTAATTTTGTTTCACTTGGTTTAAGTTAATCTAGATATTTCATTTGAAAAAGAAGAATGAAATCATTTTAATTTTAAAATTTTGCTCATTTCAATTCAACCACCGAAAATCTAAAATTAAATCAAAAATAATCATTGTCGTTAAAAATAGTCATTCCATAGATGGGACTGAATAAGTTTATTAGTTTATTTTGTTTTTTCTTTTTTTCAGTGTTTCATAGAAATGCTAGAGGTTGGATTGTTGATTTTTATTTTAAAATTGAAATTTAATGATTGTTCAAATTTTTGAAGTACAAGATATTCTAATTATTTATAATTAATTAAAAAAATCACAAAATTATCTTAATATATACTTTGATCCCCATATTAGCATTAATTGAAAATATAAAAATGTTAATAAATTAAAGTATTTTAAAAATTTAATAATTTAGAGATTAAGGTGAAATTAATTATAAACTTATAAGAATTAAATTTTTAATCTAATTAAAAATGTAACGATTTAAAGTGTGATAAAAAAAATTGTGTTTTTATTATAAATTTATTTGGAGAATAAATTTTATTTCAATAAAAATATAGTAGTACTGATTGGAAAATACAATTGGAATTAGTTATGTTCATAAAAGTCGTACGCTAAATTACGATCTCGTAATTGAGATTTAATTTTATTAATTAACTCATCTTTATTTTTTTTAAATATTATTAAAAAAAGAATAATTATCAAAAAGACCCAGATAAATCTATACAACTGTCGAAATTAAACAAAAAAGCCATGTTAGAAAATCAAAGAAAACCAAAATTTGAAAATGGCAATAATAGAAAAAACAAAGAAAAAAACAAAAATACACCATGATACAATTTCTCTAAGACTTTTAAGGCAAATTGGGTCACCATCAACAGCTAAAACACACATACCCAACTGGAAACTCATCTTCATTGGTGACAGCGGTGACAATTCCCTGTGATGGAGCCCGAAGGGCAGGTGGTGAACCGTGGTGCTCTCGAACGTATGGTGATTTAGAACATGTGATGATGATTTGCTGTGATGAAGCCTAATCCCGTGTTTAATGCACTCGATGTGTATAAGGATGACAATAGGTAGAATATGGATAGAGTAGTATAATATCTTTATCCATATTTAAAAAAATGTATGTTTATTCATACCTATATCCATATATATTTGGATAATAAATTTCAAACCTGTTTCCATGCCCATAGGATTTTGGATAACTCGCGGGTAATTCATTATCTGAATAATTACCAAATTATTTTTAAATATATGTGTAAATTTAAAATATTTGATTTAAAAAATAAAATGAATTTGTATAACAAAAAGCATAGTGATTTACAATAAATGAATACTTGATATTTAGGATATTTGATTTCATTTATAAATTCTAAAATTTCAAAGAGTATAGTGTACTAATAAGTTGTTGAATTCAATGAGATGATATTAAGATATGTATTTATAAAATTATTTTATGTAAGGAGAAATAAGATAAAATTGAGTGAATTAATATTAATAAAGAAAAAGAATAATTGTCACAAATAATATTAATTTCAAATATAATAAATATAAAATATCTAAATAGTATATGCATTCAAATATATGAAAGTGATTTTTTACTTTGCCATTTTTATACTCAAAATTATGATAAGAAAAAAGAAAAATCATAGAACAATATTAATTTAAAAAAAAGCTTATTTAATTATAGAACTAGAGAGAGAAGAATATCCAAAAAAAAGAAAAGAAAATTCAGAGAAAAAAAAAAGGAAAATCCAAAGAGAAAAGAGAATGAGATTTAAAGTATTTAAAAATGAAAAATTTGTAAAGAGTTTGAAAAGAAAAGAAATGGGGACCCAGAAAAGAAAGAACTAAGGAAAGGAAAGGAGCAGAATGACAAAATGAGAGAACGAGAAAAATTTAGAGTTAGATTTAATATTATATATCAAGTATACACAATGACTTTTTATCATCAATAAAATGATAAAGTATAATAAATTATTTAACAAAACTAAAGGATATTCTAGTAATCTCAATGAAATTGTTAAATTATTAAAAATCTATTATGAAAACGAAGTAGCTTTAATGACTAGAATACAAATTACTTAAAGACACTTAAGTCAATTTGAATATATTTTGATATTTAAGAAAATATAAGAATTATTTTAGATAGTAAAATACTAAAAATTTTATATAAAATATATGAGGTTTTATATAAAATATATAAATCTGATAATTCGGGTAGGGTATGGGTACAGATATAGGTAGGGTACTGCACTATCCATACCCTACCCATATCCAATGCTATTTTTTCGGATTTATCCATACTATTACCCAGTCAACTCGGGTATTACCTGTTTTGATGGGATAGAATACGGGTGGATACCTATGAGTATGGTATAAATTTTTATCCCTAGATGTGTAGAGAAAATGAGGAGAAATTAAATAAGAGAAATGAAGAGAAAAGAAAAGAAAAGAACATAATTTATTTTAATTTTTCTTCTCTTATTTGGGTCTTTTAATTTTATATGAAAGAAAATAAAGAGAAATAAAGTATCAATTTACTTTTTTAACCTTATTTTTATAAAAAGTGAGAATATATTAATAATTCTATATGTATATCACACTTCTTAAATATTGATGTAAAGGTCCAATTGAGAAATGTAATTTCTCTCAATTTTTTTTCTTTTCTTTTCTCCTCACTTCCCTCAAAATAAACAAAGGGAAAATTGACGATGATCGATGATGGTAGTCTCTTTTAGAAATTCCGATCTACAGGCATATATACATTGGTGAGCTTTTGACTTGACTAATTGATCTTTAGTGAGACGATGATACTACATTGCTTTTTTTTTAGGTAGAAGGGCATTTTAGGTAATAAAAATATTATTATATAATGAAAAAAATTGTTTTTAGGTTGATTGACGGAAAAATATTGAAAAAATAAACAAAAGACTAAATATATTGACATACACAAGGCAAAGATTGATGGATTAATTAATTAATTTTTCAAAAAGTGACGAATTAGTTAATTAGGTCAAATATTAACGATGTGTTTGGTAGATTGCAATAAGATGTAATGTAATATAATTAAATAAATTTCTAATATAAATTTACACTATAAAGTCATTTGATTATATTATATTATATTCTATTATGGCATACTAAACGCATGCTAACAACGAAATAATAATTTATATGTCAAATTTTAAAAACAAAATAGTAATTTATCTTTTAAATTATTATTTCATACTTAAAATTTGATCTAATTAATAAAGTGTAGACCTTAATGAGATGTAATGTAATATAATTAAATAAATTTCTAATATAAATTTATATTAGAAAGTCATTTTATTATAATATATTACATTTTATTATGGCATACTAAACGCACGCTAAGAACGAAATAATAATTTATACGCCAAACTTTAACAACAAAATAGTAATTTATCTTTTAAATTATTATTTCATACTTAAAATTTGATCTAATTAATAAAGTGGTCCATCCTTTTCACCAAACTAATTAAAAATTCTAGATTTAATTATATCACAAAATTAGTCATCCATCACTTTTTACCATTAAAAACCTGTGTAAAAAACTAAAATAATCTTCATTTGTATTTAAATTTTCTATTTCTATCTCTTTTTCTAAAAAAATAAAATTATATTTGCAAAAATATAAAAGAAAATTACCCACCAAAATTAAAGGAAAGAAATACAATCACAAGCAAACACCAAAAAAAAAAAATTAATGATAGGGTCAATTCTGTTAAATGGCAAACTTAAATTAAGAAAATCTATATTTAAGTTATCAGTTATTATAACAAAAAAAAAAAAAAAAAAAAAAAACAATGGTTGTAATTTATTCTTTAATCTTAGCCATTCTTATTTTTAGCATTGGAAACATTATATAAAGGGAATTTGTAATGCAATTAAAGTGTGCAGAAGAAGAATTTAATATACAAATATAAAACAATCTTAACATTTTATTGTGTGCATTTTTCTCTCCTCCCATTTTTTAATATTATTGAGAGAGAGTTTGAAATTTGTAAATTCCAACTTCTACATTTGGTATCAGAGCCTGTTTAATAAAATCATTTAAAAGTAAATATGGCAACAAGCAATTCATTTCAGATGCAGCTTCCAAAATTGCATGGAAAAAAATATAATAATTGGTCTGTCTAGTTGAAAGTATTTTTCCGCTCGCAAGATCTATGGGACGTGGTGGAGAAAGGCTTTACCGATGTTACAGACTCAACTGCATTTGAGTCACTTAGTAATGAGGAGAAAGATTCATTATTAGAAACACGCAAGAAAGATCAAAAGGCATTATATGCCATTTTTCAAGCTGTGGAAGAATCGGTATTTCAAAAAGTATCGATAGCAGAAACATCACATGCTGCGTGGGAGATTTTGCAAAAATCCTACAAAGGTGATGATCGCATTAAACAAGTTCGTTTGCAAACACTTCGAGCTGATTTTGAGTCTTTGCGCATGAATGACTCAAAGTCCATTTCTGCTTACTTTGATCGTGCTCAAGCCATTGTCAATCAGTTTTGGATCAATGGCGAAGAAATAAGTGATCAAAGAGTAGTAGAAAAGATTATGCGATCCTTAATGGCAAAATTTGATTTTGCTGTAGCAGCTATTGAAGAAGGCCAAGATCTATCAAATTTATCTATTGAAAGATTATAGGGTTCATTGTCCTCACATGAGCAATGAATGAACCAACGGATCAACAATTCTAACCCAGAACATGCTTTGCAAAGCAGGGTGAATTTAACCAATCGAGGTGGATTTCAAAGTAGTAGAGGTCATGGACGTGGCTGTAGTCAAGGAAGAGGAAATTATTTTGTCTCCAATAGAGACAATGTTAGAGAAAACAATTCTTCAGGTAGAGGTACAACTTCTGGATGCGACAAGTCCAAAATTCAATGCCACAGGTGTAATAGGTTTGGTCATTATGCATCTGAATGCCGAACCAAGTTACAAGGTGAACAAGCAAAACAAGCAAATGCATCAGAAGTGGAGGAAAATTTAGTTTTAGCCTGTAAAGAAGGTACAAACATAGAAACTGAAAATGTCTGGTATCTTGATACAGGATGCAGTAACCATATGACCGGAAAGAGAGAGTTATTTTCATATCTAGATGAATCAGTCCAAGGAGAAGTCAAGTTTGGGAATAAATCTAAAGTTCCTGTGATGGGTAAAGGTAACATCAATATTCAATCAAAAGATGGTACCAACATTATTATTGCAGATGTATTTTATTTGCCTAATCTTTTCTAGAATTTATTAAGTATGGGACAACTTTCAGAAAAAGGGCACAAAATTCATATTGAGAATGGAATTTGTGAAATAAGGGGTAAAAACAATAAAATTATTGCAAAGGTAAAGATGACAAAGAATCGCATGTTTCCTTTGTCCCTTCAAACAATATCTTTGATGAATTTACAAGCAATGGTCAAAGATAGCAATTGGTTATGGCATCTTCGATTTGGTCATTTGAATTTCAGTGGTTTGAAGTTATTAGCGCAGAAACATATGGTGACTGGTCTACCTCTAATTGATGCACCCATCAGTACCTGTGAAGGTTGTATTCTCGGAAAGCATCATTGAGACTCCTTCTCAACAGGAAAATCAAGACGTGCCAAGCAACCATTGGAGTTGGTACATACAGACATATGTGGGCTTATCGAAGTAGAATCAGTCGGCCATAAAAGGTATTTTCTACTTTTTATGGATGATTTCTCCAGGAAAATTTGGGTTTATTTTTTGAAAGAAAAATCTGAAGCTTTTACCAAGTTTAAAGAATTCAAGGCATTTGTTGAGAAATAAAGTGGTCTTTCCTTGAAGATTCTAAGATCAGATAGAGGAGCAGAATTCACATCAAATGAATTCAATGACTATTGTAAGAAAGAAGGGATCCAGCACCAACTGACAGCCAGCTATACACCTCAGCAGAATGGTATAGCAGAAAGAAAAAATAGAATAATATTTGAGATGACTAGAAGCATGTTAAAAGCCAAAAAATTGCCAAAGCCTTTCTAGGCAGAGGCTGTTGCTTGTGTTGTTTATTTATTGAACAGGTGCCCAACAAAGAGTGTTCGTGGAATGATCCCAGAAAAAGCATGGAGTGGCCATAAACCAGATGTGTCTCACCTACGAGTATTTGGGTGTATTGCCTATGCTCACATACCGGATGAAAGGAGGAAGAAATTAGATGATAAAAGTAAAAAATGTATCTTTATTAGCTATAGTGATGTGACAAAAGGTTATAGGTTATATTACCCAAACACAGCAGAGGTAATCATAAGCCGAGATGTTCAGTTTGTTGAAGACGAAGCATGGCAATGGAATCAAAATAATGACACAACAACAAATGTCATTATTAATGAAGTATCAACAACTGCGTCATATTCAAGTAGCCAATTACCAAGAAGTAGTCCAACATCACAAGTTGAGACTTCTGCCACAATAGCAGATCCAAGGCCTTCAGGACGCCCTCAAAGAACTCGTGTCATGCCAGCATGATTACAAGATTATGTGGTGACTAGAGATGATGATAATGATGAGATGACAGATGAATCTCTCGTAAATTTTTGTTTATTCGCAGATTGTGATCTAGTTTCATTTGAAGATGTTGTAGCAGATGAAAAATGGATTCAAGCCATGAACGAGGAGATCTGTTTAATTGAGAAGAATGAAACATGGGAGCTAACATCTTTGCCATCAGGAAAGAAGCCAATTGGAGTCAAATGGGTGTATAAGACAAAGTACAGACCCAGTGGACAAGTCGATCGTTACAAGGCGAGATTGGTGGTCAAGGGCTATAAGCAAAAGCCAGGAATTGACTACTTTAAGGTATTTGCTCCAGTATCAAGAATGGATACTATTCGAATGATCTTATCACTTGCAACACAAAATAAATGGAAGATACATCAGATGGATGTAAAATAAGCATTTCTAAATGGTGTTCTACAAGAAGAAGTTTATGTTGAACAACCACCCGGTTTCATAAAGAAAGGAAATGAGGACAAAGTTTTTTGCCTTAAGAAAGCTTTATATGGCTTAAAACGAACACTCCATGCTTGGTATTCCCGAATTGATACATACTTTCTACATAATGGATTTCAGAAATGTCCTCATGAGCATACATTATATATCAAGTCAAAATCCAATGGTGACCTATTAATATTATGCTTATATGTTGATGACTTAATATTCACAAGAAATACTGAAGAAATGTTTGCTGAATTCAAGAAGGCCATGACTCAATAATTTGAGATGACTGATATGGGATTAATGTCTTAATTTTTAGGTATTGAAGTAAAGCAGAAAGATAATGGCATATTTGTTTCACAAAAGAAATATGTCATTGATATTCTACAAAAATTTCAGATGAATGCAGCTACTTTAATCCGAACTCCAGTTGCAAAATGTGTGGAAATGAAGAAAGAAGGTAGTGGAGAACTGGTGAATCTGACTTATTTCAAGAGTATAGTTGGCAGCCTACGTTATTTGACATCCACTAGACCTGACATTGTTTATGGAGTTGGGTTGATTAGTTGTTTTATGGAGAAACCATACCAGTCATACTTACAAACAGCAAAGAGAATCCTGCGTTATCTCAATGGTATGAGAAGTCATGGAATTTTCTATAATTATTCTGATGCTTTCAATTTGGTCGGATACACAGACAGTGATTGGGCAGGTGATATTGAAACTCATAAAAGCACATCGGGATATGTCTTTTACTTAGGAAACAGAATCATTTCATGGTCTTCTAAAAAACAACAAGTGGTAGCTTTGTCAACAGCAGAAGTAGAGTATATTGCAGCAACATCAGCAGCATGTCAAGCAGTTTGGCTACGCAATATATTAAAGGACTTAAAGCATGATCAGATAAGTCCAACAACAATTCACTGTGACAACAAGTCGGCAATTGCATTGGCAAAAAATCCTGTATTTCATGGACGAAGCAAACATATTGATATTCGATTTCACTACATCAGAGAGCTCATCAAAGATGGAGAAATTGAGCTTCAGTTTTGCAAGTCTGACAGGCAAGTTGCAGATATTATGACAAAACCTTTGAAAGCTGATCTATTCGAAAAATTCAGGACTATGCTCGGAATCACCAACTTTGAATGATAATTTAAGTTTGAGGGGGCGTGTTAAATGACAAACTTAGATTAAGAAAATCTATATTTAAGTTATCAGTTATTATAACCAAAAAAAAAAAAAAAAAAACAATGGTTGTAATTTATTCTTTAATCTTAGCCATTCTTATTTTTAGCATTGGAAACATTATATAAAGGGAATTTGTAATGCAATTAAAGTGTGCAAAAGAAGAATTTAATATACAAATATAAAATAATCTTTCTTAACATTTTATTGTGTGTATTTTTCTCTCCTCCCATTTTTTAATATTATTGAGAGAGAGTTTGGAATTTGTAAATTCCAACTCCTACAAATTCAAGTACCCAGCAACTCAAATAAATTAAAAAAAAAAACAAAAACAAAAATAGCCTTACCCTTGATGGAAACCCAAAGACCCATCACAATTAAATCCTTCAAAAATTGAAATTTAAAGAGATTGAAGAGCTAGAAGCCAAGGCAGTGGAGTAGCTGTCAATACCTCAATTTAGTTGCTTTGTGCTCTGAATCCGTAGGAAGAGCAAGCATTTTTAGCAATTTCCACTTCCATGGCCATACCTTCTGAAGGAATTTATAAAATTTTCATTTCCATGGCCATAGAGAAGCTGTCAATCTCCACCGTTGTTGCGTCTTGCTGGCAATAATAGCTAGCGTGGTAAGCTCGCAAGGACTAACGATGGTGGAGCTTGGTTCAGCAAACGGCGAGCGACAACTGCTAAATGGCTTTGGTAGTGATCACAAAGAAGATGTTTTGTGGTGAGGGCTACGACTACAAATGAGTCAAGCCGTTCACGAGTAGTTTGATATTCGATTTGATAGAAACTTATTCACATTAGACTCATTTTATAAATGAGGCACCTTTAGCCTTAATTCAATACTTGATTAATAAACGAATCGAGTTTGACCAAAATTAAGTTCAGCTCGCTTAGATCCATAAACAACTTGATTAATAGGCTTGCAAATAAATTCATTTATAATGTTTTAATATATACATTTATGATTTATGTTTTGTAATTATGAAATTAATAAGGATATATGGATACAATTAGTTTCATTAATATTATGTTTTATAATTTTATCAAATAGTTAAGAATTTTAATTTTTTAAAAAAAGTTTTATGTTACATAATAATAATAATAATAATAATAATAATAATAATAATAATAATAATTACTATTATTATTATTATCCTAATAATTTTAGCATTTTAAAAAATATATTTTAACATTTTTATAATCTTTTTGATAATTCAATTTGACTAAAATACATATATTTCTAATTTTTAAAATATGTAATGCTCAATTTTGTTTTTAGATTTCTTTTTTACTAATTGAATATTTTTGCTTTTATATTAGTTTGAACTCGATTTAGAGTTAAGCTCGAAACGAGTCAAGTTTGAACATGATTTTTTAAAATATGTAATGCTTAATTTTATGATTAGATTTCTTTTTCTTTTTTACTAATAGGATGATTTTATTTTTTTATTAGTTTGAATATGATTTTCAAACTCGATTTAAATTCGAGGTCAAAATGAGTCAAACTTGAATATAATTTTTAAGTTCGAATATAAGCTCGAGCTTGAGCTCGATCTTAGAATCAACTTATTAACAGCCCTAGTGAGGGCGGTATTGAAGAAATTAAGAGGAGAGTGTTGGTTGGAGATGGGGTGAAAGTGGGCAAGGGTATTTTAAAAAAAAATTATATATTAAAAATTAAATTCATTTGTTGGCTCATGGAAAAATAGAAAAAAAAATTGACGGAATCACTAATAGCTGTGACAAAATTAAATTTTATGAATTTTTAATTTAGTTTGATAAAAAAATTATTTTATTAGTTAGATTTAGATATATTTGTGAGTCGGACTGCAGGTTTCAATTAGTGAAAAATTTGTGGGCGGTTAAATAAGCTTTTAAAAAATTGAATATTTCACAAACTTAAATCTAGTGTCAACAAGTATTAGATAAAATTTTACGAATAAAATAGCAATTTAATTTTTTTTTTTAAAGGGTTTAGTCAGCTCCCTATTGATCACTGTTGGATAAATGAAACATAGATTTTGGGTCAATGACCAAATAAAATTTAGAGGGGAAAGTTTGTTTTATGTTGGAGTTTACTTAATCTTCTTATACAAGACCTTACAAATAGGGCCCTCTCTTATCTAATCTGCTCTTCAGTCCAAACCTTGATTGGAAAAGGCCCTTTAAGTCTTTTCAAATTAGCTAGTTAGATTGAAAAGCTATCTTCTCTTTAAAAATGACATTTGATAGTCATTAATTTAGTTTAGATTATGGAAGATTTTAAGTTGGATCTCTATTTATATTGAAGATTTTAAGTCATTTGATTGTTGATTTTGATTAGAAATTGAAATAGGAATAGAATGGATCTCAAGTCTGAGCAGACTTTGATTTGATATTATGTTATGGAAGGAAAAGAATGAGAGGCTCACTAACTAGATTAACAAGATTTTTTGAAGTCTTAAATTAGACGCAAACTTTGTCCTATAATGCATTGCAAGCTAGAAATGGCATGGATTAGTATTTTATTTTTAAATTTTTATATAAAAGAAAGTTCAAACAGAACGCCTGTCTTGTCCCATATTTTAATTCCACAACTTTGATTTCTCTAAATAGATAAGCATGAAAGTTAAATCCATCTCATCATTCCTCCTGCAATTATTAGCGCCCTTTAAAGATTTATTACTTCTTTTTCTCCTTTGATTTGTTTTGATTGTGTTATGCAAATTATTATATGAATCTAAATTCATATACTATTGTAGATCAAGAAAATATCAGCTATAATTAAAAAAAAAAAAAAATGAAGACAAGATGTCATCAAGGAGAAAAAAAAGAGGGGACCACCAAAATTTAAGGAGAAAAAAAAAGGGAGAGGACTATTAGACTTTTATTTATTTATTGTTTGTTTGTTTGCAATATATTAAATTTATTAATTATTATAATTAAATATATTAATCATTTGTTTCTCCCATCAAAATATAAATTTTATATGTCTCTTATACCATCAAATTTTACTAGTAAATTCTTTTTATTGTAAACATTTTTAACATACTAAAAATCTTTTTTACTGCTTAAAATAATTATTATAAAATGTTTAATAACTCTAGTTATAAGATAATTTATTTTTAAGAATAAATTTTTATTTTTTGCTTTAAGATATAAATAATTCATTTAATTGTTACATTTGAATGATTATAATAATTTTAAATTTTAGTGATATAATATTATATGTCTTTAAGTATAATTATAATTTAATAGTGATTAATTTCTAATTTATGAATGATGAGATATCATCATAAGAATAGCAATTTTAGGTTCACTATTTATAAAGTATATATTTATCTGTTATTAGTTTCAGGTTAATTAAATGTAAGATTTAGATTCATTATTTATAAAGCGTGTATTCATGTGTTATTAGTGTCAAATTCATTAAATATAAACTTTAAGAGTACATTTGGTAAGCCGTAATGGGACGTAATATAATGTAATAAAATGAATTTAATATTTGATAAGTCGTAATGGGACGTAATATAATGTAATCAAATGAATTTATAATATAAAGTTATACTAAAAATTAATTTGATTATATTACATTACATCTCATTACGGCTTACCAAACGCATTATAAGTATATTATTTATAAAGTGTATATTCATCTTGTTTGCACCATAAATTTGCAGTCCATCCTTATGAATTTGTTAGCCCATTTACAAAGCCCAACCCAGTAATTATTAAATAAATTAATTTGTTTATTAAAATAAATTAATTTATGAAATAAGCAGTTAATGAAAGTGGGAGCTGAAAATTTGAATGGGCAGTTATAGAGGTGGTGGAGAAATTCAAGGGAATAAAAGTGGAATAGCTAAGTTAATGGCTAATGGAAAGTTATCTTTGGGATACGAAAAAGGAAGCCAAAAGATAGACAGGGGGGACAATCAACAAGAATAAGACAGAAAACAACACCCAAAAAACTAGAGCAATATCAGAATTTTTCCAAAAGCATTTACGATTTTTGAAGCAATTTTCTTTGTTTATACTTTAATTTCCCAACATTTGTCAAGATTCCAGTTCTCGTGTTTTTGTTATATTTCTCTTTGATGCAATTTCAATTAATATAATCCAAAAGCTACTAGTTTCATTCCAATTTACTGTTCATAAGTTCATCCAATTCCCAATTTTAGCATTTTATTTACTGGCATTTATTGAATCCAAGTGAACTGTGGTTAAGGAAGCTTAGGGATCCATAATTAGTTCTGATTTTAGAAGTCGACAAGCGCAAGATTTTGGTTTGTGTACCTCACACACGTGGCACACTCGAACTCTCAAATTTTTCACCAACATAATTTTGGTATGCCCAGTGGGACGAGTTCAAATGCCAAGGAAGAATACTAAAAAAAAAAAACCCAGGTGTTTCAGGATGCCAATGTTGCTGCTGATGAAGCAGGACATGAAGGATATGTTCCCCATATAGTGGAACAAATTGAGAGAAATTTAGTGCCTCAGGAAGTCCAGCACCACAATGAGGCACTTGTCAATCAAGCAAGACTTGCTGTTGGACAAGGTGATAGACTACTGATTACAAATAGCACTGACACTAACATGCAGTTGTTGGCCGAGCAAGTTAGGCTACACTGCAAGAATCAAAAAGAATATGATGAAGACTCAGATGAAAGTTGCTGAGGAATAAGCTAAAACTCTACAGACTATAACTTCCTTGTTAGCCAACTTAGCAGAGAAAGTGAATTCAAATGTAGAATAGAGTATAGGCCAGAATATTGCCCAAAGCCTGCCAAACAGAACAATGCTGGAGAAGAACAAGGAGCATCTTCTACTGGTTCTTTAGAAGGGAATGGCAATCAAGACAATATGGCCTCCCAGATGGTGCATGATGAACGGTACCTTCCACCACACAGGAGGAAGGAGAATGTTATCTCCAGAGGTACTCCACTTAATAGCAGCCACAATAGCAAGCCAGGAGTTCTTCAACAAGTTTTTGCTAACACAAACCTTGTTAATCAACCTTTGCTGTATGAACCTAACGATGGAGTACCTTTTCAAGGAGGCCCCGGGGGTTTTAGGGGCATGGTTCAAGGAAGAGGTAATAGGGGAAACCAAAACGTCCCTTTCAGACAAATTTTTTTAGTACCTTAAGTTGACAGGGATGCATTAAGAGAAGCTGTACAAGAGTTGTATGGCCCTGGATTAAGAAAAGTGGGCAGACCAGAATTCTACAAACCTTACCTAGAAGCAATTGACAGGGAGAACCCTTACCCAAAAGGGTATAGAATTCTAGATTTTGCCTTATTTTCGAGAGAGAATGATTAATCAATCCTGGAGCATGTGGCCAGATTCACTATACAGTATGGTGAATTGGCTAATTTTGAAAACTTTGCTAATTTTAAGCTTAAACTTTTTCCTAACTCTCTGACAAGTACGACATTTACTTGGTATGCCACCTTGCATAGAAATTCCATTATGAATTGGCAGTAGATGGAAAGACAGTTCCACACACAGTTCTTCAAGGCAGAACCAGAGGTCTGCATTACAGAATTATCAAGAATAATCCAAAGAGCTAGAGAATTAATAGACCAGTATACTGCCAGATTCAAGAAAATGAGGAATCGTTGCAAGATTTATCTCCCTGAAAATGAATTTGTGAAGATGGCTCAGAGGGGGCTGGACATTGAACTTCGTAAGAAATTTTAGGGAATGAAATTTTGGGACTTTTATGAGTTAGCAGCTAAGGTTGCAGAATATGAAGAGCTCTTAAGGGAAGAAAATCACAGGAAGAGATCCAGTATAGGGACTTATTACTGGGAGTTGAATGGAGAAGTGACAGTGGCTGACTTAGCTATTAATAGATCATGTGTGTGTCCTTCGTTAGTAAAGAAAATTCCAGATGCATGAAAGAAAGCTCATGCTACAAATGTTGCTCCTCATTACACGTTTGAAGTGTCAAAAACAGAAGAAATTTTTGATTTCCTACTTAAGAAAAATTTTATGAATCTACCTCCAGATCACAAATTGCCTTCTAAGGAGGAATTGAAAGGGAAAGACTACTGTAAGTTCCACAATTGATTCAATCATACTACTAATAACTGTTAGTCTTTCAAGAATTTGGTTCAAGATAGGATCAACAAAGGGATTCTGAAGTTCCCTGAAAAGAAGGAGGCAATGTTAATAGATGAGGACCTTTTTCCTCCTGTGGCACCTATTAATGCAGCTACTTTTGACCTAAGAACTTTCCTCAATTTGAAAGCTGAAGAGAAAAGAAGGAAAGAAGTAGAGATCAAGCTTGGCAAAGTGTATCAGAAACTCTGGATTCCTAAGAAGGCTTTAATGGAAAAGCAGGAGATGAAAGTTGAGAAGAGACTTGCTGCAAGATTTCTAAGGATTCAATGAGTCCCTCAAAAACATGTTGCCCCTGCACCTAAGTTTCAGATAAATCAACCAAGGTTTGTCACACCTCTAATTGTGTTGCCAAGCAATAAATGGCACAGGGTTCAACATAAAAGTTCCCCCAACCTCTGACTAAAACCCAAAAGAGGAGATTGTTAAGGTAAAGAGCTACAAAAAGATGGAAGAAAGAGGCAGAAAGTCAAATCAAAAAGAATCCACTAAAATTCAAGTTTGGCAGAAAAGCTACTGAAGATGTGGATTTCACAGATGATGAAGATGACTTACTATCTTTTGCAGGAAATTCTAACGAAGTTCCTCAGGATGAAGATGCTAAATCCATGGTAGAAGGGACTTTTATGGTTGGAAGGATTCTTATCCCATTCGGATGTGCTACAGCCTCTATTAGTTTACCTTTTAGCTTTAAGTCAAAAGAAGCTAAAGAATAAGATGTGATCGAGATTATAAGAGAGAAGAAAGAACATCAAGGTACATCATCTGTGGAACAGGGAAAGAGTAGCATCACTATTCAAGCTACTGATCCAAACAAACCAAAAAGAGTAATTTTTGATAAGCCATCTGTGGAAATGATCAAGCATACTAGGCCACTGTACGTGAAAGCTCATATGAATGGAAGGCCAGTGTCTAGAGTATTGGTGGATAATGGGTCGGCGATTAATGTACTGCCACTTAGAATGCTAAGTGCTTTGGGAAGATCAGAGATGACTTGATAGCAATAAAAATATCAGTGTCTATATTCACAGGGGAGGTAACTAAGACACTTGGTGTTTTACTTATTGAAATTACTATTGGTAGTAAAACCTTCTTGTTAGCTTTCTTTGTTGTTAATTCATCTGCAAGTTATAATGTTTTACTTGGGAGAGATTGGATACACGCCAACTAGTGTGTACCATCTTCTCTTCACTAGTTTCTATTGTTTTGCAAAGGTGATGATGTAAAGGTGATATGGGTAGATAGACAGCCTTTCTCAACTTGCAGTGATTCAGTTGAGGCCAGGTACTATGACATGGATTTGGCCCAATTAAGTTCATAGGAAGAAATAATAAGGGAGATCTGAGAGCCATTTATGTGACTAAGGATGAAATTATGCAACAAGCCAAAACTCTCCTCAAACCAACAGCCATCATGCCATACAGGCCGAGTCCCAACCAATCATTGAAGAAATCTATGATATAACTGCTTTGCATGATTTTAAGAACGCAGATGAGTTAACCCATATGGCCTCCATAATCAATATGGAATTTTTTTAATGTTAACAGAGGAGTGATATATGATTAGAGAAATGGGTTGAAGAATTATGTAGACTGCTCCAACAAAACTCCATACAAAGTATAGGCTCAAAATTTTATACTTTTAGAAGGAGAATTGTATAAAAAGGGATTTGATGGCCTATTGTTGAGGTGCCTTAGATTTCTAGAGGCATTAGAAGTCATGAAATCAGTTCACGAAATGGTATGTAGGACTCATCAACCTGGAGTCAAAATGAGGTGGCTTATTGAGAGATATGGCTATTTTTGGCCAACTATTCTAAAAGATTACATTAATTACTCTAAAAGCTGTCAAAAATATCCCACTATGTGGGAAATGATTTACAAGAAGTAATGAAGAGGATCACCAGGCCGACTCCATGGCCACTAGATTAAATCTCTAAAGTTTCATGTGTTTTGTGACCTAATATTATATGTAAAGCCATTCGCATGGCCATTTATGTTTGTTTTTTTTACTTTCCTATATAAGTAGGCTATATAGCCACTTGAATTTCAAATAATAAAAGGAGTAGGCCTAATGACCACTTTCTAAAAATCTATGTTCTATTTTTATAAATTTTGCTTTTCCTTATTTCACTAACTCACATTTTAGCCAGTGACATATAAAGTATCAACAAAGTATGAAAATGGATGACATGGCTATAAGTGAGTTTGTGCAGATGTTCTGTGATTCATGGCTGCATGATGTAATAGGATGGCCGTGGTGAATCTGTGAAGGTGATGAGTGGAGTGGCTGCATAAGAATGAAGGCACAGCCTCTATCAAATCAAAGAGAAATGAAAAAGTTCACAATCAAATAAAGTCACAGTCCGCACCAAAATACGTTTCATAAGACATATAGAGGCTCAACCCCTCTATATCAATCCACAAGCCACAACACAAAGATCAGAACATTTGAGAGCTCAAAGTCTTTATATCATTAAAGCCATGCCATTTACAAAAATTGTTCAAGTGTCCAAGAGAGTTTCAACCTCTATAGGCATAAAAATAGCTAAGGATTCACAAATTTGAAAGGAAAGTTACCCAAGAGCTAGAATCCAAGCTGACTTGCCAAAAGAAAGCCTATTTCACTTGGAGCATCAGAAAAAACAAGTCAAAGAGGTGATTGAAATAATCAAAGAAAAATTAATTTTTCTTGAATAATTACCTCAATTGCTTCAATCGTACTAGAAGAAGGTCGTGGATAGGAAGCTCCAATTGAATACAATAAATCCTGAGAGCATCAGAGAAAAAGTACAGAGAATCAGTATAGGGTTTCAAAGAGCAATATAAAAATTCAAATTCAAATGGAGATACCTCAGCTAAATCCTTATCATGAGGTATGAAAGAGGCACGAGCTGGAGCTAAATTTAAAGGAGAAGATGGATGATGGAAGCAAGAAGCAGATGAAGAATGTGAATCCATGGCAGGAGCTGCGCAGGAAATAACAAGGTATAATTCATAATTTATATTTGGCACTAAATAAGCTTTAAAATTATTGAGATGAAACTTATTTGGTGCTAAATACATGATACTAGTAGGTCCCATAAGATTAGATTTTGACCATAGTATATTCATATATGCCTTCACTTGCCAAAATTTAGCAAAATAAGCCATTATCCACCAAGAATTCTTGGGGATCTGAGTTCCAAAGTGTGAAAAGTAAAAATGTGTTTTTCTAAATGTTCTTTCAGCCTTGAAGAAATAAATTTACTCACCCTACAACACATTTCCCCATCCAAGACTTCTTAAGCCTATAAACACAAAAAATTTATTTAAGGCTGAAATAATCTTATAATTTCAGGCCAAGCCACAAAATTAATCCATTCACCCAATATTCATAGAAAACCACCAGAAACTACTGGTTCACTAGGCTTTTTCTCAGGAGAATCAAGAATGCACATATAATCAAACTAAAGATAGCCTACCTAACAATTGCATAGCCAATACTATCAAGATCATATCACCAAAATTCAACTTCAAATTTAAGCAAAAATTTGAATTAAAAAGACCAAAGAAAGTCACCTCTCTTGGATTGCTTTGGTAAACCTTGGAAATTGGTTGAGACCTTTTTTGGTGATGAAAGAGGAGGGAAAATTTCCTATTTATTTAAGTTTGCAGGAAGTTTGGTGGTTGCCTAGTTGATGAGGTTGTTGGTAGGCCACTGGATTATGACGATGGAGCAAATTGGAGAGAGCTCGTGTAGCCGCTGGTGATAATGACGCTACTACTTGATGGACACCAATAACACTGCTGCATGAGCATAGCATGCTGACCTTGGTCACGAAGAGCTAATGGTTCATGGGTGAAAAAGTAGGCTGCTACCCGGGTGTCGCTAGGTAGAGCTGACGGTGCGAACTGGACAGCAGTGGATATTAGCCCGATCAAAGAGGAGCAACTAGTGATGGCAATACAAGGTGGCGGCTTGTGCTTGGTGATTTGGTATAGAGAGATAATTGGTGGAGAGAAAAAGAAAATTGAAAAAAGTTATGGGCTTGTGATGAAATTTGAAAAAAAAAATGGAGAAAGAGAGAGAGAATCTAAGGCTACAGAATAAGGAGGAGAAGGAAAAATAGATAGTTTTGAGATTTTGCAAAACTTAGTGGGCTTTGAAATTAAGAATGAGATTTTGGTATCTGATTTCAAATTTTGAAATGGGTATTTCAAAAAAAAAAAGAAAAGGAAAAAAATCGAAATTGAAAGCACATATTGAAGAAGAAAGGAGGACAAAAATCATGTTGGCATGGGTTTGGAGAGCAAAAATCAAGTGGAAAGCTTAGATATTGGCATGGGTTTGGGAAATTAGAAGATTTGGGGCATTAAACTTAAATTTTGAACTTGAACTTGTTGGATCTGCCAAAAAAAAAAAATCGAGTAATTAGTAAAGAAAGAAGCTTGGGTTGGATTTTGTAAGAGAAATGGGTTTTGAAAGTTGGACCAATTAGTTTCAAAATTTAAGTTGGAATTGGTTGACTTTTGTGAAAATTTCAAAAAAAAAAACAAAAAAAAAAGAAAGAAAAATTGGGTAGTTAGCATAGAAAGAAGCTTGGGTTAATGGGTTTTGAAAGTTGGACCAATTAGTTTCAAAATTTAAGTTGGAATTGGTTGACTTTTGTGAACATTTCAAAAAAAAAAAGGAAAAAAATCGAAATTAAAAGCACAGATTAAAGAAGAAAGTAGGACAAAAATCATGTTGGCATGAGTTTGGAGAGCAAAAATTAGGCAGAAAGCTTAGATATTGGCATGGGTTTGGGAAATTAGAAGATTTGGGGCATTAAACTTAAATTTTGAACTTGAGCTTGTTGAATCTGCCAAAAAAAAAAAAAATCAGATAATTAGCGAAGAAAGAAGCTTGGGTTGGATTTTGTAAGAGAAATAGGCTTTGAAAGTTGGACCAATTAGTTTCAAAATTTAAGTTGGAATTGGTTGACTTTTGTGAAAATTTCAAAAAACAAAAAAAACAAAAGAAAAAAAATCGGGTAGTTAGCAAAGAAAGAAGCTTGGGTTAGTAGGTTTTGAAAGTTAGACCAATTAGTTTCAAAATTTAAGCTGGAATTGGTTGACTTTTGTGAAAATTTCAAAAAAAAAGAAAAAAGGGTTCAAGATTTGGGAAAGGAGTAAGTGGAAGAGCTATAAGAAGAAATTACTGGGAAAGGAGTAAGTGGACCTTGGATTTAGGCATGGTGAATTATGAGAGAAATGGGGGTATTAGTTTTATATATATTATTTTGGACCTTTGAGCTAAAACATATAAATAAAAGGGGCAATTGTTTGCATCATAAATTTACAGTCCATCCTCATGAATTTTTTAGCCCATTTACAAAGTCCAACTCAATAATTATTAAATAAATAAATTTATTTATTAAAATAAATTAATTTATGAAATGAGCAGTTAATAAAAGTAGGAGCTGAAAATTTGAATAGGCAGTTATGGAGGTGGTGGAGAAATTCAAGGGAGCAAAAGTGCAATAGCCAAGTTAATGGCTAATGGGAAGTTATCTCTGGGATACAAAAAAGGAAGCCAAAAGATAGACAAGGGGGACAATCAACAAGAACAAGACAGAAAACAATACCCAAAAAACTAGAGCAATATCATAATTTTTCCAAAAGCATTTACGATTTTTGAAGCAATTTTTTTTGTTTATACTTTAATTTTCCAGCATTTGTCAAGATACCAGTTCTCATGTTTTTGTTATATTTCTCTCTGATGCAATTTCAATTAATACAATCCAAAAGCTACTAGTTTCATTCCAATTTACTATTCATAAGTTTATCAAATTCCCAATTTTAGCATTTTATTTACTGGCATTTATTAAATCTAAGTGAACTATGGTTAAGGAAGTTTGGAGATCCATAATTAGTTTTGATTTTAGAAGTCGACAGGCGTAAGATTTCGATTCGTGTACCTCACACGTGTGGCACGCTTGAATTCTCAAATTTTTCACCAACAGATCTATTATTAGAATAATATTCATAAACATAAGATTTAAGTTCATTACTTATAAAATATATATTTATCTGTTATTAGCGTCAGATTTATTAAACATAGAATTTAAATTCATTATTTATAAAGTATATATTCATATATTATGAGATTCATTAAACATGAGGTTTAGATTCTTTAAAATTAGGGATTCCTTAATTTAATAGGCCTTTAACTAATTTGAGAGTTATTTTTTCATCACTAGCATGTACATTTTCACTCTTAATAAATATGTTTTCTTTCTTTTATTCTAATTTAATCAATATAATATTTCTTTAAATTTAACAAATTTCATTGTCTTTTCTTTGTTAATTTGTATTTGTCAAAGTGTTTTTTTTTTCTTTTATAAATTCAAATGGTTTAATTTTTATTTATTTAGTTAATAAAAAAAATTAATTGGTAAGTTTGAAATTTTTTATAGTGCTTGCTGGCATCTTTTCTTTCTTGTAATGTGTAACCTATGCGTTTATACGTAAGAAATTTCTTTTCTTTCTCAGTAAATTAAGTTTACATTATTTTTTTTAAATATTAATATATTCATCTTATTTATAAAAAAAAAATTAAATTAGTGAGTTTCCCTTAACTTGCATTCAATTTAATGTATATATTATATTATATAATAATTATTACTTTAATAAATGCTTATAATAAAAAATAACTACTGCAAATTTATTATATTTATATGTATTTATATAAATTTATATAATCAAGAATTACTCTATAACTGTTTTTACCTTCACCACAACTACAAGTCTTTTATCATTATCATTATGAGGGCTTTATATATATATATATATATATATATATATATATATATATATATATATATATATATATATATATATATTCAGTATTGAAAAGAGAAATCAATATTAAATCTATTATTTAGAGAGTGTTTTCTATTGTTATTTTATTTTAAAATAAAATAATTTACTTTATTTATGAAAAAATAGATTTTTTACGATTTTATGAAAAATTATAATTTTATTTATATTTTTTTGTAAAGTAAATTATTTTTTCACAATTCTACTTAATTGCGAAAAAAGTTTTAATTTTAAGAAAATATAATTTATTTTATATAAATTAATAATTTTAAGAGAAAAATAATTTTTTAATTATGAAAAATATATTTTTCAAAAAAAAATCATAATTTTTTTATAAATGGCATCGTATAGCCAAATATTTAGATTACTTTATTTTAAAATAAAGCATAAAATTTTATTTTTTATAACCATCAAAATAGTAACAAATTTAAATATAATTTAAATATTTAAAATATTATAATTAAATTAATATATTATTATATTTCACTAATTAAAAATGAGAAATGCTAGAATGATTGAGCTATTATTTTAAATTTGTATATCTATAAATTTTATAAAAAAAAAGTTTAATTTAAGAAAAAATATAAAAAAAATTGTAATTTTTCTTAAGAGAGCTATTTTTTTATAATTACAAAATTAATTTTTTCATAAAATTATTATTTTGCAAAAAATAAGTCAATATTTTCTTAAAATTAAAATTTTTTTTGCAACTAAAAAAAATTATAAAATAATAATTTAATTAATGAAAAATATCATTAAAATTATGATTTTTTATAAAAAATTTATTTTTTAACAAATAAAATAGACTACTTTATTTTTAAACAAAATAGTCATAGAAAATACCTTATCTAGATAATTATACATTTTGACCGATTAGATTATGTCTATTGCGTCTTTATATTTGGTAAAGGTGGGATGCGACATGCGAGGACTCAAGACCAGGGTGGGCCGTGCTTTCAAAAGCCCATTACAGGCCCAAGCATTGGGAAGACTTCAATAGCCAGATAGATGAAGCTGCGAATGAATTAGGCTGAGTCGAAATTTATAATTAAAAATTAGTTTTTGATTAAAAATTAAAAATTTATAATTTTAAAATTTGAAAGATAAATTTTATAAAAAATATGTGATTAAAATTCAAAATAATTATCAAAAGTATTTAGTAATATATATATATATATATATATATATATATATATATATATATATTGAAAAATAATAAATGTTCACATAATTAAATATAAAATAACTCAAAACCATATAACAATTACCACTAATATTGAATTAATAATTTTACCTGTATAAATACGCATACATAACTATTTTTTTTAATTTTCTTATGATTATATACATATAAAATATAATTAAAAATTTACTTATACAAATAAAAATATATAATTATTTTCATTAATATATATTTTTTATGTGCTAATAAAATTTGTACATTTGTCGCACGTGATTTTCGAATTCGCAATTTTATATTAATCATGAATATATATATATTAAAAATTAATATATATTTTTTTTGTGCTAATATATATTAATTAATCATGAATATTAGCATTTTCCAAAAAGATTTCTAACACTTTTCCCTGTATAATAAATTTTAGTATTCTATAATAAATTTCAGTATTCTATAATATATTTTTATTGATATGATCAATCATTTTTAACTTTTTAAAAGTAGAAGATTCTTAATTAGTCTCCTTATTATATTTAATTTTTTTAATATATTAAACTATTTCAAATACAAATATGTTATATTTTATTAGCTTTATATTCTTTATATCTTATAAAAAAATATTTTTAATTAAATAGAAAATTATATTAGAAAAATAGCAAATAATTTAAAAGCTATGACTTTAAATAAAAAAAAACCTTAAACTATTATTTTTTTTCAAGCTAAATAATAAATTTAAAAGTGCAAATAACAACAAATATATTTTAAAATTTTATTAATAAAAATTCTTCTAAATTTTTATCTATAATATCATCAATTTTTTTTTTTTTTTTTAAAGTTAGAAGGAAATTGTGTAAAAAAAATAGTATCACTACTATTAATATTATTTTGATGAAACATTAAAAATTGAAATGTAGTAAAAAAAAGATTTTTCTTCTCTTATTTGTAGGAGTTAATAAAAAATAAATATGAAAATTAATAAATAATATTCTATTTTTACAAATTTGAAAGTGATTTAAATATGAATTCTAATTTATTTTTGAGAAGTTTTTTTAAAATATACATGAGGATAAAAGGGTATATAGTCATTAAAGAGATAAAGATAATAATAAAGTGCTAAAAGTCTTTTGCGGAGTGCCAGTATCCCCTCCTAAAGTAATTATATATAACTTTGAATCTTTATTTATTTATTTATTTTGCCAAAGAACTTTGAATCTTTATTAATAAATATAATTTTTACATACATAATGAAAATCTATGTATAATATCATTTTTATAATGAAAATGTAAATCTCAAGTAATATATATATATATATATCAATCACAATGTCGCAGTTTCAAAATTATGGAAATATCAATATCAATTTAAAAAACGTGAAATAATATCTAAATTTCAAAATATTAAATAAAATTTTCAGAAATATTATGAAAAACTAGGAGGAATAATTATAAATTAAAAATAAAAATTTTTCTATGACATATTTGAAGTTATAAAGTGATATATTCAATTCTTATGAAATTAATGTAATAACACAATAAATAAATTTGATAAATTTACACTTAACAAATTTCAAAATTATAATATATTTTCTTATAATTAATATAACAACAACAAATTAACCACACTATAATAATATACTTAATACCATATTGAATTTTTTGCATGGTCTAAAATCATTCATTTCACATATTGAAAGATTTTTATAACAATTTGTTAGCTAGATACAATATTCATCTAAGTCATATGATACTATTTATTATAGAAGAAATTACGCCATCTACCCATTTTTTTGTTTCATTTACTTTTATATCCTATTTTTGAAATTTTACTTTTTTGCTTGTTTATTTTTTCTTTAATATACTTTTTACATTTGTATTTACATTTTTTTTAATGTTTTCTTTTGTCTAAAGCAAAAAAAATTAAAGAGCATGTATTATGTGGAACAAAGCTATCATAGACACAAAGTTTTTTATTATAAAAGTTACTGTTTGTCTTGACAAGTGTTACGTTAGAATAAATAAATTGATTTAATAACTTTAAATTTCACAAAATGAATATTATTATTTTAAAAAAATATATAAATATTAAAGCAGCATACACAAAGGATGAAAATAAAGGTTTCATAATTTAAAAATATCAGACATTCATATAATTATTTAATTTTAATTATTTTTTTAATCAATATTTTTTAAATTAATAATATTTTTCCTAAATTTTGCTTTTTTTTAAAAAAATATTGGAAACTTTTTATTATTAATAATTTAATGAAAACTAAGTAATTTTTTGAATTATATTGCCTGTTGCATTTATAATTAGTTAAAACATATATGTATTAATTTTATATAATTAACAATTAATAAGTAATTTTTCACTAAAATACTAACTAATTTCCCGCTAAATATAACGTTCATTTTTATAACCGTAATGTGTATTGTATTGATGTTGGTACGATATTTGTATTACGTTGATTAAAATGAAACAAAAGGTAATAATTAAGTAAAATTACACCAAATAATTAAGTAAATTTACATCTCTATTATTATATTATACTATATGTATTATCAATCAAATATATAGACAATAATTCAAATTTAATTATATCAATTTGATCGAATATGCAATTTTATAATTTTAAATATATTTTTAGAATATATATTATTTAAGTTGTAATTTATTAATTTAAATTTAAATTTAAATTTAAACTATTTAAATAATAATTTTTTGTTGGCTAGATTTTATTTTTTTATTTTTAGTCTCTTTATTTAATATTTTATTATGTAATATTTTTAAATATTTTAATGGAGATGTGGTACACATGAATCTTAAATGTAGGTGTATTAATAAATGAGTTTCCAACTTTATTTATTTATTTTTAGTAGTGTTTAAAATTACTTTTAAAATGCTAAAAAAAGATATTTAGTTAAACTGAAAATTTATTGGTACTTTTCAATCATGAAAACGACTTTAGGTTCATTGAATCAAAGTTTATTAGTGCTTTCTGACTCTTCAAATGCAAAAAATTAGATGGCATTGACTTTCTTATTAGTTGAATTTTCTTTTAGTTTTTTTTTTAAATTTTTAGCATACTCATAGTTATATGTTTAGGCTATTTTATTTATATATTTGGTTGGTGTTTAAGTTAAAAAAAAAATTACATCTAAATAGGCAAACTTGGGAAAAAATAACACTATCAAATAAAAAGGTTGAGAGTGTTAAGTCTCCAAAGAAGAGGAAAGCATCCATTTCTTGTATATATTTAAGATATACCTAAAATATACTCATTGTATACTTGAAATAAACCAAACATACACCTAAAATATACTTATTATATACTATTTACTGTGAATCCTAAAAATTATTTATTACTTTTTTAGTATGATTTTCTTATTTGATATATAGTTGATAAATTCCTTTTATATACTTATATTCATGTAATATTCAATATCCAAAAATTTTTGAAAATATATATCAAATCAAAAGAGCCAATATATTATAGGAATAAACTTTTTTAATTTAAACATTGTTTTATCAAATTTGTTTATATTTTAATCTTAATTTTGATGATGATTCTCACTATAAAAAAAAAAAAAAAGAAAAGAAAAAAAGAATGTTGATTATGCTTCTTCAAAGAAGAAAAAATTTAAAGTTATCAAGTCTTTCAAGAAATATGAAAGCATATAATTATAGTATATGTTTAAGATATACCAAAAATATACTCATTATATACTTAAAATAAACCTAAAATACACTCGTTATATACTATTTACTGTGAATTTTAAATTCCGTTAATTTTTTTATATCATAATTTTTCAGTCCAAACAATAAAAGTGAATAATTTTTTTTTATTTTGAGTATATGTTTGATTTATTTTGTTTTTATTTGCAAATTAGAATAATTAGAAATTATTCTAATTGAAAATTATCTAATTAATCACCACATGTCAAATATTCAAGTTTTGAAAAGAATCCATTTGAACATGTGTCGATTGGATATAACTCTAGTTACACATGTTGATTTGTATATTAGAATAATTGAAAATTATATTAATTAAAATTCTACAATTACACCACATGTCAAAAATTTAAGTTTTGAAAAATACCATTTGGACATATGCCAATTGGTGGCATAACTCTAATTACACATGTTAATAATTATCTAATTAATCAACTCATGTCAAAGATTCAAGTTTTGAAAAATATCCATTTAACATGTGTCTATGGGTTATAACCCTAGCTACACATGTTACATATTCTTTATATTGCTCAATTGATATGAATTTTACAGCACTAGCATTTTATAATTAATCAGAGATTGATTTGCCATTGATTATAGGTTGATTATTTGTTTTTGCATATTTTATCTTTAGTATTGCTAAAATATTGGTTGTTTTTGAGTTTTTTTTTTTGCATATATGTGGTTGATTGCAAGTTGATTGTTAATTGATAGCAGGTTAATTTTATGCTTATTACATGTTGATTATTGGTTTTTGAGTATTTAGCATTAGTATTCTAAAATACTAGTTGTTTTGTGGTTGATTATAGGTTGATTGTAGGTTGATTATTGTTTTATTTCTATATTTGTATAGAGGAAGGAAAAAAAAAAGGATTTCAAATCAAAATATATAAAAGCGAGTAAGAATTGTATTATCATGTAGTTTACATATATTCAGAACATATCTAACATATACTCTTTAGTGTGTATTATTAAAAATATTTCTTTATAAATTAAAATACAATATTAATATTTTTTTTAAAAAAATTTTCAACTTATAATTTTTTTTTTGTCAATATTAAAACTAGATATATCTTTCACATTCAATTTTAAATTTTGATTTTTTAATTTTATTGTTCAATTTACAAAATAAAGTCTCACACAATTTAAAATCATATAAAAGATAAAAAATATTCAAATCAATGAACAAAATTTAAAATAAGACTTATAAAAGGTTGATGTGTTATTGTTATATACATATAATTTTATATACATATAATTCTGTAATTGTTAATGTCCAAGAAATTTCAAACATATATATCAAATAAACACAATAAAACTCTAAAAAATAAAATTTTTCAAAACATATACTTATGATAAACCTATATATCCCTGTGATCTACTCTTTACTGAGTTTTGGTACAAAATATCCTTATTTTTTACAGATTTCGAAAGTTCATGTTCTAAATCAGTTAGATTCTTAAAAAAAAAATCATATAATTTATTTGTTTTGAAGTTTTTTAATGTAATGTGAGTTTTAAAAATGCAAAATCTTTTGGAATATTTATATGAAATTTGATTTACCTTTAAATCAATTGAAGATCTCCTTTGCGTTGTGACCTTGCTGCTTTAATATTGAAAAATCTGCAAATTTCTCAACTATTTTTCTGTGTTGTCTTTTGTATTTGTTGTAGAAACGATTGGTGAAGTTTGTGTGATTCTTATTTTAGAAAATTATTCCTATTTGATTTGTTTTGATCGAGTTTAATATGAATTTAGAATTTAGCGTACAAAAGTTAAAACTGATGACTTAGGCGTGTAAAAATTATTTTTCCATACGAGGCGTATTAAAGTTAGTGGATATTGTTTTTTAGGCAATCGTGTAAGAAACCCTTTATTATATTGACAAATATGTATTCTATGTTGATGAGTATGTATTTCCTTATTTGATAATTTTTGACCAATTTATGAAATTTTTTGCAATAACATGTGAAATTTCAAATCATTTTTGAATTGCATTTTCAGCTTTTTTTCGAAATTCCTTAACATTTCTTGAAATATTGTTATATTTCGTTTGATATTTCACTATTTTTTTCTAAAATTTGACTCATATGAATATATTTCATAAATATTCTTGAAATTTCTTGATATATCGATATCTTGCTGGAAATAATGTCAAAAAGATATAATATGTGTTTTAAATATAACATCTCATGGAAACTCAATATATCAATGGACATATCCAACAAAATTGTGAAATTTTTGTCCATGATTAAAAATAAGAAAAAAGAAATTTGAAATTGAAAAATTTATTATTAAATTTTATCATTAAATTTTAGTTGTTGAATTGAATTAAAATAATAAATTCAATTAATTAAATAAAATTTTTCTTGTTTTTAATATATATATATTGATTGCAGCTGGATCAAATAAAATGATTATGTGCTGGCTGTTTCTTGACAGGCCTGAGGATAATGAGCTTGCAAGGATGAAAACACAGTTAGGAGGGCTAGGCTTCTTGTTTGGCAAAGGGCTTCTGAAGCTCAAGTAAGTAATGGAGTTTTGTCAGTGATTGCTTAAGAAGGAGATTTCTCTTCTCAGGGTAGACAACTAGAGAGCTTTTGAGGTAAAAAATAAAGATGTAAGAGTGTTAAATTTCAACTATCTGAATCATATGTTGATTCTTTTTTTTATATGCCCTTGCATGGTAAAGACAGACGGCAGTGATCTCTAAGGAGAGAGAATGTCTCCTGATGTACTATGCTCTTGATTAGTTTAGTAGGTACATAGGTAGTGGGAAGCAAAATCCAAAGGCATGTCCCCTTGTTATATAATAGGCAGTTGGTTGCATCATGGAATAAGGGCACGCCACTTGATGAATCACTTTTTTTTGATATAGGCAGACTAATGTTTGTACTTCATAATATCAACTACAATTGGATAGTTTGCTAGGCAAGCTACTTGTTATGAGAGAATAAAGCGAAGTCCTACTATGAAGGGCAAAGTAGTGGTTTTGCATTATCTGAATACTGAAAGGCTTGTTCCTTAGTGGGCCTTGTCTTAGGCCTAAATCTTTTAGTGGTTGTTGAGAAGTTTGGTCAATGTGAGTCTTGATTGCCTTTAGATCCATTATTCACTTTTATATTTATAAATATACATACACACATGAGGATATTTAGGTCATTTCATATAAATTTAATAAAAAAATATACAAATTAGATAGAATGACTAAATAGTTTGACAGAAACGAAACTCATATATTATTTAATTAACTTCAAAAAAAAGAGGGACCATTTTATTAATTAGGTCAAATTTTAAAGATGAAATAGTAATTTCCTCTTTTTATTTTGATTGATTTTTTTGTTAGTTAATTTATTGTTTATACTAATAATATGTAATAAAGGACAATATTAAATAAAACATAATGATATGTAATTTTTTTATTTTAGTAAGAATTTGAACTTGTTTCAATAAAATTTCAATGACAATTTAAACAATTGCCATACAACCATAAATATATATTTAAAGTAGTAAAGCTAATTTTTAAAAATTTTGTTGGAATTTGAAACATAAATTCATATGTAATTAGAAATATGAATAGTGATGATAAAGACTAAAAAATTATTACACTATCTGGACCATCAAAATTATTTTCAAAATTAATCAAAACTACATATTACAAGTCTCATACATTAAAAGTTGTCAAACTCAAATTGCCAATCGCTAGCAAGCCTAAAGTACTATTATACAAATATGCCTACTTGCTTTTCATAATTGAACAATTGTCTACAGGATAAAGTTCTTGCTTAGAGCTCTAGACGACCTTATTTCACCTTGGCAATATTTTACCTCATTGCTAGATGACTTTGCTTAGTATATAAGGAGAGTTCGCTCTGACACTCATGAGTAGGCAAATCCTTGACACTTTAAAGAGATGGGATTCAGGTCAAATTAGTAGAAGACTTTGGGATTGACAAACGAATTTGCAGAACTATTATTCCATTGAAGGCAAAAATAAAGTAGTAAAACTTTAAACTCACTCAAATTTTCCAAACTTTTATTTCAAAAAAGCAATTATTGACTTAAACAGGTTGAAAGTTTGACCTTGATACCTTTTTTTTTTTTCCTTTTCTCTTGCAGAGTAACCCAGCTTCCAATTGACCTAGGTCAAGCACCTTCAATTCTAATCCCAGTGCTGAGTGACTTCAAGATCTGATGCCCACTAGAAAAAAAATTCATCAGATAATTAATTTTATCAATCCAATTAATATTGTAAGTAACGAGTTTGTAGTTAGTACACAATTTATGAGTTTTGAGCAATATCCACGTCTTACTTAAGGCTGCCAAATGACATGTGGTTGACACATGTTCCACTAATTCTCGTGGACCATAAGTGGGGGAGTAGTGATCACGTGCTACTCATCCCAAACAATAGAACCCACAGCCACAGGAGTTGTATCTGAGCTTCAAAAAATTACAACAAAATTCTGTGCTGTCACTTTCGCATTTGCAATTGAGTTACAAAGTTGGTGGAAGCAGGTAACATTATCATTTCCTTGCTAAAACAATATTTATTATGTAGAGAATGACAGCCGCACCACCCAGTACACATTCGTACTTTTCGAGTAGGACAATTTTGTCCCTATCTCTCTCCATTAGCCTATCAATTTTTTATTTTTAAAACATAAAAATAAAAAATTGAAAAAGAATATTCGTAAGATTTTGATAATGATGTTGCATAGGCAACTTGCTCAGGGACCAAAGGATTTTTTTTTTTTTAAAAAAAAAAATTAAAACCTTGTTAATTTGTTTAGACTTGTGTATTGATTCATATAAAACAAGAAAGAAGTACATACCACTTCAAATTAATTAGTTTCGAATTAACTTTATCAATAGTATAAATCAAATAGTTTTATTAATTCATATCATATAATTAATTATATGATAAGAAAAATTAATAATTTAATGGTTGAATATTTTTTTAAAACATAAAATTCCTGTAATATAAGATATTTATGATTCAAATCTAATCTAATTTACTCAGTATACTCCATGTTATGTTGCGGATCATCCACATCCAATGCCTTCTTTTGATGAAGAAATTGATTTATTTGTTTTATATTATATTTGACCAATGTAAGTGGACGAAGCTTGTTTGAATCTTTTTTTTTTTTTTTAAATTAGTTTCGATTCATATTCAAATTTTAAATCTTGAATCTTTAAAATAATTTCAATATCACTTCAAACTGCTTTCACCACTATAATTAAAATGATATTTTTTGGCAAAATAATTTCAACATTTAATGTCAAAAAAAACTAAAAATTGGATTGAGAATTTTTAAATTTTAGTTTCAACTCTCATCAGTTAATCATATATAACATTTTGCTCAAATTTAATTTAAATAATAACATATTTTAAAAATATTAATTCTCTAATAGTCAGGTATATCAACTTTTATGTAATTATAATTTTCAAGTTTAATATATTTAGAAGACATATTTTAAATGATCATAAAATCTTTTATTCAAACTAGAGTTTATTTTAATTAAGATATGCGACTCCCCATACTTATAAATAATTTTGCTTTTAGTGTAGAAATTAGCTTATGCTGACTCTGATACCAATCGGCTTATAACTTACATTTTATACTTAAGATTGGTTTGGATAAGTGGTTAGAATTTAGAAGTTGATATTTAATAATTGAGTTCTCAATCACTAATTTGACCTATTTGGTAAACTCAATATTTTGGGTAGCATTTCAAAATATAGTAATTAGCCATTTAAAATTATACATTTTTTTTTTTGAAATCTAATGCAGCTATTATTAATATAAAATGTCTTCAACCAAAAAAGAAGAAATAAACTATAAAGGAACATAGCCCAATTCTACAAATTCTGGAAGAGAAACAGATGCTCTAGCTAAGCTATAAGCCACATGGATCTCCTAGCATAAATAACAATCAAACTCGCTATTTGGCCTTTGATTACTAGAAAGTCTTCAATGATCATACCAATAATTGGAATCATTCACAGTGCCAAACCTAAGCGCCTATACTATAGAAAGAGCATCAAATTCTAGCACTATATGAGATAGTCCTTTGGCTTTGATCCAACTTAATGCCTCCCTAATAGTTAAGGTTTTTGCTATAATTGGTACATGAATTCCAACAACTAACTTTGAATAAGCCCCTTGCATTCTCCTCTCATGGACCCTCAACATCTAGCGAAACCAATACAATTATTCTCTTTAAATAGTGATATCATAGTTCATCTTCAGGGTACCAAAGTCTAGCATGTTGTAGATATATCTATCATTGTTCTAGTAAATACACAGGATGATTCTTTGCTTAAGTGTAAAAATATTAAACACATGGTATCGCACAAATTTAACACACCTTTCATTGTCAGTTTTCTGCCTTTCCAGAGCCCCTTCATTTTTGTTTTTCCACATGTTTCAACAAGTGAAAACAAGCACCTTTCGCCCTTGTTGCATTTTGACACCATATATCCAAGATCCATAAAAGACACAACTATAAACTCATCAAAACTCAAACCACTCATATCCCAACATTGTTTTGCAAAAGGACACCAAACTAGGACATGATCAATTTTGTCTTAACATCCACTTCACATACTGTGAGGTCTCACCTAAGTACTAGTCTGATCAACTAAGAGGAGATTATAATGCTCATTTGGGTTTGTACTTAGGTTAGAGCCTTCGAGCATGGATGGGTTGATTTTGAAAATAATTTGAGAGTCGCCAACTTAATTTTATTTATTTAGAAAAATATTAACAAAAAACTCAATTTTGACTTCAATTTATTAATCTTTGATTAACATATCCAATGATAAAATCATTATTTTTTGAAATTAAAAAAGATTCGGGGATTAGGTTTTTGGTTCTAAATGATCTAAATTTGGCTCTTAAATTTAATTTGGTTTAAAAAATTAATTTCATGAATGACAAGTATATATGATAATTAAAATGCATGATGATACCATAATTATGAATGCAAGAGGAAATTAAGAAAGCAAGTAAAGTAAATATCTACAAGTTAAGGAGAGTGTCCTCTCTAGTCCTCATAGATACTAGGAGAATCACATGATTGTTCTTTAATTCCAAAATAATTAAATTAAATAATTACATAAATTAAATAATGAAATACCTTCTTTAGTTCTTATGGGTTCTAGGAATACCATAAATTTCCTTACAAAAATATGAATATAGATATATTGAAAAATAAAAGGGAAAGGGGATTGATTGGGAATTTGTATTTGAGATTTAAATTTAGATTCCAAATGTACTTATGTACCACATTGAATGGAGATTAAACCTATGTATTTTATTTCATGATTAAGTGGAAGGGTTTAAGAGTTAATTAATTTGGAGTTGTATGAATCAGAGAAAGTATTATACCTTTGGTCTTGGTGGATGAGATAGACGAAGGATTTTATTGGACCGAAATTCCATATTATCCGTACTGGATTGGATTGATTGATTAATTAAAAGGATTAATTAATTAATGAGATTGGATTGGGTAAATTGATTAATTAATTAAAAAATTAATTAATTAATTAGATGGATTGATTAAGAATGAGCAATTAACTAATCAAAAGGAATAATTAATTAATTGAATTGGAAGGAGTGATTGAAAAAGGATTAATAAATTAAAAAATAATTAATTAATAAGAGGTGAATTAATTAATTAATTAATTAAGGATGTGATTAATTGGAAGGAGAGAGAGAAAAAAGCAAATGGATAGCCTATCAATAAATACTCTTGGGTAAAGAGAAATGGTAAAAATGAAGGTCTATTTACAAGCAAATAGAGGTGAGGACACTTTAGAAAGTGAAAATGTGAGAAAACTAAAAATGTATGACTGAAAAGGGCGAAAATGTCATTTTGACTGGTAGAAGAGGGACTGACAGTAAAGGGGGGATGTGGCACCACACGTGCTCTATGCGGCACTGCACTCCCTTAGTGTGGTGCACTGTAGGTGCTGCAGAGGCTGGGCTGCAGGTAGCTTCTGCAGCTGACACATGGTGCAGGTCCCATTCCATTCTTTGAGATTTCTAGGTAAGTTTTCGAGCTTTTGGATCAGTTTTCGGGGGGTGGGGGGGGGGGGGGGGGGGAGGGGTACATAAGTTCAGAAAATTTACCAATCAATGTTAGTAGGTCCGACATTAATTATCAGTCAATCGAGCAGTTAATTTGGAGACAAAGCTGATCAATTTTGAGAAAATGCTATCTGGTATAAAAGTTTCGGTCATGGTAAAAAAAAAAAAAGTGTTTGTTTATGCTTGAAAATTAAGTATTCTTGTAATATTATGTCTGAAAGCCCATTTTTGCTCCAAGGACATTATCCTCTTGACCCCTGTAGTTAATCAACTAGTGGGATAACCGTATTGGCTTTGCGTAACTCATTAATATTATCATGTGTCAAATTGCGGCTGCATCACATGGGTGAAAAATTAAGGATACACACATACGTGACATTTTCATCCACTTCCATTCTTTTATCAATTAGTTTAGTCTTAGTTGGCAAATATCTTGTAGCTGCCTGCCATACTAGATTCTTCATTGTAAAAATGACTCCAACATTCCTTAACCTCTTTTTTTTTTTTTTTTTTTTTTTTTTATTTTTTTATGTTACCACATCATCCATTTGTCTTTAGTGTACCTATTATTGAGATGAATACATAAAATATTATTTGCATCTCCTACTAAGTTTCTCTTATATCTTTCTCACGTTCCATTTCTTTATTCTTGCTTCCATCAAATCTGAAACCACCATATCCTCCTCATTAATAACTAAAGCAATAGCCATATAAGGATTGGAATTTTTAGCCAACCAAGGATCTTTATACACTTTAACACCAGTATCAATGCCAACTCTTTACTTGGTACCCTATTTAATAAGAAATTGAGTTGCCTTGATTCCCCTCCAAACATAACTTGGATTATAATCAAGCTGGGCCTTAAGGCACAATTATTGAGGTTAAAATTGAGCTTTGAGCACCATTGCAAAAGAGAGGCAAATTGAATGGTCTCTTGCCTTATTTTGCTAACAAAGCAAAGATTAAACTTATACACCTTCCAGAATCCAATTCCCCTCTAGTTCTTGCTATCAAACAGTTTATCCTAAGTAGTCCAATGGATACTTCTTCTTCTATCTCTCCTCGACCTACCAAAATGAATTAAGCATTTTTCCAACTCAGCATAAGTGTCTAAAGGTAAGAGATAGGCATTTATAGCATAGTTAGGAACTGTTTGAGCAATATTTTTAGAGCAAAATCTTTTTCTTAGCTCTTAGTAAGAATCACTTATTCCACCCTTGAATATGCTTCCACACCTTGTCCTTAATAAAAGACAAAACCTCCCTCTTTTTATGCCTTACCGGCACTAGCAAACTAAGGTAATGTCCCTTCCTAGACAATTCTTTAACACTAAGCTTATTACAAATTTCCCTTCTGTGGTTTATGGATGTGTTTGTGCTGAAAATCATAGAAGATTTCTAGAAATTCACTTTTTGACTTGATGCCCATTCATAAACAAAAAGGATATTTTGAATCAAACTTGCCTCTTCAACATTAGCTCTCCAAAACAAGAAGCAAGCATTCATAAAAAATATATGCGAGACCTATAGAGCTCTTTTAGCCACTCTACAACCTTGTAAACTGTCTCTCCTCTCTTCCTTTCTAATGAGTGCAAATAAACATTTAGCATAAATTATGAAAAGGTGGGGAAAGAGGGTCACCTTGTTTTAGTCCCTTATAAGAAATAATAGTATCCAACAAATCATCGTCTTATACAACATTATACCTAACTATAGTAACACATAACATAATGAGTCAAATCCACATCCTATTAAAGCTCATAGAAACCATAACGTCTTCAATAAAGTGCCACTCAATTTGATTATAGGCCTTAGACATATCCAATTTTAGAGCTGCAATCCTATTTTCCCTTATCTCTTCCTTTTCAAAAAGTGCATGATTTTCAAAGCAATAAGATATTGTCCGTAATAAGTTGCCCTATATGAAGGCACTTTGGAAATTAAAAATAATATATCACAATACATGCTTCAATCTATTCACAAGCATCTTGGTAATAATTTTGTAGAGTACATGACACAGTGAGATTTGTCTCGGGTCCCCTATGGTTACTAGTTCTATCTCTTTTGGAATAAATAGAATAGCTGTATCATTAAAACCTTTTGGCATTACACACTGATTAATGATTCACAAACATTATTTCACAACATCACTACCTATAACTCCCCATAATTTCTTGTAAAAAGCAAGATACATATCATCTAACTTGGTGACTTATCAGGGTGCATACTGTCTAATGCTTCATTTAACTCTAAAGTAGAGAAAGGAGCTAATAAATCAAAGTTTTGATCATTAGTAGCATATCATAAAATCAATTGAAAATATTTATATACATCATACCTTAAAAAGCACAAATATCATGATTTACCTGTTGATAAGATTCTCCAAGCCATTCCTTTTTTTTTTTTTTTTTTCCCTCCAAACTCCATTCCCATCCATTAACTTGAGAACTTTATTCTTCTTTTTCATTCTCATTGCCACAACATGAAAATACTTAGTAGTAGCATCACTATCACATAACCATAGGCTTTTGGCTCATTGCTTCTAATACTCATCTTGGTGTTTCAAAATAAAAAAGTACTTCTTTTTCTTTTTTGCCTCATATTCAAGAAATCTATTGTCAACCCTATCTAGTCTCAAAGCTTCTTCTCTCATTTTATTGGTCGTTAGACGCTTAGTAAAATTTTTAAACTTATGTCCTCCCCACTTCTAAAGCTTGGCACCATAATTTTTAATTTTCTCCTAAATTAAAATATTTCTTTAGGAGATTTCTTTGTCATTTGAAATATAATTTCAAGAATCAAGTGATAGTTGAAGGGTCAATTTGTAATGCATACTTAGTTGAGGAAGCACCATCATTTTGCTCTTATTATTTCGAACCCTATGTATGTACAAGATGTTGGAGTGTATCTCATAATGATGATGGCAGAATGACTGAAAGGGATAATATCCTAGAAAATTTATTAATATTTATTCATCCAAGTAGCCATTTGGTTGACCTAATACAAGAATGATGACGAACAAAGAATATAAAGGAGCTTAGTTCTATATTCTTCTCAATTGTCCTGATAGCGGAATATGTTGAGTAAGTTAATTTCTATAACTCCTACTTAGTATAACTATCAATGACTGTTTAGATTATTTGAATCATATTCATTCATTTTCCATTTTGTGAATCATATATATTGAAACATTGAAGCAAACTATACCATATATTTCAAGAGATGATATGGGCACAAAATTGGAGATATATTTTTCTAGCTACTTCAAGTCATATGCGAGTATAAAGTCATATCTTTAATAGATTTGATATTTTAATTTTGAAAAATGATTTGGTTAATTTTTTTTTAACTTATTGGCAAATGATACTGCAAATGGTATTACAAATCATTTCATCGTTGAACTTGCTAAGGGTCTGTTAAACTCTATCATGACGTACCCTGTTTATTTTGTGAATTGATATAAGTTTCATACATAGTTCTATCATCAATCAATAGCGGGGTCTCTATAAAAGATTCAAATTATAGCGAGAATGCATATGATTATTATGGTCGATTAATCAAGGTGATGCAATGCGAATACCTTGCACTTTCGAAAAATAGAACAGTGTTATTCAAATGTGAATGGTTTGATTTAGCACCAAGTTTGGAAATGAAAGTTCATGAGTATTATAATCTCATCGAAATCAACCATAGGCAGAGGTTTAATAAGTATGAACTATTTATATTAGGAATGCAAGCTTGTCAAGTGTATTATGTTCCTTATCCATCTCTACGACGAGATAAAGCTAATTGGTGGGAAGTGTATAAGGTTAAAGCTATATCAATTAAAGAGATTAAAGGACAAGTCTCAGATTAAGACATCATATGAAGAAGCATTCCAATTTACATCACATCTAAATTAATGCGGATGATCCACCTAAATCTTTAAATGATTCGAATGAGTCATTTGTTGATTTGGATGAAGAAGATAATGATATGAATCTAAGTTTGACTCAGAATTTGAATCAACAGATAATATTATTGATGACAATGATGTAGAAGAAATTTATTCTAAATAATTGTAATCTTCTACTTCAAGTGTGTATGTACATTTTTAAAATTATATAAAGACATCATCGTAATTTTTTTGTTTTGATATTGACCCTTATATTTTTTGTATGTGGTTACATATAATATATCCTTTGCAAAATATTGATACTATGCATAATAGATGTCAAGGTGTGTGTCCTCTATTAGAGATGATGTTACTAAAGGAGGTTGGAATTGTAGATGGGGTACATCTCCAGCAGGTCAACTACCTATATATCTACGTCCACCTCCATCCACTTCTGCACCTCTACCCTCTGCCACTTTTATACCTACACTTTCTACCATTCATGCATATATACTTTCTATCAACACCACACCATTCATATAGCCTACCACCGATTCTCCCTGCCTTGTGATCTTCCCTATTTCTACTACCCCACCTTCTTCTTCCACTGCCCTACCTTTTTCTTTCACTATCCCATTATTTTCTTTTACTTGTGGACCACATCCTTCTGATCTATCTTCATCTAGACCTGCTACTGAGGCTGATGCTAGCGATGCTTGTGGCGGGGTATACCATTATCCTATTCACAAATCCACAACCTATTTGGAGAATGGCTGGTATGCTTATCAAATCTTTCTTATTTGCATTTTTAAAATCATTTTATTACTTGCAATATTTGTAACTAACATTTAATACTTTTGCAGTCTGCGACTGATTGGTACTGTGAGACAGATAACAAAGATATTCAAGGCCAATCTTGATCTAGCAGACTAAAGACTACTATTGAAAAGAATTCAAGATATGTAAATAATATTTAATAGTAAGTATACAACCCCAACATTTATAATCAATAATTATAATTAATGATTTGTTTTTACTTCCCAGTTACACTAAAATTTATTTTATTTTTTAAATTGTTGTAGACCAAGGACTATTATTGGAAAGAATTCAAGGTATGTAAATAATATTTAATAATAAGTATGCAACCCCAACGTATAATGAATAATTATAATTAATGATTTTTTTTTAATTTAGGTTATACTAAAATTTATTTATTTTTAAATTGTTGCAGAAGTACTATATGTGGGATCAGGTAATTGATAGCTTAGTTCGTTTAGCCTTCTTGAAAAGTTGCACAAAGGTACAAGGATCTCCTGTACGAGACAAAGAAGAAGAAGGAGACCTGGATGTCTAATGATACATGGGAGCAGTTGCAAAAGCATTGGGCATCTACCAAGCATAAGAGAATATCTCAGCAGGCTGCCAAAAATAGGAGGTCGGAGAAGGTCGGCCGAGCTTCCGGCGTGTCTAAGCACATTGAAAGGTCTATACCTCACAAGGAGCATGCTAGATGATTAGTAAGTATTTTCCTTCATAGTTCATTTTGTTTTTCAGATAAGCCTAATTTAAATTGTTAATATTTATATGTGTATTATAATTCTTAACAGGCTTGGTAGTTGGCTTGAAAGGTTGATCCCGTCAAGCTCTTCATGCACACACACATGAAGAAGCACAATACTAAGACTTTTATTGACTTGAGATCACAGTGAGTTCATGTAAGTAACAAAGTTTACTTCAAATTAAAATTAAAATTAAAATGCAAAATATAATTTTGAACTGTTATGATTATAATTATTATTATATAAAATGCAGGAGGATATCTCGAGCCTCCGCCATCGTATGTCCTAGCCCGCTCCCAGATCCACTGAGCCCACACTTGTGGATGAGCGAGACTTGTATCTCAGAATTGTTAGGGGATTCTAGAAGGGGAAGCTATTCAGGAACGGTGCATGAGCAAGCAGTTATTATGAAGGTCCCAATTCCTATTCATCTTCTGCTCTACCCAGACCATCGTCTCCTATAGTTGAGCAAATATAGGAGGAGATAAACAGATGAGTTCAAGAGGTGATTAGAGATATGAAGCAGCAAATGGAGCAACCATTACAGTAGTAGCAACAGATGAAACAACAGATGTAAAGTCTGGGGGATTTCTTATGAGCCTTGTCATAATACACATGGATTGCTATTCCACCTCATCTATAGACTGTTGTTGTTCCTTCTCCTCCTCCTCTTCTACCTCATCTGCAGACTAATATTGCTACTCCTCCTCCACCTCATCCTGCTTATATTGCCTGTAATGATGAATTTGACTACATCATGGATCAAGATGTGGACGATGCTGACGACGTTGCTATAGTTTTCTTTTATTTTTTTTCTGTATATATGTGAATACTACTTCACTATTTTTTTGTTATACATATATGATTTTAATTTATATTGAATTATATTTTTTATTATAATTTATTATATAATATTTGTATTTTATTTATAATTTAGTACATTTAATAGTTATATTTTAAAATATAAAAAAATAAATATTACCCACTACCGATCAATTTATCAACCAAACATAAATATTTTTTTTAATTTTTAATCAACGTACCAACCGTTTCTGTGACCACTTCTATTAATTAATTATTATTTTTTAGAAATTTTTAACCGATTACCCACTACATTTAATTATTTTATAATATTTTAAACTATTTACCGACCGTATATATTTATTTAATATTATATTTAATATAGTTACTGACAAATTTTTGACTATTTTGACATTTTAATCTATTCTTTAAAATACATTTACCGGCTAACTTTAAATACTTACTGACTGTTTTGTGGTCAATCATTTTACCGACCGATAATAAATTCGGTCGGTAATGTTTTACCGACAAGAGTTATAGCAAGTTTCTTTGTTGGTCGGTAATCGATTAGTATTTTATTGTACCAACTATTTATTTACTATTATCAATTGGTAAATTGGTAATTTATTGTAGTGAAAAACTAAATTTTAATTCAAGAATACAAGCTATTAATTAGGATGTAAAATTTTAATATCATATTAAAGTTCATGAGTATAGAGAGGATCAATTAGATAAGTAGACAACTAGTAAAATGATTTTATATAAAATCAATGAATTTATATTAATTCTACACTCATTTACTTATAAATTTTTATTTTCAACTAGAAATTTTTAATAAGAAATCTCTAATATTAAATTATCATGAAAAAATATTTGTAGAATAGAGTACAAGGTGGTACAAGTTAAAAAATGTGGAATTCCCTCTTGCTTGTGAATTAATTGGCAAGTTTAGCAGAAGATTTGAGGTATATAAATATAATATATGAGAAAAGGAAGAAGAAGAAATAAGGAATAATTATATATATATATATATATATATGAAAATGAGATTTAAAAAGTAGGAGACAGATAGTCCGACAAAACCCACTTATAGTATCTCTTGGAATATATTTGTTGTCCAACATGTTATTCCCACTTCCCCCACACAATAGTGCCTCTCTCTTCGTTTTTCTTCACAATAAAACACAAATACCTTTATAAAATATTTTATTTTTATATTTATATATATTTATTTATAAACAACATTAAGAATCTCTACCAACATATATGCATATATACAAAGAATTGAACAATAGTTAGTGGTGGTGGATTTTGCCAATTTGCATATATGCATAAGTCAAATAAAAACCATCATCACTTGTTTCCATATTCTGCATCCATGTAAGTTTTATTTTAATTAGATCTTTTTCTTTTTCCCTTAAAAAAATTAGTGTTCAAGTTCTTCTTGTCGGCTATGAGTAGGAACTCTTAATTAAGGGATGCCAGCTTCAAATATGAGGATTCTAATTAGCATTGATGGATATCCTCCTTTAGGATGATTCTCTTGCTTTTATATGTAACTTCAACTACCTCATAATGTTAATTTCAGAAAGCCATTTTTGGCTACCAAAATTATTGTCCCAAACCCTCATTTCGAAAAAGAATATATATAACGTCAATCTAATTATATATTATTTCGAAATGTATAAATACACAGACATAAAAACAGAAAATGGACACATTTAATTATGTTTAATTTGTGCGCTTTGTTATCTCATTATTTTTAAAGGTATAGATATATAGTAGCAAGTCTTATATTTGATACTGATTCCTTTTACTATTTTAATGAGAGTTTTTACCAAGTAGGTGAAAATTATCAAAATAATTATTTTAAGGCTATTCCTATCATATATTATATATGGTAATATATATATATATATATATAGGTGCATTCTTTAATTAGTATAGTTTTCTCTTTCTTATTTCCTACTCAAGTGGATGAGTAGTATTTTTTCTATTTGGAAATCAATGGGATTGTAGTCCTTAATGAATTATTTAATTAGAATCTCTCATGCATGTGTGGTATATATGAGAGGGCAACCAAAACCAAGTACATATATATAATTAAACTTGAAATCAAATTTGAAGATGGGAAAATATCAAAGTTTTGTACGCGATTAATGATAAACTTGTCAATTTATTAGTGCCTTTAAATTGCCTTTTACTTGCAAGAGTGGGAACCCTAATTTGGAGAATGATTAAAAAAAGGACTTGATTTGATATGTTTAAGGGATTAATCATTAATAGCTATTATAGTTTGATTGCTCAACTACCATACTAATGTCATTGTCACAACTTTCATCCCCTCTTAATAATAGTCTCCATCACAACCAACTGCTAAGTGATTTATTTAGTTGTTAATAGTTAAAAGAGACTTAATCTACATATGGGTTAGATTAGCATAGGCATTGAATTACATTAAATTACTCTCTATTCTCTAGCTATATATCTATATATTTGTATCAAGAACTTTTTTAAATTGATCAATGGAGTTTGTCAAAATCAATTAAATTAAAAATCCAGCTAGCCTTTTTATCCTATAAATTTTTATAATATAAAAAGCTTTTGACAATTTATTCAATAAAATTAAAAAAAATTATTCATTTTGAGAATCAGTATCAGTCGATTCAATTTAAAGTTAAATAAAATTAAAATAATAAAAACTTTTTAATATCGAATTAAACAAATATTATGAAATTTAATTAAATCCAACAAAAATAATGTTGAAAAAGTTAAATAGATCGAAATAACTAAAATTTTAAAGAAGTATTTATGAAAGATTGATATAACTTTATGAATTCCCAAAAACTTATTACATAAAATGAAATAATCTTTAAAACCAAATGTAATCCCAAATATACAAACTAAATTACAACTCTAGTAATAGTAGTAGTAGGTGATGGGAATTGTTTGAACAGAATTGCAAGAAAATGATCAAATGAATGAAGAGAGATTGTAAAGCATAGCGCATATGATTTGATATGCATGGAGGGTGAAATTGAAGACACAAAGGCTCCTTCCAAGAAAATTCAAGCAAACAAGGGTGGGCCATTAATTGGAGACAAAATGCAGAGGATACATATGTATAGCCAACTGTAAATTATTTTGGTATCCATAAGATATAAATCTCCAACTCATTTTTTTCTGAATTTTGATGTGAAAGACAAGACATTTTTTCATTGTTCAAGCAGTTGGTATACATGTGAATTTTGTCTCCCAATCCAATTCTTAATCAAGTGGAGGGTTTTGTGTTGTTATGGATGTATTATTAGCATTTGCTTAATTATGGTTTAATTAATTAGTTAATTAATTATACTCTTTTCTTCATTTTAATTGATGATGCCTTCTGTTTTTCATTTCTTTAATTTCCCTTTTTAATGATTATTATTTTCTTCTATCTGTTTTATTGTGGACAAGATTCTTGGAATGATGTCATTATCGATATTTACTTGTTAATTATAGTTATAATTTATAATCAACATGCTTAAATTAAGTTATTAATTGATTCTCTTTAATTTGTTTTAACTTAAGGACATGGAATTTTTCTTCATTTTAATTGATGTCTTCTGTTTTTCATTTCTTTATTTTCCCATACTTTACTATTATCTTCTTTCTCTGTTTTGTTGTGGACAATATACTTGGAATAATCATACCTAAATCAACATATTAAAAAAAAGAAAAAAAAAAAAAAGAAAGATTAACTACCAAAAAAGTAAAAGTGATTTGAAAAGGTATATGTTAAATTTATAAATTGAATTTAATAAATTTGGATAAATAACAGCTAAAAAGTTATTGTATACTCATGTATTTGGGTGAATGAAATTGAAACGAGCTGGATCTGCTATGATATTATGATAGAAATTGATGAATAATAAATCAGATTCAATGAATTTGAGTCAGTAATTGCTAAAATATTAGACCTAACCTATTAGAAAGTGAAGTCTAAATTATTATACACTTATGTATTTTTGGTATATTTTTTTAATGTGGGATTGATTTTTAATAAAATCATAAACATTTACGAATTTTATTTTTATATGAGATGATCAAATGAGTTGAATAAATCATGAATTATGAATTTATTTAGACAAATAGTCAGAATTATTATATAATGTTTGAGATTTTGATGATTAGTTTGAAATATTTGGTAAACAAAGTGTTTAAATTAAAGTAGTATTTTAAAATTATCAAAACATTGAAAACTAAAATTATTTATAACCCTTTTGGCATTTAGTATTTCGATCTTTAGCTATCGACAACTTACTAATAGATATTTTTTTCTTGTTTTTATATGATGTACAGAGGCGATATCACCAGTTCAATCTCGCACAACATATTTTTTTTTTTTTCAGATTTTTTTTGCCTTTAATTTAATTTTTTTTACATTTTTCTGTAAAACATTTTTATATTTTTCATTTGTAATTTCTTTTTTTATATTTTATTCATAACGCCATGATTATTTTTTTAATTTTTATCCATAATCCTCTTCTATATTTAACATTTTAAATTTTATTTTCAAAGATTGGGCGTGTAATATTTTTTAAAATAAATATTAAAATCATGGTTTTAAATCTAAATATTTTTAAAAATATTTTTCTATATTTCTCGATGAAATATAGTAATACATTAATTATGTATCATTTATTATCTGTTTGATTTTATTAAAAATATATTATTATTATTATTATACGCTGAAACTAAAAGATTGGTAAAATGGGAAAGGATCGAAGGAAGGAAAGAAGCAGTTGAGTTGTAACCAATGGAGGAGGAAAGGGAGGAAGGGTTAAGATTAACCAAGGTGGGTAGAGAGCATGAAGAGACAAAGAGGTGTTGAAGTGTAGGGGTCGTATTGGGCATGTACTTTGTAGATCTGAATAAAGACTTTCACAGACTCGTAGACTTCTAATTTTTAAAGACACTAACTGCACTGGTACATGAGACAGATGCTTGGATTTATTACAATTTACAAATAAACATACTTTCAGGTGACAAGTACACACTAAAACTGTTTCAACTACTTCTTTTCAAACTTTCCATTTTTCCCTTTAGCACTTGACGAAATTATATATAATTATTAACTAATATATCAAATACACATGCTTATTAATTAAAAGTGTGTTTGATTAATCGTAATAGGAACGTAATATAATATAATAAAATAAATTTATAATATAAAGTTATATTAAAAATTAATTTGATTATATTATTTTATATTTTATTATGATATGCCAAACGCACCCTAAATTATTGAATATTAAGAGAAAAAAAACTCTATTTAGATCATTTAATTTCTATATATCTTGACCTATCACTCTATCATTATTTATCAAATGACTTAAACAAATTAACAATGGGGTGTAAAAAAGTATGATTAAAATGAATATTGACTAGGTTTATAGTTAGTAAACTGTAAGAATTAAAATGAAATGTTATATAACCAAATATATTAATTTTTAATATAATGTTTATATTTAAAATTCTTTTAATTATACTTTAGTTCATTTTATTATTACAATTGCAAAATATAGTTGATATTTAAGGTGATATATTTGATATAACTAAAAATTAAGTGCTGAAAATTTTAATAACGAATTTTATATATTAAATAATATAAGCAATATAATTTTAACTTATTATTTTAAGTGATTTTTAATTTAAAATTTTTAAAATAAGCATTATAAAATAACTTAAAACGATTAATTGTTCAAGTGCATCATCCAACACTATTCATGGATTACAGCATTTCTTTTTTACTTTTAACCTTCACCTAAATTAGTTATACATTTTCACATTATTTATATAACTCAATTAATTGTATAAACAATGATAATTAGAATTGAATAAATCACAGCAAAAATTTTATTCCCTTGAAAGTTAATTAAAAGATTTAGGTGTTTGGCTTTTTGCCCTTTTAATAAATATATAGTTACTAATATTAACAAACCAATGGACTTGAAATACTTCTACAATTATATGTATGCAAATATTATATTATTTTCCAACTCCAGACAAATAAGACCCATTAAAGAAAAAAGAAATCAAAGAGAAGAGAGGATGGGGCTGGAACAGTGAACACAACCAAACAACTAATGGGTAAAGAAGGAAATTTATGAAGAAGATTTTGTGTGTAGCAGAAGATATTATTATGGGGGCAAAAACTCTTATATGAAAATTATATTATTTACATTAGATTAGTGTAGTTGTGATTGTGAGGGCACTCTTTTGTGGCTGAAATATAAAGAAACAAACAGAGCATTAAAAGAAAAGAAGAGGAAGGACCATCTAAACCAGAGGCAGCCTTTGCACCTCTCTTAGCAATAATAGTGGTCCTATTTTTTTATTTTTTAAAGAAAAGCAATTGCTCTGCTTTAATATCATATAAATGCTGTTTCTAATGGGTTTATCACCATTTATAGCCTTATGTCACCCAAAAAAAAAAAGGGTTGTTTGGTTGTGCAAGTGAAACTAAGAGATAGGACAAAGGTGCAATTCATGCATTGGGCCATTTGTTCCAACTTCCAAATAAATAAAAATAAAAATATTAGCCTTAATTATAAAAAAAAAAAATAACTATTTTATTTTATAAAAAAATTTTCCATTTTATCTATTTTTTTTTTAATTTTGATATGGATCTATAAAAAAATTTGAATTGTTTCTTGAAAAAGACTCTTGGAAATAAAGAATAAAGAGTTGTATTTAACCTAATAAGGCATAAACCACCCCCTTATTAGTCCCTTACTCTTAATCATTTGAAAAATTTTCCATTATTGGCCAGGACCCAAAAAAAAAGTATAATAGTTTTAAACTGTTTCTTTTAGGAAAATTGAACATATAAAAAAAAAAAAAGAAAAATAATAATTGTAAGGCTTATAGTTGGAGAAGAGTACTCTATCTAGCTAGGGTTATTATAACAATAACCCTATCCTTTTCACAAACAACCTCTTTTTAATAGTACAATAGGCCCCATTATTACTCTCTCTATATATGGACCTATAACTAATACATCATATACTATATAAATATTCATTTGATTTTTTTTTAATTATTTATGTTTTGCTAAATTCAAACTAGAAAAGCTTGGAATGTGACAATTGCTTGTAAATTTTGGCTTTTCTAGTGAAGAAAGTGGTTAAATTGTTGGGTGGATTTTGGGGAAGTTACAAGTGTGTGTACAAGTTCAAAATGAATTAGAAGAGGTGAGAAGGACCACAAATATCATAGGAGGATAAGATAAAGAATGTGATTATATTTAATTTATATATTTTCATATATATTATATGGTCATGTGATTTTAATAAATAAATTATATACATACATATATATGTGTACATATAAGATATATTACAATTAAATGCAGAGATAGAAATGAAGCTAATAATTTGTGATCCATGGGATTGCAAAGTAATTGAAAACATTAATGGAAGAAGGATGAAGCAGACCCATAAACATCTATGCATGATAATGAAAATACAAATAATTTTATCACTCAAATAGGACTTCACTTTGCTATTTCACATGCACATGCAGAGCCTGTTATCTTCTTCTATATCCTTAGAGAGAGAAGTGGGGCAGATAAGAAAAATAAAATAAAATAAAATGCATATTCATAAACTTCTTTAAAAAAAAATCCAAGAAAAAAAAAAGAATTTTTTGAGATTTGAGTAAAATATTTCACATCACCATAGAAAATATTGTGTTGAAAATATTTCACATTATGCATTGTATGGGAGATCACATGTTCGACTTTCATATTTATTTTCTATCAACAAAAAATATTAACGATTATATGGGAGATGATGTGTTCGACTCTTTAATTATTTTCTATCAATATCATATTGAATTTAAATTTCGTTTCTATTGTTTGATGTACTTATTTTTATGATATTTTTACTTATAATATCTCCATAAAAAATAATTTTCATCAAATCAAATTGATGTTAACATCCAAGAGAATAATGACATGCTGTTAAAAGAAAATATCATATCGAAATCAGGAACTAGAGGCCAGTTAGGTCTGATTATCTCTAAATGATCAGATTTTCAATTTAATTGGATTGAAACGAAAAAAATTCGGTGAATTGATGAAATAGTCTAATTTTGAAAATTATTAAAAATATTAAACTTTTGTTATATTTGTTTTTATTTTTAGATGTATTTAAATTTGATATTTATTTAATTGTATTTATTTTTTTAAATGTGTTTTTTAAGATGGTTATAATTTAATATATTGTATTTATCACATAAAAATATTAAAAAATATATAAATATAGGTATTTTACAATAAAATGCTTGAATATGTGGTTGAATTAATTGAACCGATCGAATTAAAAACTGATAATCTGATTTATTCAATAACTGGCTCGGTTTTTAAAGCAATGAATTGAATCTAAGGACATTATTTGTGGTCTTAACTTGACAACCTTAACAAAGTGTACTTTCTTTTTCGGGTGGACTCTACTGACATGAAAACCTAACCAACGAGAGCGGTTGAAGCTAACAAACCAACGGTTGGAACTGTTACATGCACAAATCAAGTCCATGAAATAACCCACCATTAAAATAAAAGTTCTTTCATTGCACTTTTTTAACTAAAAATTAAATTTTTTAATTGAAACCTACGTATAAACACACAGACTCTAACTACTACTAACCCTAAATTAATGGCAGCTACTTACCCATTTTAATCTAATCACCACGACAACAAAAAATTAATAATAAATCTAAATTTTATATGTAAACAAAGGGAAAAAATTCACCCATTGCTAACAATTACTATCAATATAAAAGATAATTTATTTTAATTAATATGATTTTTTTTAGTGAAAAAATATCAATATTTTTTTTTATTATGTATTATCTCATTTATTTTAATTATGTATTATCTCATTTAAAAATATCGATATTTTTTTTTTATTATGTATTATCTCCATGAACTTACATTTCAAATTCATTAAAAAAGGGGAAAAAAAGCTAAATGAAATCTGATGATCCGTACGTACATATGTACCCCACAGTCTCTGGCAAAACTATGGTGTTTAGAACTTTAGAGTGTGTCTGTGGATGGCATCGTCTAAAGTCATACATACACTTGATTTGATTTTGACTAAATATCATGCTTTGTCTTTGGCTGTAGCCATGCACATTTCTTAATTATTATCATCTTGGTCAGGTCTCATAATTATTTCATTCGTACACAAAAAGTTTGAAATTTCACATTATTGAATCTTGAAAGATAAAACATTTCAATAATCAAGTAGTGTTGTTTCATTATATAAGAAGTTGTTAAAGTTCTAGTCTTGAGAATAAGTTTCTTTAAAGATTTTCAATGTATAAAGAATTAAGAGAGAGATTATTTTAAAAATTTTTAATGTGCAAGAAAAATAAAGAAGATAGAAAGAGATTGAGAGAAATAATTAAGAGATTTGTAAGGTTTAAATAGGCAAAGAAACCTTTTTGTTCATTGCTTAAAAACTTCTCTCACAGTGGTGTTAACAACTACATCTGTGAGGAAAACCAAACTTTATACAAATCTAGCTAACCCATAAACATTTTTTTTTTTGGGTTATAAGTTAGTAATTAGACATAAAAACCCCCGAAGGGGTTTAAAAGATCTAATACATGAAAAAAAAAATTATAAGAAATAAAAAAACCAAGATCAAGAATCACAATGGAGAAGATATTGAAAAAACAAGAGAAGGCCAGCAAATATAGCTAGCTTGGCTTTCATCTTATAACCATCTTTTCTCCATGCAAACAACACCATCATCACATTCTGTAATGTTGGATTCTTTCTTCTTTATCTGAGTGATGATGTTAGAGAGCGAAAAACAACTTCTTCACAAGGGATAGTAAGACCCATTTCATGATCAAATCCAAACTCTTCTTCAGCTTGTCTAAGTAGGCATTGGAACTCAGGGTGAGTTAACAAAGAGATTGGGACTATATATCTACTTCTGTTTTCACCAACATAAACAGCGAAGTGACCTTTTGGTACATCAAGAGGGAGACCATCATCATCATACCCATGTTTCTTGCCTAAACTTGAACATCTTTTAAGAATTTGCTTGAGTACTGCTGTTTGAGTTAGTTTATTAGATTTTCTAATGGCCATTTTTTTTTTTTTTTTTTTTTTGAGTTGGGAACAAAAAGAAGCAAGAAGAGAATGCTTTAGGTGAGAAAGAGGGTGAGGTAAGAAAGTGGAGTAGAGGTGATGGGGAAGATAGAAGGGGTTGATGGAGCTATTTATGAAGAAAGTTGAGAGAGAGAGAGAAAGGTCATGTGGAGTTGTGGGGACAAAGAACACACCACGGGTGTTTTGGGGTATGTGTATGTGAGGTAAGGACATGGGGGGAGCCAAGCCCGTTGGTTTACACTCCTATGTTGGCCCTCCTAGTGACAATATGGACCCTCTCTCTCTATCACAGCATTAATTTCTCAGTTGAAAGATTTTTCTCTTTTACCAATTTCTCATCTGTTTATATGGGTAAGGTTTACGGCTTAATTTCCTTGTGTTTGCTCAATTTTTAGCTAGGTAGTTAGTTTTGTAATTATGTTTCAAGATGTAATTAATAATTAAGCTCCATTACTTAATCTCCAAGTTCTCAACTATTCTTCTCGAAGGGAAGAGGTTACTAAGATTCTAATTCCTGATTAGCTGCTATAAGAGGTCAAACGGATATTAAGATTTGAATTCTTGATTAACTGCTATACAAGATAAACTATGACTACTGCTATGTTTTCATCTTTCAATACTCTGTATGTTTCAAGGTCATAAAAACCCCACACTAACTCTGCCATGCATACAGTTTCCAATTCAATATATCTGGCAAGATCTTAAAAATCAACTTTGAAAGTCTCCATCTAATATTTTCAAGTAGCTAGTCTTATTGTAGCATGTAGCAAAGTTCATCTGTGGGCTAGTATAACAGTGTCACGACCAAATAATCATGTGTCCTTTGTTCACATAAAAGACAAGTTATGTATTGAGAACAGTGCTATTCAGTTGTTACCCTTGACTGCATTTAAATATATCCCCTATATGGTTTTAGTTGTAAAATTAAACTATTTCTATAGATACGAGGTGTGTAAGTCTCTTTCGCATCTCTGTATCTGTGTTTATACTATTAAAAATTCAAATTCAACTTTAAAAGTCAGGTGTGAAGATTGAACGATTTAATATGTTATAGAATTCTTTATATTGTTATTTATTTTCGACATGAGATAATTTCTTTAACATCATCCTTTGATATATATTACGTCTGACTAGTATATAGTACGATTAATATTGATAATTTCTCTAACACCATTTTTTGACATATGCTATGCGGTACTATTGATATTGAGCTTATATCAAGAAGCATATGTACAGTATTAATAGAAGGCCAATAAATTTAAAATTTGACAATGAATGATCTACATGGCGAATACAAAAAGAAATAAATACAGAATAAAGATTAATTTAGTTGAGACTGATATCGTATTAAGAACTCGAATCTTACCTTAAAATTTAGGCATCAAGATTGAAAGACTTAATATAATTTATATTGTTATTTATTTAACAAATTTTAAGATTGGATTTAAGTCTTTAATATATCATAAGTCATTTATATTATTATTTATTTTTGACGGAGGATAACTTCTCTAACATATGCAATTTTTTTGTAAAAAAAAGAAACTATTTCCTGTAAACCTGAAATCACGGACCAAAAATTAAGTGTACTAGAGAGTACAAGACTGTTGAGGGTTTGGCTTTTTGTGATTGTTGGGCTTGTGATTCTGTGGACTGATTGGCACATGAAAACAAGAGTCCTTGCACAGTACATCCAAATATTTCGCAAACCCATGTGTCTGGTGCTGCCATTTCTGGGCTAATTCTTTGCTACCATTTGTACACTCTATCAATAGAGCTTATAGTTATAGTTCGTTGGATCAAATTTATCAAATCTTCACCTTTCATTAATATACTACTACATACAAATGGATAAAGAAATTTTCTTAGTCACATCCAACCATAGTTAAAGAGAGATGCTTAATAAAATATTTCTTTCCAAAAATATCCCTCCTTATCCAAAGAATTACTCTACTAAGTCATTCTTGAAAATTTTCCTTAATTAACACAGTGAAAGAAATAAAAATTTTAAAATTGAAATTAGTACTAAATATTTATAATAATATAGTTATTAATAATTTAATGAAAATTAATTAATACATCTATTTTGATATTAGAATTATAAAATCTGTCTCACAATAATGAATATATATATATATATATATATATATATATATATATATATATATATATATATCATTGAGTTTGACTATTATATTCTTATTATGTTTACGTTGGTAGTAATTAATAATAGTGAGATTAGTATTTGAAGCAAAATGTTAGAATGGCTAATAGCAGTAATTCTTTGCACAAGGAGGGACATTTTTGGAAAAAAATATTTCACAAGGCATTCGGATTTGGTAGCAAATACCACCTTTTCTAGTTGGACTTAGATGTGACAAGAAATATTCTTTGTTAATGAAAGGTGAAAGATTTGATACAATTTCATCTGACGGACTAGAAGCTCTATTGGTATCGTGTACCAACGGTACCAAAGAATTAACTCCCACATCTGTAGGTTTTGACCAGAGTGTCTTTACATTATCACATTCACTGAGAAGATCCTTCACCCTAGCCTAATACCTACCTTCCTATATTATATATATAACACTATATTTATTTTTAACGTCCTAAAGTGTCACAACTGCCGCTCACAGGTGATTTAATTAGTTTACTCATTCTTTTTAAAATTTATTCTTTTTTTTTTTTTTATAAAATATAATAAGTGGAAAGTCTTGTGCTCTTTATGTTTGAATCTTTCAAATTTTATTGCATAATCTAATATATATTTTTACTAGTATTCCTCTTCTTAGCATTAAAAAAAAAAAAAAAAATTCACAACTACATTTGTAGACTTTACCCTTAGGCATCCTACTTCGCACATATTGCCTAGTTTATCTACCATTCTACAACCACAAATTTATATCAAAAGCTGTAAAATATATTTAGTTCATCGTAATGCGATGGTATGATGTAATATAATTAAATAAATTTTTAATGTAAATTTATATTAGAAATTCATTTAATTATATTATATCTTATTACAGTCTATTAAATATACCCTTAAATGTATATATTTAATGGTACCTTTCTAAAAAGTCTCTTGAACCAAACATAAAAAATAGAATAAAGCAGACCATTAATTTCTATGTTTGATCTTAACTTTAACGTGGTACTTGATAAAACACTTGCATAAAATAGTATTTGGCTAGTATGAAACCACAAAAGAACTTATATTTCAAGACAACCAACCATTTGCTTATATGCTTTTCTGAATATTATGAATGATACATAGCTTAATTTAGGGAATGGAGAAGCAAAGATAAAGGCTGTACTTGTACATGACATAAATATGCGAGCAATTATGCTTTTTGTTAAATCTGCAAATCCAATCCATTTAATTATCCAGTAGAGTATAGCAGTGTTTGTTACTAAGAAGTGTTTCAACAATAGAGGGATTCCTATGTGGTCCAGCTTAAACCACCAAAATTGAAGAGCAATTATCAGACATAAATATGCATAAAATGTGCACCACTGAAATCTTCCTAGCTTGGCTCCATTTCAAACAAGTTATATCTACAACATGTTCCCAGGCTCATAAAGTCATCTGCAGAAACTAGATTTAATGCCTCATACGGCAATGTCCAGCATTTCTGTCTCCTCCTTTTGTTTTTATCAAACCCCAAAAATGTCCACGACAGTCCATCTCTCTGCCCACAAGCCTAAACTTATACGTACTCTCAGTTATTGGCCTTTTTTGAAATAAGTTTAAGAAATAATATCTAGAAATACATAAAGAGTTGCAACTCTAAATTAACCGATTTGAATTTTATCTTCAAATCCATAGTGAGAACCCAAGAAGGGTTCATTAACTCAAAGATAAACATATTATCTGCTAACAAACAAATCTGTATGGTGCTACTTGATTAGTATACATATGCATGTATGCATGTGCTCCCTTACATTCATAGATGCATGCGTAATAATATTGTCATAGTGAGGTATAAATTGTTTCACAGCTAAAACCCAGTAAAGAAAGGAACAAATTACCCTGGGTCACTGTCTTTAAGAGAAAATCTTTCATGTTCTGTGAATGAGATTGATTGGAAGAATGGACAATAAAATTGCAGACTAGAAAGGCCCACCAATCACACCGAAATGCGGTGCCTGCTGAGAGTCGAGAGAGCAAGGCATTTTCTTTATAGTTGATAATGACCCTGCCTATTGTTCAGCACATGAAGGCCATGTTACTCTTGCCCCCAAACCTTCCTGTAAAGACAGCATAGTAAGGCCTTGTAAGATCAATTCCACCATTTCAAATGGCTAATTTTAATTGCCAAATCTTTTTAACTGTCCATTTGGATTTTTTTGTTTTTAATATGCCCCATAAGATTTTGTAAATTTCTTCTACTAGTTTTTTTTTTGGTCCAGTCAATTAGAGATAGCTAGAAACTTGGTCAGAATTGAAGCCATGGTACAAAGAGCAACTATATGAGATAACATTATGTCTCTTTACATGTAATGGGCATCTACAAAATCACGAGTTTATAACAATTCATTTATTTCCTTTTTATGCAAGACAGAATAATTAATTCTCCCTCACTGGGTTGAAACAAAATGCTTAAAATGAGATGCCCTGAAAAATGCACGATGGAACTTAATAATGATATGAAGACTAATATGGTGGTTTGAAATATTCCCAAGAGATGGAGTCATGTTTTAATATATACTCTACACTCAGGTAACAGATGGGGATGCCACAGAGATGTAAACAAGCAAAACTAAACACACTCACATGGGTTGTAAGGACAGTACTTAGAAGTAAAGGGACCTGGAAAGCAGACCGGCATGTAAGATCAAAACTAAGATTATCAATCAGGTATTGATCGTTGAATAAGGACTTCTAATATGCCATAACCAATCAAAAAGACAATTGAGCAAACGTTAATAATTAGATTAGGACCTTGAACATAAAAAGCCTAGCCTAGATAGAGATGGACTTCAGCCAGTTGTGAGAAGAGAATATTATTTAGCTGGACCCACTTAAAAAAAAAATTAAGATAATTTATGAGAATTAAGGATAGGGTTGTACCTGGTATGTGCCAAACCAAAGAAGAGCGTGACAAAGGAATTGAAATGACTATGACAGCAAAAGCAGGTCCCCTCCAAATGCCAGAATAGATGACCCCATTTCTATTTACCATCTACAAGGACTGGTAGAAGTACTTGAGAAGGGCCCTCATCTTTATTGACATATAATTCACCGGAGGGGCACTACAATATGAGCACATGAACTCTGCAAGAATATGATAACCAAAACTTTGGAAAAAAAATTAAAAAAAAAGTTTGGAAGCTAAATTCAACTAAGGTGGTTGATGCATTCAGGATTACAGTATCTAAAACAACCGTATAGCATACGCAAGAAAATAATTACAGAAAAGGTAAAGAACGAATCACCATACCCTCCTTTATATTGCCCAACCCCACAAATCTGGAAAGGTTAAAAGGGATCCAAAATGAAATCGCAAACACATCAGCCACCATATAAAAGTTATTCCAAAGGCATATAGTCATAATTTTTCCCTCAATGACATTCATGATTTGGAATACAAATAAAAGTTTCAGGCCTGTAACATTGCTGAATATTACGTTGAACACATCAACAATGAGAGGTAAAAAAAAGCTTATGATTTATTAATTTTTATTCTACCTCCTCTTCCAGCCTCTGTTTTTGTTGAATGGAAATTGAAAGGTAGCATATCAATTGATCAATTAATGCATATCGAACGCACTCTTGAAATACATAATCTCAGATCCAATCAGTTAAGTAAAATTCAATTTTACTTCTAAAGATTCAAATTATACACTTTCCTTTTGCTTGTTGGCACAAAGATACATTTTCATATGTAAGCACTGATTGGGAGAAAAAATGAAAGAAAATTAAATGAAAAATAAAAGAAGCAAAAGGGACAACTCTCCCAACAGTTGAGACAATAAATATTACTGTTACATGCCTATGCCATCATGTGCTGCTGCTACAAAAACAATGCGAAGTAGAAATCTAAAGAAATTTGCAAGAGTAATGTACAGTCACTGGTCAGATGTAGATTTCAACTGTTGATGCTGTCCATCTATCATGCTTATCTGTCGTCTGAGTTTTGCAATATGAGCTTGCACCTATTAAATACATTCAATCTATCCTGTCAAAATATTTTACTTACAGGCTTGAACAAATTTAGAAACAATGCTTCTAATGCCAGAAAAAGGTTAAGTAGATTTAGCAGTGCTTGTATCTCCACAAGCATAAAACTTATCTATCACCTGCAAAAAGTTCTTACTCAAACCACATACTTCATTTCAATTTATTTGGACTTCAACATAAATAAAAAAGCCTGAAGATATAAAATCAAGCTGGTGAATTTACAAGTGCAAACGCAATCCACAGCTAGAACCACTAGCTATGCCTCACCGCTACCAGAAGCAGTTTTTCATTTCCAGAAATAAGTAAGATTTGTCTATGTAATCACTGCCAATGGGTAAAAGAAAATAGAAATATATGAAATACAGAAGCTTTTTCTCTTATTTACTAAAATGCCGAAGAGATTATTATAATGTATTCTAGCTCCACTCAAGAAAGCCTACAGTGAAACCACTGTCATTAATTATTACTAAACTCAACTAAGTTTCAATCCCAAACTAAACGAGGCTGGCCACAGAGACCCCTTCATTTCACCTAGATTAGGTTTACGGCTTTAGAAAGATCTAGGGTTGTAAATATCTTTTCACTGCTTCCTCCAATGTTCATCTAGGTTCACTCGTTGCTTTCTTTTCTCCTGCAACTTAAATATACTCAACTTTCCATGCCAGTGAATTCGTTGGCCTACGATGCACTTAGCAGACCATTTCAATCTCTTTTCTCAAATTTTCCTCAATGGGTGATACTTCTATTTTTCTGTAAATTTATTTATTCTTTATCTGGTCCATCCTAATATTTCCACATATCCTTCTTAGCATTCACATTTTTACTCTGCCAATATTCTTTACATGCTATTCCTTTACTGTCCAATACTTGCTGCCATACATCATAGTTGAAAGAATTGTGGTCCTATAGAACTTTCCCTTCAACTTAGTTTGTATTTTGCAATCATATAAGACCCTTGTTGCATTTCTCCACTTCACCCAACATGCTTTAATCTTATAATTGTCATTCTCCTCAGTTCTACCATACAGGTATGTATAATAAAAACTTGATGAGATACAAATTAACATACATTGTTTTGAGTAATTTTGAATAATGCCATATATTAACTAACCTGATATATTAGTTTTCAAAACAAACTAGATCAAAGTTAGAATTAACACCAATGTTTTTGCCAATTTTGTTTCATCTAATATAGTGCAGATGTGTCCAATTCTATTATGCAAAGGAATGACTAGCATGATCGAGCATGCACAACATTTTAGTTTTGAGATCTAGTGTAATGTTTTCAGTTGCAACTTATGGCCTCACTCTATACAATCCATTACAAATGACAACTTATGTTTGACCATCTACTGTTCCTTTGATCATTGCTTTTCATTCTCAAAAGTGGTATCAAGCACAAAGATTAGAACTTAGGATTAATCCAATTGAAGCAATATCCTTTGAAGCATCCCAACTATCATTTCAACAATTGATAATAAAGCACATCCATCAGATAACTGAATCGACATTTTATACATTAAGTGTTTCAACAATTTTATAACCCCTTAGCTAAGTCACAATATGCTTTCTTGTTAAATTTTTTAATCAAATTTCCATTTGTTGATTTTACTAATATTTCTCAAAAATTACATTTTTATATCTCTAAAAAGAAATAGGAGAAAACCACAATGCTCATGATGTCCGACTTTTGATGAAAAATAAGCAAGGAGGGTGCTTGTACGTTTTTATCTACAAACGTTTTCACTAGGAAGAATCATCTAGTTTGATGGTACAATTAAGCCTTGCATTCCCAGTCATAGGCATTTAGATATATGTGATGGTAGAGTGCAAGTAAATAAATATTGGAATGAAATAAGGAGCTGCATTCAGGTTGACAATTGTAGAATTTGAACCAAAGGGGATGGAAACTTGTGCTTCATCCATCTTAGTTATATATATCGCGTGAGAACAATTAAAGACATGAATAAAAGAAGTACTCATCAACTTTCCATCACATGCAAGTATGCACCCAAATGATTCTTTGTAACTTAGTTTACTTCTAGGTGAATCCAATACTATACTGACAAGAGAAAGGACAAAGCAGCGAAAGGTTGAAATGTTTTGATTTTTAACAATGTCTCAAGAATTACAGAAAATTAGCAAACAATTCCTGCTTAAAAACTGGAGGAAATTGATAAATGTCATACAGACACAGTTTCTCTCATAAAAGCGGGACTTTATTCACCCTCTCATCTCCAGCTCCAAATTCCCTGACCTCTCTCTTGCTCTCAAAGACATACACACATGTAGGAACATACACACACTCTTGTACACATTGTGCAGGAACAAAGTTCAATAGCATCCGTGCTGGAAGAAGACTCAATTCCAGCAAAGCATAAAACAGACAAAGGCATCTATTCATTAACAGTATATACTGGTTTCTGTCATCCACAATCACAACAGAAGTTACGGTGGCATAGACTTTATATTTTGGGCAATAATTCATAATTTTAAACATCATAAGAATAATATGATCAATTGAATAATTTTCAAGCCCTGACAACTCACCTTTCTCATTGTGTAGTCACTGTTTCCATTTGAAAAGGTTTTGGGTAGAAGAACAGTGCAACATCAATGTTATGCCATTAATTGACAGAAGAGGCACTTTCACCATGTGATGTTGTCAAAAAACAGGTAACATGGTGAACATGAGATGACAGAAAGAGACTAAAGGTGTACTAAGTTGGGGGCTTATATGAGAAGTACTAGAATAGATAGAAAAGAAGTATAATGGAGAGAGTAGACTGAAAAGCATATGTTAGAGTTTATGCGAGTTGAAGACATGAAAAACATATGGGTCCATATTTTAGAGAAAGATGGCTGACCCCTTAACTTCTGCGACAACAGAGAGAGAGAGAGAGAATTTCTGCATCAGAATGTCACACTCCAGCTTTGGGGACTTTTTAACTACGTTTCTAGGACAACTTTTTACTGACATATGGAAAACAAAAATGGAATTCTCAACACTAGAAGAAAATATACAGCGATGAAGAAGGATAACTGCTAATTGACAAAGTTTGCTTACACTTTACACCATTTAAGGAGTTTTCCCTTAATCATACGTAGAAGCCTGTAGTCTTCATATATTTCGTTAATCAATAATGATTATCTTGATGGTTGATAACTGTTTTCATATTTAAATTAAAGATTGTGAGGCAAAAGGAAAAACAGTATTCTATTATCATTGTTCCCTCAATTCTTTATTTTCTTTATCACTGAATTTGAAATAGAGAATTGATTGAAAATTCAAAATATAATTAACTCATGTGCTTTCCAGCACAACTTCTTCATAGCATTTCCAAGGGTACATTAAAAAATGTTGGATTTGTGGAGTGAAAAAAACATTAAACACAGTGCACTCAGCACAAAGACAGTAGACACAAGTTCTGGAATTTGAACCATCAAAGAGCTGTATTTTCCAATGATTTCTTTAGTACATATAAATATATATAGTTGGAGGTCTTTGAGTACAAAAGCGGACTTAAACCATACCTAATCATGCTAGACTTCACCCCATAATCAAGCCATACCTAGTTTACTTGAACGCTCAAGTTGTATTAAGCCTATACTATTACCTAACCCCACTAACTTGCTTGCTGGAATGGCAAGCTTGCAACAACAAACACAAAATTGAATTTCTCTCAAAAATTCAAAAAAGAAAAGTGTATCCCATAAAAATCTCAGCATTCCAACAATCCTCGAGAATTTTTTGTTGGAGACTTCAACTTGTGCTTTCATATAGCATCATCTAACTTCATTTTAATTTATTTCTTGTTTTCTTTTAGCACTATTTCTCCAAGTTTTTGGTGGCTCTTTTACATCTTTGAGCAACCATTGTCTCCAAGCTTCTTTGACATTTTCCTTTTTTCTTGGAGCATCTTCTCTAAGCCTTTTAGATGACAACTTCTTGCTGAAATTTTCTTCTTACATCACTTTGTCTCCAAGCATATTTCACTAATTTTCTGGTGGATTCCTCATCAAAACATTCTAAAAACTCCTCCTTAAAAGTAACTTTCCTCCTTTGAGAGCATTCTAGGATTTCTTCAAGAAAATTCAATCAATGGCACATGGCACTTCTCCATAAAAATCAACGTATTTTTTCTCCACAAACAAATGCCACAAAAAGTTTCAGCTTCACTTCTTCATCAACAACAACAAATAATTTTGCAGTTCTTAGACATACTGAGGTCTCTTTCAACTTTTTTTTTTTTTTTCAGTTTTTGGAAATGCATGTCCTTAAAAGACTTCACTTTAACATACCAAAAGACATACTTCTTACCCTTGAAAATGGGTGGAAAGACACAAACTCAATGAAGTCATACTTCATCTTGAACCAAAGACATGGAAATTTAACCATTTGGTGGATAGGTAAAGAAAGGAAGACAGACAACAAACAAGAATTAAAATAGAAAGAAAGAGCTGAAAATTTACAGCTGTTTTTTTTTTCCCTTATTCTTTTTCATTTTCAGCACAAAGAGATCTTTGCTCTCACAACGTTCTTTTTTCTTTCACCTACAAACTCTTAAAGATCATCTAAAGCTCTGATACCATGTTGGATTTTTGGAGGGGGGAAAAGACTAAAACACAGCACGAAGACAACAGATATAGATTCTGGAATTTGAACCATCAAAGATCTGTATTTTCCATTGATTTCTTAGTACACGCATATATAGATCTAATAGGAGGTCTTGAGTACAAAAGTGGACTTAAACCATACCTCATCATGCTAGACCTCACCCCATAACCATGCATGCTTAGTTTACTTAAACACTCAAGTTTAATTAAGCCCATACTGCTTCCTAACCCCACTAACTTGCTTGCTGGAACAGCAAGCTTACAAAAACAAACACAAAATTGAATTTCCCTCCAAAATTCAAATAATAGAAGTGTATCCAACAAAGATCTCAGCATTCCAACAAAAAAACAACTTCATAACAGAAAAAAATTCAAAGAGACGAAGTGCCATTGACCGTATAAACTAGTAAAACAAGAAGAAGAAGAACTCTATATTAAGTCCATAAAGTAGTATTTTAGCAAATGTATAATCAAGGCTCTATAATCTATATCATGTTCATAACAAAATACAGAGATTTTTCTAGGAAAAATATGAAATCTAGAAACAAGGAGGACATAGGAAGAAAACTTGCATTTCATGGTGCAAGTGCATTGAAGAAAGAAACTTGAAAGCAGAAATAGATTCAAAGGGAGTAGGTGGGCATTGACCCATATGAACCACCAAGGGTACAAAAAAATAAAGGAAGTTTCTACATCAAACCCATAAAGATGTGTCTGAGCAAATATGTCAAGGCTCTACAATCTCTCATGTTCATAAAAATTAACAAAGAGGAGATTTTTCTTGAAGGATTTTCTCAGAACAGGACAGAGAATAGGAAGACAAGAAACTTCAAATTCCAGGACTCAAGCTTAGAATTCTGCTCTAGATTTAATATGGGATTTATTAGAGAAATTATAAAGTAATTTCAGCCCTTTAGAGTTATAATTATAGTATATTTAAATAAATGCAGTTGCTGGTCTATTATTTTAAATCAGGGGCAAGTTTCTAATTTCTACCTTTGCTGGGATTTCTGTCCCAATTTCTCTAGTAGTCTCTATTTTAAATTCTAAGTCAGGTTTTGGATCTTTGTTGGTTTAGGAAGAATTTATTCCTTTTCAGTTTATTTTAGAAGTCCAAATCCTTGTAGGACTAGGGTTTTTTTTTTCCCCTTCTTAGAGGACTAGGAGTTGTTTGAACCATAAATAGCTAGCATTGTAATGCTTCTAATTAAGCTTTGTTATCAAATAAAAAAACCAGCAATTATGCTATTTCAAATTGTGTGATGCAATTCAACCCTAGGTGTGATGCCATGGGATCTAGGGTGTGATGTCCAATAGAGTTTAGGTGTGAAGCTTAAACTATTTTATCTTACATTATATTCAAGTTACTGTTCATCCATTTACTATTCACAGCTCCAAACAGCCCATAACTCTCTTTATTGCTTAATTCACTTCCCTAAACCATCCTTTTGAAAACCCTATCCTTTCGCCTGTAGTTCCTATCCATCCTAGCATTCACATAAACCTAAATTCACTCCAGAAAACACACATATAATCTTAGATGAATATAGATAGTAAGAATTATCACAAATATGTATATTTTAGATGGAATTAAATGCCATGGGGATGTGAGAATGTAAAAACATAAACAATGACTAATATCTAAAAGTTTTACACAAAGAAATGAATATTAATGAAAACAAAATATGGAACTTTTTCTGACCTGCTGGCGAGCTGCTGCAAGTTGCAATAGCTCATCTGCTTCCGAGAAATTCATAAACCACTGGCTTAGAAGATGATCTTTAGTGTCGCCTCTCCTCCTTTTACTTGCATCCTCAACTGGTACTACAAACACAAAAAGATACACTAATTTATTCAAACTGAGATAAAGAGAAATCATTAAACAAATATGTTTAGAAAAACATACCAGGAGGCGGCAAAGTCAAGCCAGCAGGTAATCTGGGTAAGGTTACAGCAGGATGACTCTGCACACGAGCGAAGAAACCCTCGGAAGGCTCAGGGAACACAATCTCGTCATATGATTCCACAACAACGGGCTTCTTGGTTGACATAGGGCCAGATTCATCCTCCGGGTACAACTTCAAATGATGATATCTGTGCATAGCTCAAAACTTAATAGGCCAATAAAGTTTGCTATTTTTCAACTTTTTTAATACATTAACAAAAGCAGATGTTGCTTGGTATCCATAGGTAAATGTTGCTTGGTGTCATAGGTAAAGTCTTTTATTAGCAGCCATAAAGTTGCAGGTTTGTGTTCTTTCACGCAAAAATGAGGACCTGAGAACTGTCTCCAGTTCTCACTCTCACAACTCCGCTATGGAACCACAACACTTGTTTGTTGTGTGTGCATATGTATGGAAGAGCAGATACATATTAGAGGCAGAGATAACTTTCTCTAAGGAAAATAAGAAATCTAACTGACAGAAAAAAAAAATATTTATGAGTAATGCTCTCCAATCACATAGAATATCAGCAAAGGGGACTCCTTCAAATCTCTCTAAATTAGATATCCCATAACAAGGCCAAGAAAATTATCTTGCCCCATAACAACTGCAATGATAAACTTAGGTTTTTGAAGATTTGACCATCTCACTAGTCAATTACTCTAAATAACAGAAAGTGCCACTATATTGTAGAAGCTTTGAGCCTCTTTTCTGTGAATTTCTTGAAATTAAAGAAAATTTTCTAGCATCCTTGTGCACACCTAATTGTCCTATGAATGACCTACAGCCCATTCCAAACATATTAAAGTAGTGCTTTATTAGATCTCTATACCTGCCATGGATCCTTGGTAGTGATTCTTTGGGGAATTGAAAGTTTTCTCAAACAAAATGTTAGCCTTAAAAGTTAATTTTCTAAAGAAAAAGGTATTATAGTTGGAATACCTAATGTTCCTCAAAAACACTTAAGACAGCAATTCCAAATAGCCCAAGCCACCTTATAATGCAAAAAGAAATGAGAAAGATACTCACTATAGTTACAACAGGTAAGACACCAATAAGGGGATGAGATCTTGATAGGCATTAGTTTGCAGTGTACCATTATTATTCACCTTTTAGAAAATTGCAAACCAAACAAAAGCCTTGCCTTTGAGTGACACTTTACCTTCTCAATTTTGGCCGAGTTTAAAAAAATAGTTATGAAAGGGCCAATTAGGGGGAATATAAGGATTCGGAAGTAAGTCATGAGAAAAAATAAAGTATAAATCCTCTTATCTAACCCTAGGAAGCAAATGAACAGATTTAATAATGCAAGCAGTGAAGGTAATTTCATCATCTCCTAATTTCATCACCTCCTTGTCATTGAGGTATCTATCATTTTTAGGATCAAGGATCATACAGGGATTCCTATCACTTCTAGTCATAGCAGTTACAAAAGAATTCTTGAAAGACTTCAAGAGAGGCATTCCTTGACAATGTTCCAAGACTCCTCAATGCTTTTCAGAAGTGATCAAAACTAGGTGCCTTATCCTTGTCCTCTTCAAAATTGCTCCTATTACCTCTTCCTCCTCAAAGGGCCTTTATAACTACATCCTTGGAGATAAGGCACCAATCCAATTCAACAAACACAGATCTAGAATCCGTTTCTTCACTCTAAAACTCATTCTCAATCAGAGAACAATTAAATGCATAAAATGACTTAGTTAATGTATATTTAACTTAATCGATGAACTATAATGCAAATTATTTGGTCAGTGGGATAAACTGTGTATAATGCAGCTGGATTTGGTGTCAGAAGATATTAGCAGTATCTTCCTAAAGAATTCAATCATGTCTATTGTAAAAATATCACAGACTGAGTATTTGTTTAATAGTGTAAATAGTTTTATCTTATCTTGTGTTTTCATAAGTTTTATACAGTTCATAGTACATATTTCTGAATGCTAGTTCTGTGCTCCAAGAATACAAAGAATAATTGTGGAGGATATCAGTTGGGAAGTCTATAGTTTCTGAACTATTCCTAAATTCTAACTAAAATCAATTCTGAGTACAAGGAATGGCCAATCATATTCATAATGCAGAATATTACATCGACTAAGAGTCACATTGTTTATGTGTACATCAGTTTTTACATAGATTTCTATTATTAGCAGTGCATACTTTTCAATTCTTGCACAATACTAAAAGAATACAAAGAATGATTAAGCACATAATCAGTAAGCCAAATCTATGATTTTCAAAACATAGCAGCTAAACCAAATAATAGATCAAGAAACTCACAAATTTAAGGGTTTATCACAAACATCACTGTGGAAATACAGAGTGATGGCAATCTCAAATTCACCCCACCCTGCTTCCGATAACTCAAAAGGTGGTGAGTCAACAGCTCGTGTTGGATTATTGAAACTGGAATGCAGCTGAAAAACAGCTCGCTTTATCACTACACCAAGATCCTCATTTGTGGCCCCACGTACATACACAGTCCATTTATGTGATTGATATCTGATTAGGGAGTCAATTTGTAAATAGGAATTAATGAATAATCAGCAAGGACTTATTTAAATGACAATTAACAATTTACTCACTCGTTTGCCTTTTTGCCAAGCCAGAATGAGATGTTGCCGTAAACTATTGGAATGCTAATCTCAACATCTTTGAGCTTCTTATTCAGAATCTATAACAAAGTTATCAACAATGACATTATTAAAAATAAAATAAAATAAATAAAGAGACAGTTCCAAAAAAAGACCTCATGGATTCTATTCTAGCTATGTAAAAGTTGTAATAGTAATAATAGTGATTAAAATAATGGGGTAAAAGCTCAAATTTGACTATAAATAAAACATAAAAAAGTCTTAATTCCAATGAGAAAGAAATAACTTTATGTCCGAGCACTATGTAAACAAATCCCATAAAACAGCAACTAGCAATCCGTGAAAACAGAGCGTTTCCGCCTTTTTTTTTCTTTTTTCCTTCAAAAAATTGCATTCAAGGAACAAGTTATTAAGTTTCTCGGTACCATTTTACAAGGTGATTCTATAACTAGGTAAATATCAAAATCAAAATTAAAGCCAAATTTAATTCACACTCTACACAAGTCCCGTATAAACCAATGAGACAATCTCAAAACAGAGTCTTTACATTGAGACCAATAAAAAGTGGTTCCAAAAAACAGTCTTATGCTTGTGGGAAACATTATTTTTGTGAATTAAGAGATGGGTAAATCATTACAATCCGAATCTGAAACTGATAGTTACCTTCTTTTCAATATCCTCGGGTTTGCTCATTTTGGTTCTCTGCGATTTGGTTGTGGTCTCACTAATTTCAGGCTGATCTTGACCGTTTCTTTTCGATGAAGAACTATTTGTCATATCCTTAACACACTCTCTTTGTTACATATGAGTTTTGATTCAAAGAAATTAGGGTTTTTCTCTGCCAAATCACAGGGCCTGGTTTAGAGTTTGATGAGAAATTAATTATTGAGTTTCTGGCCAGAGTGAATCCGTGGACCAATTGGAGATAGACAGTAGAGGGTAATATCGTCAATAAAGAATTTGTTGTGCAATTAAATGACTAAAAAGCCCTTAGTTTAAGGTTGTGGCAGTTTTCGCTTGTTTTTCTGCGAGTGTGTGTAGCGTACTCTATTCAATTTCTTTTACCGCTATTTATAACGATCGTGTTTTAGTTTTGCGCATAACTGAAATTTGGCGGTTATATATATATATATATATAGAGAGAGAGAGAGAGAATCTGTCATTCATTTTTATAAAAGTACATTTTGATTTTTAAAATTAAAAATATAAAATCATACATCAAGAAATATCAAAATTAAAAATTAATTTGAATTTTTTTTATAATCTCCAATTGTATTTATAAAGTATATCGTCCAATAATCTCTTATAGTATTGATAGAATATTAAATTTAATACATCGACAGGAAATACAATCTACTAATCGACTATTTGTAGTCGCAAATCGATTTTAATATTTTTCAATAAGTCTGATTGCTTAAAAATCAATAAAAAATTCAAATCCAAAACTTATATAAATAAATATATATAAACTATATAAAAAACTTTTATGAAAAAAAAACTCACAAAATCTCAGAAAAATGAAAAATAATAGAACGAAATCAAATATATACCTATAAGGATACAAATTAACAGATCTATATAAATCTGTATTTTATTTGATAAATAATGTAAATAAAAAAGATAATAGAACAACCGCTGATGTTCTAGTTCAAGAAATTTGGCAATTATTATATAATTCATTTGGAAAGAAAGAAAAATGAAATTACTAAAAATTATATTCATTTGTCTCCATCCGTTACCATAATAATAAACTCATTTTTCTTTTTCACTTATTTCAAATTATAGTATGTATTATAATTAATTTAACATTTTTATCAACACAAATCATTTAATTTTAATAAAATAATATGAATAATTAAATATTATTTAATCAGTATATTAAAAAAAAATACTAATAAAACTTATTGTTTTAACTATATTAACTATATTTTTTTTAATATGTATAAAAGCCATAATAAATCAATTTTTATGAGACGGAGTACATAAATTATTTTTAACTAGGAGTGAGGAGTGAGGAAAGCTTGAATTCAATTCCTACAATGATGAATATAAGGGACAATATATATATATATATATTTATGAAGTGATAGTTTTGTTCGCTTGCAAATAATTTCTTTCATTCTAGTTGTTTCTTTTCAGCTGAGTTTCATATGAGAAGCTAGAATTGAAGAACAAAAAATATTAGATTAACTGATTTCTGATTAGATGTTTAATTACTAAGTATTAATGGATTAGTTGTTTAACTGTAATTTTAGAGATGAAAGTTCCCCATCTTCCTTCAAAAAATTTTCCAATGAGCGTAGGAAATAAAAAAAATAATAATAATAATTACAGAGCAAAACACGAAAATCTTAAGTCGATTGCATAATAGCCTGCATCATAGACATCAAGGATGAAAGGGTTGATTTACATTCACGAATTACTGTGCAAGTACCTTTAAAGGATTTAATTTTCATCTCATCTACAGGATGCCCCATTCTCAAGCTTAGGTGAAAATCTGAGAATTAACTCTGCAATTTACTGCCTCTTCATCAAACTACTTTATTAGTTCCTCTGTTTGAAGATCTTTTAGTTTCAGGGTTTGAAAAAGGTCAATATATCATCTTTAAATTTGGTATAACATCTCTGACATCCATTCGAAATCAAAGCAATAATTGTGCCATATGTTGTTGTCTTTCAGAATAACAATGCTCCACTTAACTTGTGACCTCAATCCAACTACATCCAACATCTTTCTTTAACCCTCTATCTTTCATTATTTCTCTAAGCTGGCCAATCTCATTCCACATACCAAACCTAGCATATAAATTTGATAACATAACATAGATCCCAACATTCTGATGCTCCAACTTGAGTGCCTCTTGCGCAGCCAGTTTACCCAATTCAATATACCCATGTTCCTCGCAACCACTAAGCAAAGCCCCCCACATGGAAACGCTGAAACTTTCATGTCCTTTAGTGATCATATCATTCACCAGCTTCCAGGCTTTATTCAACTCACCAGCCCTACAAAGTAAATCAACAACACAACTATAGTGCTCTGGGCCAGGATTTAAGTTAAAGTCCCGAGTCATTGATTCAAAATACTCAATTCCAAGTTGCACTTGGCCAGTGTGACCACAAGCTGAGATAACTGTAATATATGCCACCTCATCTGGTCTGATCCCTTCTTTTAACATTTCATTGAACAATCCAATCACCTCGATAAAATGCCCATTTCTACCATATACACCGAGCATTGAAGTCCACAAAACAATATCCCTATTACTCTTTTCTTCTTGTTGAAATCCTGCCAAATTGAAGACTTGCAGAGCCTTCCCGACAAAACCACACTTGCCATACATTTCAATCAATGAACTCTGCAAAAATACGTCATTTTCCAAATCATAACTTTTACGGGTTAAATAGGCATGCACTTGCCTGCCGAATTCAATACCAGAAAGCCTTGCGAATGTCCTTAGCATTGCTGACAATGTAAAATGATCATAATCTAAACTCAGAAAAGGCATCTTCCTTATCAATATAACTCCCTGATCCCATAACTTAGCCTCAATATACCCTGATAAAAGTGCATTTGCACAAACTGTGTTCTTCACAGGAATTTCATCAAATACCATAGCTGCATTACTAACAAACTGCAATTTTGCATAAAAATCGATCAAAGCACTACCCACAAACACACTAGATAACCAACCTGATTTCATCAAATGGGCATGTATCTGTTTACCAAAGTTTACATTTTGCATACAAGACGAAGCTATCAAGGAACTACACAAACCATAAGTATCTAGAGAAACACTGTTAAAATGCATGACAGAGCATGTTTTTAGTGCATATAAAGGAAACCCATTTCGACAAAAATCAGATAGTAGTAGATTGAAGGGTAATGGGTTTTTAGGATTTAAGAATTTGCAGCAGTTAGATAAGATTTGAAGATTGTTTTTGTTGAGGCATGTGGTGTAGGTAAAAATGAGTTTTCTGTGAATATCAAGAGAGATGAAGAGTAATCCTGTCCTGAGCAGGTGAGCATGGAGCTTCTTAATGGCTGTAAAATTCTTAGTTTGACAAGAATGGCCAAGAAATTTGTTATAAGAACCAAAGGGTTTGGTGAAATAGGAACTGAATTGGTCGGACATTAAAGAGCTTTAGGCGATTGATGCAACAATTGTTTAATTCTTTTATCGGCTATATTAGGGGTATTTTCTGCTACAAATCAAGTCTGTCATTACAGTTGAGGGAAAAAAAAATCACTGCGATATATAACTGAAAAATATTATAAAAACATTAACTTTTTTTTTTTTGAAATAAAAAATATTATCTTTTCTTAAAACCTTTCATAATATTTAGCTTTATATGTAATATTTTCCATATTGTTTTTAAAATTAATGTACTCTGATTAATATTTATTTATTAATGATTATACACTTTAGTATTAAAATCTGTGAATGAATTTTTTATAGATGAAATTGTAGTTCCTATTCTAACCATACAAAAATTATGATCAAATTGATTTTTCATATGGCCTTGGTTCAACTCAAGGCCTCGAAGCATTTTTACATGGAAAATAATAAACAGTCTTTCTGATTGAACATTAAGAAAAATAATAGCTAATTATATTTCTGATTGATGTATCTGCATAGAAAGAAATTATGAAAAATTATCAATTGGGTAATCTGCATAATTTTGCTTGGGCTAGTTTTGCTTGGGCTAGTGCCTGTGATTACTCAATTGACCCAAACTTGCCCTCAAATGGACTTGCTATTAATTTTTTTTCAGCTTGAATCCAAAAGATAGGTGATAATTCCTATGGCTCTTTCACAACCAACTCCGAATATTTGGGTAAAAAAAATCCGAGAAGATTATGAGTACGTTTGATAAATCTTAATGATCTATCAAATATACCCTGAAAAATCTATTTACATGAGTTCCACATCTCATTCAACTCAAAAATATTAGGGGAATTGTAGCTTTGAGTGCCCTTTTTCATCCAATCGAAAACTTGAGACAATATATCAGTGAATCTATCCTTTCCACTTACAAATTTCCCATTTCACTTTTGTCCAATGTGTAATTTCCATTCATGCTTGCAACCTAACACAACTGCATCGACAAACTACAAACTGAGGGAGGACAAAGTACTTTGCAATTGAAATGCAAAACAAGTATCGCTTTGGTTTTATGAATTTGGTTTGAGATAACTAAAAAAGAAATAAAAATAAACAAATAAGTGAGAAGGCCTACTTCCCAAAAGAAACAAATCAAGACTCAAAAGATGATCTCATTAAGATGTGGTATAGCTCTGCTCATTATCACGAAGTAGCCAAAAATAAGCAACAGGAAATTAAGAAAAAAAAAATTAACATGCAAGTACTTCCAAGAACATAGGAATATATATCACAGAAACCTAATATAAGTAAAAGTATCATCAAAAGGACATCATTTATCCCATGGTATAAGGTTAAATTCCTCTTGCTTTATCAGAAACCAGCCTCATCATTATGAGTTCCCGTTGCCACAATAACCTTCTTTTTTAGACTTCTTGAGTTGTTAAGCTTGTGTTGTCTCACATTCACAACACACAATTTACTTTTTCTTACTAATGCCATCTTTGCTCGAGTCTTCCCTTGTTCCACTTTTCATCATTTCCTAATCTTTAAGGATACTTGTGCATCGTGTTGCAAGTATTGCCAAGTCAATCTTTTCATCTTACCCTTACCCTCATAAGTCTCCAGTAAGCTCATGAGCTCCTCAAGGCTGGAAACTGTCTTTTCCTTAATTTTCCTGTTTCCATCTTTTCATCTTAGCCTCATAAGTCTCCAGTGAGTTCATGAGCTCCTCAAGGCTCAAACTTTCAAAATCCTTTCTCTCTTGAACTACTGTTACTTTGAGCTCCCAAGACTTTGGAAGAATCCTAAAAATTTTCAGCACGAGTTCATGATCAGTATATGTCCTTCCAAAAGAATGCAATGCATTTACGATGTGCCTGAATCTAATGAACATGTCAGTTATGGATTCTTCAGGCTTCATCTCAAAAATGTCATAATCATCAAGTAGCATGTAGAACTTTGACTGATTCACTCTAACAGTTCCCTCATACATAACCTCAAGCCTATCCCATATCTCCTTAGCAGATTCGCAAGTATAGACCATAGCGAATGAATTTTTATCCAAACCACAATATAAAATATGTGTAGCCTTTGCATTCAACTGAATGAGTTTCATATCATGATCATCCCTTTCATCTATATTTTTCTCTAAATTTCTACCATCTACAATTTTTTTCTGTCGATAAGGTCCATTCACAATGACCTTCCACAAGTCATAATCCATAGCTTGGATGAAAACTCTCATCCTAGCCTTCCAATAATTATAGTTTTTACCATCAAAGAATGGTGGCCTTTCAAGGGATAGCCCTTGAGGAAAAGCTGTTCCTTCCGTTCTTGCCATTGAAAACTCGTCACAACTGTTCTTGCTAATTTTAGGATGGCACAACAGATTCACTAGACCAATAGACCTCGCTGAACACTTGCTTGTGATTATTGATTGCTAAGCCTGTCAAAGGCATAGAAGATAAAATGTGTGAAAGAATTCAGTGAGTAGATAAAACATATATACGAAATTGATCTCACCTCAACAGTCAACTAAATTAAGTTGCGTCTAAGATAAATATAATGTAAAGTCTATACAATGTTAAGTCAATATAATCTAATGACAAGAAACTTGAATTCTATTAACACTATAATATTAAGTCAATGGGTATGTAAAAGTGCGTGTACAGTACACAGAACTATCAATAAACAGAAGTTATCACGTGCTGCGTTATATAAATGTTAGAAATAACAAGCATACCACTTTAAATTCTTCTGAAATCAAATCAATAACTTTGGAAATCAAGATTTAAGCATTGAGATATAGTGATCGCACTATGATATAACATTAATATCATTCAGAGTCAATTTGATTATTTGAACTTGTAAACTATAAAAAGCTTAACAACGCACTCATTCAGAATCAAGACATCAACACAATCATAAACATGTATAATCTATAAAAAGCTTAACAACCCAAGAGCAAATCTTTAGAAGAAACATGTTCAGATCATACACAAACTCAGAGCTGCTCCTAATCCAGAGATTATTCAGACTTTTCCTCAATGTAGTAATCATTAAAATTTAAAATTCTAATTCATCATATTAATTGATAAATCTTCTAAATTATTACATTATTATAAAATTACATATCCCAAAAAATGCAACTATTTAACTACACAATCCCCAGTTATTAAAGAATATCATTGAACATATAAATGGACTAACTTTGAGTATTATATTTTGAAGTTATCGCTTATTAATTCCACAATTCCCACATATACCGTTAAGGCATTAGCCCTAAATTATAACCACTGAAAACATTGATCTTACCCAAAACTGAAACACAGTTGAAAATGGCTTCAAAGAGCTATGTCCCAGCTGGTGAGATCGATGAGTTGCAATGGTCTTATTCCACAATTTGAACTACGAAATCGGCGATAAAGGGAGTTTAGCAGTTGAAATGCTTCGTGGGATAGGTTTCCGACGGCGATTTGGGGGATGGGATCTATAATCATAACCGAGGCGAGAGTTTTCGAGGGGTGAAATTTATGTTTTCGGTGAATATAACAACAGAGATTTTCACTTGAAATAGGATATGTAACGGCCATACAATTACTTTTTTTTTTTTTTTTTGGCCCTGTAACGGCTATACAATTCCTTTTTTTTTTTTCTTTTTGCCCTGCAACGGCTATACAATTCCTCTTGTTATTTCAAATTTCAAAATAGGTAAATTATTGGAGGGTATTTTTCAAAGTACAAAAAATTAGCATCTGATTTGCCCGGATATTTTAGGATCTGTAAAAAAATTTTTTAATAAAAAGGATCTCAGCTTTTACCGTTATTCAAAATTGGGATATGCCGCTTTAACACCTTTATTCTAGGTTAACATAGCGCTATGTTTCACTTTTAATTTTAATTTTAATTATATTTGAAAATTTAAAATTTAAAATTTAAAAAATAAAAATTTCTACTTTTATTTAGATTGAAACATTTTAATTTTATTTTTATTTAAAATTCAAATTAAAAATTTTAAATTAAAAATAAAAAGTTTTTATTTTTTAAATTTTAAATTTTTAAATAAAATTAAAATTTTTTAACTTTTAAAAATTAATATTATTGTATTAAAAGACAAAAAATGAGACCTACAGTCGGTATGTCAGCACCAACTATAGTTCCTTAATCAATTTCTTCATCAAATTTCTTTTTTTGTGGGAAATAAATTTCTAGTTATTGATGTGGCCTCTTTTTTTTTTTTTTTTTTTTTTTTTTTTATCATTAAATCAAGTGGCATTGCTGGATTTAGTGTTATGGATAATATATTATTATATTATTGTCATGTCAGCTCTGGCCATTAGACAATAGTCAAAATTTATTCACGTGATCTAATTTGCAAAAATTTAAATGTTTGTGATCTCAATTGTCAAAATAAAAAAGTTGTGCTAAATTCACAATTTTTGTGAAAGTTGATGATTTTTTTATAATTAACCTTTTTAAAAAATAAATAAATTTTTAACTATAAATTTCATTTATTTATTATATTTTTATCAGTTTATTTTAGAAGGGTATAGATCATTAATAACTTTTGTATACATTTTCCATTTGAACTATGAAAAAATAGTCATATATCCAACGATGAATAAAACATCTTTATTTTCTTTATTCTTGGATTTAGGAATCATTCTATATTATTATATCATAAATATTTTGTTATAAGGGTCTAATTGGAAGAATTACCTTCTTAAGTTTGATTGTGTAAATCTGTGACTAGTTAATTTTTCTATTTTGGATGTGTAGATAATTTCATCCAAAATTATGAGAAGCCAAAAAAAAAAACCATATAATAATTTTAATTTGAAGAAAACTTATTTAATTATAGAATTAGAGAGAAGAATTTCCAGAGAAAAAAAAGGAAAATTTAGAGCAAAAAAAATCTAGAGAGAAAAGAGAATGAGATCTAAAGAGTTTAAAAATGAAAAATTTGCGGAGAGTTTAAAGAGAATAATTCTAACTTGTCCCACTTAGGTCAAATTTGGGAAAAACTTATAATTTCTCATCAAATCTTCAAATTAGTTGTAGAAATATGAAATTAATATAATATAAAATATATATGATCACTCAATTATCACAATCAATATTAGAAGACTAAGTTCCTCTTTTAACTAAATTTATGTCACTAAGATTTCCAAGTTTTGAATCAAGTTCTTAAAATTCATTCTAACACTTCTAAATCATTTTTTCTTCATCTAAAATAACTATATATGCATTCAATTTGAATTTAGAATACTTCTGTACTCATTTTCTAATGTTGGCTGAATTTTATATCTATTAGGTTTAGGTGATTTTCATGTTTTCTTTGCCCATCTTCACATTAATCCTTCAATTCTCTAGCCAAATCTTCATATTTTATCTAAAAACATCAAAAACTACATTTTATGTATGCTCACCCTAAGTTAGCCGAATTTTACATATGGTGTAGAAGAGATTTTATACAACCAAAGTACTAAAATCAATCTTAGAACATAGAAAAGAGAAGATGAACATGATTTCTCACATTGGTTAGCTTTGTTTTGTTAAAGTCCTTGTTGCTATTGGTGTAGAGAGAGATTCTTTTGTTATTGTGAAACTTTGGTGTAGAAATAGGCAATGATGTTCATAACATAAATTTGCATATATGTATATATATGATAAGTTAGATGGTGAGGATTTGATCAAGCTAAATCTAATGGTTAAGATTTAATATTAATGAATGGCTATGATTTGATTAAGTTGGATGACTAGGATTCTCTCTACAATTATGATGTTCATCATGATGGTATGGGAATGCTAAAAATGAACCTAGACTTGTATGTAAAAGAGATAGAAATTCAATTTGCTTTAAGATTTTGACTTAGGTCAATTTTTTGAAGCTACAAGTCAAAATTCGATGGCTCCATCTCTAACATCCAAATTTTTAGTTTTGGGCTAACCATTCTAATTAATTGATATTACACCAATTATAGGCCCTCTGAGCTGGCACACTATTGTTGGGCTTCAGCCTTTGATGTCCAAAGGCTCAATAGCAAGCCCATAGCCCAACAACAAGCCCATTAACAACTTAGAAATTTTCCTTTTAAATTTCTTCCTTTCCTTTCACTTTAACTTTCAAATTTGTATTCTCTAACTTCCTTATATACATCATTAGTTAACATATAAATTCTATTTAATTCATTAGAGCACAATTAATCATAATACAGTCATAACTAGGGTAACATTTCAAATGGTGTCTCAAAGTTTCTAACTGATTTCCCTTTATTTTTATACTATACTAACATTCAAAAATCTTGTCCTCTAATATCATTAGCAATTAGAATGAGCTATAAAATTCTTGGGTATTACAGTTCTTTCCTATTAATAGGTGTTCACTCCTAGTCATTTAGAGGAAAGTGGTGGATAGATGGTTTCAGATACAAAATTCTCCAATTTTTGTGCAAGATTCATCTCGTGAGATCTTGATTTAAGGTGGAGCTTAGATCTGGTATAAGACTTGCCCCGTTCATAAAAAGAAAGCACAAAACCATAGTATAATTCACTCTTTTAAGATTTCTTAAATTAGATCTAGAATTTTCTCTTTTATATCCTCCCTTAGCTCTAAAACTAAAAGATCTAATCTTGTTAATTTTAAATTTGAATTAAATTAACAAATCAAATTAACTTTTTTCAAAAAGCCCTTCTTTGTAAGAAGGAAGAACTGCATGAGTTTAATTCCCATTCAAAGGAAAATGCAAGCACGTCAGTCATTCAGGCATCAACTCCAAACTATTTTTCCTATTCAGGCGTCAACTCCAAACTATTTTCCCTTTCTTTCATTTTTTTATGAGATTATTTCTATTTTGTTTTCTTTTGCATAAGATTATGCTTTTTTTTTTTTTTTTTTGATTTGTTAATTCCATATACCAAACCTAACATATAAATTTGATAACATAACATAGATCCCAACATTCTGATGTTGTTAGCCTAAAATTTGTAACTATATTTTCTTGAGCATTTTATGGTAAAAATCCATTTAATTTTAGAGATTAATATCGAATTCATTTATTTATTCCAAGTATTTTATTTATTGTTATTTTGTTCAATCTTATGTTTTTCTTTAGTGTTTTACAGTATTTGTTAGTTTTTTTTAAAGTTATTGCAGAGATTTGAAAATAATAAAGAAGTTTTAAAGTCAAGCAATAAATTATGCACGAGACTACACCAAGAAATGAGGATTAAATATGAAGAAACTGCTTTAAAAAAAGGATGAAAGTGAAGTAGTGTGGACCATGAAATGAAAGTGCAACTTTAAGCATATGATTAAAATAATAAATAAATAAATAAAAAGAAATCACATAGTGATTGAAGGAAAGCAAATTAAGCATTAATTTGTGAAAGATTTTGAAAAAAAAAAAAAGGTTAGCATCTAAACTATTATAAATAAAAGATTTTGAGATAGAGATTGGGACATGAGGAAGAGAGAGCATGAGAGATGGGATTTGGAAAGAGAAAGAGCTGAGAGTTTGAGAAAGAGACGAAAGAAAAAAAAAAGTGCAATTTTTTTTTAGAGTAAATAAAAGCTAGAGCCAGCACATTCCAACACCTGTGACAAACTCTACGCAATATCTTTTCTACTGCGGAGATTTAATTTTTATCACAGTGACTTTCATTTTTTTCTTCTCTATTTTATAATAATTTTTAATTTAAATTATTTTCTAAAATTTATTCTAGAACTTGTTCTTATTTATTTTCAATTACTTTTATGCAATTTAATTTTTCATGATTTAATTTTGGATTTTTATTGAATTAAATTTTATTTTCATTAATAATATGAGTAGCTAAATTAATTTTTTTTAGGACTTGGGTGTAGTTAATTAATTATTTATGTTTATATTTGTTTAATTGATTGGATATTTTAATATTAAAATTTATAAATTAATTCAGTTATTAATGCTAAAAATTGCTTAATCACCAATTTCTTGATTTAAGAATTTTTGAGTGAAGGAACGAGAGTTGAAACTCAGATTTGAAACTATAAATTAATTGACATAATGAACATATTGCTTAGAGATAAGGGTACTCTTATGAGAAAATTAAATTAATTTTTAAATAATTTAATGAGTTTGTATTATTTTGTCTAATATGACAAGAGTAGAATTAGCGATAATGTAAATATTAGTGATCTGCCTAAGGAGTGGATTTCACTTGATTTAGAGAAATTAGGTTTTGAATTCCAATGTCAATTAACCAATTTTGAAAAGCAAAAATTAAGCATAAATAGTTGATTAATGAACCCCAAATCCTAGACTTTTTGCATTTGATTAAATTTTTAATTAATTTTTATTATTAGATTTTCATCTTTTAAATTACAATTTCCATAAAAAAAAAATTGATTTTTCTAAATAATAGAGATAAGCTAAGGAGTTGGTACTTAGTAATCTTTTCTCATGGGATCGACACTCTATTTACATACTGTATACTTGTCATAACATATACACTTGCAGTAATTGCGCAATAAATTTTTAGCGCCATTGCCGGGGAAGGCGATAATGTTAATACCCATAAATTTGATATACTCTATTAATTTAGATACTTTTTGTTGATTTTAATTTTAATTTTAATTTTATTATCCATCTACACAATTTGTTTTGAAGGTGTATGAGAAGTGATAAAAGCATTCAGTTAGAGGAATTTAATCCTGAAATTGAAAGCACGTGTAGCAAGTTGAATACAGAATGAAAGGAATGTATCAGAAAAGAAAAAGAAGAAAGAAGTAGAGAACTAGAGAATGGAAAGGAAGTAACACTCTTTGATCCAAATTTAGTTGAAGATGAAATTATCGATCAAAGAGTAGAAGGTGAAGAAGAAGAAGAAGAAATGGAGAATAGAGCTTTGCGTAATTATACTATGCCTACCACTACTCTCAGGACTAGCATTCAGAGGCCTACCATAGTTGCAAATAATTTTGAGCTCAAACCTACTCTAATTCAAATGTTGTAGCAGTCATAGTTTGGGGGTGGTTTGATAGAAGATGCCAATGCTCATTTGGCTAACTTTTTAGAGATTTGTGACACCATAAAAATTAACAATGTCATAGATGATGCAATCAGACTGAGGCTATTTCCATTTTTTGTTCAAGATAAGGCCAAGATGTGGTTAAAGTCACAAGCTCCAAGTTCGATCACAACTTTGGATGAGCTCACAAGGTCATTTTTATCTAAGTATTTTCCTCTAGGAAATATAGCAAAGCTGAGAAATGACATCACAAGCTTCACATAGTATGATGTAGAAACTCTCTATAAAGCTTGGGAAAGATTCAAAGACTTGCAAAGAAGGTGTCCCCATCATGGCATACCTGATTGGCTAATAGTGCAAACTTTTTACAATGGATTGTCACCACATATCAGAAGTACCATTGATGCAGTAGTTGGAGGGGAACTAATGAATAAGAATGTCACTGATGCCTATGACCTTTTAATTGAAATGGCAACTAATAACTATCATTGGTTAAATGAAAAGGGTCCTTCAAAACGAGTAGCTGGTGTTCATGAAGTGGATAGCATTTCTCTTTTAGCTACTAAAGTGGATGCAATTGCTAAGACTTTGGAAAGGGTGAATATTAATGCTACTTCAAGTTCTTCATTGATTGGAGAATCTAGTGGGGAAAATCACTCAATTTCTGAGATGCAAAGAATGGAGCAAGCAAATTTTGTTAATAACCCTTACTCAAATACTTACAATCCGGGTTAGAGAAATCACCCTAACCTAGCTTGGGGTAATTAAGGAAATCAGAGGTGACCTTTTCAGAATAATTATCAGGGAAGAAATCAATAGTAAGGAGGCATTTCACAAGAAAATAAGCCTTTTTTTTGAATCAGCACTTGAGAAATTTATAGGGGTTGCCTCTGAGCGATTTGAGAAGGTAGAGAAGCAGTATGATAGGTTAGAGACCAAGGTTGATAAGATTGCAAGCTAGAACAGGAATTTGGAAATTCAAATTGGACAATTGGCAAATTCTTTCAGTACAAGACCCCAAGGTAATTTGCCTAGTAAAATTGAAGTAAATCCTAAAGAACACTGTAAGGCAATTTCTCTAAGAAGTGGTAAGTAGTTGGAAGAGTTAGATCCAAAAGAGGCAAAATTATCTGGTGAAGAAGCTTCAACAGAGGTTGATCATACAACTCTTGAAGAAAATAAGGAAAAGGATGAGGTTGAGAAAAAGAGCGAACTTGCACAAGTCAAAACTGATGTGCCCCCCATTCTTTATTCGCAAAGATTGAAGAAGCAGAAATTAGACAAGTAGTATGAAAATTTTTTAGAATCTTTAAGCAACTTTACATAAACATACCTTTTGCTAAGCTTTGGCACAAATGCCATCTTATGTAAAGTTCCTTAAGGATTTACTGTCTAACTAGAGGAAGATTGAAGAGCATGTTGTGGTAGCACTTATTGAGGAGTGCAGCACAATTATTTGGAACAAACTTTCACAAAAACTCAAGGACCCAGGTAACTTTTCTATTCCTTATCTCATTGGTACTACTGAATTTAAAAAAGCTTTATGTGATTTAGGAACTAGTGTTAGTCTTATGCCTTTGTTGTTTGGAAGGCATTGGGGTTAGGTCAACTAGCTCGAAGCACAATGACTTTGCAATTAGCTTATCACTTTGTGAAGTATCCAGTAGGTATCATAGAGAATGTTTTGCTTAAAGTTGGTAAGTTCTATATACCTATAGATTTTGTGGTATTGGATATGGATGAGGATGTTGAGATCCCATTGATCCTTGAGAGACCATTTTTAGTAATAGTAGGAGCCCTAATAGATGTCAAGCAAGGCAAGTTAACTTTGAGGATAAGTGATCAAGAAATTGTGTTTGATATTGCCAAGGCAGAAAAGCAACCAGCCATCATAGATTGTTGTTTCCAAGTTGATGTTATTGAGGAGGTGCTTCAAGAGGTTTTTGAAAAAGAGCATCATGAGGGCCCCTTAGAAGCATGTTTTCGTTAATGGAGCAACTAGCAAGAATGAAAATCATGAGGTTGCCATAATTGCTAGTCTTTTTGAGGGGAGCTCACCTATACCTTTTCTATAGGAGATAACAGTTTGAAGAATTAGAAAAGGTAAGTCACTTCCTCCACCATCAATTGAGCAAGCACTAGTTCTCGAGTTGAAACCACTCCCTACATATCTCAGGTATGCATTTTTTGGTCCTAATGATACTTTGCCTGTGATTGTGAATGCAAACTTGAATGATGTTGAACTTCAGAAAACATTAAGAATTTTAAGGGAAATTAAATCAGTAGTGGGTTGGAATATTTATGACATTAAAGGGATTAGTCCAACTATTTGCATGCATAGAATTTTGATGGAGGATAACCACAAGCCCATAATTAAACATCAATGTAGGTTGAATCCAAACACAAAAGAAGTAGTTAGGGTTGAGATTACTAAATTATTAGATGTTGGAATAATTTATCCTATTTCTGATAGCTCTTGGGTTAGTCCTGTGCATGTAATGCCTAAGAAAGGTGGGACGACTGTTGTGAAAAATGATAATAATGATTTGATTCCCATTAGGACTGTAACAGGTTGGAAAATGTGCATTGACTATAGGAAGTTGAATAATGCTACCCGAAAGGATCACTTTCCTTTGCCTTTTATTGATCAAATGTTAGAAAGACTTACAGGTAATGCATATTTTTATTTTCTAGATAGTTATTTAGGATATTTTCAAATTCCCATTGCTCCTGAAGATTAGGAAAAGAACATTTTTACATGTCCGTATGGTACTTTTACATATAGAAGAAGCCCTTTAGTTTGTGTAATGCCCCTGCTACTTTTTTATGTTGCATGTTATCTATTTTCTCTGATTTGTTGAGAAGTCCATGAAGGTCTTTATGGATGATTTTACTATGTATGGTTCTTCTTTTGATGCATGCTTAGAAAACTTGAAAAAAGTTTTGCAACGTTGTGTTGAGTGCAATTTAGTGCTAAATTGGGAGAAGTGCTATTTTATAGTACAAGTGAGAATTGTTTTGGGGCATAAAATTTCTCAAGTAGGAATTGAGGTAGATAGGACAAAGGCGGAGACTATTGAAAAATTGCCTCCACCAACCAATGTAAAAAGGATAAGAAGTTTTCTTGACTATGCCGGTTTTTATCACTGGTTTATCAAAGATTTTTCTAAAATTGCTAAGCTTCTCTGTGATTTGCTTAATAAAGATACTACTTTTCATTTTAACTAGGAGTGCTTGAGTGCTTTTAATAAGTTAAAGAAAGCTTTGATTTTAGCTCCCATTATTGCATTGCCTTATTGGAGTTTGCCATTTGAAATCATGTGCGATGCAAGTGACTTTACAATTGGCGATGCCTTAGGCTAAAGAAAGGACAAAAAGGTGCGTGTGATATACTACACCAGTAAGATCTTAAATGATCCACAAAAAAATTATGCAACTACATAAAAGGAGATTTTGGCGATGGTAATGGCGATAGACAAATTTTGCTCCTACTTAGTCGGGTCAAAAGTTATAGTCTTCACAGATCATGCAACAATTAGATACCTAATGTCTAAGAAAGATGCCAAACCAAAATTGATCAGATGGGTACTTTTGCTTCAAGAGTTTAACCTTAAGATCAAGGACAAAAAAAGAGTGGAGAATGTGGTTACTGACCATTTGTCTATATTGGAAAGAATGCGAATAGCTGAAGATGACAAGCCAGTCAATGATTATTTTCCAGAGGAGCAGTTATGGATAGTGAAGGGATCAAATCTATGGTCTGCTAATTTTGTCAATTACTTGGTAAATGGTATCATTCCTAGTGATTTTTGTTATCATCAGAAAAAGAAATTTTTTACAGATGTCAAGTATTATTTTCAAGATGAACCACTACTTTTCAAGTATTATGGAGATGGGATGATTAGAAGGCGTGTGCTAGAGGAGGAAATTCCAAGCATTTTGGAGCATTATCACTTTAAGAAAAGTGGAGGGCATGCAAGCATTGACAAAACTATTGCAAGGGTATGGCAATGTAGTTTTTATTGGCCTTCAATGTACAAGGATGCCAGAAACTTTGTGATATCTTGCGATCATTGCCGAAGAATAGGGAACATAACTAGAAAGCATGATATGCCGCTTAATGGGATTTTAGAGGTTGAAATATTCGATGTTTGGGGAATTGATTTCATGGGACCATTCCCTTCATCCCTAAACAATTGATACACTTTGGTAGCGGTAGACTATGTTTCAAAGTGGGTCGAAGCAATTGCAAATGCCACCAATGATTCTAGAGTTGTGATGAGAATTATTCAGAAGAATATTTTTGCTCGATTTAGTGTTCCAAGGGCGATTATTAGTGATAGAGGCTCCCATTTTTGCAACCGGGCTTTTGATACTTTGTTAAAAAAAAATGGAGTCAATCATAGAGTAGCCACTCTGTATCATCCTCAAATGAGTGGTCAGGTGAAAATTTCAAATTGAGAGTTGAAGAATATTTTAGAAAAGACTGTGAATAGCTTTAGGAAGGATTGGACATTAAAATTGGATGATGCTTTATAGGCTTATAGGACTGCTTTCAAGACCCCAATTGGAATGTCTCCATACTGACTTATCTTTGGCAAATCATGTCACTTACCTGTGGAGATTGAACATAAAGCTTACTGGGTGGTAAGAAAGTTGAATATGGATATGGAAACTGTTGGTCTCAAAAGGTTACTTCAATTGAGTGAGCTTGAAGAGATACGGCTTGAAGCTTATGAAAATGCTAAGATTTATAAAGAGCACACCAAATGTTGGCATGACAAACATCCATATGAGGCATTTCGAAGAAGGCCAACAGGTATTACTTTTTAACTCACGTTTGAAATTTTTTCCAAGAAAGTTGAGATCCAGATGGTCAAGACTGTTTCAAGTAGTGAAGGTACATCCTAGCGGAGTTGTGGAGTTGCTTAATAATGCTGGAGAAACATTCAAAATAAATGGACAATGCCTTAAACCTTATTTCAGTGGAGACTTGGTGGAAAAGGCGTAATTCATTATGTACAAGAAATCTAGCAAAGCAGCTCTGACAATGTCTAGCTAAATGATGTTAAAGAAGCACCAATGGGAGATAATTTCTAAGCTTTTCTCTACTTATTTCGTTTATTTTTTCTTTTATTTCGCGTATTGTCAATCACATTAGGGACAATGTGATATTTAAGTGTGGGGGAAGTGTTATTTATTTTGTATTTTGTGATTGTGAATTTTGGTATTAATTACTAAAATTTGTGGATTGATATTATAATTTGCTAATGAGAATTATGTTAAATATTTTTATTTATTTGCTCACATTTTGGATAAAGATGATAAAATCTACAATGGTCATATTCATGATGAGAAAATTGTCTGTCTTGATTTTATTAATTTTTTTTTTAGAAATTGCTTGGTTTGACATATATGAATAGTTGATTGTTTAGAAATTGTGTATGCTTACTTAGAGAAAGCTTCTACAACTTTTTCATCTTAGGTTTACCTTGATTGTCTTAGAATATTGCATGTGATCCCTTGAGGCGAAATTCAAAATTCATTGTGGTGAAAGAAAATGATTTAGGCATTGTTTATGTAGCAAAATTCATATATCCACCATTGTTTTAAGTATTTTTCCTTAGTTCTAACTTCTTTATTATTTTCAAATCTCTACAATAACCTAAAAAAACTAACAAATACTGCAAAATACTAAAGAAAAAAGATAAGATTGAACAAAATAACAATAAATCAAATACTTGGAATAAATAAATGAATTCGATATTAATCTCTAAAATTAAATGGATTTTTACTATAAAATGCTCAAGAAAATATAGTTACAAATTTTAGGATAAAAAATTTGGGGAGAGAGAGAGCTGAGAGTTTGAGAAAGAGATGAAAAAAGAATCTTTATTTTTTTTTTCATCTCTTTCTCAAACTCTCAGCTCTTTCACTCTCTAAATCCTATCTCTCGTGCTGATAACCGTATAGTTAGCTAAATTTTATCTCCTATTTTTAGAGCATTTTATTGTTAAATTGAGTTTAATTTATTTGTTCAAGTGCTTTTCAGACTAATTTTTAGGAATTCTTCTTATTTTGGAGCACCATGGTCAATTTATTTGGAATCAGGTGTTTTAGATCAAGGAACAGTGCCATTTCAAGATAATTCCCTATAATGACACGTCCAATGACACGGGCATGTCATTGAGTGTGTCATTTGCCTTGATTAAGCAGAGAAACAGTAGCGATGACACGCCCAATGACACGGTCATGTCACTGGCCGTGTCCTTTCCGAAATTAAAGAAGAAAAATTATGCGCATCCAATAGCGTCGACATGCCCAGCAACATGGCAATGTCATTGGGCGTGTCAGGCTAAATTTCAGGATATAAAAACTGAATTTAGACAGAAGAAAGGGGGCGCTGAGATTCATAAAAGAACATGATTTTCTAGGTCAGGGAGAGTTTTTCGGTAGTGAGAACTAAACGTGAAGATCAAAGTTTATCAAGTTTTAAGCCAAGAATAGAAGATTCAAGCTTGGATCACTCTTTTTCCTCTATGGATTGTTTGATTATTCTATCTTTTATCTTTTACTCTTGTCATTTTCTCATTATGAACTAAATTCTTTATACCTGGATGGTTGATGAATCCTAGATTATGTTGTATGGATTGAATGGGTTTTTAATCAATTAAATCATTCATTGGGATTGATTTATCTTTATGATTTATATTTGTTATGTCCAATTGTTAATTGCATGCTTGATAATTGGATTCAGTTTTCTTGCTAATTGTCTTGAGAAAACTTAGCTAGAATTGATCACTCATAAAGGTTGAGAATTGATTGGGATGCTAGAGATAGATCTACAAGATTCTTTGGTTTATAGTTCCTTGATTTTAATGCTGTTCCTATTTAATTATAAATTGAGAAGAGATTCCTTTATAATACTTAGTAATTAGGGATTGAATTACTTGAGAGAGATTTCAATCTATCTTAGTGGAATGCCAATTCAATCTGATGTATGAGTTAAGTGAGTTCCATTCATGAAATACAATTGGGGTTTAGGAGGATTCAAACATCTAGGTAGCTTCTTCCATCAATTCTTCATTTGCAATTCATTTACATTAGCTAAATTAAAGTTTAAATTTAGGATAATTATCTTAATTCAATTATTACTCAACTTTTGATTAATTGAACAACAATTAACATTTGAGCTAGTACTTGAACCTTGTCTCTCCAGTGGAATGATAACTCACTCACTACTGTATTTGTTGTGCAATCTATACACTTGCAGAACACGCATCAAGTTTTTGGCCCTGTTGCGGGGGAGCAACGGTTTTCAATATTAGCAAAAATAATTAAGATTATTGATTTAGTTTTATTTTATTTGTGTTTAATATTTGTTCTTGATTGTTGGCTGTCATTGTAGGTACCTTTTTTTGCGTATGACTAGAGCTAGTTCCTCCAATTTACTTGAATTTGATCCAGAGATAGAGAGAACTTTAAGATGAAAGAGGAAGGAGGAATGGGAACTAGCGTCGGTAAGAGAGGTAGTAAACCTGAATAACAATGATTCAGAAGAAGAGGCTAAAGTAATGGCAGAAAAATAGCCAAGAACCATGCAAGAATATGCAAGGCTCACTTTTAATGGGGTTGACTCAAGTATACGGAGGCCAATGGTTACTGCAAATAATTTTGAAATTAAGCCGAATGTGATACAGATGGTGCAGCAGACTTGCCAAATGGTCTCCCAGATGAAGATCATCTTGAGAATTTTTTGGAGATTTGTGATACATTTAAGATCAATAATGTCTCAGATGATGCGATTAGGCTGCGTTTGTTCCCTTTCTCACTCCGGGACAAACTGAGGAAATGGCTCAAGTCTTTCTCAGCCGGTACTTTCACTATATGGACTCAATTGGCAGAGAAATTCTTAGAGAAATATTTTCCACCATCTAAGACTGCTAAGTTGAGGAACGACATAAACTCCTTTGTTCAGCAAGATGGTGAGACTCTTTATGATGCGTGGGAAAGATTTAAAAACTCGTTGAGGAAGTGTCCACATCATGGCCTTCCACTATGGCACTAGATTCAAACCTTTTATAATGTTTTGAACTATACAAGCAAATAGTCTATCAATGCGGCAGCCAGTGGTTCCATCAACAACAAGACACCTGAAGAGGCAAGGGGCTTGATTGAAGACATGGCTCTCACAAACTATCAGTGGCAAGTTCCTAGAGATCAGAGAAGGATTGGCAGAGGTGGTTCACATAAGGTGGACCCAATTGTTGCATTGACCGCTCAGCTTGAAGCCATGAACAGAAAAATAGACTCCTTGACGGCATCTTCATCAATAAGACAAGCTCAAGTGATGTGTTGTGATTGGTATGGGGGAGGACATCAAAGTCAAGATTGCCAAAGTGGCAATAATTTTGCTAAGATAAAACAGGTAGACTATGTGGGAGGTATAAATAGAAATCAGTAATAGAATAACCCATATAGTAACACCCACAATCCAGGATGGAGGAATCATCCTAATTTCTCATGGAATAATTAGAATAATCTAAGACCTCCTGGATTTCAGCAATCTTTCCAGTCATAAGCTCGTCTACCTCTTAGAAGAAGTTCTTTGGAGGAAACCATAATGAAGTTCATTGCGTCTAATGAGCAGAGACATAAGGATACTAAGACAGCACTCTGAAACTAGCAAGCATCTATTCATAATTTGGAAAATCAGATGGGATAGTTTGCCAAGTTGCTTAGTGAGAGGCAACAGGGGAGTTTACCTAGCAATACTAAGGCAAATCCTAAAGAGCAGCTAAAGGCAATTACCTTGAGGAGTGGAAAATAGGCTCAAGGGAGTGTTGTTGTATAGTAGGAAGAGGAAAGGAAAAAAGATGAGGCACAAGGTGCCAAGGAAAAGGAAGCTGAAAATGAGGTTGTAGTGGGTGATGAGACATAAAAGGAGAAAGTTGCACCAACACCTTTGCCGCCATTGAAAGAGTATCGACCTTGAGTACCTTATCCTATGCATTTGCAAAAGGATAAGCTTGATGCCCAATTTGGTAAGTTTGTTGAACTCTTTAAGCAACTTCATATTAATATACCATTTGCCGAAACTTTATCACAAATGCCCAAATATGCTAAATTTTTGAAAGAGCTCCTTTCTAACAAAAGGAAGCTCGAGGAGGTGTCATTCGTGCATTTGTCAGAAAAGAGTTTGGCATTTTTGCAAAAACGATTACCTAAGAAATTAAAAGATCTTGGTAGTTTCACTATCCCATGTTTTATAGGTAACCTTGAGATGGAAAATGCATTAGCTGACTTGGGGGCTAGCATAAGTGTTTTGCCCTACAAGATGTTTAAGGAATTGGGAATTGAGGAACCCAAACTAACACCTATGACCATTCAGTTAGCTGACAAGTCAGTGGTACACCCCCAGGGGATTATTGAGGATGTGTTGGTGAAAGTTGGGGACTTTATTTTTCCTAATAATTTTGTAATTATTGATGTGGATAAGGATGCAGAGGTATCACTTATTTTAGGTAGACTATTTTTAAATACAGCCCGTGCCCTCATTGATGTCCATGATGGCACTTTAACTTTAAGAATGGGTAATGAACAAGTCGTCTTTCATATTCCTAATGTAATGAAACACCCACTTACACTGGATGAGGCGGATTCATGCAGTGATATTCTTGAGCATGAAACTGTCAATTTTGTTACTAAAATTGTTTCCAAGGATCCCTTTGAGTTGTGTTTGATGCAGGAACAAGTCACGAATCAGGAAGCAAGGGAGCAATTGGCTTACTTGGAGGTAAACAAGCCATCCAAGAAGGGGGTAGTTGAATCTATTGATATGCACAAGGAGGAGAAAATGCAACCATCCATCATTGATCCGCCAATTTTGGAGCTTAAGCAGCTCCCTTCCTATTTGGAATATACGTTTTTGGCTAAAAATGCGAAATTGCTTGTAATTGTGAATGCTAATCTTTCTAAAGTACAAAATGCAAGGTTATCGGAGGTCTTGGGAAAACATAAAAAGGCTATAGCATGGAAAGTTGCAAACATCAAAGGCATTAGTCCTTCTTTTTGCACCCATAAGATTTTTATGGAAGAAGAGTTCAAACCTGTGGTGCAACCCCAAAGGCGTCTCAATCCTAAGATGAAGGATGTGGTAAAGGCTGAGGTGATCAAGCTCCTCGATTCAAGAATTATTTATCCCATCTCAGATAGTTCTTTGGTGAGTCCAGTTCAGGTAGTACCAAAGAAAGGGGGCATGACTGTCGTGCCTAATGAAAACAACGAGCTAATTCCTACGAGGACTGTCACGGGATGGAGGGTTTGTATCGACTATAGGAAGCTAAATGATGCAACTAAGAAAGATCACTTCCCGCTTCCTTTTATTGATCAAATGTTAGAGAGACTTGCTGGACATCAATTCTACTGCTTTTTAGACAGATTATCAGGGTATTTTTAGATCCTTATAGCTCTAGAAGATTAGGAAAAGACCACATTTACATGTCCTTATAGGGCTTTTGCTTATAAAAGAATGCCATTTGGACTATGCAATGCTCCAGCAACTTTTCAAAGGTGTATGATGGCTATTTTTGATGAGATGGTTGAAGATATTATGGAAGTCTTCATGGATGATTTCTCCATGCATGGTGATTCCTTTGAAGGTTGTTTGGAGAATTTGGAGTGAGTGCTTGCGAGATGTGAAGCAACCAATCTAGTTTTGAATTGGGAGAAATGCTATTTCATGGTACAAGAGGGTATTGTTTTAGGGCATAAAATATCACATGAAGGCATTGAAGTGGATAGAGCAAAAATAAAAACTATTCAACAACTTCCACCACTAACTTCAATTAAAGCAATTCAGAGTTTCCTAGGTCATGTTGGATTTTATAGAAGATTTATTAAGGATTTCTCCAAGATTGCTAGGCCCCTTACCATGCTACTCGAGAAAGATGTCAAATTTAATTTTGATGAGGCCTGTTTACAAGCCTTCAACACCTTGAAGGCTAAGCTTATCAATGCACTGATAATGGTGGCCCCTGACTGGAGTCTACCTTTTGAGTTAATGTGTGATGCAAGTGATGTGGCTATTAGGGCAGTTTTGGGGTAGAGGAAGGAGAAGCATTTCCAACCTATATACTATGCAAGCAAGAATTTGAATGAAGCTCAAGCCAATTACACCACCATTGAGAAAGAGTTATCTGTTGTGTTTGCCTTTGATAAGTTTCGGTCCTATTTGATCTTATCAAAGGTGATCGTCTATACAGATCATTCAGCTTTGTGGTATCTCTTTTCAAAAAATAGCGCAAAGCCGAGATTGATTCGGTGGGTATTATTGCTAGAAGAGTTTGATTTGGAGATACAAGACAAGAGAGGAGCTGAAAATCTAGGAGCTGACCACCTTTCATGGCTAGAGAACCCCAACTTGGAGACACTTAGAGAGGGGGATATTTTAGATACTTTTCTAGATGAGCAGCTATACGCTATGGTAGGTATGGTAAGTAATTCTAACTCTGAACTACCTTGGTTTGCTGATTTTGCGAATTATTTAGCTGTGTGGGAACTCCCAAAAGAGTTAACTTATCAGCAAAAGAAGAAATTCTTTTCTGATTGAAATACTACTTTTGGGAAGACCCCTATTTGTTTAAGTTATGTGCTGACCATATGATTTGGCATTGCATGGCTTAGCATGAAACTATAAACATTCTCAACCATTGCCACGCTGGACCAGCTGGTGGACATATGGGTCCTAGTAGGACGGCTTAGAAAGTTTTAAAATCAGGTTTCTACTAGCCCACTCTTTTTAAAGATAGTTACGAGTTTCTGCAAAATTGTGATCGTTGCCAAAGAGATGAGAATATTTCATCTCGTGATGAGATGCCTCAAAATAGTATTTTAGTTTGTGAAGTATTTGATGTTTGGGGTATTGACTTCATGGGGCCATTTCTAATTCTTTTGGTAACAAATATGTGCTTGTAGCTATTGATAATGTGTCTAAATGGCCTGAGGCTCAAGCCTTGGCTACAAATGATGCTAGGGTAGTAGTGAAATTTCTAAAGAAATTATTTTCTCGATTTGGCACACCTAAAGCCATTATTAGTGATAGGGGCACCCACTTTTATAATGCTTAGCTTGAACAAAAGGTTAAGTGTTACACATAAACTGGCTACTCCCTATCATCCTCAAACAAGTGGCCAAGTTGAGAACATGAATAGGGAGCTAAAGAGAATACTTGAGAAAACCATGGAGCGATCTAGAAAGGATTGGTTGGAAGAATTAGATAATGATCTATGGGCTTTTAGGACAACATTCAAAACCCTTTTAGGCACTACTCCTTATAGGTTAGTGTATGGAAAGGTTTGTCATGTACCTATTGAGATTGAACACCATGCTTATTGGGCTATAAGATAGGTTAACTTAATCTAGCTAATGCAGGTGAGAAGAGGCAATTGCAGGTGAATGAGCTAGATGAATGGAGGTTGTAAGCTTATGATAATACTTGGATGTACAAGGAGTGAACCAAGAGATGGCATGATGCTCGGATTAAGCAGCGGAGAGAGTTTCGAGTTGGGGATCATGTATTACTTTACAATTCTAGACTTCAACTCTTCCCAGGTAAGTTAAAATCTCATTGGTCTGGTCCTTTTACTATTAAGAGAGTCTTTCCCTGTGGAACAATTGAGTTAACTCATCTTGAAAAGGGTGATTTTAAAGTTAATGGGCACAGGCTTAAGATATATCTCGGGGGAGATTTGAATGAGGTAGTGGAGATTGAGTATCTCTAAGAATTAGGATAAGTAATCGCCCTTAATGTCCAGCTAAGTCGACATGAAAGAAGTGCTAAGTGGGAGGCAACCCACCATTAATTGTTTGTGTTAAGTTTGGTATTAAAAAAAAAGAAAAAAAATGAATGACATGTTCATGGACATGGGCGTGTCATTGCACATGTCAATTGCTAAAATGACTCTGAGATCCAGTAGCTATGACACGTTCATGGACATGTGTGTGTCATTGAACGTGTCATTTCTTGTGAAAATCCGGTGGAGCAGTAGCCACGACACGCTTATAGACACTGGTATGTCCCTTCACGTGTCATTTAATTTGCAGAACTAATGAATGGTAGTAGCGATGACAAGCCCATTGACACACCCGTGTTAATGCCCGTGTAAATGCTATTTAGAAGTTCCCAATTACATTTTTAACTTCAAATTTACTATTTTTTCTCATTTTTATTCCATCTTCTCTCAAAATTCTTACTTTCCCTCAATTAAAATCACATACCAATCCTCTTAGAAGGGATTTTCGACCATCATCAAGTTTTTCTAAAGGGATTTGGGGGTGCGATTGTCTCTCCAACCTAAGATTTTCATTGACACTCGATAGGTTTGAACCCTAACTCTATATCTCTCATATTTTGACTATTATTTTTTGAAATTCTTTTAGATTCATTCATGGAATTGATAGTATTTCACATTTACTTTCTAAATTTTATATTAGATTGGTGTTTCGAGCAATGTTGACATGAGATTGGAATAATTGGGCAATGTTGGCTATGTACTTTCGTTTTCTTCATTGGATGACTGATGTGTTGGGTTCTTGAGTATATTCATCATTGCCTCTTGATTAATTAACTCATTTCAAATTTGTTTGGTGTTTGGATGGTGTGGCTTTGAATTGTTTTATAGGTTATGGGTCCACGCAAGCAACCCTCTGTTAGGAAAAGTACCACTTTTCCTGTCAAGAGAGCTAGAGGGGAAGGTAGTTCCTCTCAGCCAGCGGCATCTTCAACTGTCACCTTCAATTCTCATCACAAATGTCTTAGGTTCACCACTCCAGAGGAACGGAGTCGATTTGCACTTCTAGAGAATAAAAAATGGTCTCCTGCTCGAGTGATTGATTAGAATGCAATGGAAGTAGCAGGACTTGCTGAGGCGATTTGGGAGCTAATTAACCAGTTGGGTTGGGAGTAGTTGTTTGCAATTAATGAGATGGCATACAGGGAGTTGACATGGGAGTTCTATTGTACCTTTCAGTTTGACAAGCTAAGTTATCTATCTCTCAGCCAACTACGAAGTTCCGTCTAGGTGGCAAGGCATTTCAGTTGAGCATTAACCAGCTCGGAGTCCACCTAGGGCTCTATTCTACAGAAGAAGTGGAGACTATCGAGCATTATCAAGCAAAGGTAGACTTTCCAGAGTATACTATCATGCCAGCTCAGGTGTGGAAAGAGTTTGCTCTGAGCACAGGTAAATATGAGGCCAAGGTATCCAAGGCATCGAACTTCGTCTCTTTTCCTCATCAGGTAGTGCACAATCTACTGGCCTACACTATTGCAGCCCGACAGAGTAGCACTGGTGTCTTGGGATTATGAGATCTCTTCTTTCTGCATTGAATAGTGGGTCGAAAACGATGCAACATCGCCCATGCTCTCATACACTTCTTTTATGAGCAGTTGAAGGAGGGTTCAACTGGCTCTCTGTATGGTGGCATGTATGTCATGCGGTTGGCTCGAGCCTTAAATGTTTTCGATGGATGTCCTCCCATGACTATGGATGGGGTGCCTAAGCTACTGAGTATGGACACTCTGAAGCGATTAGATCTGACGAGGGTTTTCAAGCCAACACCTCCACCAGCCACTGACTTTCCTTTAGTTCCACTTGTTTCTATGCCTGATGTGCCTCAGCCTCCTTCGACTGACATTTTTGATCCATCCACCACTGCTGGTCCTTCTTCATCAGCTGGACATTCTGTTCCCCCAGTTGCTCCGATACCTCAGTACAGAGACTAGGGTCACTCCATCGGCCATGTTTAGGAGGATGACAGGAAACCTACAGATCTAGAGCGCCAGATTTGCAGAATTGAGAATAGGTTGGGGTGGATGGAGATTGATTAGAGGCACATGATGATTGCTCAGTATGAGATGTGGCAGTCTATGGAGCAACATCAGACCTCTGTTCAGGCGGCCCTTGAGTATGGGCAAGCACAACAGATATGGCTTCAAGATTCCCTATTAGAGTTTTGGAGATCTCAGGGGTTTGTCCCTATGCACCCACCACCTCCACCGTACTAGCCACCTCCAGTGGATGTCTCCGATGATAGTGATGAGGGAGACGATGATGAGTCAGCCGATTAGTCCTCTTTTTTTGACCCTTTCTGTTTTCTTTATGTTTATGTTTATTTTCTTTTATTTTATTTTGGATGACAATATTTGTTTCATTTTTCTTTTATTTCTCATTGCACATTAATTCCAGTAGAGTAGTCATGTAATTGTTGTGGGGAGATCTCTTGAGGAATGCATGACTCACCTACCAGTTCATTCTTCTTGAGTCATTTGGGTTGTTACCCATTGTGACTATTTCATGCATGGAATCCATAGTGTAGATCATATTGAGCATTTCATTTACTGCTGTGGTTTCATTTAGAAAAATTTATTAAAGATGAGCTCTAGTCACCCTAACAATGATAGGGACCCTGCTCCACCTCCCGTGAATGCCCCTCCTCTAGCCCTAACTCCTGAGCAAATTACGGCTTTTTATGCTGCTAGGAGAGCCCATCCCGCTCCAAATGAGTACACTTTCTCCCTTATGGAGATTGTGGCAATAAAGCAAGAAGCTATGGAGGCTGCAGCTGCAGACAATCTTGTCATATAGCCTGACCCACCAGCTGGAGCGAATAATGATCCCTCTAATGTGAAGCACAATAGAGGGAGACCTCGAAAAAGCAAATGAGGGGCCAATTTGTCCTAGTTTAGATTGTATTTTCTTTGATTATGTGTACTGCTAGTCCTTCTAGAATAAGCATATTTTATGTTTTTCTTGTATTTCTTTCTGATCTATGTCAAGGTATTTCCTTTTTGTTTTTGTGTTTTAGAAAGCACCCAGTTTTGTCGCACCTTTATTCCAGCAACCATTTTCAGGGAAGTATCTCTCATCTCCCTTATTTTTATTTTTCTTTGTCTCTCACACATTAGGGACAATGTTTTGCTTAAGTGTGGGTGAGGGGGTTTTGAAAATTTAATTTTGCACTTTGGACTGATTGTGAATTGTGACTTACCTAGTTAACATCAATGTTGATATAATACTTGGGAGTTGTGCTTATTTTCTTGACGTATGGTTTTCTGTGTGAATTTTGACTTGACTAACTTGGAAGATTTTGGGAAGTAAATGTTGGATATCGTTTGTAGTTGTGGGGTTTAAAGTGCATTATTCTTTTGAAGTGCTGTGAATTTGTGACTTTTGTTTCATTTTCAGTCTTTTAATTTGATCCTATTTCTTCTTTTTGTTAGCAATGATAGGGGTATTGCTTAATTGAAAAAAAAAAAAAAAACATATAACAACTCTATACTCCTCTAGCTAGTATGATTAGTAACTAGGAGCAGCCATGAACCCCATGGTTGTCTTTTATGTCAAACGGTGGTCCAGTTATAAGTATGCAAAAAACCACCCTAGGAGTTTTTGTTGAATATTCCAGAATTGAAACCGAGGGATGAGTTGTATGCGAATAATTAAGTTAAAGAATAATTTAAAATTGAGTTAAAAGAGAGCAATTACACCTATTTTAGCTAGCAAAATAAGTGGATGAGGTATCGATTGTTTTTCTTAAATCATTATGGTCATGAATTCACAGTATGGATTTGGGATTTCACATGGATGATCACATGCTTGGACTGATGTTTTGATTTACTAATTGAAATTTTACCTTACAAGTTAAGAAGGAATTTTTGCTTAAAATTATTACTGATAGAAAGCGAGTGTAACTTTGTGGTAAAATCTTAACTGTGATGTTGAATTGTTTGTCATGTGTTTAGATTAATTTGCTTGAGGACAAGCAAAAACTCAAGTGTGGGGGAATTTGATGAGCATAAAATTAGCTATATTTTATCTCCTGTTTTTAGAGCATTTTATTGTTAAATTGAGTTTAATCTATTTGTTCAAGTGCTTTTCAAACTAATTTTTAGGAATTCTTTGGATTTTAGAGCACCATGGTCAATTTATTTGGAATTAGGTGTTTTAGATCAAGGAACAGTGCCATTTCAAGACAATTTCCTATAATGACACGTCCAATGACACGAGCATGTCATTGAGTGTGTCATTTGCCTTGATTAAGCAGAGAAATAGTAGCGACGACACGCCCACTGACACGGCCGTGTCACTAGCCGTGTCCTTTCTGAAATTAAAGAAGAAAAATTATGTGCATCCAGTAGCGTCAACATGCCCAGCAACATGGCCGTGTCACTGGGTGTGTCAGGCTAAATTTTGGGATATAAAAACTGAATTTAGACAGAAGAAAGGGGGCGCTAAGATTCATAAAAGAACACGATTTTCTAGGTTAGGGAGAGTTTTTTGGCAGCGAGAACTAAAGGTGAAGATTGAAGTTTATCAAGTTTTAAGCTAAGAATAGAAGATCAAGTTTGGATCACTCTTCTTCCTCCATGGATTGTTTGATTATTCTATCTTTTATCTTTTACTCTTGTCATTTTCTCATTATGAACTAAATTCTTTATACCTGGATGGTTGATGAATCCTAGATTACGTTGTATGGATTGAATGGGTTTTAATCAATTAAATCATTCATTGGGATTGATTTATCTTTATGATTTATATTTGTTATGTCCAATTGTAAATTGCATGCTTGATAATTGGAATCAGTTTTCTTGCTAATTGTCTTGAGAAAGCTTAGCTAAAATTGATCACTCATAAAGGTTGAGAATTGATTGGGATGCTAGAGATAGATCTACAAAATTCTTTGGTTTATAGTTCCTTGATTTTAATGTTGATCCTATTTAGTTATAAATTGAGAAGAGATTCCTTTATAATACTTAGTAATTGGGGATTGAATTACTTGAGAGAGATTTCAATCTATCTTAGTGGAATGCCAATTCAATCCGATGTATGAGTTAAGTGAGTTCCATTCATGAAATACAATTAGGGTCTAGGAGGATTCAAACGTCTAGGTAACTTCTTCCATCAATTCTTCGTTTGTAATTCATTTACATTAGCTTAAGTAAAGTTTAAATTTAGGATAATTATCTTAATTCAATTATTATTCAACTTTTGATTAACTGAACAACAATTAACATTTGAGCTAGTACTTGAACCTTGTCTCTCCAGTGGAACGATAACTCACTCACTACTGTATTACTTGTGTGATCTGTACACTTGCAGAACATGCATCACGTGCTCTCTTTTCCACATATCCCAATCCCAATCTCTATCACAAAATCATCTAAACTATTATAAATAGAGGATTTTGAGATAGAGATTGGGACATGAGAAAGAGAGAGCACGAGAGATAGGATTTGGAGAGAGAGAGAGAGCTGAGAGTTTGAGAAAGAGAAGAAAGAAAAAAAAACTATGCAGTTTTTTTGCAGGTTTTTTTAGAGTAAATAAAAGCTAGAGCCAACACATTCTAGCACCTATGACAAACTCTACCCAATATCATTTCTGCTGCGGGGATTTAATTTTTATCACAGTGACTTTCATTTTTCTCTTCTCTATTTTATAATAATTTTTAATTTAAATTATTTTCTAGAATTTATTCTAGAACTTGTTCTCATTTATTTTCAATTACTTTTATACAATTTAATTTTTCATGATTTAATTTTGGATTTTTGTTGAATTAAATTTTATTTTCATTAATAATGTGAGTAGTTAAATTAATTTTTCTAGGATTTGGGTTTAGTTAATTAATTATTTATGTTTATATTTGTTTGATTGATTGGGTATTTTAATATTGAAATTTATAAATTAATTTAGTTATTAATGCTAGAAATTGCTTGATTACCAATTTATTGATTTCAGAATTTTTGAGTGAAGAAACAAGAGTTGAAACTCAGATTTGAACTATAAATTAATTGACATAAAGAACGTATTACTTAGAGATAAGGATACTCTTATGAGACAATTAAATTAATTACTAAAAAAGTTAATGAGTTTGCATTATTTTGTCTAATATCACAAGAGTAGAATTAGCAATAATGTAAATATTAGTGATCTACCTAGAGAGAGGATTTCACTTGATTTAGAGAAATTAGGTCTTGAACTCCAATGTCAATCGACCAATCTTGAAAAGCAAAAAATTAAGCGTAAATAGTTGATTAATGAACCCCAAATCCTAGACTTTTTGCATTTGATTAAATTTTCTAATTAATTGTTATTATTAGATTTTCATCTTTTAAATTACAATTTCCATAAAAAACATTGATTTTTCTAAATAATAGAGATAATCTAAGGAGTTGGTACTTAGCAACCCTTTCTCGCGGGATCGACATTCTACTCACAAACTGTATTACTTGGCACAACCTGTACACTTGCAGTAATCCCACAATAGAGGCTCCAACTTGAGTGTCTCTTGCGCAGCCAGTTTACCCAATTCAATATACCCATGTTCCTTGCAAGCACTAAGCAAAGCCCCCCACATGGAAATGCTAAAACTTTCATATCCTTTAGTGATCATATCATTCACCAGCTTCCAGGCTTTATTCAACTCGCTAGCCCGACAAAGTAAATCAACAACACAACTATAGTGCTTTGGACTAGGATTTAAGTTTAAGTCCTAAGTCATTGATTCAAAATACTCAATTCCAAGTTGCACTTGGCCAGTGTGACCACAAGCTGAGATAACTGCAACATATGCCACCTCATCTAGTCTGATCCCTTCTTTTAACATTTCGTTGAACAATCCAATCACCTTGATAAAATGCCCATTTCTACCACATACACCAAGCATTGAAGTCCACAAAACAATATCCCTATTTCTCTTTTCTTGTTGAAATCCTGCCAAATTGAAACTTGCAGAGCCTTCTTGACAAAACCACACTTGCCATACATTTTGTTGAAGAATGATTCAAAAATTAGTCCATCTAGACTTGGTCTTTGATTGTTGTAGATATTTTATCCTTAATTTTTTATTTTTAGTTAGCAAAATAAGTGGTGGCTATAATATCTTATATCAATTCAGATTTTTTAGTTTTTTGTTACTTTGTAAGCCTATATAAAGGCACTTCTAGTTCTAAAATAGCATGTGTTCAATGAGAATTATTGTTTTCTCTATCAATTTTTTAAACAATGTTATTGTTCTCTCTCTAAGAATCCAACATATGGTATCAGAGCTCTCCTTGTTCTTGAGGGACCTGTGAGATTGAGATTGTAAATACACAAAATGATATCTGAAAATTCTTTTATTGCAATGGCACCACCAATTTTTGATGGAACAAATTATCATGTATGGGCTGTTCAAATGGAAGTCTATCTTGATGCCAATGATTTGTTGGAAGCTATTGAGAAAGATTATGATGTTCCTTCTTTGCCCAACAATCCAACAGTTGCACAGATGAAAAATCATAAGGAAAGAAGGCTAAAAAAGTTGAAAGCAAGATCAACTTTGTTTGTAGGTGTCTCACCCACTATTTTCAACAGGATCATGACAAAGAAAATAGCTTATGAAATCTAGAATTTCTTAAAGCAAGAATATGAAGGAAATGAAAGGGTTAAAGGGATGCAAGTGCTGAATTTAATTCAGGAATTTGGGATGCAAAGAATGAAGGGATCAGAAATAATAAAGGACTACATAGATAAACTACTTAGCATTGCTAATAAAGTAAAATTTCTTGGTACTGATTTTTTTGATTTTAGAATTGTTTACAAAATTCTTGTAACAATTCCTGAAAATTTGAAGCTACGATTATTTCACTGGAAAATGCAAGAGATCTGTCGAGTATTATTTTGGCAAATTATTGAATGCGCTGCAAGCTCAAGAAATTAGAAGAGTAATTAGAGAAGAAGGAACAACAGAGAATGCCTTTTTAGCCAAGACATCAACAATGAGAAAAGGAAAATTTCCTCCATTTGGAATTTACAAGAAGACAAATCATGTAGAAAGTAAGTGTTGGCATAAAGGTAAACTCCAATGTTTCAATTGCAAGAAATTTGGATATGTGCAAAAAGATTGCAAGTCAAAAAATGAAGTTCAAGTGAATATGGCAAAAGAAGAGGTGGAATCTCTTTTCTAAAAAATTAGTTGTTGGTGAGAAGTGCACCAAAATTGGAGAGAAGTGCTCCAATATAATCAACATTTTGAAAGTGATGAGAAGTGCATCAATAATGGTGAGAAGTGCACCATGATATTTTGGAGAGAAGTGCTCCAATAATATAAATTGAATAATTTTTTAATCAAGGGAGAGTGTTGAAGAATGATTAAAAAATTGGTCCATCTAGAATTGGTCTTTGATTGTTGCAGATATTTTACCCTTAATTTTCTGTTTTTAGTTAGCAAAATAAGTGGTGGAGTAGTGGCTATAATATCTGATATCTGTTCAGATTTTTTAGTTTTTGTTACTTTGTAAGCCTATATAAAGGCACTTCCAGTACTGAAATAGCAGTATGTTCAATAAGAATTGTTGCTTTCTCTATCAATTTTTTAAACAATGTTATTGTTCTCGGTCTAAGAATCCAACACATTTCAATCAATGAACCCTGCAAATATACGTCATTTTCCACATCATAACTTGTACGGGTTAAATAAGCATGCACTTGCCTGCCGAATTCAATACCAGAAAGCCTTGCCAATGTCCTTATCATTGCTGACAATGTAAAATGATCATAATCCAAACTCAGAAAAGGCATCTTCCTTATCAATATAACTCCCTGATCCTATAACTTAGCCTCAACATAACCTGATAAAAGTGCATTTGCACAAACTGTGTTCTTCACAGGAATTTCATCAAATAACATAGCTGCATTACTAACAAACTGCAATTTTGCATAAAAATCGATCAAGGCACTACCTACAAATACACTAGATAACCAACCTGATTTCATCAAATGGGCATGTATCTGTTTACCAAAGTTTACATTTGGCATAGAAGATGAAGTTATCAAGGAACTACAGAAACCATAAGTATCTAGAGAAACACTGTCAAAATGCATGACAGAGCATGTTTTTAGTGCATATAAAGGAAACCCATTTCGACAAAAATCAGATAGTAGTAGAATGAAGGGTAATGGGTTTTTAGGATTTAAGAATTTGCAGCAGTTAGATAAGATTTGAAGATTGTTTTTGTTGAGGCATGTGGTGTAGGTAAAAATGAGTTTTCTGTGAATATCAAGAGAGATAAAGAGTAATCCTGTCCTGAGCTGGTGAGCATGGAGCTCCTTAATGGCTGTGAAATTCTTAGTTTGCCAAGAATGGCCAAGAAATTTAATATAAGAACCAAAGGGTTTGGTGAAATAGGAACTGAATTGGTCTGACATTAAAGAGCTTTAGGCGATTGATGCAGCAATTGTTTAATTCTTTTCTCGGCTATATTAGGGATTATCTGCTACAAATCAAGTCTGTTATTACAGTTGAGGAAAAAAAAAAATCATTGCGATATATAATTAAAAAATATTATAAAAACATTAACTTTTTTTATTTTTTTTAAATCAAAATATTATCTCTTCTTAAAACCTTTTATAATATTTAGCTTTATATGTAATATTTTCCTTAATGTTTTTGAAATTAATATACTTTGATTTTTAATATTCATTAATGATTATACACTTTAGTGTTAAGATCTGTGAATGAATTTTTCATAGATGAAGTTGTAGTTCCTATTCTAACCATACAAAATTATGATCAAATTGATTTTTCATATGGTCTTGGTTCAATTCAAGGCCTCGAAGCATTTTCACTTGGAAAATAATAGACAGTCTTTGCTTAGCAAGAACATTAAGAAAAAGAATAGCTACTTATATTTCTGATTGATGTATCCGCATAGAAAGAAATTATGAAAAATTATCAATTGGGTAATCTGTATAATTTTGCTTGGGTTAGTGCTTAATTGACCCAAACTTGCCCTCAAATAGACTTATTTTTATTTTTTTTTAGCTCAGATCCAAAAGATAGGTAATAAGTCCCATGGCTTTTTCACAACCAACTCCGAATATTTGGGTAAAAGAAATCCGAGCAAATTATAAATACGTTTGGTAAGTCGTAATGCTCTACCAAACATATCCTAAGAAATTTATTTACATGAGCTACACATCTCATCCAACTAAAAAATATTAAGGGAATAGCTTTGAGTGTCCTTTTCATCCAATCCAAAACTTGAGACAATATATCAGTGAATCTATCCTTTCCACTTACAAATTTCCCAACTAGTTCACTTTTGTCCAATGTGCAATTTCCATTCATGCTTGCAACCTAATACAACTGTACAGACAAACTACAAACTGAGGGAGGACAAAGTACTATGAAATTAACATGCAAAACAAGTACCGCTTGGTTTTATGAATTTGGTTTGAGATAACTAAAAAAGAATTAAAAATAAACAAATAAGTGATAAGACCTACTTCCCAAAAGAAACAAATCATTCAAGACTCAGAAGATGATCTCATTAAGATGCGGTATAGCTCTGCTCATTATCACAAAGTAGCCAAAAATAAGGAACAGGAAATTAAGATAAAAAAAATAACATACAAGTACTTCCAAGAACATAGGCATATATATCACAAAAACCTAATATAAGTAAAAGTATCATCAAAAGGACATCAATTATCCCATGATATAAGGTTAAATTCCTCTTGCTATTTATCAGAAACCAGCCTCATCATTATGATTTCCCGTTGCCACAATAACCTTCTTTTTTAGACTTCATGAGTTGTTTTTAGGCTTGTGGTTTCTCATATTCACAGCACACAATTTGCTTTTTCTTACCAATACCTTAGCTCATATTTAAACCCAAGTATATCCCATATCTCCTTAGCAGATTCGCAAGTACAGACCGTAGTGAATGATTTTTTATCCAAACCACAATATAAAATATGTATAGCCTTTGCATTCACCTGAATGAGTTTCATATCATGTTCATCCCATTCATCTGTATTTTTCTCTACATTTCTACCATCTACAATCTTTGTCGGTCGATAAGGTCCATTCTCAATGACCTTCCACAGGTCATAGTCCATAGCTTGGATGAAAACTCTCATCCTAGCTTTCCAATGATTATAGTTTGTACCATCAAAGAATGGTGGCCTTTCGAGGGATAGCCCTTGAGGAAAAGCGTTTCCTTCGGTGCTTGCCATTGATAACTTGTCACGCCTGTTCTTGCTAATTTTAGGAGGGCACAACGGATTCACTAGACCAGTAGACCACCCTGAACACTAGCTTGTGATTATTGATTGCTAAGCCTGTCAAAGGCATAGAAGATAAAATGTGTGAAAGAATTCAGTGAGCAGATAAAACATATATACGAAATTTATCTCACCACAACAGTCAACTAAATTAAGTTGTGTCTAAGATAAATATATTCCTGGGTACCTAATCGCGAGAAACTTGAATTCTATTAACACAATAATATTAAGTCAATATATCTATACTATATATAAAGTACATTCATATATTTTTATAAAATCTATAATTATTTTATGTCATCGTTCTAATTGTATTAAATATGCATGATTATATAACTTAGATAATATTTATAATGTATAATTATATTTTCATAGAATTTTTAAATTTTCATATGAAAATTTAACTTAACTTGAATTTAACAACTAAAGTTAATTTAATAATCAAGTTATATAAATATTTCTCCATGATAATCTTAAAAGTCGACCAATATTATTTCTACCTCATCATGTTTAATATTTGACAAGTTCTATATCGTTTTAATTGAAAACTTCACTTAATATAAAAATATATAATTTTATACTTCAATAATAAAAAATTGGTCATTAAATCTTTAATAAGAAAAAGTAAAAATTTATAATAAGTATTTACATCTTTAATGAGTTCTAATGAGACGTAATAGACTAATTTTAAAAATTTTAATTGACTAAAAAATACATTTATTATTATTGAAAACAGGAGGATAATATTTTTCTTTTTCTTTTTCTTTTTCTTTTTCTTTTTTCCTTTTCTTTTTCTTTTTCTCTTTTGCTTTTTCCTTTTTCTTCTTTTTTATTTTTTTACTTTTTAATAAAGTAAAATGGATAAAATTATGAATAAGTAATACCAAATTTAGTTATAATCTTAGTATTTTGAAATAAAAATTCATGGGAAATTCTAAAAGAAATTATTAGTCTAAAAAGAAATAATTTAGTATATGGGTTTGTTTAGGTAAAGAATTTAAAAGTATTTAATTGAATAAATCATATATGTTATTAGTAATTGTTTTACTTAATGGAAGTGCCCATTAAGTGACTTAGAATAAGAGGATAAAATTTATAATTTATAAACTTTTATTCTCATTTGTTTTATTCTCATTAACTTTCTCAAGTCATCATGGTTAATAAATTAATAATTACAATTTAAAATTTTAATTATCTAATTTAATTTAATTTAAATAAAGAAAAAATGAATTCAATTAAAATAAGAAAAGAACAAAATAATTGTTATTTACTATATCGTTAATTATATTTAATTTAAATAAAAAAAAATTTAATTAGAATAATTTATGTTTTTTAATGTTTTTCAAATATTAAGAAGTTAGAGAAATTTTTTGACTTTGATTATTCGAATAATTAATAAGTTAGAGAAATCTTATATTGACTTTCATTACGTAAATTATTATTTTGTCTCATTATAAATTTTAAAATTAGTTATTTTAACCATTAGTAATAATTTGTATGTATTCAAAAAAGAAATAATAATAGTTTATATAAATGAAATAAATTAGAATAATTTATGTTATTTCGAATATTAAGAAGTTAGAAAAATTTAAATGTAACTTTGATTGTTATAATATTAGCAAATTAGAGAAATTCTAATTTGACTTTAAGAAAATTCTTTTATATATTAGAAAAATTACTTTTAATTCTATAAGAAAATGCAGTAGAAAAAGAAGAAACATTAATCAAAAGTTCATTTAACTACAATGAGCAAAATCCTATAATTTTATTATCAAATATCAAAATTTCTATTTATTATAGTATGTTTTTCTAAAAAATCATTTGTTTTTTGTAATTCTATAAACACTTAAATTTATATAAAATTTTCGATGTGGAAGAGATTCTAGTTATGTCAAAATTGATAGTCAATTGAAAATCACTTATAACATAATGAATATTTTTAATTTTCAGTTTAATCAATCATATATATATATATATATATATATATATATATATATATATATATATATATATATATATATATATATATATATATATATATATATATATATATATATATATATATTATGTTTCTAAGTTTTCATTAGAGAGTCATATATCAATTTCTTTACTTTTTTTTTCTCTAACATATTCTTGAATATAAAAATATTATTTAAAATTGTAAGAAATGATTTATTTAGACATGCTTGACTCATCTTTTTTCAATATTGTTTGTGTATTACCTTTAAAAGTACATTCATATATTTTTATAGAATCTATAATAATTTTATATCATCATTCTAATTATATTAAACATACATGATTATACAATTTAGATAATATTTATTTTATATAATTATATTTTTTTTGAATTTTTTTATTTTTATATGAAAATTTAACTTAACTTGAACTCAACCACTAAAGTTAATTTAATAATCAAGTTATATAAATATTTTTTCATGATAATCTTAAAAGTCGACCAATATATTTTTGCCTTATCATGTTTAATATTTAAGAAGTTTTTTATCGTTTTAATTGAAAACTTCACTTAACATAAAAGTATATAATTTTATATTTCAGTAACAAAAAATTGATCATTAAATCTTTAATAAGAAAAAGTAAAAGTTTAAAATAAATATTTATATCTCTAATGAGTTTTAATGAGTTTTAATAGGCCAATTTTGAAAATTTTAATTAGCTAAAAAAATTTATTATTAGTGAAAATAGGAGAACAATATTTTTTGTCTTTTCTTTTTCTTTATCTTCTTTTTTTTTTTTTTAATAAAGCAAAATGGATAAAATTATGGATAAGTAATACCAAGTTTTATTATAAATTTAGTATTTTGAAATAAAAATTCAGGGAAAATTATAAAAGAAATTATTAGTCTAAAAGGTAATAATTTGGTATGTGGGTATGTCTATATAAAGAATTTAAAAATATTTAATTGAATAAATAATATAGGTTATTAGTAATTGTTTTACTTAATAGGAGTGTCTATTAAGTGATTTTGAATAAGATGATAAAATTTATAATTCATAAATTTTTATTCTCATTAGTTTTATTCTCGTTAACTTTTTTAAGTCATCATGGTAAATAAATTTAATAATTAATAATTACAATTTAATAATTTAATTATCTAATTTAATTTAATTTAAATAAAAAAGAATGAATTCAATTAGAATAAGAAAAAAATAAAATAATTATTATTTAATATATAGTTAATTATAATTAATTTAAATAAAAAAAGAATTTAATTAGAATAATTTATGTTTTTTAATGTTTTTCTAATATTAAAAAACTAGAGAAATTTTTTTAACTTTGATTTTTCAAATAATTAAAAAGTTAGAGAAATTCTAATTTGACTTTCATTGTGTAAATTATTATTTTGTCCTATTATAAATTTTAAAATTAATTATTTTCACCATTAGTAATAATTTGCATGTTTTCAAAAAAGAAATAATAATAGTTTGTATTAATGAATTAAATTAGAATAATTTTTATTTTTTTTATATTATTTCGAATATTAAAAAGTTAGAGAAATTCCAATATAATTTTGATTGTTCTAATATTAACAAAATAGATAAATTATAATTTGACTTTGAAAAAATTCTTTTGTATATTAGAGAAATTACTTTTGAATCTATGAGAAGATGCAGTAAAAAAAAATACATTAATTGAGAGTTTATTTAATAACAATAAGTAAAATCATATTATTTTATTATCAAATGTCAAAATTTATTTTTATAATGGTATGTTTTTTTAAAAAAAATTAATTTGTTTGCAGTTCTATAAACACTTAAATTTACTTAAAATTTGCAATGCGGAAGAGATTCAAAATGTATCAAAATTAGAAGTTGATTGAAAATCTCTTATAATATAATAAAAATTTTTAGTTTTCAGTTTAATTAATCATATATTTTTTCTCTAGCATATTCTTGAATATAAAAATATTATTTAAAATTGTAAGAAATGATTTATTTAGATATGATTGACTTATCTTCTTTCAATATTGTGTGTGTATTGCCTTTTAAAATACATTCATATATTTTTATAAAATCTATAATTATTTTATGTTATCATTCTAATTGTATTAAACATGTACGATTATAAAACTTACATAATATTTATTGTGTAAAATTATATTTTCATTAAATTATTAGAAATTTATATGAAAATTTAACTTAATTTGAATTCAACAACTGAAGTTAATTTAATAATCAAGTTATATTAATATTTCTCTTTGATAATCTTAAAAGTCGACCAATAATATTTCTACGCTATCATGTTTAATATTTGAGAAGTTTTATATTATTTTAATTGAAAATTTTACTTAACGTAAAAATATATAATTTTACATTTCAATAACAAAAAATTGGTCATTAAATCTTTAATAAAGAAAAGTAAAAGTTTAGAATAAGTATTTATACTTCTAATGAGTTCTAATGAGTCATAATAGATTAATTTCGAAAATTTTAATTGACTATAAAAGTATATTTATTATTCTTGAAAACAGGAGGATAATACTTTTTCTTTTCTTTTTCTCTTTCTCTTTCTGTTTTTTCTTTTTCTCTTTCTTCTTTTTTATTTTTTAATAAAGCAAAATGTATAAAATTACGAATAAGTAATACCAAGTTTTATTATAATCTTAGTATTTTGAAATAAAAATTCATGAGAAATTCTAAAAGAAATTATTAGTCTAAAAGGTAATAATTTGGTATATGGGTTTGTCTATGTAAATGAGTTCTAATGAGTCATAATAGATTAATTTCTAAAATTTTAATTGACTATAAAAGTACATTTATTATTCTTGAAAACAGGAGGATAATACTTTTTCTTTGCTTTTTCTCTTTCTCTTTTTTCTTTTTCTCTTTCTTCTTTTTTATTTTTTAATAAAGCAAAATGTATAAAATTACGAATAAGTAATACCAAGTTTTATTATAATCTTAGTATTTTGAAATAAAAATTCATGAGAAATTCTAAAAGAAATTATTAGTCTAAAAGGCAATAATTTGGTATATGGGTTTGTCTATGTAAAGAATTTAAAAGTATTTAATTGAATAAATAGTATAGATTTTTAGCAATTGTTTTACTTAATGGGAGTATCCTTTAAGTGACTTAGAATAAGATGATAAAATTTAAAATTCATAAATTTTTATTCTCATTAGTTTTATTATCATTAACTTTTTTAAGTTATTATGGTAAATAAATTTAATAATTAATAATTACAATTTAATAATTTAATTATCTAATTTAATTTAATTTAAATAAAGATATAATTCAATTAGAATAATGAAAGAATAAAATAATTATTAATTAATATATAGTTAATTATATTTAATTTAAATAAAAAAGAATTTAATTAGAATAATTTATGATTTTTAATATTTTTTGAATATTAAGATGTTAGAGAAATTTTTTTGACTTTGATTGTTCGAATAATTAATAAGTTAGAGAAATTTTAATTTGATTTTCATTTTGTAAATTATTATTTTGATCCGTTATAAATTTAAAATTAATTATTTTAACCATTAGTAATAATTTGTATATTTTTAAAAAAGAAATAATAATAGTTTATATAAATGAATTAAATTAGAATAATTTATGCTTTTTTTTTTTTATGTTGTTTTGAATATTAAGAAGTTAGTGAAATACCAATCTAACTTTGATTGTTTTAATATTAATAAATTAGAGAAATTCTATTTTGACTTTGAGAAAATTCTTTTGTATATTAGAAAAATTATTTTTGGTTCTATAAAAAGATGCAATAGAAAAATAAGATACACTAATTAAAACTTTATTTAACAACAATGAGCAAAATCCTATTATTTTATTATCAAATGTCAAAATTTCTATTTATAATGGTATGTTTTTCTAACAAAAAATCAATTTATTAGCAATTTTATAAACATTTAAATTTACTTAAAATTTTAGATGCGAAAGATATTCAAAATGTATCAAAATTAGAAGTCGATTGAAAATCACTTATAATATAATGAATATTTTCAGTTTTTAGTTTAATTAATCATATATATGTATGTTATGTTTTAAAGTTTTCACTAGAGAGTCATATATCAATTTTTTTACATTTTTTTTCTCTAATATAATCTTGAATATAAGAATATTATTTAAAATTATTAGAAATGATTTATTTAGATATGCTTGACTCATCTTTTTTCAATATTGTGTATGTATTGCCCTTTAAAGTACATTCATATATTTTTATAGAATCTATAATTATTTTATGTCATCATTCTAATTGTATTAAACATGCATGATTATACAATTTAGATAATATTTATTGTGTATAATTGTATTTTCATTGAATTTTTAGATATTCATATGAAAATTTAACTTAACTTGAATTTAACAACAAAAGTTAATTTAATAATCGAGTTATATAAATGTTTCTCCATGATAATCTTAAAAGTCGACCAATATTATTTTTGCCTCATCATATTTAATATTTGAGAAGTTTTATATCGTTTTAATTGAAAATTTCACATAACGTAAAAGTATATAATTTTATACTTCAGTAACAAAAAATTGGTTATTACATCTTTAATAAGGAAAAGTAAAGGTTTAGAATAAGTATTTATATTTCTAATGAATTCTAACGAGTCGTAATAAACTAATTTTGAAAATTTTAATTAACTAAAAAAATACATTTATTATTCTTGAAAACAGGAGGATAATATTTTTTTTTCTTTTTCTTTTTCATCTTTTTTATTTTTTTTATTTTTTTATTAAAGGAAAATGGATAAAATTATGAATAAGTAATATCAAGTTTTAACATAATGTTAGTATTTTGAATTAAAAATTCATGGGAATTCTAAGAGAAATTATTATTCTAAAAAGTAATAATTTGGTATATGGATTTGTCTATATAAAAAATTTAAAAGTATTTAATTGAATAAATAATATAGGTTATTAATAATTATTTTACTTAATGGGAGTTCCCATTAAGTGACTTGAAATAAGAGGATATAATTTATAATCTATAAACTTTTATTCTCATTTATTTTATTCTCATTAACTTTTTTAAGTCATCATGGTAAATAAATTTAATAATTAATAATTAAAATTTAATTATCTAATTTAATTTTAATTTAAATAAAAAAGAATAAATTCAATTAGAATAAGAAAATAAGAAAATAATAATTATTTAATATATAGTTAATTATATTTAATTTAAATAAAGAAGAATTTAATTAGAATAATTTATTTTTTTTTAATGTTTTTCATATATTAAGAAGTTAGAGGAATTTTTTTGACTTTGATTGTTCGAATAATTTATAAGTTAGGGAAATTCTACTTTGACTTTCATTATGTGAATTATTATTTTATCCCATCATAAATTTTAAAATTAGTTATTTTAACCATTAGTAATAATTTGTATGTTTTCGAAACGAAAATAATAATAGTTTGTATAAATGAATTAAATTAGAATAATTTATTTTTTTTATATTATTTCGAATATTAAGAAGTTAGAGAAATTCCAATATAACTTTGATTATTCTAATTTTATCAAATTAGATAAATTTTAATTTGACTTTGAGAAAATTCTTTTACACATTAGAAAAATTAGCTTTGGTTCTATAAGAAGATGCAATAGAAGAGAAAATACACTAATTGAGAGTTAATTTAACAACAATGAGTAGAATCCTATTATTTTATTATCAAATGTGCAAATTTCTATATATTATGGTATGTTTTTCTAAAAAAAAAAAAATAATTTATTTGCAATAATATAAATACTTAAATTTACTTAAAATTTTCAACGTGGAAGGAACTTAAGATGTATCAAAATTGGAAGTCGATTTAAAATCTCTTATAATGTAATAAACATTTTCAGTTTTAAGTTTAATTACTCATATATATATATATATATATATATATATATATATATATATATATATATATATATATATATATATATATATATATATATATATATATATATATATATATATATATTATGTTTTAAACTTTGCATTAGAAAGTCATATATCAATTTTTTTACTTTCTTTTCTCTAATATATTCTTGAATATAAGAATATTATTTTAAATTATAAGACATAATTTGTTTAGATATGTTTGATTTATTTTCTTTTAATATGGTGTGTGTATTGCCTTTTAAAATATATTAATATATCTTTATAGAATCTATAATTAGTTTATGTCATCATTCTAATTATATTAAATATGCACGATTATATGACTTAGATAATATTTATTATATATAATTATATTTTCGTTAAATTTTTAGATTTTCATATGAAAATTTAACTTAATTTGAATTCAACAATTAAAGTTAATTTGATAATCAAGCTATTGTAAGCAATCTCAGTAATGTTACATTTTCTTTTGTGCATGGGCCTGCGAATTTAGCTACTAATGCTTTAGCTAAAGTAGCTAATTCTATGACAGATTTTAGAATTTGGAAGGGGATATCTCCAAGCTGTGTAATTCCTTTTCTGAATGATTAATAAAGTTTGGATTTACCTTCAAAAAAAAAAATCAAGTTATATAAATATTTCTCCATGATAATCTTAAATGTAATTCCTTTTCTGAATGATTAATAAAGTTTGGATTTACCTTCAAAAAAAAAAATCAAGTTATATAAATATTTCTCCATGATAATCTTAAAAGTCGACCAATATTATTTCTGCCTCATCATGTTTAATATTTGATAAGTTTTATATTATTTTAATTTAACATTTTACTTAACATAAAAGTTTATAATTTTATACTTCAATAACTAAAAATTAGTCATTAAATCTTTAATAAGGAAAAGTAAAAGTTTAGAATAAATATTTATATTTCTAATGAGTTCTAACGAGTCGTAATAGATTAATTTTGAAAATTTTAATTGACTAAAAAAATACATTTATTATTCCTGAAAACAGGAGGATAATACTTTTTCTTTTTCTTTTTCTCTTTTCTCTTTTCTTTTTCCCCTTTTTTTATTTTTTTTATTTTTAATAAAGCAAAATGGATAAAATTTTGAATAATTAATACCTAGTTTTGTTATAATCTTTGTATTTTAAAATAAAAATTCATGAGAAATTTTAAAAGAAATTATTAGTCTAAAAGATAATAATTTGATATATGGATTTGTCTATACAAAAAATTTAAAAGTGTTTAATTGAATAAATAATATAGATTATTAGTAATTATTTACTTAATAGGAGTACCCATCAAGTGACTTGGAATAAGATGATATAATTTATAATCCATAAACTTTTATTTTCATTAGTTTTATTCTCATTAACTTTTTTAAGTCATCATGGTAAATAAATTTAATAATTAATAATTACAATTTAATAATTTAGTTATCTAATTTAATTTAATTTAAATAAAGAAAGAACGAATTCAATTTGAATAAGGAAAAAATAAAATAATTATTATTTAATATATAGTTAATTATATTTAATTTAAAAAAAGGAATTTAATTAGAATAATTTATGTTTTTTTAATGATTTTCGAATATTAAGAAGCTAGATAAATTCTTTTGACTTTGATTGTTTGAATAATTTATAAGTTAGAGAAATTCTAATTTGACTTTCATTGTCTAACTTATTATTTTGTGACATTATAAATTTTAAAATTAGTCATTTAAACCATTAGTAATAATTTGTATGTTTTTAAAAAAGAAATAATAATAATTTGTATAAATGAATTAAATAAGAATAATTTATGTTTTTTTTATGTTATTTCGAATATTAAGAAGCTAGCGAAATTCCAATATAACTTTGATTATTCTAATATTAACAAATTAGTGAAATTTTAATTTGATTTTGAGAAAATTCTTTTGTATATTAGAAAAATTGTTTTTGGTTTTATAAGAAGATGCACTAATTGATAGTTTATTTAACAATAATAAGCAAAATCCTATTATTTTATTATCAAATGTCAAAATTTCTATTTATAATGGTATGTTTTTCTTAAAAAAAAATCAATTTATTTGCAATTCTATAAACATTTAAATGTACTTACAATTTTAGATGCGGAAGAGATTCAAAAAGTATCAAAATTAGAAGTCGATTGAAAATCACTTGTAATACAACGAATATTTTCAGTTTTTAATTATATATATATATATATATATATATATATATATATATATATATATATATATATATATATATATATATATATATATATATATATATATATTCTTGAATGTAAGAATATTATTTAAAATTGTAAGAAATTATTTATTTAGATATGCTTGACTTATCTTCTTGCAATATTATGTGTGTATTGCATTTTAAAATGCATTTATATATTTTTCTAGAATTTATAATTATTTTATGTCATCATTCTAATTGTATTAAATGTCATACCCTTCTCGAAAATGCGACAGTCCTAAGGCAATGGTAGGTTTAAGACTACCATATATCCATATAACCCAATAATATCAACAAACTCTCTGAATCAACTTAAAAACCAGTTTCAATACATTCCATTGTAATTCAATTAATAAAATCAATATCTCCAATTTACTTTTAACTACTACGGAGTGCTTAGAGTAATAATATACTGAAACACAATAAGCAATTTAAATTATTACATAAAGAGCTTCTTGTAGAGGAAAGGAATAAAAGAGCTTAATCTTCTCTTTATCTAGCCTTCTATACTCTAGTACCTAGAAAAAATCTACAATGAAGAGGGGTGAGCTTTCAACTCAGTAAATTATGAAACATAACCATATCTAGGGGCTGATCAATGAATATATATATGTATATAACAAAATGGGTCAGAAACAATATATGTGCCTAGAAGAAATGGCACTAAAGAGACAAAACCGATCAATCAATTACAATCAATTAGGGCAGTAACTTCTCCCTTTCAATTACGTATGCTTGGCCAAGCATACACCTAGAGTATATATATAATCCTCTTTAGGTAGAACATTGATATATTTGACTTTATCAGTTAGGTCACCAGTGCACATGGCCTAATGGTATATCCCCTATTAGTAAGGCATTCTGTCATATATATTGTTAATGGCTTGGTTAATAGCTCAAAAGGAATAATAACAATAATTAGACCCAAGTGGTCTCTAAATAAATCAATAAATAATTAAATCTAAGTGGTCATTTAATAATCAATAATCAATTATACTCAAATGGTGTTTTGATAATCAATAAATGATATTTATCAATTATAATAGGTTAACAAAATAAAATGATAATTCAATGGTGAATAATAAAATGGATTCAAATGTTGATATCAATAATAACAATAGTTGTCAAGAAGCAACATAATTCAATTTTATTTAATAAGAATTTCAATAAATCATTTATGGTAGGTTACCATATATTGATATATTTTATAACTTACCTCTCTAAGAAAAAACTCCAATTAAATACCAATCACTGCAATCCAATTGAGATGTAACAAATTTCAGATTTACAACTTACAATAAAACTTTCGATTTAATTATTATCGATGTCTGTACTACAGATCTAAACTAATTACCTTAATAATCTTTATTTAAAATTAATATAAATATATTCTATCACTTAATCAAATAATTCTATTACATTTTAAGATAAGAAAAATCACTAGAAACAGGTTCGAAAATTTAGTCGTCACTTATTGGAGATTCACTGGAAAAACTATTTAACGTTGGATTTTGATGAAAATAGTATCAAAATCTTGTTATGAAGTGAGAATTCAGATTTTCTAACTATCTGTTCCTCATAGGAGGTTCGCTAGAAAAACTGTTTCGATTTGCCGTCTGTCACTAGATTCCGACCAAAATTTTAAGTTAGTCCAAAAATTACAAATGATATGCCAAATAAAAGCTGGGAAAATGAGGAGTCCAATGGTACTAAAATCATCAAAAACAAAAGTTGGGAAGTTGACATAATTTAGCTTAGAAGCTGCTAGTTGGTGACTGTTTTGATGGGGAGTGCAGCGGCTTCCAGTGGCAGATGGCAACGTTCTTGGTGGCGTTGTAAAGATCTCAGTTTTTTCTTTTTGATGGTATGGCATGTGAATAGTAACTATGATCGAAAGACAGCAGTCTGGCACTCGAAAGTCGGCTGCCCGTTGCTCTCTATGAGATAGATATATTTTTTTTCTCCTCTCTTTGCTGTCACAGACAGTAGCCCCCTCCCCCTTATAAAACAAATTTTTTTATAATAATAATAATAATAATAATAATAATAACAATAATTGTTAACTTAAGTTATTTCAAAACTTAGTTAATCTCTATTTTGATCTTGTCAATCAAATTGAAAGCTATCTAATGTTTGTTCAAGTGTTTGTTTTGCAGAATATATCATATTTATTGATTGAAATTGAAAGGAAATCAAAATCTTTCAAAGTATATTGGATTGCTTCTGAGTTGTGACCAAGATGATGAAATCACGATCGCGACTATGTAATCTCAACCAAGAAACTTAAGAAGCCAATTTGATCAATTTCACTCAGAGCGAATTGTGACCTTAGTCGCGACTGCGACCAAAGGCACGATCATGGATTCACGACCGCGAATTAGTAGTCACGATCGTGATATTCATACTAAAGTTCAAGACTACAACGGATAGTTGAAGAACAAACGAGAAGATGCCACGTGTGATCTAGCCATTGTGAATTATAAAGATCGCGATTGCGAAATGTTAGTCGTGACCACAAAAATGGAGTCGTGACCATGAAAAAGGCTTAGCGATCGCAACCCAACTCTGACAGTACATTTAATGCAAGATATTGTGGCTGTTGTGAGGATCCTTCTTGGTATCTCTTTGTAACAGGAATTTGGAGGGAAGAAGCCATAAATCCCCCCTCCAAAGACCCTTATAATTATCCAACAACTTTCATTTAAGCCAAACTCTTGTAATTTTAATTCTCAAAGCCTTTACCTTTTAATTGTTATTACTTGGTTATTGTAAGAGCATTGATAGCTCAAAGGGTTGAGTGTTAGCTTCGAAAACACATATTGTTGGGTTGAGAGTGAGCCATTAGAAAACTCTTATATAGGTTTGAGTGTAAGTTTAAGGGAAACACTTATAAAGGTTGTGTGTGAGCCATTAAAAACACATTGTAAGTTTGGAGTGAGCTTGAAACTCCTTGTAAGCATCATCTAGTAGTAGAATACCCAATTGAGATTGGGAAGTGGACATAGGGTTCGTTAATACTCAAACTACTATAAAATTGATTGTGCTCATTCTCTTTTCCTATCTCTTTCTATCTAATTTTTAATTTTTCACCAATTCAATCCCCTTCTTGATGCATAAGGGCAAATAATAATGATGATGCTAGGGACAACATCATTACTGTCTCCTCTTTTTCTTTTTCATTTTTTTCTTTCCGTTAGAGATATAATGATTATGTCTCTTTCTTTTTTTTTTTTCAACATCATTTTTGTTTTTTTTAAAATAACAATTATAATAAAATAATAATAATAATTTTCTTAAATTCAAAATAATAATTCTCAAAAATTAATAATAATAATATTTCACTAAAATAATTAATAATTATTGATACCAAATTTAAATTAACTTAATCAATAATTATTAAAAATAATAATTTTTAATAAAATTCAATAATAATTAATCACAATATTTTTGAATAATTAAATAATAACTAGGTATTAATTTTTTTAAATTAATTTGAAATTAACAAAACAATACCAATAAATAATATTTATCAATTAGCAACAATTAAATATTGCTTGAAATTTTTCTAATCAAAATATTTATTAAATTTAAATAAATAAATGCTCTAAAAATCTAATAGAAAAATAAATTTTCTAGAATATTATAATCTTTCCCCTTAAGAAAATTCGTCCACGAATTTTTTTTAACAGGGTAGTCAATCAATAATTGAAAATAGTAATTGAAATATCAATAATTCAATACTTTTAAATACAATATAATTTCAAATAGTTGAAAACAGAAAGGGGTACTTCTCTAACATATTATGCTCACTCTCCCAAGTACACTCTTCCATAGACTGATTTTTCCACAAAACCTTAACAATAAGGATCTCCTTATTATGAAATTTCTTAACTAATCTATCAACAATAGCTACAGGGACTTCCTCGTAAGACAAATCTTATTTAATAGCTAACTGTTGAGATTGCAGAACATGAGACGGATCAAAAACTTATCTACGAAGCATCGAAAATGAAACAGAGGATGAACATTATCCATACTAGGCGGTAATGCTAACCAATAAGAAACCTCTCTTACTCGATCTAGAATCTTAAAAGGACCGATGTATCTAGGAGAGAATTTATCTTTCTTACCAAATCTCATCACAACCTTCATTGGTGAGATCTTCAAAAATACATGATCACCGATAGCAAACTGTAAATCTCTCCTCTTTGGATCAGCGTAACTCTTTTGACTACTGAATGCTGTCTTCAATCTTTCCTTTATGAGAGGTATCTTCTCTAAAGTATACTGAATTAATTCAGGTCCTTCTATGAACTTCTCACTAATTTCATCCCAACATATAGGAGGTTTGCATTTTCATTAATAATGTGAGTAGTTAAATTAATTTTTCTAGGATTTGGGTTTAGTTAATTAATTATTTATGTTTATATTTGTTTGATTGATTGGGTATTTTAATATTGAAATTTATAAATTAATTTAGTTATTAATGCTAGAAATTGCTTGATTACCAATTTATTGATTTCAGAATTTTTGAGTGAAGAAACAAGAGTTGAAACTCAGATTTGAACTATAAATTAATTGACATAAAGAACGTATTACTTAGAGATAAGGATACTCTTATGAGACAATTAAATTAATTACTAAAAAAGTTAATGAGTTTGCATTATTTTGTCTAATATCACAAGAGTAGAATTAGCAATAATGTAAATATTAGTGATCTACCTAGAGAGAGGATTTCACTTGATTTAGAGAAATTAGGTCTTGAACTCCAATGTCAATCGACCAATCTTGAAAAGCAAAAAATTAAGCGTAAATAGTTGATTAATGAACCCCAAATCCTAGACTTTTTGCATTTGATTAAATTTTCTAATTAATTGTTATTATTAGATTTTCATCTTTTAAATTACAATTTCCATAAAAAACATTGATTTTTCTAAATAATAGAGATAATCTAAGGAGTTGGTACTTAGCAACCCTTTCTCGCGGGATCGACATTCTACTCACAAACTGTATTACTTGGCACAACCTGTACACTTGCAGTAATCCCACAATAGAGGCTCCAACTTGAGTGTCTCTTGCGCAGCCAGTTTACCCAATTCAATATACCCATGTTCCTTGCAAGCTCTAAGCAAAGCCCCCCACATGGAAATGCTAAAACTTTCATATCCTTTAGTGATCATATCATTCACCAGCTTCCAGGCTTTATTCAACTCGCTAGCCCGACAAAGTAAATCAACAACACAACTATAGTGCTTTGGACTAGGATTTAAGTTTAAGTCCTAAGTCATTGATTCAAAATACTCAATTCCAAGTTGCACTTGGCCAGTGTGACCACAAGCTGAGATAACTGCAACATATGCCACCTCATCTAGTCTGATCCCTTCTTTTAACATTTCGTTGAACAATCCAATCACCTTGATAAAATGCCCATTTCTACCACATACACCAAGCATTGAAGTCCACAAAACAATATCCCTATTTCTCTTTTCTTGTTGAAATCCTGCCAAATTGAAACTTGCAGAGCCTTCTTGACAAAACCACACTTGCCATACATTTTGTTGAAGAATGATTCAAAAATTAGTCCATCTAGACTTGGTCTTTGATTGTTGTAGATATTTTATCCTTAATTTTTTATTTTTAGTTAGCAAAATAAGTGGTGGCTATAATATCTTATATCAATTCAGATTTTTTAGTTTTTTGTTACTTTGTAAGCCTATATAAAGGCACTTCTAGTTCTAAAATAGCATGTGTTCAATGAGAATTATTGTTTTCTCTATCAATTTTTTAAACAATGTTATTGTTCTCTCTCTAAGAATCCAACATATGGTATCAGAGCTCTCCTTGTTCTTGAGGGACCTGTGAGATTGAGATTGTAAATACACAAAATGATATCTGAAAATTCTTTTATTGCAATGGCACCACCAATTTTTGATGGAACAAATTATCATGTATGGGCTGTTCAAATGGAAGTCTATCTTGATGCCAATGATTTGTTGGAAGCTATTGAGAAAGATTATGATGTTCCTTCTTTGCCCAACAATCCAACAGTTGCACAGATGAAAAATCATAAGGAAAGAAGGCTAAAAAAGTTGAAAGCAAGATCAACTTTGTTTGTAGGTGTCTCACCCACTATTTTCAACAGGATCATGACAAAGAAAATAGCTTATGAAATCTAGAATTTCTTAAAGCAAGAATATGAAGGAAATGAAAGGGTTAAAGGGATGCAAGTGCTGAATTTAATTCAGGAATTTGGGATGCAAAGAATGAAGGGATCAGAAATAATAAAGGACTACATAGATAAACTACTTAGCATTGCTAATAAAGTAAAATTTCTTGGTACTGATTTTTTTGATTTTAGAATTGTTTACAAAATTCTTGTAACAATTCCTGAAAATTTGAAGCTACGATTATTTCACTGGAAAATGCAAGAGATCTGTCGAGTATTATTTTGGCAAATTATTGAATGCGCTGCAAGCTCAAGAAATTAGAAGAGTAATTAGAGAAGAAGGAACAACAGAGAATGCCTTTTTAGCCAAGACATCAACAATGAGAAAAGGAAAATTTCCTCCATTTGGAATTTACAAGAAGACAAATCATGTAGAAAGTAAGTGTTGGCATAAAGGTAAACTCCAATGTTTCAATTGCAAGAAATTTGGATATGTGCAAAAAGATTGCAAGTCAAAAAATGAAGTTCAAGTGAATATGGCAAAAGAAGAGGTGGAATCTCTTTTCTAAAAAATTAGTTGTTGGTGAGAAGTGCACCAAAATTGGAGAGAAGTGCTCCAATATAATCAACATTTTGAAAGTGATGAGAAGTGCATCAATAATGGTGAGAAGTGCACCATGATATTTTGGAGAGAAGTGCTCCAATAATATAAATTGAATAATTTTTTAATCAAGGGAGAGTGTTGAAGAATGATTAAAAAATTGGTCCATCTAGAATTGGTCTTTGATTGTTGCAGATATTTTACCCTTAATTTTCTGTTTTTAGTTAGCAAAATAAGTGGTGGAGTAGTGGCTATAATATCTGATATCTGTTCAGATTTTTTAGTTTTTGTTACTTTGTAAGCCTATATAAAGGCACTTCCAGTACTGAAATAGCAGTATGTTCAATAAGAATTGTTGCTTTCTCTATCAATTTTTTAAACAATGTTATTGTTCTCGGTCTAAGAATCCAACACATTTCAATCAATGAACCCTGCAAATATACGTCATTTTCCACATCATAACTTGTACGGGTTAAATAAGCATGCACTTGCCTGCCGAATTCAATACCAGAAAGCCTTGCCAATGTCCTTATCATTGCTGACAATGTAAAATGATCATAATCCAAACTCAGAAAAGGCATCTTCCTTATCAATATAACTCCCTGATCCTATAACTTAGCCTCAACATAACCTGATAAAAGTGCATTTGCACAAACTGTGTTCTTCACAGGAATTTCATCAAATAACATAGCTGCATTACTAACAAACTGCAATTTTGCATAAAAATCGATCAAGGCACTACCTACAAATACACTAGATAACCAACCTGATTTCATCAAATGGGCATGTATCTGTTTACCAAAGTTTACATTTGGCATAGAAGATGAAGTTATCAAGGAACTACAGAAACCATAAGTATCTAGAGAAACACTGTCAAAATGCATGACAGAGCATGTTTTTAGTGCATATAAAGGAAACCCATTTCGACAAAAATCAGATAGTAGTAGAATGAAGGGTAATGGGTTTTTAGGATTTAAGAATTTGCAGCAGTTAGATAAGATTTGAAGATTGTTTTTGTTGAGGCATGTGGTGTAGGTAAAAATGAGTTTTCTGTGAATATCAAGAGAGATAAAGAGTAATCCTGTCCTGAGCTGGTGAGCATGGAGCTCCTTAATGGCTGTGAAATTCTTAGTTTGCCAAGAATGGCCAAGAAATTTAATATAAGAACCAAAGGGTTTGGTGAAATAGGAACTGAATTGGTCTGACATTAAAGAGCTTTAGGCGATTGATGCAGCAATTGTTTAATTCTTTTCTCGGCTATATTAGGGATTATCTGCTACAAATCAAGTCTGTTATTACAGTTGAGGAAAAAAAAAAATCATTGCGATATATAATTAAAAAATATTATAAAAACATTAACTTTTTTTATTTTTTTTAAATCAAAATATTATCTCTTCTTAAAACCTTTTATAATATTTAGCTTTATATGTAATATTTTCCTTAATGTTTTTGAAATTAATATACTTTGATTTTTAATATTCATTAATGATTATACACTTTAGTGTTAAGATCTGTGAATGAATTTTTCATAGATGAAGTTGTAGTTCCTATTCTAACCATACAAAATTATGATCAAATTGATTTTTCATATGGTCTTGGTTCAATTCAAGGCCTCGAAGCATTTTCACTTGGAAAATAATAGACAGTCTTTGCTTAGCAAGAACATTAAGAAAAAGAATAGCTACTTATATTTCTGATTGATGTATCCGCATAGAAAGAAATTATGAAAAATTATCAATTGGGTAATCTGTATAATTTTGCTTGGGTTAGTGCTTAATTGACCCAAACTTGCCCTCAAATAGACTTATTTTTATTTTTTTTTAGCTCAGATCCAAAAGATAGGTAATAAGTCCCATGGCTTTTTCACAACCAACTCCGAATATTTGGGTAAAAGAAATCCGAGCAAATTATAAATACGTTTGGTAAGTCGTAATGCTCTACCAAACATATCCTAAGAAATTTATTTACATGAGCTACACATCTCATCCAACTAAAAAATATTAAGGGAATAGCTTTGAGTGTCCTTTTCATCCAATCCAAAACTTGAGACAATATATCAGTGAATCTATCCTTTCCACTTACAAATTTCCCAACTAGTTCACTTTTGTCCAATGTGCAATTTCCATTCATGCTTGCAACCTAATACAACTGTACAGACAAACTACAAACTGAGGGAGGACAAAGTACTATGAAATTAACATGCAAAACAAGTACCGCTTGGTTTTATGAATTTGGTTTGAGATAACTAAAAAAGAATTAAAAATAAACAAATAAGTGATAAGACCTACTTCCCAAAAGAAACAAATCATTCAAGACTCAGAAGATGATCTCATTAAGATGCGGTATAGCTCTGCTCATTATCACAAAGTAGCCAAAAATAAGGAACAGGAAATTAAGATAAAAAAAATAACATACAAGTACTTCCAAGAACATAGGCATATATATCACAAAAACCTAATATAAGTAAAAGTATCATCAAAAGGACATCAATTATCCCATGATATAAGGTTAAATTCCTCTTGCTATTTATCAGAAACCAGCCTCATCATTATGATTTCCCGTTGCCACAATAACCTTCTTTTTTAGACTTCATGAGTTGTTTTTAGGCTTGTGGTTTCTCATATTCACAGCACACAATTTGCTTTTTCTTACCAATACCTTAGCTCATATTTAAACCCAAGTATATCCCATATCTCCTTAGCAGATTCGCAAGTACAGACCGTAGTGAATGATTTTTTATCCAAACCACAATATAAAATATGTATAGCCTTTGCATTCACCTGAATGAGTTTCATATCATGTTCATCCCATTCATCTGTATTTTTCTCTACATTTCTACCATCTACAATCTTTGTCGGTCGATAAGGTCCATTCTCAATGACCTTCCACAGGTCATAGTCCATAGCTTGGATGAAAACTCTCATCCTAGCTTTCCAATGATTATAGTTTGTACCATCAAAGAATGGTGGCCTTTCGAGGGATAGCCCTTGAGGAAAAGCGTTTCCTTCGGTGCTTGCCATTGATAACTTGTCACGCCTGTTCTTGCTAATTTTAGGAGGGCACAACGGATTCACTAGACCAGTAGACCACCCTGAACACTAGCTTGTGATTATTGATTGCTAAGCCTGTCAAAGGCATAGAAGATAAAATGTGTGAAAGAATTCAGTGAGCAGATAAAACATATATACGAAATTTATCTCACCACAACAGTCAACTAAATTAAGTTGTGTCTAAGATAAATATATTCCTGGGTACCTAATCGCGAGAAACTTGAATTCTATTAACACAATAATATTAAGTCAATATATCTATACTATATATAAAGTACATTCATATATTTTTATAAAATCTATAATTATTTTATGTCATCGTTCTAATTGTATTAAATATGCATGATTATATAACTTAGATAATATTTATAATGTATAATTATATTTTCATAGAATTTTTAAATTTTCATATGAAAATTTAACTTAACTTGAATTTAACAACTAAAGTTAATTTAATAATCAAGTTATATAAATATTTCTCCATGATAATCTTAAAAGTCGACCAATATTATTTCTACCTCATCATGTTTAATATTTGACAAGTTCTATATCGTTTTAATTGAAAACTTCACTTAATATAAAAATATATAATTTTATACTTCAATAATAAAAAATTGGTCATTAAATCTTTAATAAGAAAAAGTAAAAATTTATAATAAGTATTTACATCTTTAATGAGTTCTAATGAGACGTAATAGACTAATTTTAAAAATTTTAATTGACTAAAAAATACATTTATTATTATTGAAAACAGGAGGATAATATTTTTCTTTTTCTTTTTCTTTTTCTTTTTCTTTTTTCCTTTTCTTTTTCTTTTTCTCTTTTGCTTTTTCCTTTTTCTTCTTTTTTATTTTTTTACTTTTTAATAAAGTAAAATGGATAAAATTATGAATAAGTAATACCAAATTTAGTTATAATCTTAGTATTTTGAAATAAAAATTCATGGGAAATTCTAAAAGAAATTATTAGTCTAAAAAGAAATAATTTAGTATATGGGTTTGTTTAGGTAAAGAATTTAAAAGTATTTAATTGAATAAATCATATATGTTATTAGTAATTGTTTTACTTAATGGAAGTGCCCATTAAGTGACTTAGAATAAGAGGATAAAATTTATAATTTATAAACTTTTATTCTCATTTGTTTTATTCTCATTAACTTTCTCAAGTCATCATGGTTAATAAATTAATAATTACAATTTAAAATTTTAATTATCTAATTTAATTTAATTTAAATAAAGAAAAAATGAATTCAATTAAAATAAGAAAAGAACAAAATAATTGTTATTTACTATATCGTTAATTATATTTAATTTAAATAAAAAAAAATTTAATTAGAATAATTTATGTTTTTTAATGTTTTTCAAATATTAAGAAGTTAGAGAAATTTTTTGACTTTGATTATTCGAATAATTAATAAGTTAGAGAAATCTTATATTGACTTTCATTACGTAAATTATTATTTTGTCTCATTATAAATTTTAAAATTAGTTATTTTAACCATTAGTAATAATTTGTATGTATTCAAAAAAGAAATAATAATAGTTTATATAAATGAAATAAATTAGAATAATTTATGTTATTTCGAATATTAAGAAGTTAGAAAAATTTAAATGTAACTTTGATTGTTATAATATTAGCAAATTAGAGAAATTCTAATTTGACTTTAAGAAAATTCTTTTATATATTAGAAAAATTACTTTTAATTCTATAAGAAAATGCAGTAGAAAAAGAAGAAACATTAATCAAAAGTTCATTTAACTACAATGAGCAAAATCCTATAATTTTATTATCAAATATCAAAATTTCTATTTATTATAGTATGTTTTTCTAAAAAATCATTTGTTTTTTGTAATTCTATAAACACTTAAATTTATATAAAATTTTCGATGTGGAAGAGATTCTAGTTATGTCAAAATTGATAGTCAATTGAAAATCACTTATAACATAATGAATATTTTTAATTTTCAGTTTAATCAATCATATATATATATATATATATATATATATATATATATATATATATATATATATATATATATATATATATATATATATATATATATATATATATATTATGTTTCTAAGTTTTCATTAGAGAGTCATATATCAATTTCTTTACTTTTTTTTTCTCTAACATATTCTTGAATATAAAAATATTATTTAAAATTGTAAGAAATGATTTATTTAGACATGCTTGACTCATCTTTTTTCAATATTGTTTGTGTATTACCTTTAAAAGTACATTCATATATTTTTATAGAATCTATAATAATTTTATATCATCATTCTAATTATATTAAACATACATGATTATACAATTTAGATAATATTTATTTTATATAATTATATTTTTTTTGAATTTTTTTATTTTTATATGAAAATTTAACTTAACTTGAACTCAACCACTAAAGTTAATTTAATAATCAAGTTATATAAATATTTTTTCATGATAATCTTAAAAGTCGACCAATATATTTTTGCCTTATCATGTTTAATATTTAAGAAGTTTTTTATCGTTTTAATTGAAAACTTCACTTAACATAAAAGTATATAATTTTATATTTCAGTAACAAAAAATTGATCATTAAATCTTTAATAAGAAAAAGTAAAAGTTTAAAATAAATATTTATATCTCTAATGAGTTTTAATGAGTTTTAATAGGCCAATTTTGAAAATTTTAATTAGCTAAAAAAATTTATTATTAGTGAAAATAGGAGAACAATATTTTTTGTCTTTTCTTTTTCTTTATCTTCTTTTTTTTTTTTTTAATAAAGCAAAATGGATAAAATTATGGATAAGTAATACCAAGTTTTATTATAAATTTAGTATTTTGAAATAAAAATTCAGGGAAAATTATAAAAGAAATTATTAGTCTAAAAGGTAATAATTTGGTATGTGGGTATGTCTATATAAAGAATTTAAAAATATTTAATTGAATAAATAATATAGGTTATTAGTAATTGTTTTACTTAATAGGAGTGTCTATTAAGTGATTTTGAATAAGATGATAAAATTTATAATTCATAAATTTTTATTCTCATTAGTTTTATTCTCGTTAACTTTTTTAAGTCATCATGGTAAATAAATTTAATAATTAATAATTACAATTTAATAATTTAATTATCTAATTTAATTTAATTTAAATAAAAAAGAATGAATTCAATTAGAATAAGAAAAAATAAAATAATTATTATTTAATATATAGTTAATTATAATTAATTTAAATAAAAAAAGAATTTAATTAGAATAATTTATGTTTTTTAATGTTTTTCTAATATTAAAAAACTAGAGAAATTTTTTTAACTTTGATTTTTCAAATAATTAAAAAGTTAGAGAAATTCTAATTTGACTTTCATTGTGTAAATTATTATTTTGTCCTATTATAAATTTTAAAATTAATTATTTTCACCATTAGTAATAATTTGCATGTTTTCAAAAAAGAAATAATAATAGTTTGTATTAATGAATTAAATTAGAATAATTTTTATTTTTTTTATATTATTTCGAATATTAAAAAGTTAGAGAAATTCCAATATAATTTTGATTGTTCTAATATTAACAAAATAGATAAATTATAATTTGACTTTGAAAAAATTCTTTTGTATATTAGAGAAATTACTTTTGAATCTATGAGAAGATGCAGTAAAAAAAAATACATTAATTGAGAGTTTATTTAATAACAATAAGTAAAATCATATTATTTTATTATCAAATGTCAAAATTTATTTTTATAATGGTATGTTTTTTTAAAAAAAATTAATTTGTTTGCAGTTCTATAAACACTTAAATTTACTTAAAATTTGCAATGCGGAAGAGATTCAAAATGTATCAAAATTAGAAGTTGATTGAAAATCTCTTATAATATAATAAAAATTTTTAGTTTTCAGTTTAATTAATCATATATTTTTTCTCTAGCATATTCTTGAATATAAAAATATTATTTAAAATTGTAAGAAATGATTTATTTAGATATGATTGACTTATCTTCTTTCAATATTGTGTGTGTATTGCCTTTTAAAATACATTCATATATTTTTATAAAATCTATAATTATTTTATGTTATCATTCTAATTGTATTAAACATGTACGATTATAAAACTTACATAATATTTATTGTGTAAAATTATATTTTCATTAAATTATTAGAAATTTATATGAAAATTTAACTTAATTTGAATTCAACAACTGAAGTTAATTTAATAATCAAGTTATATTAATATTTCTCTTTGATAATCTTAAAAGTCGACCAATAATATTTCTACGCTATCATGTTTAATATTTGAGAAGTTTTATATTATTTTAATTGAAAATTTTACTTAACGTAAAAATATATAATTTTACATTTCAATAACAAAAAATTGGTCATTAAATCTTTAATAAAGAAAAGTAAAAGTTTAGAATAAGTATTTATACTTCTAATGAGTTCTAATGAGTCATAATAGATTAATTTCGAAAATTTTAATTGACTATAAAAGTATATTTATTATTCTTGAAAACAGGAGGATAATACTTTTTCTTTTCTTTTTCTCTTTCTGTTTTTTCTTTTTCTCTTTCTTCTTTTTTATTTTTTAATAAAGCAAAATGTATAAAATTACGAATAAGTAATACCAAGTTTTATTATAATCTTAGTATTTTGAAATAAAAATTCATGAGAAATTCTAAAAGAAATTATTAGTCTAAAAGGTAATAATTTGGTATATGGGTTTGTCTATGTAAATGAGTTCTAATGAGTCATAATAGATTAATTTCTAAAATTTTAATTGACTATAAAAGTACATTTATTATTCTTGAAAACAGGAGGATAATACTTTTTCTTTGCTTTTTCTCTTTCTCTTTTTTCTTTTTCTCTTTCTTCTTTTTTATTTTTTAATAAAGCAAAATGTATAAAATTACGAATAAGTAATACCAAGTTTTATTATAATCTTAGTATTTTGAAATAAAAATTCATGAGAAATTCTAAAAGAAATTATTAGTCTAAAAGGCAATAATTTGGTATATGGGTTTGTCTATGTAAAGAATTTAAAAGTATTTAATTGAATAAATAGTATAGATTTTTAGCAATTGTTTTACTTAATGGGAGTATCCTTTAAGTGACTTAGAATAAGATGATAAAATTTAAAATTCATAAATTTTTATTCTCATTAGTTTTATTATCATTAACTTTTTTAAGTTATTATGGTAAATAAATTTAATAATTAATAATTACAATTTAATAATTTAATTATCTAATTTAATTTAATTTAAATAAAGATATAATTCAATTAGAATAATGAAAGAATAAAATAATTATTAATTAATATATAGTTAATTATATTTAATTTAAATAAAAAAGAATTTAATTAGAATAATTTATGATTTTTAATATTTTTTGAATATTAAGATGTTAGAGAAATTTTTTTGACTTTGATTGTTCGAATAATTAATAAGTTAGAGAAATTTTAATTTGATTTTCATTTTGTAAATTATTATTTTGATCCGTTATAAATTTAAAATTAATTATTTTAACCATTAGTAATAATTTGTATATTTTTAAAAAAGAAATAATAATAGTTTATATAAATGAATTAAATTAGAATAATTTATGCTTTTTTTTTTTATGTTGTTTTGAATATTAAGAAGTTAGTGAAATACCAATCTAACTTTGATTGTTTTAATATTAATAAATTAGAGAAATTCTATTTTGACTTTGAGAAAATTCTTTTGTATATTAGAAAAATTATTTTTGGTTCTATAAAAAGATGCAATAGAAAAATAAGATACACTAATTAAAACTTTATTTAACAACAATGAGCAAAATCCTATTATTTTATTATCAAATGTCAAAATTTCTATTTATAATGGTATGTTTTTCTAACAAAAAATCAATTTATTAGCAATTTTATAAACATTTAAATTTACTTAAAATTTTAGATGCGAAAGATATTCAAAATGTATCAAAATTAGAAGTCGATTGAAAATCACTTATAATATAATGAATATTTTCAGTTTTTAGTTTAATTAATCATATATATGTATGTTATGTTTTAAAGTTTTCACTAGAGAGTCATATATCAATTTTTTTACATTTTTTTTCTCTAATATAATCTTGAATATAAGAATATTATTTAAAATTATTAGAAATGATTTATTTAGATATGCTTGACTCATCTTTTTTCAATATTGTGTATGTATTGCCCTTTAAAGTACATTCATATATTTTTATAGAATCTATAATTATTTTATGTCATCATTCTAATTGTATTAAACATGCATGATTATACAATTTAGATAATATTTATTGTGTATAATTGTATTTTCATTGAATTTTTAGATATTCATATGAAAATTTAACTTAACTTGAATTTAACAACAAAAGTTAATTTAATAATCGAGTTATATAAATGTTTCTCCATGATAATCTTAAAAGTCGACCAATATTATTTTTGCCTCATCATATTTAATATTTGAGAAGTTTTATATCGTTTTAATTGAAAATTTCACATAACGTAAAAGTATATAATTTTATACTTCAGTAACAAAAAATTGGTTATTACATCTTTAATAAGGAAAAGTAAAGGTTTAGAATAAGTATTTATATTTCTAATGAATTCTAACGAGTCGTAATAAACTAATTTTGAAAATTTTAATTAACTAAAAAAATACATTTATTATTCTTGAAAACAGGAGGATAATATTTTTTTTTCTTTTTCTTTTTCATCTTTTTTATTTTTTTTATTTTTTTATTAAAGGAAAATGGATAAAATTATGAATAAGTAATATCAAGTTTTAACATAATGTTAGTATTTTGAATTAAAAATTCATGGGAATTCTAAGAGAAATTATTATTCTAAAAAGTAATAATTTGGTATATGGATTTGTCTATATAAAAAATTTAAAAGTATTTAATTGAATAAATAATATAGGTTATTAATAATTATTTTACTTAATGGGAGTTCCCATTAAGTGACTTGAAATAAGAGGATATAATTTATAATCTATAAACTTTTATTCTCATTTATTTTATTCTCATTAACTTTTTTAAGTCATCATGGTAAATAAATTTAATAATTAATAATTAAAATTTAATTATCTAATTTAATTTTAATTTAAATAAAAAAGAATAAATTCAATTAGAATAAGAAAATAAGAAAATAATAATTATTTAATATATAGTTAATTATATTTAATTTAAATAAAGAAGAATTTAATTAGAATAATTTATTTTTTTTAATGTTTTTCATATATTAAGAAGTTAGAGGAATTTTTTTGACTTTGATTGTTCGAATAATTTATAAGTTAGGGAAATTCTACTTTGACTTTCATTATGTGAATTATTATTTTATCCCATCATAAATTTTAAAATTAGTTATTTTAACCATTAGTAATAATTTGTATGTTTTCGAAACGAAAATAATAATAGTTTGTATAAATGAATTAAATTAGAATAATTTATTTTTTTTATATTATTTCGAATATTAAGAAGTTAGAGAAATTCCAATATAACTTTGATTATTCTAATTTTATCAAATTAGATAAATTTTAATTTGACTTTGAGAAAATTCTTTTACACATTAGAAAAATTAGCTTTGGTTCTATAAGAAGATGCAATAGAAGAGAAAATACACTAATTGAGAGTTAATTTAACAACAATGAGTAGAATCCTATTATTTTATTATCAAATGTGCAAATTTCTATATATTATGGTATGTTTTTCTAAAAAAAAAAAAATAATTTATTTGCAATAATATAAATACTTAAATTTACTTAAAATTTTCAACGTGGAAGGAACTTAAGATGTATCAAAATTGGAAGTCGATTTAAAATCTCTTATAATGTAATAAACATTTTCAGTTTTAAGTTTAATTACTCATATATATATATATATATATATATATATATATATATATATATATATATATATATATATATATATATATATATATATATATATATATATATATATATATATATATATATATATATATATATATATATATATATATATTATGTTTTAAACTTTGCATTAGAAAGTCATATATCAATTTTTTTACTTTCTTTTCTCTAATATATTCTTGAATATAAGAATATTATTTTAAATTATAAGACATAATTTGTTTAGATATGTTTGATTTATTTTCTTTTAATATGGTGTGTGTATTGCCTTTTAAAATATATTAATATATCTTTATAGAATCTATAATTAGTTTATGTCATCATTCTAATTATATTAAATATGCACGATTATATGACTTAGATAATATTTATTATATATAATTATATTTTCGTTAAATTTTTAGATTTTCATATGAAAATTTAACTTAATTTGAATTCAACAATTAAAGTTAATTTGATAATCAAGCTATTGTAAGCAATCTCAGTAATGTTACATTTTCTTTTGTGCATGGGCCTGCGAATTTAGCTACTAATGCTTTAGCTAAAGTAGCTAATTCTATGACAGATTTTAGAATTTGGAAGGGGATATCTCCAAGCTGTGTAATTCCTTTTCTGAATGATTAATAAAGTTTGGATTTACCTTCAAAAAAAAAAATCAAGTTATATAAATATTTCTCCATGATAATCTTAAATGTAATTCCTTTTCTGAATGATTAATAAAGTTTGGATTTACCTTCAAAAAAAAAATCAAGTTATATAAATATTTCTCCATGATAATCTTAAAAGTCGACCAATATTATTTCTGCCTCATCATGTTTAATATTTGATAAGTTTTATATTATTTTAATTTAACATTTTACTTAACATAAAAGTTTATAATTTTATACTTCAATAACTAAAAATTAGTCATTAAATCTTTAATAAGGAAAAGTAAAAGTTTAGAATAAATATTTATATTTCTAATGAGTTCTAACGAGTCGTAATAGATTAATTTTGAAAATTTTAATTGACTAAAAAAATACATTTATTATTCCTGAAAACAGGAGGATAATACTTTTTCTTTTTCTTTTTCTCTTTTCTCTTTTCTTTTTCCCCTTTTTTTATTTTTTTTATTTTTAATAAAGCAAAATGGATAAAATTTTGAATAATTAATACCTAGTTTTGTTATAATCTTTGTATTTTAAAATAAAAATTCATGAGAAATTTTAAAAGAAATTATTAGTCTAAAAGATAATAATTTGATATATGGATTTGTCTATACAAAAAATTTAAAAGTGTTTAATTGAATAAATAATATAGATTATTAGTAATTATTTACTTAATAGGAGTACCCATCAAGTGACTTGGAATAAGATGATATAATTTATAATCCATAAACTTTTATTTTCATTAGTTTTATTCTCATTAACTTTTTTAAGTCATCATGGTAAATAAATTTAATAATTAATAATTACAATTTAATAATTTAGTTATCTAATTTAATTTAATTTAAATAAAGAAAGAACGAATTCAATTTGAATAAGGAAAAAATAAAATAATTATTATTTAATATATAGTTAATTATATTTAATTTAAAAAAAGGAATTTAATTAGAATAATTTATGTTTTTTTAATGATTTTCGAATATTAAGAAGCTAGATAAATTCTTTTGACTTTGATTGTTTGAATAATTTATAAGTTAGAGAAATTCTAATTTGACTTTCATTGTCTAACTTATTATTTTGTGACATTATAAATTTTAAAATTAGTCATTTAAACCATTAGTAATAATTTGTATGTTTTTAAAAAAGAAATAATAATAATTTGTATAAATGAATTAAATAAGAATAATTTATGTTTTTTTTATGTTATTTCGAATATTAAGAAGCTAGCGAAATTCCAATATAACTTTGATTATTCTAATATTAACAAATTAGTGAAATTTTAATTTGATTTTGAGAAAATTCTTTTGTATATTAGAAAAATTGTTTTTGGTTTTATAAGAAGATGCACTAATTGATAGTTTATTTAACAATAATAAGCAAAATCCTATTATTTTATTATCAAATGTCAAAATTTCTATTTATAATGGTATGTTTTTCTTAAAAAAAAATCAATTTATTTGCGATTCTATAAACATTTAAATGTACTTACAATTTTAGATGCGGAAGAGATTCAAAAAGTATCAAAATTAGAAGTCGATTGAAAATCACTTGTAATACAACGAATATTTTCAGTTTTTAATTATATATATATATATATATATATATATATATATATATATATATATATATATATATATATATATATATATATATATATATATATATATATATATATATATATATATATTCTTGAATGTAAGAATATTATTTAAAATTGTAAGAAATTATTTATTTAGATATGCTTGACTTATCTTCTTGCAATATTATGTGTGTATTGCATTTTAAAATGCATTTATATATTTTTCTAGAATTTATAATTATTTTATGTCATCATTCTAATTGTATTAAATGTCATACCCTTCTCGAAAATGCGACAGTCCTAAGGCAATGGTAGGTTTAAGACTACCATATATCCATATAACCCAATAATATCAACAAACTCTCTGAATCAACTTAAAAACCAGTTTCAATACATTCCATTGTAATTCAATTAATAAAATCAATATCTCCAATTTACTTTTAACTACTACGGAGTGCTTAGAGTAATAATATACTGAAACACAATAAGCAATTTAAATTATTACATAAAGAGCTTCTTGTAGAGGAAAGGAATAAAAGAGCTTAATCTTCTCTTTATCTAGCCTTCTATACTCTAGTACCTAGAAAAAATCTACAATGAAGAGGGGTGAGCTTTCAACTCAGTAAATTATGAAACATAACCATATCTAGGGGCTGATCAATGAATATATATATGTATATAACAAAATGGGTCAGAAACAATATATGTGCCTAGAAGAAATGGCACTAAAGAGACAAAACCGATCAATCAATTACAATCAATTAGGGCAGTAACTTCTCCCTTTCAATTACGTATGCTTGGCCAAGCATACACCTAGAGTATATATATAATCCTCTTTAGGTAGAACATTGATATATTTGACTTTATCAGTTAGGTCACCAGTGCACATGGCCTAATGGTATATCCCCTATTAGTAAGGCATTCTGTCATATATATTGTTAATGGCTTGGTTAATAGCTCAAAAGGAATAATAACAATAATTAAACCCAAGTGGTCTCTAAATAAATCAATAAATAATTAAATCCAAGTGGTCATTTAATAATCAATAATCAATTATACTCAAATGGTGTTTTGATAATCAATAAATGATATTTATCAATTATAATAGGTTAACAAAATAAAATGATAATTCAATGGTGAATAATAAAATGGATTCAAATGTTGATATCAATAATAACAATAGTTGTCAAGAAGCAACATAATTCAATTTTATTTAATAAGAATTTCAATAAATCATTTATGGTAGGTTACCATATATTGATATATTTTATAACTTACCTCTCTAAGAAAAAACTCCAATTAAATACCAATCACTGCAATCCAATTGAGATGTAACAAATTTCAGATTTACAACTTACAATAAAACTTTCGATTTAATTATTATCGATGTCTGTACTACAGATCTAAACTAATTACCTTAATAATCTTTATTTAAAATTAATATAAATATATTCTATCACTTAATCAAATAATTCTATTACATTTTAAGATAAGAAAAATCACTAGAAACAGGTTCGAAAATTTAGTCGTCACTTATTGGAGATTCACTGGAAAAACTATTTAACGTTGGATTTTGATGAAAATAGTATCAAAATCTTGTTATGAAGTGAGAATTCAGATTTTCTAACTATCTGTTCCTCATAGGAGGTTCGCTAGAAAAACTGTTTCGATTTGCCGTCTGTCACTAGATTCCGACCAAAATTTTAAGTTAGTCCAAAAATTACAAATGATATGCCAAATAAAAGCTGGGAAAATGAGGAGTCCAATGGTACTAAAATCATCAAAAACAAAAGTTGGGAAGTTGACATAATTTAGCTTAGAAGCTGCTAGTTGGTGACTGTTTTGATGGGGAGTGCAGCGGCTTCCAGTGGCAGATGGCAACGTTCTTGGTGGCGTTGTAAAGATCTCAGTTTTTTCTTTTTGATGGTATGGCATGTGAATAGTAACTATGATCGAAAGACAGCAGTCTGGCACTCGAAAGTCGGCTGCCCGTTGCTCTCTATGAGATAGATATATTTTTTTTCTCCTCTCTTTGCTGTCACAGACAGTAGCCCCCTCCCCCTTATAAAACAAATTTTTTTATAATAATAATAATAATAATAATAATAATAATAACAATAATTGTTAACTTAAGTTATTTCAAAACTTAGTCAATCTCTATTTTGATCTTGTCAATCAAATTGAAAGCTATCTAATGTTTGTTCAAGTGTTTGTTTTGCAGAATATATCATATTTATTGATTGAAATTGAAAGGAAATCAAAATCTTTCAAAGTATATTGGATTGCTTCTGAGTTGTGACCAAGATGATGAAATCACGATCGCGACTATGTAATCTCAACCAAGAAACTTAAGAAGCCAATTTGATCAATTTCACTCAGAGCGAATTGTGACCTTAGTCGCGACTGCGACCAAAGGCACGATCATGGATTCACGACCGCGAATTAGTAGTCACGATCGTGATATTCATACTAAAGTTCAAGACTACAACGGATAGTTGAAGAACAAACGAGAAGATGCCACGTGTGATCTAGCCATTGTGAATTATAAAGATCGCGATTGCGAAATGTTAGTCGTGACCACAAAAATGGAGTCGTGACCATGAAAAAGGCTTAGCGATCGCAACCCAACTCTGACAGTACATTTAATGCAAGATATTGTGGCTGTTGTGAGGATCCTTCTTGGTATCTCTTTGTAACAGGAATTTGGAGGGAAGAAGCTATAAATCCCCCCTCCAAAGACCCTTATAATTATCCAACAACTTTCATTTAAGCCAAACTCTTGTAATTTTAATTCTTAAAGCCTTTACCTTTTAATTGTTATTACTTGGTTATTGTAAGAGCATTGATAGCTCAAAGGGTTGAGTGTTAGCTTCGAAAACACATATTGTTGGGTTGAGAGTGAGCCATTAGAAAACTCTTATATAGGTTTGAGTGTAAGTTTAAGGGAAACACTTATAAAGGTTGTGTGTGAGCCATTAAAAACACATTATAAGTTTGGAGTGAGCTTGAAACTCCTTGTAAGCATCATCTAGTAGTAGAATACCCAATTGAGATTGGGAAGTGGACATAGGGTTCGTTAATACTCAAACTACTATAAAATTGATTGTGCTCATTCTCTTTTCCTATCTCTTTCTATCTAATTTTTAATTTTTCACCAATTCAATCCCCTTCTTGATGCATAAGGGCAAATAATAATGATGATGCTAGGGACAACATCATTACTGTCTCCTCTTTTTCTTTTTCATTTTTTTCTTTCCGTTAGAGATATAATGATTATGTCTCTTTCTTTTTTTTTTTTCAACATCATTTTTGTTTTTTTTAAAATAACAATTATAATAAAATAATAATAATAATTTTCTTAAATTCAAAATAATAATTCTCAAAAATTAATAATAATAATATTTCACTAAAATAATTAATAATTATTGATACCAAATTTAAATTAACTTAATCAATAATTATTAAAAATAATAATTTTTAATAAAATTCAATAATAATTAATCACAATATTTTTGAATAATTAAATAATAACTAGGTATTAATTTTTTTAAATTAATTTGAAATTAACAAAACAATACCAATAAATAATATTTATCAATTAGCAACAATTAAATATTGCTTGAAATTTTTCTAATCAAAATATTTATTAAATTTAAATAAATAAATGCTCTAAAAATCTAATAGAAAAATAAATTTTCTAGAATATTATAATCTTTCCCCTTAAGAAAATTCGTCCACGAATTTTTTTTAACAGGGTAGTCAATTAATAATTGAAAATAGTAATTGAAATATCAATAATTCAATACTTTTAAATACAATATAATTTCAAATAGTTGAAAACAGAAAGGGGTACTTCTCTAACATATTATGCTCACTCTCCCAAGTACACTCTTCCATAGACTGATTTTTCCACAAAACCTTAACAATAAGGATCTCCTTATTATGAAATTTCTTAACTAATCTATCAACAATAGCTACAGGGACTTCCTCGTAAGACAAATCTTATTTAATAGCTAACTGTTGAGATTGCAGAACATGAGACGGATCAAAAACTTATCTACGAAGCATCGAAAATGAAACAGAGGATGAACATTATCCATACTAGGCGGTAATGCTAACCGATAAGAAACCTCTCTTACTCGATCTAGAATCTTAAAAGGACCGATGTATCTAGGAGAGAATTTATCTTTCTTACCAAATCTCATCACAACCTTCATTGGTGAGATCTTCAAAAATACATGATCACCGATAGCAAACTGTAAATCTCTCCTCTTTGGATCAGCGTAACTCTTTTGACTACTGAATGCTGTCTTCAATCTTTCCTTTATGAGAGGTATCTTCTCTAAAGTATACTGAATTAATTCAGGTCCTTCTATGAACTTCTCACTAATTTCATCCCAACATATAGGAGGTTTGCATTTTCTCCCATACAATGCTTCATAAGGAGCCATTTTGATTGAACTATGATAACTATTGTTATAAGCAAATTCAATCAAAGGTAAAGGTCTATCCCAGTTACCTCTAAAGTCTAGAATACATGTTCTCATCATATTTTCTAGAGTTTGAATGGTTCTTTCTGATTGGCCATCTATCTGAGGGTGAAAAGCTGTACTAAAGTTCAACTGAGTGCCTAGTAACTCATGTAACTTTTGCTAGGATCTCGATGTAAATTGTGCTCCTCTATTTGAGATGATAGAAACTGGAACTCCATAAAGTCGCACAATCTCATTAATATATACTTGAGCATATTGAGAAGCTAAGTAAGTAGTTTTAACTAGCAAAAAGTGAGCTGACTTGGTTAACTAATCCACAATTACCCATATGGAATCATACCCACTCGATGTCCTTAGCAAACCAACCATAAAGTCCATAGTGATTCTTTCCCATTTCCATTCTGGCAATAGCAATTATTGAAGTAACCCAAAAGGTTTATGGTGTTCAAACTTAACTTGCTGATAGGTTAAGCATCTTGCCACCTATTTTGCTATATCTTTCTTCATTCCGCTCCACTAATAAGAACTCTTCACATCATGATACATCTTAGTTGCACCTAAGTGTACATTGTAATTTATATAATGAGCCTCTTTCATGATTTGTTCCCGTAATTCAACAACTACAGGAACACACAATCGAGTGCCACATCTCAATACTCCATCAACAATAGTAAATCCCAGAGCCTTCTTTGCTTCCACATCATTCTTCAACTTCACTATCTGAGGAACTCTGTCCTGTGCAGCTTTAATATGATCAATCAATAGTGGTTTGATTTGAATGTGAGCCAATAGTATTTTAGAGTTTGAAACTTCAAATCGAACACCTTGGTCATACAAGCTTTGCATTTCTTTCACCAGTGATCTTTAGTGCACATGAATATAAGCCAGACTTCCTAATGACTTTCAACTTAGGGCATCTGCTACCACATTTGCTTTACCCAGATGATACAGGATCTCACAATCATAGTCCTTAAGCAATTCCATCCATCTCCTTTGCTTAAGGTTTAGCTCTTTTTGCTGAAAGATATACTTTAGACTTTTTTGATATATATAAATCTCAATTTTCTTTCCGTAGAGGCAGTGTCTCCATATTTTCAAGGCAAACACTATTGCAGCCATCTCTAAATCATGGGTTGGGTAATTTATTTCACGCTTTCTTAACTGTATAGAAGAGTAGGCTATTACCTTGCCATGTTGCATCTGAACACAACCCAGTCCTATTAGTGAAGCATCACAATAGACTGCATATCCTCCTTTACGAGATGGCAATGCTAACACCGGTGCAATAGTGAGGCAATTCTTAAGTTTTTGAAAACTTCCCTCACAAGCATCTAACCACTGATACTTTACTTATTTCTAAGTAAGTCTGGTCAATGATGCTGCTACTTTGGAGAAGTCTTTAACAAATCTCCGATAGTAGTCTGCTAGACCTAAGAAACTTCTGACTTCTATCACATTGATAGGTCTAGGCGATTTGAGAATTGCTTCTACCTTTTTTGGGTCCACTTGAAGTCCATCCTTATTGACTACATGTCCCAAGAAACATACACTATCCAACCAAAATTCACACTTGGAAAGCTTGGCATATAGTCGATGTTCTCTTAGGGTTTGCAATACTATTCGGAGGTGCTCTTCATGCTCTTCTCTACTTTTTAAATACACCAAAATATCATTAATGAATATGATGACAAATCTATCCAAGAAGGATTTGAAGATTCAATTCATTAAATTCATAAAAGTAGTGAGTGCATTCATTAACCCAAAAGGCAACACCAAGAATTTATAGTGTCTATATCTTGTCCGAAATGTTGTTTTGGGCACATCCTCCTCCCGAATTCTCAACTGGTAGTACCCTGATCTCAAATCTATCTTTGACAAAAGACTTGCTCCTTACAGCTGATCAAATAAATCATCTATTCGGGGTAATGGGTATTTATTTCGAACAGTGACTTTATTGAGTTGTCGGTAATCGATACACAATTGTAAAGACCCATCTTTCTTCTTTATGAACAAAATTGGTGCACCCCAAGGTCAACTACTTAGACGAATAAAACCTTTGTCAAGCAAGTCTTGCAACTGTATCTTTAACTCCTTCAATTTAGCTGGTGCCATGCCATAAGGACGTATGAAGATTGAATTAGTTCCTAGTAATACTTCAATATTGAATAGTAACTATGGCTGAAAGACAGCAGTCTGGCAGTTAGAAATCAGCAACCCGTTGCTCTCTCTGATATATATATATATATATATATATATATATATATATATATATATATATATATATATATATATATATATATATATATATATATATATATATATATATATATTCTCTCTCTCTCTCTGCTGTCATAGATAGCAACCCCTCCCCATTATAAAGCAATTTTTTTTTTTTATAATCATAATAATATTAATAATCATAATAACAATAATGATGATGTTGGAGACAACATAATTGCTGTCTCCTCTTTTTCTTTTTCTTTTTCTTTTTCTTTTCTTTTCTTTTATTTTTATTACTTTCCATTAGAGACATAATGATTATGTATCTTTCTTTTTATTTTTTTTATCATCATTTTCGTTTTTTAAATAATAATTATAATAAAATAATAATAATAATTTTCATAAATTCAAAATAATAATTCCCAAAAATTAATAATAATAATATTTCACTAAAATAATTAATAATTATTGATACTAAAATTTAAATTAACTAAATCAATAATTATTAAAAATAATAATTTTTAATAAAATTCAATAATAATAAAATATAATATTTTTGAATAATTAAATAATAAATAGGTGTTAATCTTTTAAATTAATTTGAAATTAACAAAATAATACCAATAAATAATATTTATCAATTAGCAACAATTAAATATTGCTTGAAATTTTTCTAATAAAATATTTATTAAATTTAAATAAATAAATGCTCCAAAAATCTAATAGAAAAATAAATTTTCTAAAATATTACATTAAATATACACGATTATGCAACTTAGATAATATTTATTGTGTATAGTTATATTTTCATGGAATTTCTACATTTTCATGTGAAAATATAACTTAACTTGAATTTAACAACTAAAGTTAATTTAATAATCATGTTATATAAATATTTTTTCATGATAATGTTAAAAGTCGACCAATACTTTTTTAGCCTCATCACGTTTAATATTTAAGAAGTTTTATATCATTTTAATTGAAAATTTCACTTAACGTAAAAGTATATAATTTTATACTTTAATAACAAAAAATTAGTCATTAAATTTTTTATAAGGAAAAGTAATAGTTTTGTTGCATAATTTCTACAAGTGCACAGATTATTTACAAGTAATAAACTGATGAGTGAGTATCGTTCCCACGAGAAAGGATTTGTCAAGTACAAATTTTAAGATTACTCTATTATTTAGAAAATCAATTATGGGAATTTATATTTTAAACTAAATTAAAATTAAAGAAATTAAATGATGATTAATTTAAAAGAAGATTAAAGGCCTAGGATTTAGAATTCATCAATTGATTACCTATAATTTCTTTATATTCTATATATTGGATTATTTTTGCTGGAATTAATTATTAGATTTCCTTAAATTATATGATGTTCTCTCTCAAGATATAACATATGTGCTTATATTAATCTTATGTCTACTATCGTGATCATAAGTAATTAACACAAACCCATTAAATTTGATGAAAATCCTTTTAACAATCACCAAGGAGTATTCTTTATCTTTAAGCAATACATTCCCTAGGTCAATTATCCTAATGAACTAATATTGTGTTTTCACTCTCGCTACTTTACATAATATCTTAAATCATGCAATTAATGGCCAGTTAATTACAAGCATTAAGTTCTAAAATAAAAGATTAATTCCAACAATCAAACCGAATCAATTAAATATAAATAATCATATGCAAATCAAAAAATTACATCTAAATCCTAGAAAAATGAACTTACCTACTCATAATTAAAAAGAAAGAAACAATTAAATTAACAATAAACATAATAACAACTTAAAATTAAATTCAAGAGTAGAGTTTAGAAAGAACTTATGTTGGGATACAATTTTTGATGAACTCAAGCTCAAAAATTCCTCCTCTTGATCGAAATAAAAATAGAACAAATCTACTATAAGAAAGCATATGAAAATCTCTCTATATATTTTTTTTGATGGATTTTCTTGATGCTATTTTCTTTTACAAAGTATGGTATTTATAAGCATGTTTGGTGGAAGAATTCAAGTTCCATTAAAATTCTTACATCAAAAATTCAATATTGATGGTTAGGTTGGCCACCAACTATTGAATTTATTTCTCATGGATTGAAAACTTGAATCATTACTTGCATTATTATTTTTATGACATCACCGCCTGCATCATTTATTTTATTGCATCATTATGACATCATTTTGATATGCAAAAATAAAATAAAAATACTTAAAATATATTATAATTTATTTATAAATTGTAAAACTATTTATTTCTAAAAATAAGTAATAATATTATTGCATTTTCGAGAACTGAGTTAAAATTTAAATTTAAACAAATAAAATAACTCTAAAAATATAGAGTTATCACACCCCAAACTTAAGTTTTTGCTTATCCTCAAGTAAAAGAAAATTCAAAACCTAAACTAATCCACTTTCGTAGGAAATTACGATTACATTTAGCGTATGCAACAAGCTTTTAAATCTCTAGGTGTCCTATAGAGGATGAGTTATAGTCTCATGAGAGCTTTCAGTGGTGATACCCACAAACACCTTTAAAACTCTAAATTTTCAACTATTTATTTCAAAGAAAAATAAAATATCACAAAAAAGAAATTTAATCCTCTCATACTTATGTTGAATTTTTTTTTAAAGGTCTCAAGAAATTAATATTTACAAACAACATATCAATAGTATTGCAAGTCAAGCTTTTATCTCATGTTCAAAATAATCCTCATCTTAATCATGTCTTGAATAAGTATGTATTAAATTAACTGCAAAGAAATTGTTACACTTCAGATAGGCATATACACACTAATATCTTTAAATGCCTCTATCAAAAGATATAAAATAGACGTATAAATCTCATAAGCATATTAAAGCAAACAATCTCCACTAATGGAATTCACAAATCAAGAGAGATCAATAGGTCTTGACTAGGCTTGTAATAGGGTTAACACAAGGTATTTTGGCTAAACAAAGAAAAGCTAAATGAACAAAAGTAAGATAATTATACCAAGTTTACAAAAGAAAATCAATAGCTCAAATAAAGGGATTATGTTAATGAAGGATCCCTTCCATCTTAAGCATCATTCTTCTTTAATGTTTTCTTCTTTTAAGCCCCCTTCTTCTTCTTCTATTTTTTTATTTTTATTTTTTTCTTTTATTTTTTTCTTTTTTTTTTTGCCAACAACATTATTCTAAAGATAAGCAAGAATACTAACTTTTATTTTATTCAATTTTCTTGCTTTCCCCCAAACTTATTTTAAGTAGAAGGTGATCTTTTACAATGAATAATACTCTCAGTTATTAGAGATCCTTATTTTCTTTTAAAACTTTAATAATTCCCTTTTCTTTATTAGAATGTAAAGTTGACAAAATTATCTCACAAATAGGGTGAAGGATAACAATTAAGGTTAATTAATAAAGAAAGAAAGCTAAAATTAACAAGGCACAAAGGGGTAAACTAGGGAAAAAAAATTAAAATAAGGGTGGATATAAGTAATAGGTTAAACAAACAATGCCTAAATCATATCTCTCTTTCAAAATGAATTCAAAATTTCGCCTCAAAAGTTTGCAAAAACATGTTCTAAGATAGGTGAGGCAAATGAAGATAAAAAAAATATGTAGAAGCCCTCTCTAAGTAAGCATACACAAATTCAATGCAATCAATATAATGCAAAGTAAAGCAAAACATAATTTTAATAAAAGTTAATTTCTTACCCAAAATAGTTGCTCAACCTGAAATACTTTAATAAATTGTCCATAAATATCAATTATAATCTATCATTGGCCTTTCATCAAATTATTTAATACAAGCATATTTTATCAATAAAAGAGTAAAAAATTTTAAATTTATTCATCAAAACACGAAAGAAATTACTGAAAATAAAAAATAAATTAAATCTCCCCTAAACTTGCAATGGACATTGACCTCAATGTCAAAAAAACAAACCAAAAGAAAGAAAATACTCCCTCTTATAGAAAAGTGAATTCCAAATTATAAGCAGTATATGCATTTCACTTTCTTGCTTCCTGTAAAACATCTTGAAACAACACTAAAAGCAAGCATGAGAAACTAATCACATAAAAAGAAAACATTATTTATTTTTATTTTTGTTTTTATTATTTTTTTAATTTTTTTATTTTAGAAACTAGAAAAAGAAAGGAAAAAAAAGATACAAATGCATATCAAGAGCACAAAAAGTACTCTTTACTCAAGCATCTTATATGAATAACTCTTGAGTTAGTTAGTTATTATTATTTTTTTTGAAAAGGAAAATCACATAAATTTAAGATGCGTATCAAGAGTACAAAAATAACTCTTTACTCAGCCATCTTACATTTAGTGAATCGGACCTAAAACTTCGCTTGATCAATTGCACTAGAAAATACACACACAAAACAAAAAAAAATGCAATAAAAAAAACTACAAGAGTTAGGAAAGTTATAACTGAAGATTCAAATCTAGTCCTCGCTTCTTACTACTACTGGCTCTGGGATGCCAAACTACCTGCACCATCAATGGATCAAGTTCGGATTTAAAATTTTGTATTTGATCAATCAATTGATCAATAGTTGAAGCAGAGACTAAGATGCGTCAACTCGCTGATGTCATAAAACCCTGTTCCACAGCATGATCGAGAAAAGATAACAAACCATTATAAAAATCATCAATATTAAGTAATCCCAATGGCTTCTGAAGAATAGTTAATTGGATCCAAAATGCAATAGTGAAGATATCTTCAAATGTTTCTAAACCACCAAGTAATGTGATAAAAACATCAGCATTGAGATTCATGTATGCCATTCATTCGTACATGCTCATCACTTGTAACTCATTACCTATAGTTCCACCAGTGATATGTTTATTTTGAACCAAAGCCTTTAAAACTATTGCTAAGACTTTACTACCTCTAATATATGCAGAATTAGCGACACAACCCCTTAACCCTAAACTACCTCCCTTAAACACCAAATCAATTTTTCGTTCAGCTAAAATCCTACCAAGTTCATTAGATGCTATCAAGTACTCTCTTTTCTTGCCAGAGTTTGGACTACAAAAGATACAAATAGTTTTAAATTTGCGTGTTGAGGATTCTGCCATTTTCTCTCATAGATCTCTTGAAAGGATTGTGTGCATATTGACAATAATGAATGTGCATATAAAGAAACTAGAAGAGTAAAAGAATGGTTTTAATGGGATAAAATAATTATTGACAGAAAAAGTATAAAAACAAAAATGATAATAAAAACAAAAATAATCAATGCTGTGTATACAAATGTCAAGAGAAATATTTGAAAAACTAAAAAGAAACAGACATTGAAAGACTAAAAAGCTAACAAAAGCAGAAAAATCTGCAGCATGTGTACAAAAGTCAAAAAGAAAATATTAAAAACTAAAAGTAGACATTAAAAGACTAAAAAATTATTGATAGTAAAAAAAAATCTACGGAAAAATAAATCTAGGTACTAAAAAGTCAAAAAGTATTGTAAGATGTGGAAAAAAAATAATGTATTAAAAAAATAAAAAAGTTAGTGATACACCTGATTATAAATAGTAGTTGTGATTTTGGCTCACATCTTCCTCTAGTTTTACGTCCAGTAACGACTTACACGTCTTCTATGAGTCAAGGATAGACTTCCCATCCAGTTTTCTTATTAACTGGCAAACAAGGTCTTTTATCGTCAAATTTCGTAGACTGTAACGCTGCTTTTCTTCTTTGAATAGTTCCCATAAATCTAAAAGAGTGCGTTGAACTTGTCCACAAGGATGCGTCTCAAGAGTCTGTAGGATATTATCCATAGACTACTTACTTAGTCCATCTTTTATGAATTTAATTTTATCTTCTCGATTTATGGATGCAAATCCAATATTTCTACAGTGTGTGCTGCAATTCCATCTTGCACACTTATAGCAGACTTCCATTCTCTTAACTCTCCTCTTCTTTGAGTAAGAACTTCTTCCCATACCTGGCAAACATTTAATAAATGAGTCATCAAGCTCACCTGCCAATCGTACTTTGACTTCTATGATCCAGCAAATATTCTCAAGAAGATTCAGACGCCTAAATGCCTTCATTCTTTCCAGTATGCGTTTATCAATTTTCCTAAGCACACCTTGGGGAAGAGTTGGAAACCTGTTTTTTAGTGCTGCAAGAGATGCTTTCATATCTAATTAACTTAATTAAGAAAATGAAAGAGAAAATTTACAACGAAACAACTAAACAGAAATAAAAGAAACCTAATAAAGAGAAAACTTGGGTTTTCTCCTAATAAGCTATTTAATAACTCACAAACAACAGTAAAGCAAAATTAAAATATAACGAAAAAAACAAAAGTATAAAAGAAATTTAAAAAGAAGTAGAAAAGTTAGAAATTTAGGTTGCCTCCCAAAAGCGCTTAATTTATAGTCCTTAACTTGACTACAGCTAGGTCTTCATCAAAGAAGTTAATACACAAAGTATATAATCCCGATAATTGTAGAAATATAGACTTTTGCTAGTTTTAATGAGTCTAGCCAGCTTGATTTGAGCCTGCATGGAAAAAGGTTAAGACATGAATTATTTAATATTTTATAATTAGGCTCATAATTTCCAAAAGCTTTTAAACATGCTCTTTTTCTTGCTCTGAATTTTCTCAAGAAATTGAGATAGGAAGGTAGTGGTGTTGAATCAAGAGTTTGTGAGTGCTCAGTTGATGGTGGTGAATGCTTCTTCTTTTCTTCCAAGTCATCAAATTGATATTCTTTATGGTCTGACATATATGATGTTGTATTCACCAAACAAATTGAAAAAGTTTCCTTTGAGTGCTCTTGTTCAAATACTTCTTTAATTTTCCTATCAATTTCAACCACTCCGCAGATATTATCCATAAGAGAAGAATATTTCTTGGGCAAATTGGGCTCAACTTCTTCCTTTTTTTCTTACTTTCTTGAAGTATCTCCTTGATCAATCATCTCTTCCTCATCATCACTCAAAGAAATTGCCAAATATTGATCTCTAGAATGTTCTTCAATTTGGCTTATTAGGTTACCATGGCCTTGAGTATCTAATGGACTAGCAAATTGTTCCATTTGTATATCAAAATTTGTATTGTGGCTAGTCCATTGATTCATCCTATCTTCCATTTTTTCACATCTTTCGTAAGTAGCATTCATGAATTTTTCTAATGCTATTTCATAAGATGGTTTGTGCTCTTTAAATGGTGCATGATCTTGAAAATCATGTTGATGAGGATACCATGAATTGTTACCTTGATCATATTGGTTTTCCCATGAAAAGCTCGAATAGTCACTCCATCCTGAGTTGTTTATGTTGGAATATAGATAATTCTCATACTTGTTATAATTTAGGAAAAAGTGTACCTACTCTGCATATTGACACTCAGAATTCAAATGATTACCTCCACACAGATCACAACTCAAACATGAATTAAATAAAGTATTAGCATCAAGTTTATCAATTAAGTTAGCCAATGCATCGATTTTAGCATTTAACTTACCAAAACTATCATCACCATATATGCTTGCTGCTCTATTTAGCATCACTCCTCCATCGCACTATTACAAGTTGTGGAAAGCCATCTTTTTTTTATTTTTAAATTCCTGCAAAATAATAAAAAAAATAGAAATGAAAAACAAAATCCAAAGTAATAGAGTATATCAATCTATTGATATTGTCAAAAGTCACATTCCCCGGCAACGGCGCCAAAAACTTGTTGCACAATTTCTGCAAGTGCACAGATTGTTTACAAGTAATAAAGTGATGAGTGAGTATTGTTCTCTCGAGGAAGGATTTGTCAAGTACCAATTTTAAGATTACTCTATTATTTAGAAAATCAATTATGGGAATTTATATTTCAAACTAAATTAAAATTAAAGAAATTAAAGGATGATTAATTTAAAAGAAGATTAAAGGCCTAGGATTTAGAATTCATCAATTGATTACCTATGATTTCTTTATATTCTATATATTGGATTATTTTTGTTGGAATTAATTATTAGATTTCCCTAAATTATATGATGTTCTCTCTCAAAATACAATATATGTGCTCATATTAATTTTATGTCTACTCTCGTGATCATAAGTAATTAACACAAACTCATTAAGTTTGATGGAAATCTTTTTAATAATCACAAAGGAGTATTCTTTATCTCTAAGCAATACATTCCCTAGGTCAATTATCCTAATGAACTAATATTGTGTTTCCACTCTCGCTACTTCACATAATATCTTAAATCATGCAATTAATGGCCAGTTAATTACAAGCATTAAGTTCTAAAATAAAAGATTAATTCCAACAATCAAACTGAATCAATTAAATATAAATAATCATATGCAAATCAAAAGATTACATCTAAATAAATCCTAGAAAAATGAACTTACCTACTCATAATTAAAAAGAAAGAAACAATTAAATTAACAATAAACATAATAACAACTTAAAATTAAATTCAAAAGTAGAGTTTAGAAAGAATTTATGTTGGGATATAATCTTTGATGAACTCAAGCTTCCAAAAATTCATCCTCTTGATTAAAATAAAAATAAAACAAATCTACTTTCAGAAAGCATATGAAAATTTCTCTACATATTTTTTTTGATGGATTTTCTTGATGCTATTTTCCTTTGCAAAGTATGGTATTTATAGGCATGCTTGGTGGAAGAATTCAAGTTTCATTAAAATTCTTACATCAAAAATTCAACATTGATGGTTAGGTTGGCCACCAACTATTGAATTTTGGCCACCAACCATTGAATTTATTTCTCATAGATTGAAAACTTGAATAATTACTTGCATCATTATTTTTATGATATTACCGCCTACATCATTTATTTTATTGCATCATTTTGACATTATTTTGATCTGCAAAAATAAAATAAAAATACTTAAAATATATTATAATTTAATTATAAATTGTAGAAATATTTATTTCTAAAAATAATTAATAATATTATTGTATTTTCGAGAACTGAGCTAAAATTTAAGTTTAAACAAATAAAATAACTTTAAAAATATAGAATTATCAAGTTTAAAATAAATATTTATACCTCCAATGAGTTCTAACGAGTTGTAATAGACTAATTTTTAAAATTTTAATTAACTAAAAAAATAGAATTATTATTCTTGAAAACAGGAAGATAATATTTTTTTCTTTTCTTTTTCCTTTTCTCTTTTTCTTTTTCTTCTTTTTTATTTTTTATTAAAGTAAAATGGATAAAATTATAAATAAGTAATACCAAGTATTATTATAATGTTAGTATTTTTAATTAAAAATTCATGGAAAATTCTAGAAGAAATTATTAGTGTAAAAAGTAATAATTTGATATATAGATTTGTCTATATAAAAAATTTAAAAGTATTTAATTGAATAAATAATATAAGTTATTAATAATTATTTTGCTTAATGAGAGTGCACATTAAGTGACTTAGAATAAAAGAATAAAATTTATAGTCTATAAACTTTTATTCTCATTTATTTTATTCTCTTTAACCTTTTTAAGTCATCATGGTAAATAAATTTAATAATTAATAATTAAAATTTAATTATTTGATTATCTAATTTAATTTAATATTTAAAAAAGGAAGGAATGAATTCAATTAGAATAAGGAAAAAATAAAATAATTAATATATGTTTTTTTATGTTTTTCAAATATTAGGATGCTAGAGAAATTCTTTTTACTATAATTGTTTGAATAATTAATAAGTTAGAGAAATTCCATTTTGATTTTCATTGTGTAAATTATAATTTTGTCCCATTATAAATTTTAAAATTAGTTATTTTAACCATTAGTAATAATTTTTATGTTTTCAAAAAAGAAATAATAATAGTTTGTATAAATGAATTAAATTAGAATAATTTATGTTTTCTTATGCTATTTCAAAAATTAAGAAGTTAGAGAAATTCTAACATAATTTTCATTGTTCTAATATTAACAAATTAGAGAAATTCTAATTTGACTTTGAAAAAATTCTTTTGTATATTAGAAATATTACTTTTGGTTCTATAAAATGATGCAATAGAAAAAGAAAATACACTATTTAAGAGTTTATTTAACAACAATGAGTAAGATCTTATTATTTTATTATCAAATGTTAGAATTTCTATTTATGATGGTATGTTTTTATAGAATAAATCAATTTGTTTATAATTTTATAAACACTTAAATTTACTTAAAATTTTCGATGCGAAAGAGATTTAAGATATATCAAAATTGAAAGTTGATTGAAAATCACTTATAATATAATGAATATTTTCAATTTTCAGTTTAATTAATCATATATATTATGTTTTCAAGTTTTCATTAAATAGTCATATATCAATTTCTTTACTTTTTTTTTCTCTAACATATTCTTGAATATAAGAATATTATTTAAAATTGTAAAAAATAATTTATTTATATATGCTTAACTCATCTTCTTTTAATATTGTATGTGTATTACCTTTTAACATATATTTATATATTTTTATAAAATCTATAATTATTTTATGTCATCATTTTAATTATATTAAACATACACGATTATATAACTTAGATAATATTTATTGTGTATAATTATATTTTCATTGAATTTTTAGATTTTCATATGAAAATTTAACTTAAATTGAATTCAATAATTAAATTTAATTTAATAATCAAGTTATATAAATATTTCTCTATGATAATCTTAAAAGTCAATCAATACTATTTCTGTCTCATAGTTTTTAATATTTGAGAAGTTTTATATATATCATTTTAATTAAAAACTTCACTTAACGTAAAAGTTTATAAATTTATACTTTAGTAATAAAAAATTGACCATTAAATCTTTAAAAAGGAAAAATAAAAGTTTAGAATAAGTATTTATATCTCTAATAAGTTCTAGTGAGTCGTAATAAACTAATTTAGAAAATTTTAATTGACTAAAAAAATACATTTATTATTCTTGAAAACTGGAGGATAATATTTTTCTTTGCTTTTTTTTTTTCTTTTTCTCGTTTTCTTTTTTCTTTTTCTTTTATATTTTTTTTTATTTTTTAACAAAGAAAAATGGATAAAATTATAAATAAGTATTACTGACTTTTGTTATAATTTTAGTATTTTGAAATAAAAACTCATAGGAAATTTTAAAATAAATAATTAGTCTAAAAAGTAATAATTTAGTATATGGGTTTGTCTATATAAATAATTTAAAAGTATTTATTTGAATAAATAATATAGGTTATTAGTAATTGTTTTACTTAATGTGAGTACCCATTAATTGACTTGGAATATGAGGATAAAATTTATAATTTGTAAACTTTTATTCTCATTAGATTTATTCTTATTAATTTTTTTAAGTCATCATGGTAAATAAATTTAATAATTAATGATTATAATTTAATAATTTAATTATCTAATTTAATTTAAATAAAGAAAGAATGAATTCAATTAGAATAAGTAAAAAATAAAATAATTAATATTTAATATATAGTTAATTATATTTAATTTAAATAAAAATAATTTAATTTAATAATTAATGATTATAATTTAATAATTTAATTATCTAATTTAATTTAAATAAAGAAAGAATGAATTCAATTAGAATAAAGAAAGAATAAAATAATTATTATTTAATATATAGCTAATTATATTTAATTTAAATAAAAAGAATTTAATTAAAATAATTTATGTTTTTTAATGTTTTTCGATTATTAAGAAGCTAGATAAATTCTTTTAACTTTGATTGTTTGAATAATTAATAAATTAGAAAAATTCTAATTTGACTTTAATTGTGTAAATTATTAGTTTGTCTCATTATAAATTTTAAAATTAATTATTTTAACTATTAGTAATAATTTTTATGTTTTCAAAAAAAGAAATAATAATATTTTATATAAATGAATTAAATTATAATAATTTATGTTTTTTTTTATGTTATTTCGAATGTTAAGAAGTTAGATTCCAATGTAACTTTGATTGTTCTAATATTAACAAATTAGAAAAATTTTAATTTGACTTTGAGAAAATTCTTTTGTGTATTATAAAAATTACTTTTGGTTCTTTAAGAAAATATAGTAGAAAAAGAAGATACACTAACTGAGAGTTTATTTAACAATAATGAGCAAAATCCTATTATTTTATTATTAAATATCAAAATTTCTATTTTTAATGGTATGTTTTTCTAAAAAAAAAAAAAAATTTGTTTGCAATTCTATACACACTTAAATTTACTTAAAATTTTCGATGCAGCGGAGATTCAAGATGTATTAAAATTGAAAGTCGGTTAAAAATCACTTATAATATAATGAATATTTTATGTTTTCAATTTAATTAATCACACACACACACACACACACACACACACACACACACACACACACATATATATATATATATATATATATATATATATATATATATATATATATATATATATATATATATATATATATATATATATATATAATGTTTTCAAGCTTTCATTAGAGAGTCATATATCAATTTTTTTACTTTTTTTTCTCTAACATATATTTGAATATAAGAATATTATTTGAAATTATAAGAAACGATTTATTTAAAAATGCTTGACTTATCGTCTTTTAATATTGTGTGTTTTGCCTTTTAAAGAACATTTATATATTTTTATAAAATTTATAATTATTTTATGTTATCTTTCTAATTGTATTAAACATGTACGATTATATAACTTAGATAATATTTATTATGTATAATTATATTTTTGTTGAATTTTTAGATTTTCATATGAAAAGTTAACTTAACTTGAATTCAACAACTAAAGTTATTTTAATAATCAAGTTATATAAATATTTTTCCATGATAATCTTAAAAGTTGACCAATACTATTTCTGCCTCATCATGTTTAATATTTGAGAAGTTTTATATCTTTTTTATTTAAAACTTTATTTAACATAAAAGTATATAATTTTACACTTCAGTAATAAAAAATTGGTCATTAGATCTTTAATAAAGAAAAGTAAAAGTTTAGAATAAGTATTTATATCTCTAATGAATTATAACGAGTTGTAATTGACTAATTTTAAAAATTTAATTGACTAAAAAAAATACATTTATTATTTTTGAAAACAGGAGGATAATATTTTTTCTTTTCTTTTTCTTTTTTCTTTTTCTTCTTCTTCTTCTTTTTTTTTTTTTAATAAAGCAAAATGGATAAAATTATGAATAAGTAATACCAAGTTTTGTTATAATTTTAGTATTTTGAGATAAAAATTCATGAGAAATTCTAAAAGAAATTGTTAGTCTAAAAGGTAAAATTTGGTATATGTGTTTGTCTATGTAAAGAATTTAAAAGTATTTAATGAAATAAATAATATAGGTTATTAGTAATTATTTTTTACTTAATGGAGTGCCCATTAAATGACTTGAAATAAGATGATAAAATTTATTTTTTTGACCTAATTATTTTCTTGCAAAATTTGTATGAAGGAAAACTAAAAAGTAAAACTAATTTTGAAATAATATTTTATGCAAAAATATTTTATGTATGCATGCAAATTTTCTAAAATATTCTATGTATAAAATTATGTAATGCATGACATTTAACTAAAACAAAATAAATTAGAAAATTATATTGAAGATATCTATCAATTCTTTTATTTTCTTTTTTCTAACATATTTTTGAACATAAGAATATTGTTTAAAATTGTAAAAAACATTCATCTTCTTTCAATATTATATATATATATTGCCTCCTAAATATTAGTGAATCTATCTTTTCCACTTACAAATTTCCCAACTAGTTCACTTTTGTCCAATGTGTAATTTCCATTCATGCTTGCAACCTAATGTAGACAAACTACAAACCGAGGAAGGACAAAGTACTTTGCAATTAAAATGCAAAACAAGTACCGCTTGGTTTTATGAATTTTGGTTTGAGATAACTTAAAAAGAATTAAAAATAAACAAATAAGTGATAGGGCCTGCTTCCCAAAAGAAACAAATCATTCAAGACTCAGAAGATGATCTCATTAAGATGCGGTATAGCTCTGCTCATTATCACAAAGTAGCCAAAAATAAGCAACAGGAAATTAAGAAAAAAAAAAAAACATGCAAGTACTTCCAAGAACATAGGAATATATATATCACAGAAACCTAATATAAGTAAAAATATCATCAAAAGGACATCGTTTATCCCATGATATAAGGTTAAATTCCTCTTGCTATTTATCAGAAACCAGCCTCATCATTATGAGTTCCCGTTGCTACAATAACCTTCGTTTTTAAACTTTTTGAGTTGTTTTCAGGCTTGTGGTCTCTCACATTCACAGCACACAATTTGCTTTTTCTTATTAATGCCATCTTTGCTCGAGTCTTCCCTTCTTCCACTTTTCATCATTTCCTAATCTTTAAGGATACCTGTGCATTGTGTTGCAAGTATTGCCAAGTCCCAACCATCCAGTTGGAAACGCGCTTGTCCTTAATTTTTCTGTTTCCATCTTTTCATCTTAGCCTCATAAGTCTCCAGTGAGCTCATGAGCTCCTCAAGGCTCAAACTTTCAAAATCCTTTCTCTCTTTAACTCTTGTTACTTTGAACTCCCAAGACTTTGGAAGAATCCTAAGAATTTTCTGCACGAGTTCATGATCAGTATATGTCCTTCCAAGAGAATGCAATGCATTTACGATGTGCCTGAATCTAATGAACATGTCAGTTATGGATTCTTCAGGCTTCATCTCAAAAATGTCATAATCATCAAGTACCATGTAGAACTTTGACTTTTTCACTCTAACAGTTCCCTCATATCTAACCTCAAGCCTATCCCATATCTCCTTAGCAGATTCGCAAGTACAGACCATAGTGAATGAATTTTTATCCAAACCACAATATAAAATATGTGTAGCCTTTGCATTCAACTGAATGAGTTTCATATCATGTTTATCCCGTTCATCTGTATTTTCCTCTACATTTCTACCATCTACAATCTTTGTCGGTCGATAAGGTCCATTCACAATGACCTTCCACAATTCATAGTCCATAGCTTGGATGAAAACTCTCATCCTGGCCTTCCAATAATTATAGTTTTTACCATCAAAGAATGGTGGCCTTTCGAGGGATAGCCCTTGAGGAAAAGCTGTTCCTTCCGTTCTTGCCATTGAAAACTTGTCACACCTGTTCTTGCTAATTTTAGGATGGCACAACAGATTCACTAGACCAGTAGACCTCACTGAACACTTGCTTGTGATTATTGATTGCTAAGCCTGTCAAAGGCATAGAAGATAAAATGTGTGAAAGAATTCAGTGAGCAGATAAAACGTATATACGAAATTGATCTCATTGAGATATAGTGATCGGATTATGATATAACATTAATATCATTCAGAGTCAATTTGATTATTTGAACTTGTAAACTATAAAAAGCTTAACAACGCACTCATTCAGAATCAGGACATCAATACACTGATAAACATGTATAATCTATAAAAAGCTTAACAACCCAAGAGCAAATCTTTAGAAGAAAAATGTTCAGATCATACACAAACTCAGAGCTGCTCCTAATCCTAAGATTATTCATTAAAATTTAAAATTCTAATTCATCATATTAATTGATAAATCTTCTAAATCATTACGTTATTATAAAATTACATATCCCAAAAAATGCAACTATTTAACTGCACAATTCCTAGTTATTAAAGAATATCATTGAACATATAAATGGACTAACTTTGAGCATTATATTTTGAAATTATCGCTTATTAATCCCACAATTCCCACATATACCGTTAAGGCATTAGCCCTAAATTATAACTACTGAGAACATTGATCTTACCCAAAACTGAAACACAGTTGAAAATGGCTTCAAAGAGCTATGTCCCAGTTCGTGAGATCGATGAGTTGCAATGGTCTTATTCCACAAATTTTGAACTACTTCCGATCAATTTTGGCGGCGAAATCGGCGATAAAGGGAGTTTAGCAGTTGAAATGCTTCGTGGGATAGGTTTCCGACGGCGATTCGGGGGATGGGATCTATAATCATAACAGAGGCAAGAGTTTTCGAGGGGTGAAATCTCTGTTTTCGGTGAAGATAATAACAGAGAGTTTCACTTGGAAGAGGATATGTAACGGCTATATATTTCCTTTTTTTTTTTTTTTGCCCAATAACGGCTATACAATTCCTTGGTAGATTTTCCTCTTGTTATTTCAAATTTCAAAATGGGTAAATTACTTTAGGGTATTTTTCGAAGTATAAAAAATTAGCAACTGTAAAAATTTTAGGATCTGTAAAAATTTTTTTAATAAAAAGGATCTCAGCTTTTACCGTTATTCAAAATTGGGATAGCGCTATGTTTCACTTTTAATTATATTTGAAAATTTAAAATTTAAAAAATAAAAATTTCTTTTTTTTTTAATTTTATTTTGATTGAAAAATTAGGCATGACAATGGATAGGATATGGATAGGATAGTATAATACCTTTATCCATACTCAAATAGATATATATTTACCTATATATGTATACATACTCATTTGGATAATAAATTTTAAATCCATTTCTATACCCATAAGATTTTGGATAAACTACGGGTAACCCATTACCCAAATAATTATCAAAATATATGTGTAAATTTAAAATATTTGATTTAAAAAATAAAATGAATTTGTATAATAAAGAACATAGTGATTTAGAATAATTGAATACTTGATATTTAGGATATTTGATTTGATTACTTGATATGAAATTTCAAAGACTATAGTATTCTAATGAGTTGTTGAATTTAATGAGATAATATTAATATGTGTATCTAAACAATTATTTTATTTAAGGAGAAGTAAAGATAAAATAGAGTGAATTAATAAAATGGAGTGAATTAATATTAATAAAGAAAAGAAATAAGTGTCACAAATAATATTAACTTCAAATATAATAAGCATGAAATATATAAATAATATATACATCTCAAGTACATGAAAGTGACTTTTGACTTTGTCATTTTTACACCCAAAATTACGAAAAGCAAAAAGAAAAATCATAAAATAATATTAATTTAAAGAAAGTTTGTTTAATTATGGAATTAGAGACAAAAGAATATTTAGAGAAAAAAAAAAAAGAAATCTATAAAGAAAACAGAAGGAGATCTAAAGAGCTTAAAAATGAAAAATTTACAGAGAGTTTAAAAAGAGCAATTCTTAGAAAAAAAAGAAATGAAAACCTAGAAAAAAGATAATTGAGAAAAGAGAAGGAGTATAATGACAAAATGAGAGAACGAGAAAAATTTAGAATTAAGTTTAATATTATAATCAATGATATAAAATGACTTTTTTATTTTCGATAAAATTATAAGGTACAATAAATTATTTAACTAAAATAAAAGACATTATGGTAATCTCAATAAAATTATTAAATTACTAAAAATCTATTATTAAAATGATGTAATTTTAATGACTGAAATATAAATTTCTTAAGCACATTTAAGGTCAATTGGAACCTATTTTTATATTTAAGAAAATATAAGAATTATTTTAAATAGTAAAATACTGATAGTAAAATACTAAAAACTTTGTATAAAATATATAAAGTTTTATATAAATATATAAAAACTTTATATAAAATATATAAAGTTTTATATAAAATATATAAACTCAATAATTTGGGTAGAGTATAAGTACGGATATAGATAGGGTACTTCACTATTTATACCCTACCCGAACCCAATACTATTTTTTCGGGTATAGGTCTACCCACCCATATCCATTACCTAGTTAACTAAAATATTGCCCACATTGACTAGGTATGGTTCAGTTGGATACCTATCGGTAGGGTTCAAATTGTTATCCCTATAAAAAATTTTAATTTTAATTTAATTTAAAATTCAAATTAAAATTTTTAAATTAAAAAATAAAAGTTTTTATTTTTTTAAATTTTAAATAAAATAATTTTTTTTTATTTTTTAAAATTAATATTATTATATTAAAAGACAAAAAGTGAGACTTACAGCTGGTACATCAGAATCAACTAATAATGTTAGAACTGTAGGTCCTAAATTGGGTAATGGTTAAAGTTCATACCATTTTTATAAAAAAAAAAAACATTATAGACATCAAAATATCTAAGAGGTTAAACATATGGTACTCTTTTTTGTATTTTTTTCTTTTTCATTTTATGGTAAAAATAAATTTTTTTGAACATAATAATTAATGTAACTATATAAGGAAAAATTCTACGATGGACCTCAGGGAAAATAATTTACCTTAGAAAAACATATTAGAATCCTCTTATATTGAGGTGAACACAATCAATTATATTAGCTAAATATCCATTATTGATTGTAAAATCAATGATTTAGTTTTTTTGAAAAATAAAATTTCAAAAACGGGTAATTATAGTATAAATAAAATCTCAACCATTGATTTTTACAATCAACTGTGGAGATTAGACCACTATGATATATTATGTTCACTTAAACTAAAAAGGATCTTAATTTAAGTGAAACATATATCTTACTAATTAACTAGTCTTATATTTGCAGTTATATTTTTAAAAAGGGTTAATTACAAAAAAATAATTAACTTTCGCGAAAATTACGAATTTGGCACAACTTTGTAATTTTAGCAATTGAAGTCATGAACATAAAATTTTTTGCAAATTAGATCATACAAAGAGAATTTGACCATATATCTAATGGCTAGAGCTGATGTGTCACTAATTTAATAATATATTATCCACGTCAACTTTTCTTCATTTTGTCTTTCCTCACTTCACTTTCTCTTTTCAAAGTCAACAATCATCTCCTTCCTATCAATTTGCCTGCAATTTCAAGGATTAAACTATGAATTAGGCCATAAAAGCACCAATCAAAAGTTACGTCCATTTTCACAAATCCTCCAAATAAGACTATGGAATGTAGTTGAATTATCTAAATGCAGAAACCAATTACCAATTAAACATCTACACTAATCCAAATTTGCAACAAACCAAAACAAATTCCGAATTTTTGACTGAACATATCAGAATCTACTAATTCTAATCTAATTCAATTCTCAAACACACAATTTTTATTTGTTTATGAAATGAAAGCACATTAAACTCCAAAATTTTTTCTATATTAGAAAAGCAGACTATATTGGAAGAATCGATGTTTACGAATCGGTGCATTTTATTAACTTCGTGCTTAAATTTAATGTTGCTCTCTTTCCACTTGGTTGTTCTTCTCTCTTTTTATCCATCCTCTGATTGGCGGTGCCAAAACAACTTGCATAATCATTCTCTAATTAATTCTCCTCCATCACCATAGAACCTGTTTGTATAGTATCTCAAATAACACCTAGTATTTATTACTCTCCCTTCCTTCCCTAGAACACACTATTTCACCTCTTTCTCTTCCTTCTCTAAACACTCTCTATATCATAGGTCGGCAATGAGCTTCTTTGTGGTTGTTGCAAATTGGCAATGGTGGTTCGCGAGCTACGGGTTTATATCAATAATGGCAGCAAATTGAGGGCTTTTTTATTAGCAATGGCAGTAAATCTAGATTGACGATGGGCTTCTTCGTGGTTGTCATATTCTTTACCAGCCATTGCAGCAATCGACTTCTAGGTTCACGTGGAACTCTTTACAATATGGGTTCACATAGATTCGGCTATTTACTGCAAATCGAGATCAGAGTTTGCAACTAATGATACGATCTATATTTGTTGAGCTGCTATGTGGAATTTATTATTGTAAGGATTGATAATTGAGGTCAATTTCTTGATCAAAATTTTTTTTTTTAGGAAATAAATTTCTAGTTATTAATGTGGCTTTTTTTTTTTTTTTTTTTTTTTTTTTTTTTTTTTATCATCAAATCACAAAGCATTGCAGGATTTACTGATGTGGATAATATATTATTATATTAATATATTATTATATTATTGTCACACCAGCTCCGACTGTCAGACAATTGCCAAAATCTATTTACATGACTCAATTTGCAGAAATTTAAGTGTATGTGATCTCAATTGTCAAAATTAAAAGGTTGTGCTATACTCACAATTTTTGAAAAGGTTGATATTTTTTTATAATTAACCCTTTTAAAAAATATATAAATTTTTAACTATAGATTTTATTTATTTATAATATTTTTATTAGTTTATTTTAGAATGGGATAGATCATTAATAACTTCTGTATACATTTTCCATTTGAACTATGAAAAAATAGTCATATATCCAACGATGAATAAAACATCTTTGTTTTCTTTGTTCTTGCATTTAAGAATCATTCTATATTATTATATCATAAATATTTTGTTATAGGGGTCTAATTGGAAGAATTACCTTCTTAAGTTTTATTGTAGATAATTTCACATAATAGCAAATCCCATAAATCAAGAAATTAGATACAGTTAGAATCCCATAGATTAAGTAATTAGATACATTTAGAATATATTATTAAAGATTGGGAAAGCAACATAATCTCTTCTTGTGCCTGTATATATTTTTCATCTATATTAAAATAAACATAAGCCCATATTCATCATCTTGTCATTGTATCGCAGCGATATTCTTGACCTGTCCTCTTATTTTTTCTGTTCTCCTTTACTCACACACTATGGCTTCCGAAGAAACCTCTACTACCCATACAACTATTCAACATACTCAAGAACTAAATAATCCTCTTATCACCATCAATTCTGCAAACATCACCAAATTAACCACCACCAATTACATCACTAGGAGCTTTCAAATCCAAAGTTTATTATAAGGATATGATCTATTTGGCTCTCTTGATGATTCTCATTCTTGTCATGGGGCATTTGACCCATTTAGCAAATTTAGAAAAAATTATTCTAAATATAGGTGTTTTATTAATAAATTCTCAGTTTAGGGTAATTTTGGTGGAAAATTGGGAGTTGATTTTATAACACCATTAATTTTTGCTAAAATCAGATTTGTCCCTTCCATTTCAAGAGCAAATTGGTGTTTTGATTTGAGTTATTAGTGGAAAGTTAAGTTGGCATATTTATTAGTGAGATAACGAGTCCCACTAAGCTAAGTCAACATTTGAGCAATACTTAAATCGGAGTAAAACATCATATGAATATGATTTTGTTCCATTCTAGAACTTAATTACAAAAAAATTTAGTCTAGACACCAAAATAAAAAAAATTCAAATACTAAATTTCTAATTATACCTTCTATTTTAATGAGTATCTTTTACAAAAATAGCGATATCTTCGAGAATTTTTAAATATAAGAGTGTAACTTTTTTTTTTTAATTTTATTTTACTCTAATAGGCTCATTCAATTTTAATTTTTCATTTTTTCTGTTTTTATAAAACATTAATGATTTTAATTTTTTCCCATCTTTAACTAATAGATGAGAAGAGAATTAATAAATGCATGCATAGAAGTTGTCAAATTTAGGGTAAAAAGTGAAATTTGGAGAGCTAAATTCACTCTTTGCACTATTAAATTTAAATAATAAAGACTATGTTCAAATTGTATTTTTTTTTGTATTGGCTCTTTATTATAGGGAGTTTGAGAGATATAAAGAGTCTATTGGAAATGCTCTAACTCTATAAGAAATGTAAATAATTTACAAAATTTTACAAAATTGAGTATTCTGATGGTTTGTTTTCTATCTCACAATGAATTTAAACTTGAAACAGTGTCAATAAAGATTTCTTCTGTGCAAGGAAGTGTAAGACCGCCCATTGGATGATTAAATCTAAATTCTTCCTCGGCTTTTCTTAGCAATTCTTGGAATGAAGGCTGATTCAAGACTGAAATAGGAACTATAAATTTCTTCTTTTGGTTCTCTCCAACATAGACCGCAAAGAAGCCTTTTGGTACTGAAGAAAATTTGATCGACGAAGATTTTTGCTTAGTACTGCGAAAAAGAATAGCCATTGTTGTTGTTCCTTTTGTTGCTTTGGAAATTGAAGATCACAAGTGACATGAAAAGAAGGATGATTTTTTATGCAAGATTAAGACTTGATGTGGTTATAGATTGATACATTTGTATTTATAGTTGGATTATAATTTGTAAAATCTAGCAAGTTTCAGGCTTTTGAGTGGGGTTTGCTGAGAGACATAAGCAGCTGAAGGATCACATGGTTCTGTCTTCCAACTAATTATAAGAAATTTGGTAGCGATTTAATCTGTGTATTTTTGTGAATAAATGATGTCTAACAAGGGACCCGCTTGATTATGATAAAATTCAGCTTCATTAAGCTTTTGATTGTTCATTCTCTATAATGCAAGACAGGCCTCAGACATCTATGCTTGCTCTTATTAGCAAGGTTGTGAAAAATACAAGGCCCCGGTGGCAGTAGCACCACTTTCCTATAAAGATAACAAGCATTTATTGGCTTTGCGTTAATAAATTTTCAAGAAAAAATTGATATATAGACCAAAAAAATTAAAAAAGAATAAACATTGAAAATTGCTTGTAAAGAGCATGCTGCTAGCTGTTGCAAGCAAACAAATCTAATGGATAATTGATTATATGAGCATTTCCAGCCATTAATTTTTTTTTAAATGTCATTTTCTATAAATTTTGAGAGAGCAATAATGCCCCAACATATTATGTGATATTATTGGCCGTAAGTAATGAACACCTCACTACAGTAAAAGCAACAAGTTACAGTTTATTGGTCAGTGAAAGAAAGACTGACTGCTGAAGTGAAGTCCAGTGACACTGAAGGCTGATTTTTTACATTCTTTAAAACAAAATATATATTCTTGATATATAAATGTATGTTCTTTTTTTTTAATTGGTTAGTTGTCAAGCTAAGTTCAATAAAAGAGAGGGGACAAACTAAAATATCAGAGAAATTGTGATTATGTAATAATCCTTTTCATTCTATTGCAAAGAAAGTATCTACATTTATCTACATTGAGTTGGCCATTTGACTTGCCATACACAATTACTTCCTGTAATTATATTAATTTGCCTTTAGAAGTGATATAAATAAAAGTATCTTCTTTGCAGGGAGTTGTCAAACCACCCATCGGATAATCACCATATATATTCCTCTTCTGCTTTACTTAGCAAATCTTGAAATGCAGGCTCATTTAGATACGATGCTGGAACTAAAAATCGGTTCTTCTCTGTCTCACCCACGTAGACTGCTGAGAAGCCTTTTGGTACATTTGAAGGACTAATTGAAGATGATTTATTTACTTATATTGTAGATCGACGAAGAATTTTCTTGGAAAGAACAGCAAACAAATGTCTGGCCGGGGTGCTTTTGTTCCTTGTTATAAGGTGAAGGTTATGCTGAAGAATATGCTGACTTGTGTTGCTGTGACTTGCGGCTAAAATGAGTGGATATATATAGATTAAGAAGTGTGTGTAAAACCCTCTAAAATCATTAATGAGTGGCTAAACTCTTTTGTTGCAATAATCTGCTCAAGACATAGCTCATTAAGGGTCATGTTATCTTGCCTTCTAACTAAACAGCAAATATCAGGCCGTGTGGAGTGATAACTCTCATACTATGTCTAAATGTTATCATGCCAGCATGCCCTACAACCCAATTTATAAGTGAATTGAGGTGTAGAAAAAGACTTGAAATTGGATGGTTGGGTACTAAATGGCTGATACAATTCGTGGATGTTCTTTAAGTAAGTCTTTGATTAAGAACATGTTTGTAACAACTAGGTTCAAAGAAAGAGAGAATAGTGAATAGGATAGTATATAGTGTCAAAAGGACCTTGAAAAAGGGTGTGAATTGTTCTCAATATAATTGAATGGCAACAATTCAGGAAATAATGGATTTGATGCACTGAAAACTAAAAGAACCAAAAATACAAAAGCATTATATAATCTGGGAAAAATTTTTTCCTCTATGTCTCACTCTATCTTGGTTTTTATTTCAAGGACTAGATAACAAACTGTATTTCCTCTTTCTTGTTTTTATGCCAAGGATGACAAACAAATAAAATAGCAACAAAGCCAGCCTAGTTACTGCCCACAGAGCCGTTGAAATCCCAAATTTTAGCTGACAGATTCAAAGATCAAATGCCTTAAACAATGTTTGCTGCAGTGAATTTGAATGAAATTTTGCATAAGTCTAGAAAGTTTACTTATTGGGAATATAGCATTAGGTCTTGTAGTAGTTAGATACAACAAATTTCCAATAATATTATTATAAACTTTAAAATCAGTCTTCCTAATTATTTTCTGTCATGTTTTTTGTCGAAAATTTTAATTACTAGCCATTAGTTAGCTACTGGTTTGCATAACTACCTATTGAACTAATTCATTAAGTTCTCCTGAGAATTATTCTATTGGGAAATGAAAATTCCAGCTTGAGTTTGATCAATTTGCATTTCCCTGAAAGTATCTCATTTTACCAAGACAATCTTTTCATATTTCAGCATTCAAACTTGCAAGACATCAAAAACATTGAATTATTCCCACTAAGTCACAAATCATGAAATAAGTAATTGATAACATTTATTAAGCTATTCTCTTTGTCCACAAATAAGTATGGCTTAAAATTTTTACAAAACTTTTTAAGAAAATCATAACATTACTCAAAAGTAACGAAAATACCCTAAGTAAAATTTCATAAAAATTACGGTAATATGAGTCTTACAGCTTCTGCAAGATGGAATAATAATAAATACAACCCATAAACCAGAAAATCAGATTTTGCAAGGTAATATGAGTAGTTTTGTTTTGCATATTTTTTGAGTATTATTTGGTCTGGTTAAAAGTTGGAGTATTTAAAAACCAAATTTATTGGTTTGATTAGAAACATTTACTTTAAACTAACCAAATTGAACTATTATCATCCCCAATGGCTGAGTAGAGATGCTTATGTTTTCAAAAAGGATATTTCCCCTACCGGTTGAGGCAACAGCTAGAGCGAGAAACATAGCTATGGAATACCATTCTTGCCGCAGAGTTCCTTCTACTTCCTCAAAGAAACATCAATCTCGTGCTTTAAATTGTTTATTTATAATTGAATCAATATAATTATTTAGTGATTGGATCTTAGATAACGATAATTAATTAATTAATATATAATTTAATTTTAGTAAAAAATGATCTTGATTAGAATAAGAAAACGATAAAAATAAAAGAAAAAATCTAACTCATATATTAACTTAAAGATGAAAAATAATTGAATAAAATATTTAATTTGCTGGTAATATTACTAAAAATTCGCACATCAAAATTTTCTTTTAATTAAAATCCTATTATTCCAATCACTATAGTAGTTACAATTAACAAACAACAAATAAGAACATTTTATATATATATATATATATATATATATATAACACAATGAAAGTGAACAACAATAGCATATTCTGAATTTTAATTATGATTAAAATTTTTGTGAAAAAAAAAAAGTAAATAGATACTTATACTATAATAAAAACTAAAAGGTCATAATATTCATTACATGGTCACTTTAACTAATTTAATATATACTATGTCATATCTTATGGAGGACTAAACAAACCCAAATTGGGCCAGGCCCAATAAGCAACCACAAGCCAGCAAAGCCCAATCACGAGGAGGAAACAATTCATTTTCCACTCGCATTAAGTGTTCCATGCGGACTAATACCAGTCATATCAACATCCAACCTGGAATAGGATCCTTAATAATTGTATGAATAATATTAGAACTTATTATTTATAAATACCTCTGATTGTAAACTCGCAAGGGTCATATTCAATCACAGAGTAGTTCGACTACCTTCAATAAAATCTCTGAGTAAACTATCTCATTGGTAGTTTGTCTTATTCATTCAATTTTTTCTAGCTTAAACATACAATCAATATTCTTGATCAGACTCAGCTCGATCAAATTGGTGCCGTTTGTGGAAAATGATTAGATAAATCATATCCCCTCAAAAGCACTCGTAATCTTTCTGTCGCCATCATAATAGGGAATAGCCATGACGATCAGGATAATTTTCTTAAAGATCCCAAGAGTAGTCGAACTCATCCAGAGATTTATGACTAAGATGAGACTCACACCCCTATAGGTCGTACAAGGCCTCTTGATGTTGATACAGCATTACAACAGCTCAACCCATCCATTCTCAGGACAAACAGCAACCAACCAGTGATACTGACACTAGAGGCCACGTCCGCACTACAGTCGTTACTAACAGCCTTACGAACATAACAAATAAACCACGTACCAAACACCCGAGCAGGAACTAAGCTGGTACGAGAACGAGACTTGAATCGAATGCTGGACTTTGAGGACACTCATCAGGAAGATTCTGAAAGGACTTGCCAGAATGAATGAAGTCAAGGAAAGAAATCTCAAGTAGATAGGTCCCAGCCCGGAAGGCCATCCCACAACACTAGAGATACCTTCCTGATTAGGAAAACTCACCTTGCTGACCAAGAACGAAGTGCTCAAACTAGGAGCTGAAGTTAAAGCCATGAAGAACGAGATACTCATGAGCAAAATCAAACTAACAAAAAACACAAAAAAGTACATGGAGATTGCAAAGAGAGTTCCACATAGTCCTCGTCGCAAGGTAAGGGCTCAAAGGAACAAGAGGTGGCCGGTCAAAGAAACACAGAAGATATAAAAGACACAGTCAAGAAATTCCTAGACGAACTTAAGGGGGAGGCAGGAGGAAAATCTATAGATAAAAGCTTTAAACTAGCATTGAAGTCCCTATTCACTAAATCGGTCTAGGAATATGCAATGCCTGGCAAATTTCAATTGTCGGTACTAAAGAAATATAGCGAAGAAATAGACCTAAGAGCCTATGTAATGGACTATAAACACGCAGTAGAACTCTAAACAGGGAGTGACGAGGTGCTATGTAGAGCTTTTAAAAGGTCGTTAGAGGGGGCAGCCATCAGATGGTTCGATAGTTTGAAAGAAGAAAATATCTCCAGCTTTGGTCAACTCGCCACGATTTTCATGCAAAGGTTCGTAGCCAATATTCCACTAGAGAAACAAACTCAAAGTTTAGAGGTAGTCACCTAGAGAGAAGGGGAATCCTTAAGAGATTATGTAGCTCGCTTCAACAGAGAAGCCCTAAAAGTCATCAACCTGGATCAAGCTCGAGCTGTAGAGGCATTACAGAATGGCACTACCCACATTGACTACTTCAAAAGATTATGCAGACATGCACCTACCACCTCAGAGGAAGCTATGGCAATCAGTTAGAAGTATATTAGGCAAGATGATGCTTTTGCCTTCAAAAAGAGGAAGGGAGGCGAGGTCTCGAAAGGTGAACTCAAAATGAAAAAACAGGAGGAAAAGACTAGGAGAAACCCTGGGACAGAGCAAAATAATAACAACAAAACCCGGACATCTTATACCCTAGATCAACTAAGAAGGACACCTTTAAATACAACCCCGACAGAGGTGTTTGCGGCATTCAAAGATAAAGACATTTGGGTCCGTCCCCAACCCTTGCTAAAACCGGTGGACCAAAGAAGTAAGAATAAATTTTGTCTATTCCAAAATACCCATGGGCACAATACCAATGACTGTTGGTAATTAATGGCCGAGATAGAAAGATTGATCAAACAAGGGTATTTAGGAAACTTCATCGAAACCAACAACAGCGGACAAGGAAGGAACAATAAAGAGAAAGGGAAGCAATCGACCAATGATGGGTCGGCAGGGGTGATCAATTACATCACTGGGGGCCTCGACGAACCCCCAAGCCACAGGCAAGCAAAAGCCTCAAAAAGAAGAAAAGAAACTCCCGAGTTCATCTTCTACAATGGAGTCCGAGAGTCAGCTTGTAGAATAGATGGCAGTAGCCTGCAACACCCCCACTCTAACCCCCTAGTTATATAAGTGGCAGTCGCAAACTTCTTGGTAAAAAGGATTCTAGTTGATGATGGCAGCTCGATCAATCTTCTTACTGCTGATGCATACTTTTGAATGGGATTAAAAGAATACAAGCTACAAGACATAGGGACGTCAGTTTGCACATTAGATGGAACAGAGGTTCCATCAGCTAGAATAGCCAGATTACCTATCACTTTGGGAGCATCCCCAGAGACTGTCACTACTATGGCCAATTTCGTGGTGGTTAAGCTTCCTTTAGCATATAATGTCCTTAGTAGAAGACCCCTCCTCTATGACTTAGATGCCATAACTAACATCAGACACTTAAAAATGACAATACCTAAGACTGAAGGAGGAAGAGTCATAGTCTATGGGATGTAAGAGTGAGGAGAACCAGAGAACAAAAAAATTAAAACATCCTCTCAAATAGGAGAAGTAGCAATAGTAGTCACAAAAAAAGAAGTCCCTAAGCAACGACCTGAACCCGTGGAAGAATTAGAGAAGCTGTCCATCAAACTAAGATCGCAAAAGCATCTGAAGGTAAATGCCTTACTCAGCGAGGAGCAAAAAATCCAAGCACACCAGTTCCTATTATCCAACATGACCACCTTCGTATGGTCTGCATCAGATATGAAAGGAATTAATCTAAAAGTTCTAACTCATGAGCTAAATATAGATCCCACAATCAGGTCGGTTAAACAAAAGAAAAGATGCTTCGGATCAGAAAGGTAGGTAGCAATAGACAGTCAGGTGCACAAGTTAATGGAAACAGGCTTTATTAAGGAAGTACAATACCCTGACTGGCTCACGAGGGTAGTATTGGTAAAGAAATGCACTGGATCATATCGAATGTGTGTAGACTTCATCGACCTAAATAAGGCTTGCCCAAAGGATTCTTTTCCTTTACCTATGATCGACAAGTTAGTAGACTCAACTGCAAGCTACAAATATTTGTCCTTGTTAGACGCAAAGCAAAGGTACCACCAAATTCGCATGCACCTAAGTGATGAAGACAAGACCTTTTTCATAACAAAAAAAGGAACCTACTGTTATGTCTCCATACCATTTGGATTAAAAAATGCCAAAGCAACCTATCAGAGGCTGGTTAATAAAATGTTCAAAGATCAGCTCAGATGAAACTTATAAGCATATGTGGATGATATGATAGTTAAAAGCAAAAGCTTTGAAGACCACCTGAAAGATTTAGCCGAAGTAATACAGATCATAAACGAATATGGAATGAGACTGAATCCGGAGAAATACGCTTTTTTCATTCAAGGAGGCAAATTTCTAGGGTGCATGGTAAGTGAAAAAGTTAAGGCAATCCTAAACATGCCCACACCTCACAACATTAAAGAAATCCGAAAACTAATAGGAAGGATCGAGGCCCTAAACAAGTTCTTATCAAAATCGGCCGAAAAATACCTCCAATTTTTCAAAAAATTAAGGAAGTAAGCTAATTTTGAATGGACGGAGGATTGCCAAGAAGCCTTTGACAAGCTAAAAATGTACCTCAGCTTGGAACAAGTATTAAGCCAATCCCTGCCTAGAGAAAAAGTGCTCATCTATCTTTCTGCCATGTAACAAGCAGTAAGTTCAATTCTAATTAGGGAGGAAGGAAATATTCAGAGACCAATCTATTACTTTAGTAAGGTATTGCATGGAGCCGAGTTGAAATATCTCCCTATTGAAAAGATAGCTTACGCATTGATATTGTCCTAAGGAAATTCAAGGTTTACCTCCAGGCCCACCAAGGCATAGTAGTAATAGACCAACCTTTATAAAAAACATTACACAAACTAGAAATGTCAGGCAATATGCTATGCTGGTAAGTAGAGTTAAGGCAATATGGCCTCCAATATAAACCTAGATTGGCAATCAAGGTGCAAGCCCTCCCTAATTTTATAGCAGAATGCTCATTCGACCTCGATGAAATATAGGACGAGACCACCTTGCTAATGAAAGGAATGGAGCCCAAAAAGTAGACATACGATCCGCGGACCCAATAGGAACTATTCGTCGACGGGGCTAGTAGCAAGGATGGTAATGGGATAGGTATAATCTTAAGAAACGACTAAGAGTTTTCCCTAAAATACACAGTCAGGTTAGGATTAGAAACCACCAGCAACACTACGGAATACGAGGCTCTAATCCAGGGACTAATGTTTACGAATTGCCTCCAGTTGCAAACACTTCATATTTATGGAGATTCACATATCGTTGTAGGGCAAATACGGGGAGAATTTGAAGCAAAAGAAACAACCATGATTGAATACTTGAAGAAGACAAAAGCTATAATCCAGGGGATGAAAGATAAACGGGTGAGAATACAAGTGTATAAGACCCCAAGGGAACAAAATAGCCAAGCAGACGGGCTCTCCAAACTAGCAACCACTAATCTTGTCGAGTTGCCCAGGAAGATCTTTGTAGGGTACGTAACTCACCCAAGCATCAGAGAAGGGGAGGAAGTCATGGACATAGATGAAGAACCTTCTTGGATGGACCCTATCAAAACCTATCTAGAGAAAAATGAGCTGCCTGCAGACACAGAGGAAGCAAAGAAAATCATATAGCAAAGTACGCATTTCTCAATCCACCAAGGTGTGTTATATAAAAGAGCCTTCTCCCTCCCTTGGTTAAGATGTCTCAAACTAAACGAAATAGAATACGTCCTCCAAGAAAAACATGAAGGGTGTTGCAGTCACCTTCATTGGAAAATTCCAAACTTGCCAGAAATTTGCCAATGGAAAACATATACCAGCAGTTGAACAAAAAGCAATCACTGGCCTATGGCCATTTGATAAATGGGGGATAAACATAGCAGGTCCTTTCCCCATAGCATTAGGCAGAGAAAATTCCTACTCATAGTAGTAGAATACTTCACCAAGTAGGTAGAAGCCGAGCCATTAGCAAGCATAACAGTAGACAAAATGATAAGCTTCCCATGGAAAAACATTGTATATCGGTTTGGCATACCTCACTAGCTTGTCAGTGACAATGAAAAGCAGTTCGATAACGCCAAGTTAGAGTCTTTTGCTAAAGACTTAACATAAAATAGCACTTCTCCTCAGTAGCCTATCCACAAATGAATGGACAAGCAAAAGTCATGAATCGAACTATCCTCCAAGGACTAAAAAGAAGATTGGACACATACGTCCAAAGTTGGGTAGACCAGCTCAGTCAAGTCCTATGGGCATATCGAACAACACCAAGGCAAGCAATTAGAGAAACTCCTTTCAACCTAATATATGGAATGGAAGTAGTCATTCCAATTGACATAGGCCTACCCAGCGAAAGAGTGAACTTCATTAACGACGAAGCAAACAATCAGGCAAGACGAGGAGACCTGGACCTCCTTGACGAATTAAAGGAAAAGGCAGCCATTAGGATGATAGCATTCAAACAATAAGCAAGCAGGTATTTCAACAAAAAAGTAAAAATCAGCATACTCAAGGAAGGAGATTTGGTTATGAGATACCTTGAAGCGACAGGCAAAAGAAAGGGAATGGGTAAACTTGCACCAACTTGGGAAGGACCCTTCAAAATACAGAAAGTCATAAGGCTAGGTACTTACAACGGAAGTTCCTCATAGATGGAACATCCAGCATTTGAAGATATATTATCAATAAAGGATAAAAATGCCACTCAGTCCAGAAAGTCATTCCTTCTCAAAACTCATTTGTAAAAAAATAAAAAAAAAACCATGGGAGATCGCTCTCTATTGAGGGAGCAAGTGCCCAAGAAAAAAACCTAGTAGATCACTCTCTGTTGATAGAGCAAGTGCCCGAGAAAACAAACTGGAAGATCGCTCTCTGTTGAGAGAGCAAGTGCCCAAGAAAACAAACTGAGAGATCGCTCTTTATTGAGAGAGCAAGTACTCAAGAAAATGAACTGGGAGGACAATCAAATAATTAAGCCTTCAAATAAAAGAATCAAGATGGTCTCTTAGGATTATTTATGCTTCTAACAGGCATATAAAGCCTCTTATTGGAAAGGTGAAAAACAAATCAACTTTAAAGAAGACAGACTTCTCAAAGGATCAAGAAAAGAAAGATTAAAAAATTAAGACAAAATCAAACAGTCATAATTAAACGAGACCTAATACTAAGTGCAAATTGAAGAGTAAATGAAAGACAAGATAAAGAAAAAATGATGAATTTCTATTAGAAAAAATCTTTACAGTTCTCTAAAAGAAATTAATGGTATATAATTATCTCATTCAAAAAAATAAAAAATCTATAAAGCTGGGGGAGCTTGGCTCGTTGGAGGAGGGCCTTTGGGAGGAACCATACTGGAGAAAGCAGGCAACAAGGATGAGTTGGGAACAAATGCCTGCTTTGGCATATGCAAAAGCACGTCGGGAAACTTGGCAGCACAAGCATCAATGGCCAAGTTATAGAATTGGATAGCTCGTGCCCTAGAATCCAAAGCAAGCTAGCGCCTATACTTAGGAGAACCTAAGCAGTCCTTCAGGAGAGAAGCTTTTTCTTCCTCTGCCATCTTACGAAGACACTCTGAGCTTTAAAGTTTATTCTGAAGCTCCTCAGCTCGCTTCTCCATTATTTGAAAATTCTTCATCATGATGGGATAATCCCAAGCCTGTTCTTAGAAATCAGCCAACTCGGCCTTTAGCCTCTCAGAATTAGCTCACAATGCCTCAACCACCTGCTGATGATCTTGGATCTTAGAGTCCTTGGCCTTTACCTCAACCTCTAGATCTGCAATATGAGAAGTGAAGTTAGCAATTATATGCTCTAACTCCTCAGACTTTTTATTCAAGAGCCCTTGAGAACAATCCCTTTCAGCAGTCAATTTCTTTGCCTCACTTCGAAGCCTCTCCAGTTCGGCCACGTCTACTTGTTTCTTTCTCTCTTTGACTAAGGCAGCTCGCTGTTGCGCGATTTCTGTAAGTGCACAGGTCGTGAACAAGTAATATAGTAGTGAAATAAGTGTCGATCCCACGAGGAAGGGTTGACAAGTACCAAAATTAAGATTACTCTATTATTTAGAAAATCAACTATGAAAATTTATATTTTAAGTTAAAGTGAAATTTAAGTAAATAAATGATGATAAATATGAAATAAAATTAAAGGTTTAGGATTTAGAATTCATCAATTGATCACATATGATTTCTTTATAATTTTTAGATGGATTATTTTTGCTGGAATTAATGATTAGATTTTCCTAAATTATATGATGTTCTCTCTCAAGATACAACATGTGTGTTCATATTAACCTTACATCTACTCTCGTGATCATAAGCAATTAACACAAACCCATTAAGTTTTATGGAAATCCTTTTAAAAATCACAAAGGAGTATTCTTATCTCTAAGCAATACATTCCCTAGGTCAATTATCCTAATGAACTAATATTGTGCTTCCACTCTCGCTACTTCACACAATATCTTAAATCATGCAATTAATGGCCAGTTAATTACAAGCATTAAGTTCTAAGATAAAAGATTAATTCCAACAATCAAATCCAATCAATTAAATATAAATAATCATATGCAAATCAAAAGATTACATCTAAATCCTAGAAAATAAAATTAGCTATTCATAATTAAAAAGAAAGAAATAATTAAATTAACAATAAAAATAATAAACATAATAATAACTTATAATTAAATTCAAGAATAGAGTTTAGAGAGAACTTGTTTTGGGATACAATCTTTCATGAACTCAAGCTTCCAAAAACTCCTCCTCTTGATCAAAATAAAAAATAAAACTAATCTACTCTAAGAAAACATATGAAAATCTCTCTACATATTTTTTTTATGGATTTTCTTTTGATGCCATTTCCCTTTGCCAAGCATGGTATTTATAGACATGTTTGGTGGAAGAATTCAAGTTCCATTAAAATTCTTACATCAAAAATTCAACATTGATGGTTAGGTTGGCCACCAACCATTGAATTCCTTCATCAATATTCAAAAATGGTTAGGTTGGCTACCAACCATTGAATTTTGGCCACCAACCATTGAATTTCTTCATCAATATTCAAAAATGGTTAGGTTGGCTACCAACCATTGAATTTTGGCCACCAACCATTGAATTTATTTATCATGGATTGAAAACTTGAATTATTGCTTGCATCTTTATTTTTACTGCATCATTTTGATCTGCAAAAATAAAATAAAAATACTTAAAATATGTTATAATTTATTTATAAATTGTAGAACTATTTATTTCTAAAAATAAGTAATAATATTATTGCATTCTCGAGAATTGAGCTAAAATTTAAGTTTAAACAATTAAAATAACTCTAAAAATATAGAGTTATCACTCGCAGTTCATGAAACTCCTTATTCAAATTCTCTGAAGTCTTTTGGAAAGATGACCGGAGGTTGAACAAAGCCGTGCGCTAGCGTATAATCACATCGTGTTTGGTGGAAAGAGTTAGGCGCACCACCACTCGATATTGCACAAATTCGTTCAATTTTTCTCCTAAGGCCTTATTCATCTGAGTTAACTAGAGAAATAGAAACAAAAATTAAACATTTGGAGATAGACACAAATATATAAAGGAAGGTAAGAAATAGTTCGTACCTTATCCAAAGTGGCATCCATATCAAGTAGCAGCTGCTCTAAAAAACAGGTTCAAAAACTAAAGGAGCAACAGAACCTGATAACTCAGGCCAAATGGAGAGTTCATCTTTAATAGCCTCGTCTAGCCGAGCAGGAGGAACGTTAGCAATAGGAAAATGACTCTCAGGCACCACCTCGCCCTAAGCCCCGACTTTACCCACCTTGTCCAGACGAACTAGGGCGATTGTGTCAATGACTTCAACAAGCAAATCAATACTAGGATCTTCATCCTCCTTAAGCACCCCCTCTCTGACCTTAACATTTTTAGCAGGTGGAGACTCCGCGTTTGGGGTTTTTGACAATAAAAGATCAGGGTTAGAAATAGGAACAGTTGAAGCTGGGATAAAAGTATCGACCTGCCTTATTTGCTCCAGTAGGTCATCTAGGGATATTGGCTGCATTGGCAGCTCAATAGAAGTAGAAGGAGCTACACCCACTAAAGATGAAGAAAATAGAAATAAGAAAAACAATATCATAAACAAACATGTTAGATGTCACCAAAAAAAAAAAAAAAAGAAGAAGAAGAAGAAGGGAATAAGAAGAGCCATCATACATGGTTGCAGTTTAGTGGAAGGTCCAGCCAATGTAGAAGGGCCCTCCTCTAGAAGAGAACGGATGGATTCGTTAGCGATCTCCCGAGCAGGCACCCCTTTGCGAACCTGCCCGACTATCATATCAAAAAATGAACTGTTAACCATAAAATTTCTTGAAGAGTCAGAGTGGGTTTGCTCAGAGGAGGAGGAGGAAGAATTACTTGCAAACCGACGAATGAGTCTATCAACTATTAAGTCGTCCTCGCCCTCGCTGGTATCAAGCACATTGATCAAGGGACCTTCTAGACGTGTGGCAATGGAGGATGGCTTGATACTAATATCCTCTGCAGTTATCTTAAACTTGAAGAGCGTAAGACTAGCACCCTTCACTTTAGCACCCTTTACAATGTCCTTTGCTGCTGCCTTGGGCTTTGATTGGGACCCCTTAGCAGTCGCAGCTGGCTTGACCGTCCTTTTCTTTTTCTTGGGCCTCTTTTTCTCAGGAGATGCTTTCTTTTTCTCCCTAACTGAAGACTCGACCCTCAAGTCTGCAACAATAGCGGCCTTGAGTTGACTAGTCTGCTCGTCGAGCAGAGGTAAGAAGGCAGCCTCATTATAAAGGAGAGGCTCCAGCCCTCCTCTTAGGTCTCGGATCTTTTTGTAAGTATTGTCTTTATTTGTAATACACATTACAAAAGCACAAAAATAAGGATGGGTGAGAATATACAGAGTGAAAATAGATTGTATAAAGAAAGCAACGAGGTGAAAATTCACCCTTAATCTCATTAATCATGAGACACATAGTCTTACCTTGAGCATCCTTTATTTGCGAAGTATAATCCAGCCTCGCCATATCATAGGAGTAATTATCATGAGTCAAGGTCAACATCCCCATGATCTCTTATGGAAGAAGATTCGTAGGAGTGTTAGGGAGACCGTACACTGCAGGCACTTAGAGGGAGCCCCTGAACCCAAACCTAGTACCATCTCAGTACTTTTCCTTCACTACTATTGTGGTAAACTTGGTACTCCAATTCGCCACCTTATTGGGCTTGCTATTAAAAAGACACCACTTAGGCTTGGCACCAATACATGACACCTGCCGATCGCTAGTGAATCTGAACAAACATTGAAACATATGGGGTGTAGGCTGCACACCTAAGGCTTTGCAGACTACCTTGAACTGATGGAAGTCTTGGATATAATTGGTTGAAAGCATCATAGGGTTGAGGCAGAAATAGTTGAAGCACTCTACAAGAAAGGTAAATGGGGGGAAATCGCAGACCAACCTCAATATGATGATAGAAAAAGATGATGTGGTCATCATCCTTCAACAGTTCTTGTGTATTAGCATCCTCGGGATTTTTAAAAATCCTGTCATTGGACTTCGGGAGATCGGCAGCAAATTTTTCCTGGTTCTCTAGGTTGTTAGCAAAAGGACTAAGAACAAATGCTTTTAGGGAAGAGGCAACTTCGCCCCAAGACTTCTCTAAATCAACCCTGTTGCTTTGGTAAGAAATCACCTTTTTTATGGGGCCATTTTTCAATTAATTGAATTAAATTGATAAAAAAGATAAAGAGCAAGTAAACTTTTTTTGAGAGAAGAAACAGAAGATTCCAAATAAAAGATAAGGAAGATGAAGAAAAAGAAGAGGTCTTTTTGGGTTTTAAACTTAAACCCTAAAACCATGGGCCCATTAATCATTTGAAATTTAAAAATGGCATAACATATACTTGCACAATAGAGATAAGGCCACATGGAAAATTTTAGACAAAGAGAAGCCGCCTTCCCCATTTAATGTTTATTAGGCACGTGACAGACACATGTAGACTCTCGAACTTCTGTAGTAGTAAAAGCCCATCGATGATCTGGAGTTATGAGACATAGAGATGCCTCGATAAAACTGACTCCGTCAGATGAAGTAGAAAGTATCACTAAAAAATGAGCTAACCAAATCACTTTAAAATATGTTTCGAGCAAAACTCATATACCGTTCACTTTGTTGAAATAGGGGGGCAACTGATGGAGGACTAAATAAACCCAAATTGGGTCCAGGCCTAATAAGCAACCATAAGCCAGCAAAGCCCAATCATGAGGAGGAAACAATTCATTTTCCACTCGCATTAAGTGTACCATGCAGACTAGTAGTAGTCATATCAACATCCAACCTGGAATAGGATCCTTAATAATTGTCCGAATAATATTATAACTTACTATCTATAAATACCTCTCATTATAAACCCTCAAGAGACAGATTCAATCACAAGGTAGTTTGACTACCTTCAATAAAATCTCTGAGCAAACTATCTCATTGGTAGTTTGTCCTATTCATTCAATTCTTTCTAGCTTAAACATACAATCAATATTCTTGATCAGGCTCAGCTTGATCAATATCTATTTTGGAATCTCTTATGATCGACTCAAGCTAGAAGTGACATCAATAAAAGTATCTTCTCCGCAAGGAATTGTTAAGCCTCCTATTGGATGATCAAAAATCATATTCCTCTTTTGCTTTACTTAACAAATCTTGAAGTGTAGGCTCATTTGGATAGGATATTGGAACTAAAAATCGGATATTGAAACTACAAATCGCTTCTTCTCCGTCTCTCCCATGTAAACAGCTAAAAAACCTTTTGGAATATTTGATGAACTTGGAGATACTTTATTTGCAGATTTGAGCAGCATTTTTTTGAAAAGTACAATAGACAAATGTCTAGCCATGATGTTTATCTATGCAAGAATATAGGGTAAAACATACCAAAAATATTAAACTTTTGGTAATTTTATATTTTACTGTTAAAGATTAATTTATTATAGAAGATTCACTAACATTTTATTTTTTTCACCGGTAGGTCACTAAATTAGGACTTTTAAAGACTTTGAAGGATTTGAAAAGTTAGGTGATATTCAATAAAAACTTTTAAAGACTCTATGTAAATGAGGGGGTATTCAATAATAACTTTTAAATATTTTAAAAAAGTTTTCAAAATTCAATAGGTATTCAATTATAACTTTGATACAATCTATAAAAGTAAGGTGGTATTCAAAAAGTCATAGACTTTTATAGACAATGGGCTTTTGAATACTTTCAATAACTTTTTGTGTGATAATATAAATATAAAGTCTCAAATATTTTCTTTCACTTTCTCTCAAGATTTCAATAGACTTTCTTTTCTAGGTGTTGAAGCATCAATCACAGAGAAAAAAAAAAAAAAAAGAAAGAAAGAAAGTGACCTTGAACCTTGAAGAGTAACAGCTGATATTTCTCTAACCTAATATTATCTTCTTGATTAGTTTTTCTTAAATTTACAATTTTTTTTTTTACATATTGTGATATCCGATGATTAAATTTGCTTAGAAATAGAACCATGTGACATCAATGCCTTGAGAAAAATCATTATACACAAAGCAGAAAAGAACTATAGAAAGAGCAATTATTGTGATCATATTAAAATTAGAGAATTTTTGTGTAGAAATTCAAATTTATAGATCACTTTTAATTTAATGTAAATTCAAGAACAACAAATATAATTTACCCTGTGACTTTCAAGTCTTTATACAATACAATTATAGAGTATTATATAAATTTTAGAAGGAAATTTGGTTGACTGTTTACATTTCAACATCAAAATTATTTGATTCAATTACTAGATACGAAAAATTTATTTGACTCAGTGGTTACGATTAATTAATTAACTATGACAGCTGATGACAAATAATTAATACATTGAATGGCAAATAATTAGAGTCGAACATTGGCAAGAAAAAATTTCAGTTTTCGGTATTTTAGTATAATTTATACATTCAATGGCAAATAAACTGTCAATCCTTAAATTTTGAAATGCTATTTTAAACGTTATAATTTACTATCCTCATAGTTGGGGTACTATCTTCTATTTCTATATATTATTGATTTGGCCATAACATATTCTTTCAATCTTTCCATATTGGTCTTGTCAAGTTATAAAATATGATAGTCTTGTTAAGCATGTAGGTACATTTTATATACTTTTGTCCGAGTGTCCTCCGTTTTTTTCCTGACTTTGTATATAATGTTATGAAGGTCTGAATTTTTTCACATGATGTTGAATTGTTTAAGAATTATTTTATGTGTAGATGGAAAAGTCTATTAACTTGAGTAGTCTACAACAATTTGTCGTGTAATTATTAAAAAAATAAATTGAAAACTCTACTTTTATTAATTATTCTAAAAATTAATTTTATCATATGAAAAATATAAATTTATTATATCAACATATGTATTTATTAATTAAATAAAAATCAATAAAAGTTTATCAATATCTATAAAATTTCATAAATGTTTATAAAAGCTTTTTAAAATAAAATCTATGAAAATCATTGATAAATTCATAAACTCTATGAAAGTCTTTAAAAATTTACAAATTCTGCAAAAGTTAATTCTGATTAAGAACTCACCAGAAAACTGATGTGAAATTCCACGTCACCTGCAAATACTGACTAAACTGGACACTTTAATTTACCACGTCAAATTATTAGAATTGCATGTAAAGTCACTAAATTTTGTACTGTTTTCTAATTTGATCACTAACTTTCAATTTCTTACAATTTAATTACTAAACTTTATTTATTTATTTTTTTTACATGAGGGTTACGAAGACAAATCTAACACATCCAAGGATGATTTTTGTTATTTTCGGCTATAGTTTTGAGAGTTCATAGTGTTATTCAACTCCTTACATTTAGAGTTTCATTTCAATACATATTTCATCGCTTGAGGTTGAATGGAGATGGAGATCGGAAAATGAGACTATTGAAGCATTTGGCCATTGTCCAGCAAAAAAGAAGAGAGTGAAAGTCAGTGACTCATGTTTTTGTATTTCTGACATCGAGTTAAGCTGATTGAAGTCAATCACAGTGAGCTTTTTTCTAGATTTATCTTCGTGATTCGCCTATAAAAAAATTAAATCTTAGTAATTAAATTATAAGAAATTAAATGTTAGTAATTCAATTAGAAAACAATATAAAGTTTAGTAATTTTGTATGCAATTTAAATAATCTAACATGTCAAACTGACATGTCTAGTTTAGTTTGCATTTGCAAGTGATGTGGAACACCACGTCAGTTTTTTGGTAAGTTTTTTATTGGAATTGGTTTAGTGATCTACCAGTAAAAGAAATAAAAAGTTAGTAATATTTTTGTAATAAATTAATATTTAATGAGCAAAATAGAAAATCACTAAAAGTTTAGTATTTTTAGTGCATTTTACCTTAGGAATATATAAAAAATAAGAAAAAGAAAATAGTTTCCTATGCAAGTAGAGAGTATTGCTAGAGAAACATGCTGACTTATGTTGTATTAAGAATATAATCCTATATTAATTAATTACAAATATATTAAGAGATTAATATAGAAATGGATTCTCCAATCTTAATAGCTTTTGAGGTTGGTTCTTCCAAATTTATATTAAAATTTAATATAGTATCAAAGATTAATCAATTCTTGTATCATCTCATGTTCTATCATAATTCAGACTAGGATTTCAATTTCTTGCTTGTGGAGGGTTTCTTTCAATTTCTTATTTCTTATTCATGGAGGGTTTGTTTCAATCGTCTTATTCGTGAAAGGTTTCTTAGCTAGCTTTTAAAGTTTAATATATTGGCTGCGACCTGTGAATCCAATATATAGATATATATAACATAAATAATGCAGTAGGTAGAAAATTCTTCAAGGGTATGTGGCCTAAAATCATTTGCTATGATCTACTCAGGACATTGCTCGTAAGTTGTAAAGGGTCATGTGGTTTTGCCTTCTAGCCAATGAGCATATATAGGGTCATGTGCATGCATAACTTTTATACTATGTCTATAAGTTAGAATGATAGAAAGCCCCACAACCACATTCATAATCAAATTGTGGTCTAGCTAAAGATTTCACATGGATTCTCAATGCTGACATCCACAACATTTGTGAGACAATTATTTTAACGAATGTCATCTTAAGGTAATTCTTTGATTTAAGGACAAGCTTGCTATCAGTAGCTAAGTATATTTATTCAAATAAATGCAGAATAGCGTAGATAAAGAAGGTCTATAATTGCAGGACAACATTGGAGATCATGATTCAGATTTTCTCCATATGTTACATAATAACATGCCCTTCCATTTTCTTATAATTTTTTTTTTTGTAATCTAAGCTAACTGAGATTCATCTAGAGATGAGAAGCGAAAAGTTGAATTCTTAATTTAATAAAACGTATAGAAAACAGATGACACTATGTGTGTTCTCCGAAAGTGGGATGGATAGAAGAGATTTTTAGGAAGTAGTTATTCATGTTTTTACACAGCTAAGTTTTCCAAGTAGCCTATTGCAGTCCTAGTGTAAATTTGATGCATAATCCACTTGCTTATATGCTTGGCATACTTTGTCTTTCCTTTCCAATTGGCTATTGCAACTCTTAGTATAGGAACAGATCAATAATTTACACAAAGGTATACTTTGGGAAGTAGTAGTTTATATGAATTTTTTGTTCTAAAAAAAAGAAGTTTGTAGGACTGGATATAAACTAGAAGTGACATCTGTTGCATGATTTTTGCAAGTGCACAAGTCATGAATAAGTAATATAATAGTGAAATGAGTGTTGATCCTACAAGAAAGGGTTGACAATTACCAAAATTATCGAATATTCTATTATTTAGACTATCATTTAAATTAAACTAGATATTCAGTGCTATTGCATATGTAAGTAGAGTGTGAATATTTGAACTAAAAAGATTACTTCAAGATAAAATTTCCAGGTAAGTGCTGGAGTCACAACGGTCCCACTTAAAAATCACTTTGCTAGATAGAATATTATCAACATAAGTAATTTAGCAATACAATAATTCACTAAATTTATACCTAACGATAAAAAATTAATTATAAAATTATTTTAGACAAAATTTAAAATAATTCAACATATGTAAATCTTAGGATTTACATTTCATTAAATAATTACCTATGATGCTCTTATGTTTTCTTGGTTGGTTTAATTTTATTAGAATTAATGATTAGATTTCCCTTAATTATGTGAAGTTCTCTCTCAAGATAAATCACAAGTATTCATGTCAACCTTATGTTTACTCTCGTGATAACAAGCAATTAACATAAATCCATTAAATTTTATGGAAATCCTTTTAACAATTACAAATGAGTGTTCTTATCTCTAAGCAACATGTATCATATGTCTAATATTTTAATGAACTAATATTATACTTCCACTCTCGCTACTTCACATAATATCTTTAAACATGTAAATCATATAAATTATTGTCACGACCCGCCTTTTGAGCTATGATGGTCCTAGGGCATTGGTGGCCATAAAGGCACCAAAATCTGTAGAACCCATTTAACACATAATCTTTTATTATACATCGCATTAAACATATCCCAAGATCGTAACCTTATACCCATTATTTGCTTGTAACATCCTCGTTAACTTATAGCATCATTAACACATAACTTGTAAAACTTTAAAAAAAATTGTATTTTATATCATTAATCAAATATTTAATACATTATACATTATTATAATAGCCATTATAATACTATTCACATTACTTATACACATCCTTTGACATATTAGTGTTAAACCCTTCAATACCATAGAGCTCTAATAATAATCTTCATAATCAAGAGTCACAACATTGGAACTTAACCGAGCAACTTCCAAGCAAAGAATGGAGCTTGGAACTTTAATTTGCTAACTCATTGACTTTACTTGAAAAATTGAACCACTATAATATAAGACAATGCTCAATGAGTACAAAATAATATAATATATAAGGTAAGCACAAGGATTATTCTCAAGATGGTACTTGTAGTAATGAAACATTTTCAATTAGTGTTGTCAATTTAGTTCAATGGCTCATTTCAAATGGAAACAGTATCTTTAATAGAAATATCACTTTCTTAGGAGCATGATGCTTCCCACACATATTAATTCAAGAGTGGCGGCCTAAACCTTGCTCACTCACAAGTATCACATTACATAAGACTGATTATGTCTTACGGTTAGTCATTCTCCCCTAACAGAGGTTGGGTACTCTCACCCTACCCGCAGGCATATACCAAGTGTACAAGGTTTGATGTATTTTTCTACATTAGAAAGGGGATTTTTGCTTATCAATAGGTAATCAATAGGATATTCATTTGAGATTCACGTCAAGAATTTAAATGAACATAACACGATTTCGGTATTCAATGATTATCAAAAAAGCATCATGTCAACGGGTTCAATGAACAATTCAAACTTGTCAAGGAGTCAAGAAGCATCATATCCAATGGTTCGATATTCGATAAATAATTTATACTCATCAAGGTATTGAACAATTTAATAATTACGATTTGAACGACAAAGGTTCAAAGCATATATTTCAAGGCATATTATATTATTAAGTACTCACCTTGGACTCCTTTGCTCCTATTACACTTGACTCTTGAGGCTAGTAGTGCTCTCCACTCTTATGACAACATCCTTACCCTTGCCTTTAGACTCTACACATTTGCAATTCAATTACACATCAATCACTATTAAAGCCAAGATATACTACACATATACCCATTACTAATCTTATCATTTTCCTTAGTCATTCTTTAAATGACCAAGGCTATACGTTATAGGAAGGATAATTCCTTTCCTCCCAATTTCACATTTCAACTTTGAGTACAAATAATATAAACAAATTCTAATGTTCAATAGAATCCATTTTACTTCTACCATTAATTCCCATAAATGAACCTAGCTCATTAATTTGGGGAAAATCACTTTTATCAATTAAATTTCAAAATTTACATTATACAACTCATGTGATTCCATTCTTAAACTTGATTTTCCCCTTCACTTTCATGAATTCAAATTCAATACTTAAATCCCTAATTTTCCCATAAACCCTAGAATTTGGGAAAAACTATTAATTCCCCACTAAATCATCACATCTTCAAATTCATCATAGAACTATGTAATTAGCATAACATAAAACTCATATAATCATTCAATTGTCAATATCTATCACAAAAAGTTCAAGTTCCCTTAAGATGTTCAAATCTTAACCCAAGCTTCCAAGGTTCACTTTAACACTTCTAATTCATTATTCTTCATTTAAAGCACCCATATATGTAATCAATCATAATTTAGAACAATTCTATAGTCATACACAAACATGACCAAATTCACAAAGGATTTCTCAAGCAACCTAATTACCAACTTTAAAACATAAAAAGGAGGAGATGATCAAGATTCCTCACCTTGATTAGCTTTGATTTGCTAAGGTTCTTAGTGTAGAGAGAGAGAGAACTTTCTTTTGCCATGGTGAAATTTTTGGTGTAGAGATAGAAAAATGAAGGTTGTAACATAAATTTTCATATATATAATAATAAGTTGGATGGTGGAGATTTGATTAAGTTCAATCCAATGGTTAAGATTTAACATTGATGGATGGCTATGATTTGATCAAGGTGGAGGACTAGGATTCTCTCTACAATGGAGAGAGTTATCACAAGGTGCTAGATGTTCTAATGAAAGCTTGACTCATTTGTAGGAAAGAACAAGAATTTCACTTGGTTAAATAGTTGACTTAGTCAACTTTGGTGACTAAAGAGCTACACACTAAAGACCCATTCTCTACACACACTTCATCTATTATCTTCTTGGGCCAACCATTTGCTCACAAGTTTGGATGTTGTATCCTCCTTAGGCCCAATGGGCCGGCCATCCAATGAGTTTGGGCCTTTGGGTCCAAAAGCCCAATAGCAAATCCTTATATGCACGTTTCAAACTTGGTACTTAATATATTTTTCATTTCATTTCTTTCACTTTAATACATATATTCCTACCTTCTAATATCACTACACACTCTAAAAATTATTAGATAAATTCCATACAAATCATAATGTCCATTTACTAACTCTTTACTAGCATTGATTAAGTATGTATATCACATAACTCAGTGGGTCAAACTAAGTTTGACCTCCATTATACCGTTAGAACTTTGATTAAATTCAATTTTCCATATCACTATTATCACCTCCCAATGTCTCAGGAGATGTGAACACCCATTTACTAGCATTGTAGATTCACATTTCATATAAATAGCTAACACAGTCTCATTAGGTCAAACTCGGTTGACTTCCACCTTATCATAAAAGCAGATATCAATATTGACTTCTTTCACTACTTATTGTCACATTATTCGGTAAATTCATTTCTTATGATGTTCTTAAGGTTCTTAGTATACTAAAGGGACCTTAAATGATATGGTATATAGACATTATCATGTCATCATTACTGTTTATAATTGGCTAAGGAAACCTTGGGGATTACAATAGTGATCAAGTATTCACTAGCATTAAGTTCTAAGATAAAAGATTAATTTCAATAATCAAAACCATCAATCAATCAAAATTAGTACACCATAAAATAATCAAGAGATTACATCTAAATTCTAGAAAAATAAATCTAACTACTCATATTTAAAAGGGAAGAAACAATTAATTTAACAATCAACATAATAAAAAACATTATAACAACTTATAATTGAATTCAAGAATAGAGTTTAGAAGGAACTTATTTTGGGATACAATCTTTGATGAACTCAAGTTTCAAAAACTCATCTTCTTGATCAAAATAATAATAAAAGAAATATACTCAAAGAAAATATATATAACTTCTCTCTACATCTACTTTTTATTTTACTTGAATTATGATTTTGGAGAAGGGAGATAATACCTATTTATAGGCAAATTCTATATTCATTTTCAACCATATTGCATCATTGATTGCATCATTATTTTCATGACATTATAACCTGCATCATTAATTTCATGACATCATTGCTTGCATCATTTATAAAATGACATCATTGTCTGCATAATTTATAAAATTACATTATCGCCTGAGTCATGACATTTATTGCATCATTGTGATATCATTTTGATTTGCAAAAATAAAATAAAAATGCTAAAAATATATTATAATTTATTTATAAATTGTAAAATTATTTATTTCTAAAAAAAAGTAATAATATTATTGCATTCTCGAGAACTGAGCTAAAATTTGAGTTTAAACAAATAAAATAACTGTAAAATGTAGAGTTATCAACATCAAATCTTTTTTACAAGGAATTGTCAAAGCATCCATTGGATGATTAAAACCAAATTAAACTGTTCTTCAACTTTATTTATCAAAATTTTTCTTCAACTTTACTTATCAAAATCTTCAACTTTACTTATCAAAATCTTGGAATGAAGGCTCATTCAGGTACGTACGATATATATTTACACTACAGGTTGATTGCTTTCTGTCTTTCCAATGTAAATTAGTATGTATAATTTCTTGGTATATCCAAAGATTTCAATGATGCTTCATTTACCGCAAACAAGGACTGGTCGCAAATATGCCTAGGAAAGTTAGTCTTTGAACTGCTTAAAAAAAAAAAAAAAAAAGGGATTTTGGCTTGCTGCAAGAAAATATCTACTGGATGAAGTTTAAAAATTGCCGTTATAATTGTTAACACAAAACTCACTTTGAAGAAATATTTATTACATTAAATCACAACACTTTTTCTTCTACAACAAATTCTCAAGAACACTCACAAGCTTTGCTTCTGATTTTTTCTTTACTACTTCATGATACAATGCAAAGAGGGAAGGGGTATTTATACTAATTCTAACTTAATACAAACCACATAAATATATCTAACTTTCACCTAATAAATATAATAACCATACACATACAAACACAATTTTCAACAATCTAACCAACCATTGACCTGTAATTCATCATATGAAAAACATTAGAAGGTTTTTTGAGCTAGGCTTTATCATTTGGATTAAGTTTTAATTAAACTTGGGTTTTAAAACAAGTTTATATTTTCAACACTCCCCCTTAAACTTGTTTTACGAGACCAAGCAAATTCCTTATCCTCACAAAATCTTCATATTTCAGTGGCTTCGTGAAAATGTCAGCAATTTGATCATGTGACTTGACATACTCGATTTATATGTCCTTTCTTGCAATGCATTCTTTAATGTAATGGAATCGAGTATCTATGTGCTTTGATCGATCATGAAACACTGGATTCTTTGCCAGAGCAATTGCTAATTTGTAATCAACACTAATCTTTGTTGGTTCTTCTTGTGCCAAGTTCAACTCCTTCAATAAGTTTCTTAGCCAGACTGCATGACAAATAGCTAAAGTTGCAGCTATATACTCAGCTTTACAAGTTGAGAGTGTGACCATTGGTTGTTTCTTTGACAACCATGTGAAAGCAGTATCCACCATAAAGAATTCAAATCTAGTAGTACTTCTTCGATTATCTATGTCTCCACCCCAATCACTATCGCTATATCCAACAAGCTTGTGATCATTAGAAATTAAATATAACAAGCCATAATCAATTGTACCTTTCATATAGCGAAGAATTCTCTTTGCAACTTTGAAATGAGTGGTTGTTGGAGACTCTATATAGCCACTAACAAGTCTAACTGCATAGAGTATGTCAGGCCTCGTGCAAGTCAAGTAACGTAGACTTCCAACTAGACTTTTAAAAAGTGTTGGATCTACGCTTTCACCTTCTTCATGCTTGGTCAATTTGACTCCACATTCTACTAGAGGGGTGATTGGCTTACAATCTCCCATTTTGAATTTCTTAAGTATTTCTTGTGCATAACTTTGTTAGGAGATGAATATATCTTCATCCTTTTGCTTGACTTCAATACTAAGGTAATATGACATGAGCCTAATGTCTGTCATCTCGAATTCTTTCATCATCACTTTCTTGAATTCATCTAACATGCTTGGGTTATTTCCGGTGAAGATCAAATCATCAACATAAAGGCACACTATCAAAATATCTCCATCTTTGATTTTGACATACAGGGCATGCTCATAGGGATATTTTCTGAACCCATTCTTTTGAAAATACTTGTCTATTCGGCTATTGCAAGCTCTTGGTGCTTGTTTTAGCCCATAGAGAGCCTTCTTTAATTTTAACACCTTGTCCTCCTTGCCTTTGATTTCGTAACCTGATAGTTGCTAAATGTAGACTTCTTCTTCAAAGACTCCATTTATAAATGCAAATTTTACATCCATTTGTTGTATTCTCCATTTGTTTTGAGATGCTAGAGAAATGATTAGTCTAATTGTTTCTAGTCGTGCAACAGGAGCAAATACATCATCGTAGTCAATTCCAGCTTTCTGACTGTATCCTTTTGCAACTAGCCTTGCCTTGTGCCTTTCAACCTCTCCTCTAGCATTCTTCTTTGTTTTGAACACCCACTTTACACCAATTGGCTTGTGACCTTTGGGAAGTGGAACAAGCTCCCATATTTCATTCTTCTCGATTGCTTTGATTTCTTCATCCATTGCATCTCTCCACTTCTTCTTCTTTACAGCTTATTGATAGCTTACTGGTTCACAATCAACAAATAGATAAAATAATGTAAGATTATCTTGTTGTTTAGTTTCTTCATAAAGATCTCAAAGACTCTTTGTACGTTCCATAGCTCTTTCTTCAAAACTATCACTTGATAAAAGTGAACCATCTCCACGGGTAGTTGATGTTGGCAAAGTCGGTGGTGTAGCAGTCTCTTGCTAAACTTCTTTTGTTTGCTCAACTAGTGATCACTCATTTTTATCAAACAGAAGGAAATTAAAGTCATTTGTGGGAGAGTTGAATTCCCATTCGCCTTCTTCATCAAATTTGACACTTGGCTGATTACGATCTTCCCATTGTTTGGATTGTGCAACTTGTAGCCTTTTGAACTTGTATCATAGCCGATGAAGATGAATTTTTCACTTTTATCATCAAGCTTGGTTCTTCTTTCATTTGGTACATGAGCATGAGCTATGCTTCCAAATACTATGAGGTGAGACATACCAGGCTTTCTTCCGCTCCAGGCTTTTTGTGGTGTCTTTCCCCATACGCTTTTTATTGGAGATCGATTGGATAGGTAGACTGCTGTAGCCACTACTTTAGCCCAAAACTCTTTTCGTAATTTCTTGCATTTGAGCATGCTTCGTGCCATGTCAAGGATAGTTTTGTTTTTCCTTTTTGTGACTCCATTTTATTGGGGGGATCTTGGGACTGTCAATGGTCTTTGAATTCCATTTTCTTCACAAAATTCTTGAAACTCCTTAGAAGTGAATTCTCCTCCTCGATCAAATCTCATTGCTTTAATCTTTTGGCCACTTTCATTCTCCACTGTAGCTTTAAATTTCTTGAATATTTCGAAAACCTCTGATTTTTGCTTCAAAAAATATACCCAAGTTTTCCTTGAAAAATCATCAATAAAGAGAAGGAAATAGTTATTTTTACCAAATGAGCTTGGGTTGATCAGTCCATAAACATCTGCATGTATAAGCTCCAATGGCTTTTTTGCTCTTAAGTCTGACAGTTTTGGAAAGCTTTTTCTGAATTGCTTCCCAAGTAAGCACCCTTCACAAACTTGTTCAGGTTGATTGATGCTTAGTAGTCCTCTCACCATGTTCTTCTTGGATAGAAGCTCTAATCCTCCAAAATTGAGATGCACAAATCAAAGATGCCATAGCCATGATGCATCCTTGTAGCAAGCTTTCAAGCATTTTGCAACATCATTTTGTATGTTGATCATGAACATTCTATTCTTTGTTATTGGCACTTTAGCTATTAGATTATTCTTGTCATCTTTTATAGAAAGATTGTCATTTTTCATTTGAATATGATAGCCTTTTTTCAACAATTGTCCAAGACTTAATATGTTACTCCTCATGTTAGGCACATAGTAAACATTTGAAATAAATTGATGTCTCCCATCTTTTAAACCAATGAGAATGTTACCTCTCCTTTTTACTTCAATTTTAGAATCATCTGCAAATGAGACATTGCCACTTACAGATTCATCAAGTTCTATGAACATGCTTTTCTTTCCACACATGTGATTGCTTGCACCAGTGTCAAGATACCAAGAATTCTCTTGGCCACCATCGTTCTCGTTCTTTGCTAGGAAAAGAGTTGCCTTTTTTTCAATCTTCTCTTCCACGTAGTTGGACTTTTCTTCAACTTTTGAACTTTTACATTCTGAAGCATAATGGCCATACTTGTGACAATTGTAGCATTGAATTTGAGATTTGTCATACCTTAAATTAGGATTTCCTCTTCCACGTCCTCTTGTAGAAATTTCTCCTCTTTCATAATTGTTGGAATTGTTGTTATAATTCCAACCTCGTCCTCAAGCTCTACCTCTACCTCAGCCACGTTGAGTGACTTGGCTTTCATTTTTCTCCTCCTTGAGTTGTATCTTGAGGAGTTGTTCGGTGATCCCATGTTTCTTCTTATGTTTTTCTTCATAGGCTTGTAATGAACATAGAAGTTCTTCAATCTTCATCTCCTCCAAGTTTTTTGTCTCTTCTATTGTCACAACAATATGTTCGAACTTTGGATCAAGTGAGTGGAGTATCTTTTCCATGATTCTCACATTTTCTAACTTTTCACCAATTTTTTTTAATTGATTTGAAATGGCCAAAACTCGAGAGAAGTAATCAGAAACTGACTCACCTCCTTTTATGTGCAAGGATTCAAACTCTCCTTTTAAAGTTTGAAGACGCACCTTCTTCACTTTCTCTTCTCCTTTGTAGGATGTTTGAAGCTTTTTCCATACTTGTTTAGCAGATTTTGCATCTGAAATCTTCTCAAAGCCATCATCATCTAAGGCTTGATAGATTAGGTAGAGAGGTTTCTTGTCCCTCTTTCTTGAATGTTTCAAAATTATCTTTTGATCTTATGTAAGACCGTCTTCATTTTCTAGCTCATTATTACCTTTCTCTATGATATCTAAAACATCGTGTGCACCAATGAGAGCCTTCATCTTGATACTCCAATTGTCATAGTTGTTGTTGTTGTTGAGTATTGGTACTTGGAATGATGTCACATTATTTGCCATATCTCTAAATCTGGAAAGAATTTGCAAAATTCAATTGCACGGATGGCTCCGGAATGCCGAAAAACTTTAACATGGACTTAGTCACGAAAAGTCAAATTTTGGTCAAATGTCAAAGTCAACTGTTGAAATGGTCAACAGTCAACGACTCAATCACTGGCTTGGCGGCTTGGTCAAACGGCTCAGTCAATGGCTTGGTCAAATGGCTTGACAGCTTAACTTGGTTTGACTTAGCTCAACTCAGTATCTTGACTCAGATCAACTCAGTGAGTTAACTCAGTTATTTGGGCAGCAAAATTCCGACAATGATTGGTGACAGGTGCAACATCCGATTGGGCTGATTCTGGTGGTGTTGGATTCATCTCTCCGAGAGCTTCGATTTGATATTTTATATGCCTATGTTTGGCTCTAATACCACTTTGTTAATATAAAAACTCACTTTGAAGAAAAATTTATTACATTAAATCACAACACTCTTTCTTTTACAACAAACTCTCAAGAACACTCATAAGTTTTACTTCTGATTTTTTCTTTACTACTTGATGATACAATGCAAAGAGGGAAGGGGTATTTATACTAATTCTAATTTAATACAAACCACATAAATATATCTAACTTTCACCTAACAAACATAATAACCATACATGTACAAACACAATTTTTAACAATCTAACAAACCCTTGATCTGTAATTTATCATGTGAAAAATATTAGAAGATTTTTTGAGCTGGCCTTTATCATTTGGATTAAGTTTTAATTAAACTTGGGTTTTAAAACAAGTTTATATTTTTAACAATAATTAAGTTTATGGAAGCAAAAATAAGCATTGCAGCACCATTTTGCCTGGGATAAATGATTTGATAATTCCACCATTGAACTTAATTGTTCTGCTTAGTGAAATAAATCAAATTAAGTCAACTATATTATATGGAAATAATATAATTATCCTATTCAATTAACTGTCAAGAATTAGGTCTAACAAAACAAGGCAGGAACAATGAAAACTATAGGGCACTGATTGTTCAAGAAGAAACAAAAAATTTGTATCTAATAATTTTTTTCATTAGGCAAAATTTTTTAGTCTTGAAGACTCATATTTACATTTAATTTGGCAAGTCCTGCCATACAAAAAAAGGATTACTTTTTATGCCTTCTGTTATGATCTACTTAAGTTGGAGATGGCATTATTGAAAATATCTTCTCTGCAAGGAATTGTCAAACCACCCATTGGATGATCGAAACCGAATTCCTCTTCAGCAATGCTAAGCAAATCTTGAAATGAAGGCTGATGCAAGTAGGATATGGGCACCAAAAACCGCTTCTTTTGGTCCTCCCCAACATAAACTGCAATGAAGCCTTTTGGAACATTAGAAGAATTTAGGGATGCTTTACTGGAAGACTGGCGAAAAATTTGTTTAGCAAGAACACTAGGCAAACGAACACCCATTCTATATTTCTCAATATCTTTGTCTTCAGAATAGAATAAAAAAAAATAATTTAGGCTTTGTTGTTTATGGAAGAGTTATTGCCAGAGAATATGTGAATGCTTAGGTTGTTTATGATTGGTAAGTTAGTAGGTATATATAGATGAAGTAATTAGTGGGAAAATGTAAGTGTATGGTTCAGGATCATTTGCTTGTCTGCTTGGGTCATAGCTCTTGGAGTATCACATGGTTTTGTCTCCCAACTATTCATATCCTTCATAGCGTCTGTGATGAAAAACAAATATGGCCCAGAGCTACAATTGAGACCAACTAACATAGTAATGGAAATGGAAGGTCGAGTATTTAATGTTGATATAGTAGCATAACTAAGTGATGTTTAGGTTAGCGACATGCCTTAGACAACTGATTTAAGATGTTAAGACTTAATTAGTACTTGCTGTGATCATCATTTGTTTGGTGGGACAACTTATTTGACTGTTACAATCACTTTGTTAGAAAAAATCTTTTAAGTTTTGTATTGTGTGATCATGAATCATTCTTGGTGTTTGCTGCTGCTTGCAGAATTCCTCTTGAGGGGATCACATGGCCTTGTTTCTTGGCAAATCAACCAACATGGGGGATCAAAATTCGTTACATATATATATATATATATATATATATATATATATATATATATAGTAGAACATGATGCGCTGCCCTTCTTTTCTTCTTTGATAAAAAAATAATAATAATAATAATTTAAGGCAACAGCGATATGTCTAAATATGAGAAATGGAAAGTGGAATGATCCATGAAAAGAAATATATATATATATATACAGATAAAAATGGTTGGATCAAGCTGGATAAAGGACATGATTCATACATAGCATTTAGTATGTTCCCAAAGTGCAGGGTTTATATATAAAAGAAGTTTAGGAGATAGTACTTCATGTTCATGCTTGTCATGTCCAAACAGACCAAAAGCCTAAGATCAAGTTACACTTTACCAAGTTTTGGGATGTTACAGATCCTAATGATCCCATAATCCACTATTGGATGCATTACACATCTAGAAGGGTTATATATATATATCAGAAATTTAAAGGAGGTCACATTTTTGGATGTAGGATGAAGATAATTTCATTTCACTGTGTTTTACAGACTATTGGACATTTTTCCTTACCAGATAAAATAAAGAAAACAGATTCATATGAACTATCCCAACTAGTTTGAGATTAAGGCTCTGTTGAGTTGAGATGTTTTTAAGTATGGAATTGGAACTTTATTGATCCCCCTGAATTGGGTTTCTCCAATATTGTTGATACCCACTTGACTTTTTGGTATAAGATATTCACTGATATTTTCATAGAATATTATACAACGAGCTTGTTTGGCATTAAGGTTGAAACTTGCTTTCTCGATAGCAATATGACTAGAACATTTTATCAATATCAATATTTTCTAATGATCTATAATCAATATTTTGTACATAGCGTTTTTATCAATATCAATTCAAATAACAATGCCAAACAAACTCAATATATTGAAGTTTTCCCATTATCTAATTTGTGCATTAAGCCTCTTTGTTTTGATCATTAATTTTATTTGTCTCTGTAAACTATTTGCAAATAAATTAAAGAGAAATACTATTGAGTGAAACAAGGACTATAATTATAATTATTTTTAAAATCTCATTGGAAAAAGGTAGATTAATATATAGAATCTACAAAATTGAGTTTGATTTTTATTTTATATACAAATCATGATCTATTCAAACGAGAAGTAACATCAACAAAAAAGTCTTCTCTGCAGGGAATTGTAATACCACCCATTGGATGATTGAACCCGAATTCTTCCTCAGCCTTTTGTAGCAATTCTTGAAATGAAGGCTGATTCAACAAAGATATTGGAATTATGAATCTCTTTCTTTGGCTTTCTCCAACATATACTGCTAAGTAGCCTTTTGGAACATCAGTAAAAGTAGAAGTTGCAGCTTGATTTTGAAGCAAGTATGATCGGCGAAGGATCTGCTTAGCATGTGTAATCACAGGAAAACGAATAGCCATAGCTATTTGTTTATTTTAACTCTCAGGAAGTTTAGAAATAGCAGAAATGTTACAGAAAGGAAAGTTTGCTTTGTAAGTAGAGAATGTGATGACTTGAGGACTTAAGCTGGGTTGTGAGATGATACATAACCACATATCTACATATAAATAGTGATAAGGGTATGTGAGAAAACTCTGCTGAGGTTTGGATGAGTGGTGAAAAGGCCTATTGGTGGGGTTTTCTAGAAGACAAAAATAGCCCACTGATCACATGGTCCTGTCTAGCAATAGATTGTTAGGAAAATTTAAGGAGAAGCTGACAGGAAAAACCTTGTTGCTTCTTGAATTTTATAGAAAATCAAGTCATTTATGGCTCTTGGACAAGAACATAGAAGACAAATCCCAATCAAGAGAATCTGCCCCAGAGACTGGCATGATAAATAATACGTTACAATCATTGCCGGCCATGTCAATCTGAATGGTGGGTGCCAACAGCCCACCGCTGCACCGTCTTTTTTCTCTGTTCCATCCATTATCTTTCGATGGTGAAAGTAAGATAGTGACAATTCTGGTTTCCTGATAGTTATAGGGCATGCAATAGGCCTTCCATGGGTCCTCTAATATGAATTACAAGTCTGTTGCGTAACATGTTAAAAGCTTGATTTCGATGCTACACAAGACTTGGCTTCAAAATGATGAAAAAGGGATTGTGTAAATAATTCAGGATCCATTTGATATAGCATATAGAATATTTATTGAAACTAAGGTGTTCTGAACATTATATTTCTTTTCCCTGACAGTAATTTCTTGTATACATTTTTATTTTTGCCCATCACTTATTCCGTTGAATGGGAAAAAATAATTGTCAATAAACATGTGTAGAGTGCCGGTGATTTTGATGCACTAAAACATAAATTACTCTTCCGCCTGACTTTGCAAATTACAAGTCAAGGCTGATTCAAGCAGAACAAGAATTAAAGAAAAAACCATGATTCAAGCAGAACATAATGGAATCACCAATACTGTACCTAGTGTAAACAATTTGCTTAATTTGTTGAATTTATATTTTGTTTTCACTTCTTAGTGTACAAAAATCTCAACTTCATTTTCTGGTGAAGGAAAAATTATTCTACACCAGGAAATCATGCAGCAGAAAACTGTATAACATAATCTATAAGAAAACTGCAGAATATGAAGAAACAAAAATTTCATTGACTAACTCTTAATTATACTTTATCTGTACATTGTACTTTGTAACTCTCTGTATTTTACAAAATTGTGTTCACAGTATCTCCCTTATTGCTCAAGAACGGCTTAAGCAAGAAATGACATCAATGAAAATGTTTTCGCTACAAGGAATTGTGAGACCACCCATTGGATGATCATATCCGAACACTTCTTCAGCTTGACCTAGCAAGTCTTGGAATAAAGGCTGATTCAAGAATGTTACTGGAATAACAAATCTTTTCTTTTCATTTTCTCCAACGTAGACTGCAAGGTAACCTTTTGGCACTTCCATGACTATTGAAATTATTTGGCTTCCAGTAGAGAAAGACCTTTGAAGAATTTGCTTAGCGCGGACTATAGCAGGCAAATGGAAACCCATAATTTGGTGTGAATGAAAAGGGAAAGATCAATAAAGACTTGAAGAGGAAGGAACTTTTGATGCTTAAGAATGTAAAGACTTTGGGATGCCTTTCAATCTAAATGTCAGTGAATATATATATATATATATATATATATATATATATATATATATATATATATATATATACATGCACGTTAAAGGGTCTGTTATGAAGGATCACATGGCTTGGTCTTCAACTTAATGATCAAGAATTAAAAGACTATAGCTGACCCATTTTCATTTCTCTGAAACATCATGACGACATGACCCACCATTGTCCATGAGACAAGTAGGAATGGCTCATGTGAACTTCACAGGGGCTTGTCCAGCAAGTTGAATAGTTGATCAACTAGAAGATATGGGATGTTTCACTAATTCATAAACTTCAATCTTCATTTTTGCTTTTTATGTTTATTTATTTATTTATTTCATTTTGGGATTGATCTCTTTGAATGAATTTAGATATTTCAAGATATGGTCCAAATATCTTGGTTATTTCTTCAAATGGTAAGCTCTTGGTTCTTGGACCATGAACCGTCAGATGATGTGCCGCTACAGTGAATGGCATTCACTTTTAGCCATTTTAAATATAAATAAATGGCAGCAATGTCTAGTCTCTTGAAATTTTCAGGGTATGCATAAGAACTGCAATGGGTTCTCTATATATGTAGTAAAATTAGTCAGAACTGATCAGTAATGCAATAGGTCTAACTATCTACCCAGAGAATGTAAAAGAGATCATTGCTTTACCTGATGCAGTGGCATAAAATAATTTAAGATTAAATATTCTTGTGTTGATATTTTCTTGAAAAGGTTTTCAAAATAATATTAGAAAATTGAAAACAAAGTGAGACTTGGTAAACAAGTCAACAAGCTGCACATTAGAGGAGACAAAAGGTAACATAGAGTACCAAGCTGATAATTATAATGAACATGACAATCAATTTCAATATGTTTGGTCTGCTCATGAAAGACATAATTGTGCCCAACTTGAATAGCACTGTTATTATCACAATAAAAAGGAGTAGGACGAGGAAAGAAAACACCCATATCTACAAGCAACCAACGCAACACTTAGCCTCTGTGTAAGATTTAGAGACAACATTTTGCTTCTTGCTTTTCCAAGAAATGAGAGAATCACTTAGAAAAATACAAAAACTAGTAGTGGACTTAAGATTTGTAAGATCACTAGCCCAATCAGCATTAGAACATGCCTGTAGATCCAAGGATGAAGTAGATGATGAACATGAACGACTCTGAAACTAGATACTCGAAGATATCTCAAAATATGAAGAATAGCAGCCCAATCAACCATATTAGGCAAAGTAACAAACTGGCTAACAATATGCACAATATAAGTAATATAAGGGTGAGTGATAGTAAGAAACCAAACTATGTAATTTAAGGGCAAGTGATAGTAAGAAACCAGACTACTAACAACAATACGATATAAACTAGGACCAAGAAAAGGAGAATCACCCAAAGCAGAAAATCTAGCATTGAGCTCATTAGATGTATCAATAGTCTAGTTACCAATTAAGTGAGCATGCTCTATATTGTTAGATATTTACTTAGACTAGGAGAGAAGTTAACCTTTTAGAGAAGAAGCAACTTCAATACCTAAAAGATAACATAATGGAAATCTTTCATTGTAAAACAATGAGCTAACTCTTTCTTCAGTCTACAATCCCATCAACATCATCACCAATAATATTCATGTCATTAACATATATGACCAGCAGAAGTAGATTTGACAAATAAAGCTGAATCATGATGGCTAAAACGAAAACCAAGTGAAGTAATCATAGTAAAGAATCTCATATAGGCTCTTAGGGCTTGTTTAAAATAATAAAGTGCTTTTCTAAGTCACAAAACTGACCAGATTGATGGGAAAAACCAGGAGAAGGGACCATATAAATTTCTTCTAGAAGAAGTAGGTAAAACTAAAACACATCATGAAAAGTAATCAGGAGTATAAGCATATAACATTTCATAAGGAGACAAGCCCGAATTATGTGAAGTTGGGATTCTATTCATCAAATAAGCAATAGTAAGAACTCCTTATCCCCAAAATTCACTAGGAACAAAAGAAGATAGTAAAAGAGATCTAGCAGTCTCAACAAGATTCCTATGTTTCCTTTAAACAATGCCATTTTGCTACAAAGTATATGTATAAGATGTTTGATGGATTGTCCCATCAGAGGCAAGTAAATTTAAAAAGTCATGAGAAGTATACTTTCCACCCAAATCACATCTAAAGCACTTAATAACAAATGAATATTGAGTTTTGACAATAGCATGAAAAACATTAAATATCTTTAGAAAATCAGTACAACATTTTATCAAATAAACCCAACAATAAAGAGTATAATCATCAATAAAAGAAACATAAAATCATGACTTGCCCTTAGTTGTTGTAGGAGATGGTCTCCATACATCAAAATGAACAAGATCAAAAAGAGCATAAGAATAGGAAAAACTCTTATTGAAAGGTAAAGCACAAAATTTGACCAATTTACAACCGCTACTATCTGAAATATCATGAGGTTTTAAATTTCTAATGCTCTTGTGGAGGCCAAAAATTGTACATGAGATGCAAAAACATGACCAAAACTAGAATGCCATAAGTAAAAAACAAAAGAAGAACTACTCAAGCAAAATGATGACAAATAGACATTAGAAGCTAATGCCGCAATAATAGGTACTTTGAGCTGATCTAAAACATAAAGTCCATTTCTCCTATAGCTAGTCCCAATCAACTTCTAAGTTCCTGCACTCAATAGCCAAAAGAAGAAACACTAAATAAATATCTAGAATCATATAACTAACCAATAGATGTAAGACTCAATAATGTGTATACATCAGGAAGAGACAAATAAGATGTAGCAATTGAACCAACACTTACTAAAGGCATAGGGGTGCCATCAGCAATCAAAACTAAAGTAGATGACTTACGTGATAAGGAAATAAATGATGACAACTCAAGAGACATATGGTGAGAAGTAGTAAATCTAAAACCTAAGAGGAAGAAGATATACCTGAGGTATTAGAGGATAAGAACCCTATATTAGATGAGGCAACATGGCATGTGATTGTATAGTAAGAAATTTCAGAAACTGCTCAATTGTAACTGTATCCAAAGATGGTACAACCATTGCAGTGTGAGGAGGAAATGGTCTAAAGGACCATTGGTGTGATTGTTGCTATAGTAAATATTGCAATTGCTAATGAGATGACTGTTGAGATTGCTACTACTACTACTGCTTACCCTATTCAACATTTTAGAACATTGCATCTTCTAATGACCCTTTTGTTTATAGAAACTACATTCATCAAGTGCAGCTGTCATGTGTTGTCTAGTCTGACTAGAAACAAGAGGTCTTCATACTGTTTGCAAAAATTGATGGAGCAACACTAGAGAAAATTTCTTTCTTGCATGAGACTTAAGATGTATATCCTCAACTAACAATTCACTAACTACTAAATCAACAAAAGGCAGCAGACTACTATGTAAAATTAATCCTGGAGTCCCTCAAAATCATCGCAAAAAGCCATTAGAAATTGATGTTTTTCTTCTCTTCAGGCAAGGTAAAGAGCATAGGCATGTAATTCTTAAGTTTTTGTAGTGCCAAGTGATCTCATAAATCTGTCATAGCAGAATAAAATTCTTGAATACTTATACACTTCAGTTGAAAAGCATATATATCTGTCTCCAACTGATACTATTTTGCAAAACTAAATTGTGTAAATAGTCTTGCCAGATGGTCTCAAACCTCCTTAGTTATCACATATTTTGCTAGCCAAGAGCCTATAGAACTTTTAACAGAATTGTTAATCCAAGTGATGATTTTCGAATTATCTGCTTTCCAAGCATCCAACAACTCTGCAAAATTTTCAATTTTTTCATAACTAGGTCTAACAGAAGTGCCTGAAAAGCCCCACATCTTTTTGCCTTTCAAAAAATTTTCATTACATAACTTCAATACAAATAATTTTCCCTGTCTAATTGCACACTAGTTGACTAAAGCAAACCGTCTCTAATGGCAGCCATTATGACAAAGCAATAAAAACCAATAAATATGTAGTTAATAAACAAAAAAAAAATTTCTAGTATACGAATCAAACCGAAGTCGAACGAAACAATATCAAAGCAATAGAGACGAAGATGAAATGAAGCCAAAAAGAAGAATCAATTAGACTAAACAAATTCATAAGATAACGGAGACTCTGATACCATGTAAACAAAGATGAAAAATAATGGAGGCTAGGATTTCTTATTAATCAAAAGAGTAAGAATATAAGAATATAAATGAAACTTATATAGGCTTATAAAAAATAAAAAAAAAAGATTATTCTACCCTTAATAATAACAATTATTTAACAAAAATAATACAGTAATCTAACTTTCAAGAAATTAACATTAGAAAATTATGACAAACATAATTCATACAGAAAAAAAAAAAAAGAAAAACAGTCTTTCAAATTAATAAAATTTGAATTAAACAAATATAATTTTAAAAAAAAAAACAAAAGGGGATCATTCAATTTAGCACTAATTTGTTATCACATTAATTTCTGGTTGTTAGTGTTTTCTTGATCATCTTCTTCACAGAAAAACAAAAACTTATCAATATCCAGCAAAACAAAATATGCTAACAAAGATTTCTATCTTTTAGTGGTTGAACATGCATTTGCACTTTCCTTGCAATAAGGCAAAATGATAGTATCATTTGAAGGATATCATCAAGTGTTTCACTAATCATATCCTTTTTCTTCTTCAACCTCACTTCTTTTTGCATATTACAACAACATCAAGTACAAAAAATAAAATCTCAATCCAAAAACAATTTTATGAAATTAATTACCATATTAATTTTGTTCTATACACACACACACACACACACAAAAATTTTGGAAAATCCAAGTAAGAAAAAGGGGTAGCAGGTAAGCGCATATATGATTTGAGAAATACACTCACCATGAATATCCTTCTCAAATGCTAAATAAAAAAAAAAAATGGGTAGGGACATATATTTTAAGAAATTACTTGTAACAGAAGAGGCAAATCCTTTTGTTTGTTTGGGAGGTGTAATGTTACAGGGTAATTACCTTGAAGAAGTTCAATCTTTTTGGAAATAATCTTTTTTTTTTTTGTTTTTTAACTGCAGCTTTAGGTCATAGTTAAATTATTCATATTTGAAAATTCAGATTTTTCAAAAATTTGAATTATATGTAATTTTATTTTTCTAATTTTTTTGTTTGGAATTCAATTAGTATAAGAAAAATTATTTCGGATTCATAACCAAATTACATATAATTTGTTTCCTATTAGTTGCCTAAAGTTCTAATATTATTAGCTATTTATAAATACCCAAGCATAAATAAATAAAAACTTATTACTATTCAACAAAAAAAAATGCTAACAAAGATCTCCATCTTTTGGAGGTCGAACATGCATTTACGCAATTCACTAAGCATATCTTTTCTTCACCAACCACCACCTCTTTTTGCATATTACAATAACATTAAATATGAAAAACAAAATCTCAATCCACAAACAATGTTATGAAATTAATTACCATATTAATTTGGTTCTATAACTTTTCATGTAGAAGAAAACTTTATATATATATATATATATATATATATATATATATATATATATATATATATATATATATATATATATATATATATATATATATATAAACACGCACATACACATGTAAAAACCAAGTAAGAAAGAGGGCTAGCAAGTGCATATATTATCTAAGCAATACACTCATTGTGAATACCCTTCTCAAAAGCTAAATAAAATAAAATAAAAAAAAAGGGCAGGGACATATATTTTGAGAAATTACTTGTGAAGGAAGAGGCAAATCCTTTTTTTTTTTTTTTTGGGAGGTGTAATGTTATGGGATAATTACCTTGAAAAAGTTTGATCTTTTTGGAAATATTTTTTTTTTTGTTTTTTAACTGAAGCTTTAGGTCATATTTAAATTATTCATATTTGAAAATTCAGATTTTTCAAAATTTGAATTATATGTAATTTTATTTTTCTAATTTTTCTATTTGGAATTCAATTAGTGTAAAGAAAAAAATTATTTCAGATTCATAAGCAAATTACATATAATTTGTTTCCTAGTTGTCTAGAGTTCTAATATTATTAGCTATTTTTAAATACCCAAGCATAAATAAAAAAAAATATAATAAATTGAATTTAATATCTATTTTACATCCACTATTTCAAAAAATTCATATATAAGAATACAATTCAATTTTATTTTTTTTATGTACCAAAGGAGGTTCAATGAATCGAGATAACATTGTAAGCTACACAATGTGGGGTAGTCCATCCCCTTCAGTATCTCTCACCAAATTGGTGATAATTTTCTGTGATTTGAGTGACCTGAACCTGAGACCTCTCACTTTCCACACCCTTAAGAAGATGAAAAGACCAACTAAACCACACATGATTAGTAATTCAATTCAATTAATTAAATTGAATTCTTTCACATATTTATTACCCCCAAAAAGAGTCTTAATGATTCGCAAGTGTGCTAAATTGGTATAAAAATGCTTAATTAAATTGAAGATTCAAACACAAATTTTCCTTCTTCTGGCGAAGGACAGAAAATATTTCACACAAAAAGTTTGACAAAGGAAAGGAGTCGTTAACCATAGTGAAATTTTTTCCTAGCAATTGGAAAATAAGAAGAAAAAGAAAACCGGAGAATTTTGAAGAAACAAAACTTTTACTAATTAATTCGTATGCTTTGTCTGTACATTGTGTTAACACAAAAACTCACTTTGAAGAAAAATTTATTACATTAAATCACAATATTCTTTCTTCTATAACAAACTCTCAAGAACACTCACAAGTTTTGCTTCTGATTTTTTCTTTTTTACTTGATGATACAGTGCAAAGAGGGAGGGGGTATTTATACTAATTCTAACTCAATACAAGCATATAAACATATCTAACTTTCACCTAACTTATACCAAACTTACACCTAACAAACATAATAACCATACATGTACAAACATAATTTCCAACAATCTAACCAACCCTTGACCTGTAATTCATCATATGAAAAATATTAGAAGGTTTTTTGAGCTGGGCTTCATCATTTGGATTGAGTTTTAATTAAACTTGGATTTTAAAACAAGTTTATATTTCAACACTCCCCCTTAAACTTGTCTTATGAGACCAAGCAAATTTCTTATCCTCGCAAAGTCTTCATATTTTAGTGGCTTGGTGAAAATGTCAGCAATTTGATCATGTGACTTGACATACTCGATTTGTACATCATTTCTTGCAGTGCATTCTCTAATGTAATGGAATCGAGTATCTATGTGCTTTGATTGATAATGAAACACTGGATTCTTTGCTAGAGCAATTGCTGATTTGTTATCAACACCAATCTTTCTTGGTTCTTGTTGTGCCAAATTCAGCTCCTTCAATAAGATTCTTAGCTAGATTGCATGACAAATAGTTAAAGTTGCAGCTACATACTCAGCTTCACAAATTGAGAGTGTGACGATTGGTTGTTTCTTCGACAGCCATGTGAAAGCAGTATCTCCCATAAAGAATACAAATCCAGTAGTACTTCTTCAATTATCTATGTCTCCACCCCAATCGCTATCACTATATCTAACAAGCTTGTGATTATTAGAAATTGAATATAACAAGCCATAATCAATTGTATCTTTCAGATAGCGAAGAATTCTCTTTGCAGCTTTGAAATGAGTGGTTGTTGGAAACTCCATATAGCGACTAACAAGTTCAACTGCATAGAGTCTGTCAGGCCTTGTGCAAGTCAAGTAATGTAGACTTCCAACTAGACTTTTAAAAAGTGTTGGATCTATGCTTTCACCTTCTTCATGCTTGGTCAATTTGACTCCACATTCTACTGGAGTGCTGATTGGCTTACAATCTCCCATTTTAAATTTCTTAAGTATTTCTTGCGCATAATTTTGTTGGGAGATGAATATACCTTCATCCTTTTGCTTAACTTCAATACCAAGGTAATATGCCATAAGCCCAATGTCTGTCATCTCGAATTCTTTCATCATCACTTTCTTGAATTGATCAAACATGCTTGGGTTGTTTCTTGTGAAGATCAAATCATCAACATAAAGGCACACTATCAAAATTTCTCCATCTTTGATTTTGACATACAGGGCATGCTCATAGGGACATTTTCTGAACCCGTTCTCTTGAAAATACTTGTCTATTCCGCTATTCCAAGCTCTTGGTGCTTGTTTTAGCCCATAGAGAGGCTTCTTCAATTTTAACACCTTGTCCTCCTAGCCTTTGATTTCGTAACTTGATGGTTGCTGAATGTAGACTTCTTCTTCAAGGACTCCATTTAGAAATGCAGATTTTATATCCATTTGATGTATTCTCCATTTGTTTTGAGCTATTAAAGAAATGATTAGTCTAATTGTTTCTAGTCGTGCAACAGGAGCAAATACCTCATCGTAGTCAATTCCAGCTTTCTGACTGTATCCTTTTGCAACTAGCCTCGCCTTGTGCCTTTTAACCTCTCCTTTGGCATTCTTCTTTGTTTTGAACACCCAATTTACATCAATTGGCTTGTGACCTGTGAGAAGTGGAACAAGCTCTCATGTTTCATTCTTCTCGATCGCCTTGATTTCTTCGTCCATTGTATCTCTCCACTTCTTCTCCTTTACAACTTCTTGATAGCTTACTGGCTCACAATCAACAAATAGACAAAATAATGTAAGATTATCTTGTCGTTCAATTTCTTCGTAAAGATCTCGAAGACTCTTTATACGTTCCACAGCTCTTTCTTCAAGATTATCACTTGATAAAGGTGAACGATCTCCACAGGTAGTTGATGTTGGCAAAGTCCATGGTATCCACGGGTAGTTGATGTTGGCAAAGTCCATGGTATAGCAGTCTCTTGTTGAACTTCTTCTATTTGCTTAACTAGTGATTGCTCATTTTTATCAAATGGAAGGAAATTAAAGTCATCTATAGGAGAGTTGAATTCCCATTCGTCTTCTTCATCAAATATGACATCTCAGTTGATTATGATCTTCCCATTGTTTGGATTATACAGATTGTAGCCTTTTAAACTTGCATCATAGCCGATGAAGATGAATTTTTCACTTTTATCATCAAGCTTGGTTCTTCTTTCATCCAGTACATGAGCATGAGCCATGCTTCCGAATACTTTGAGGTGAGAAATACTGGGCTTTCTTCCGCTCCAGGCTTTTTGTGGTGTTTTTCCCCATACGCTTTTTATTGGAGATCAGTTGGATAGGTAGACTGCTATAGCCACTGCTTCAGCCCAAAACTCTTTTGGTAATTTCTTGCATTTGAGCATGCTTCGTGCCATGTCAAGGATAGTTCTGTTTTTCCTTTCTATAACTCCATTTTGTTGGGGGGATCTTGGGACTATCAATGATCTTTGAATTCCATTTTCTTCACAGAATTCTTGAAACTCCTTAGAAGTGAATTCTCCTCCTCGATTAGATCTCATTGCTTTAATCTTTTAGCCACTTTCATTCTCCACCATAGCTTTAAATTTCTTGAATATTTTGAAAACCTCTGATTTTTGCTTCAAAAAATATACCCAAGTTTTCCTTGAAAAATCATCAATAAAAAGAAGGAAATAGTTATTTTTACCAAATGAGCTTGGGTTGATCGGTCCACAAATATCTGTATGTATAAACTCCAGTGGCTTTTTTGCTCTTGAATCTGACAGCTTTGGAAAGCTTTTTCTGAATTACTTCCCAAGTAAGCACCCTTCACAAAATTGTTCAAGTTGATTGATGCTTGGTAGTCCTCTCACTATGTTCTTCTTGGATAGAAGCTCCAATCCTCCAAAATTGAGATGCCCAAATCGAAGATGCCATAGCCATGATGCATCCTTGTAACAAGCTTTCAAGCATTTTGCAACATCATTTTGTATGTTGATCATGAACGTTCTATTCTTTGTTATTGGCACTTTAGCTATTTGATTATTCTTGTCATCTTTTATAGAAAGATTGTCATTTTTCATGTGAATATCATAGCCTTTTTTCAATAATTGTCCAAGACTCAAGATGTTTCTCCTCATGTTAGGCACATAGTAAACATTTGAAATAAATTGATATCTCCCATCTTTTAAATGGATGAGAATGTTACCTCTCCCTTTTACTTCAATTTTAGAATCATCTGCAAATGAGACATTGCCACTTATAGATTCATCAAGTTCCATGAACATGCTTCTCTTTCCACACATGTGATTGCTTGCACCAGTGTCAAGATACCAAGAATTCTCTTAGCCACCATCGTTCTCATTCTTTGCTAGGAAAAGAGTTGCTTTTTCTTCAATCTTCTCTTCCATGTAGTTAGAATTTTCTTCAACTTTTGAACTTTTGCATTCTGAAGCATAATGGCCATACTTGTGACAACTGTAGCATTGAATTTGAGATTTGTCATACCTCAAATTAGGATTTTCTCTTCCACGACTTCTTGTAGAACTTTCTCCTCTTTCATAGTTGTTGGAATTGTTGTTGTAATTCCAACCTCGTCTACGACCACGATTTCCTCCTTGTCCTCGAGCTCTAGCTCTACCTCGGCCACGTTAATTGACTTGGCTTTCATTTTTCTCCTCCTTAAGTTGCATCTTGAGGAGTTGTTCAGTGATCCCATGTTTCTTCTTGTGCTTTTCTTCATAGGCTTGTAATGAACCTAGAAGTTCTTCAATCTTCATCACCTCCAAGTCTTTTGTCTTTTATATTGTCACAATAATATGCTTGAACCTTGGATCAAGTGAGCGGAGTATCTTTTCCATAATTCTCACATCTTCTAACTTTTCACCATTTCTTTTTAATTGATTTGAAACGGCCAAAACTCAAGAAAAGTAATCAAAAACTGACTCACCTCCTTTCATGTGCAAGGATTCAAACTCACCTCTTAAAATTTGAAGACGCACCTTCTTCACTTTCTCTTCTCCTTTGTAGGATGTTTGAAGCTTTTCCCATGCTTGTTTGGCAGATTTTGCATATGAAATCTTCTCAAAGCCATCATCATCTAAGGCTTGATAAATTAGGTAGAGAGCTTTCTTGTCCCTCTTTCTTGAATCTTTCAAAATTGTCTTTTGATCTTGTGTAAGACCATCTTCACTTTCTGGCTCATTATAACTTTTCTCTATGATATCCAAAACATCATGTGCACCAAGGAGAGCCTTCATCTTGATACTCCAATTGTTGTAGTTGTTGTTGTTGAGTGTTGGTACTTGGAATGATGCCACATTATTTGTCATATCTCCAAATCTAGAAAGAATTTGCAAAATCCAATCATATGGATGGCTCCAGAATGCCAAAAAACTTTAAAATGGACTTAGTCATGAAAAGTCAAATTTTGGTCAAAGGTCAAAGTCAACTATTGAAATGGTCAATAGTTAATGGCTCAATCACTAGCTTAGTGGCTTAGTCAAACAGCTTAATCAATGGTTTGGTCAAATGGCTTGACGGCTTAACTTGGTCTAACTCAGCTCAACTCAGTATCTTGACTCAGATCAACTTTGTGAGTCAACTCAGTTATCTGGGCAGTAAACTTCCGGCAGCGATTGGCGATGCGTCCGACATCCGATTGGACTGATTCTGGTGGCGTTGGATTCGTCTATCTGAGAGCTTCGATTTGATATCTTATATGCCTATGTTTGGCTCTGATACCACTTTGTTAACACAAAAACTCATTTTGAAAAAAAAAATTATTATATTAAATCACAACACTCTTTCTTCTACAACAAACTCTCAAGAACACTCACAAGCTTTACTTCTAATTTTTTCTTTTTTACTTGATGATACAATGCAAAGAGGGAGGGGGTACTTATACTAATTCTAACTTAATACAAACCATATAAACATATCTAATTTTCATCTAACTTATATCAAACTTACACCTAATAAACATAATAACCATATACATACAAACACAATTTTCAACAATTTAACCAACCATTAACCTGTAATTCATCATGTGAAAAATATTAAAACGTTCTTTGAGTTGGGCTTCATCATTTGGATTGAGTTTTAATTAAACTTGGGTTTTAAAACAAGTTTATATTTCAACACACTGCACTTGTAGCTCTTAATTTTACAAAATTGAGTTCACATTGTTTATTTCATGAATGATTTAAGCGAGAAATATAGTCAGTAAACACATTTTTGCTACAGGGAATTATAAGACCACCCATTGGATGATCATATCCGAACTCCTCTTCAGCTTGGCTTAGTAAGTCTTGAAAGGAAGGCTAATTCAAGAATTATATTGGAATTACAAGTCGCTTCATTTCGTCTTATCCTACATATACCGCAAGGTATCCCTTTGGCACATCCAGGACTACTGTAATTGTTTAGCTTTCTTTAGAAGGAGACCTCTGAAGAATTTTCTTTGCACGAAAAATAGCAGGTAGTCGAAAACAAGAATTTTGTGTTTATTATGAAAAACAGAGAAAAGATCAATGAGGACTTGAAAAGTAAAAACAAGTACTTTTTGATTGGTTGAGAAGTGAGAACTTGGAGAACTTAGCTATGCCTTTCAATCTAAATATTTGGGTACATATAGAGTACATATTAAAAACTACAGAAATGAGTGGTTTGAACTTTGGATTAGATTGTCCATTGATTCTAAAGAGGGATCACATGGTTTGGTCTTCATTTTCCTCAAACATCATGACCCACCACCGTCAACAACTATGAGGTCCAACTGAAATTGAATGGATTTAGATTAGTTCATAAAAATTATTTACATCAAAATAGAAGTTGAATTTGTCAAGTTTTTTCAATTTCCAGGCGGGGACATGCTTTAGGCAATATTTTTTGTTGGTCATGTGAACTTCACAATGGCTTGTCTAGCTACTTGATCAAACTGTAGGATATATATATATATATATATATATATATATATATATATATATGAAGGTCAAATTTTTTAAGATAAGGTTCTAATATCTTGTTATTTGTCCACTGCCATAGAAACTAATGGTTAATAACAATCATTGCCCATCAGCCCACCACTATGGCACCGCATTTCCCTGTGTTGGACCTATCTATTTTCTATCAATTTTGGTAAGTAAAATGGTGACACTAAGCAGGTTTCCTGAAAGTTCAGGACATTTTCCATCACATGGCCGTGTCTTGCAGTTCATCTTTAAAAACTTGGCATTTGCATGTTTAGACTGTATTTTTATAGGAGCACAACGTCATTATAATTCAAGTTAATTATGTATATATACTACAATATATATCAAATATTAAATGATGTCAAATGAAACATTTTTAGTAGTGTTTAAGACACGTAAATCACAATTGTCCTTGCTTTTGGTGAAGGGAAATAAATTTTTCACCATAAAATATCTAACAAAAACAAAATAATAATGAGAAGAAGAAATTGTAGAATCTTTAGAAACAAAGTTTAATTGATTAATGCTTGTGCTCTGTCTGTACATTGTACTTATAGCTCTATACTTTACAAAATTGTGTTCAAAATGTCTTTCTCATAAATGATTTAAGCAAGAAATGACAGCAATAAATTTATTTTCATTGCAGGGAATTGTGAGACCACCCATTGGACGATCATACCCAAACTATTCTTCAGCTTGGGATAGTAAGTCTTGAAATGAAGGCTGGTTCAAGTGTGATATCAGAATTACAAATCGTCTCATTTGCTTTTCCCCAACATAGACAGTAAGGTAGCCCTTTGGCACATCCATGGCTACTGGAACTGCTTGGTTTTCTCTAGATGAAAACTTCTGAAGAATTTTCTTACCACGAACAATAACAGGCAAAAGAAAACCCATAATTTGGCATATGGATGAACAAGAGAAATTAAGATCAGTAAGGATTTATAGAGTAAAAATGGAACTATTGATGTTGGAGAAGTGAATACTTGGTGATGCCTTTACATCTAAATATTTGTGCAGTTATATATACACGTTAAAGGCTACAAAAGTGTCTTGCTTAAAGTTTGGCTAATAACGGATCACATGGTTTGGTCTTCATTTCTGTCAATCATCATGACCCACCACTACAACCAAGACGTACGTACAATTGAAATTGAAATTCAACTTCAATTTTTTTTTTTCACATTTGATCAGGAGGAGACATGCTTTAGGCAGTCGGTGTTGATTGGACTTGCAGGAAGGGGATGGCTCATGTGAACTTCACAATAGCTTGTCTAGCTACTTGATCAACTATATGATATATAAAAAGATCAAATGTTTTAATGGTTCTAATATCTTGTTCCCTTTGACCATTGATACAGATATATAAGATTAAATAACAATCACTACCCACCAGCCCACCGCCATACCATATTTTTTCTCTGTTTGATCTATCCATTTTCCATCAATTTTGATAAGATATTGACAATCTTGGCCTCCTGAAAGTTTTGGGGCATTTCCCTTCACATGGTTTGTCTTCCAACTCAACTTAAAAAAAAAAAAAAAAAAAAAAAAAAAAAAAAAAAAAACTTGGCAGCTGCTTGTTTATATTGTATTTTTGTTGGAGCATAACCTCACTAATTGCGGTTAATTATGTATATATAATTCATTGAAGACAAGCTTTGGGGACCTTAGATTGTTTTATATGATAGTCCATTTAAATTGAATTGAAGATTCTCAACTTACGTGTGTTCTTAAACAGTAGACTCAAGGCAAGGTTGATACTAAGGCAATAAGCTAATATTGCAAGAATTACATTTGAAGCCCATAATTATAATAATATTGTATATGTTGATAGATGTTAATCTTATTTTTATCCGTTCTAAGTCATAAGGAAGATCAATGAAGGTATCTTCTTTTCAGGGGAATGTCGAACCACCTATTTGGTACAATCAAACAAGAATTACAGTAAAAATAGGCTCACTTCCATTGTAATAAATAAGCATGTTTATGTTGGAAATGGGACAATCCCACATGGGACAAAAATAAAGATGAAATGCAAAATATAAGTTAAAGGCTCATTGAGTGAAAATGTTTTTATGCCATTTTAGTGGAGGTGAGTCCAAGACATCAAAACAGGGTGATGGAGGCTCTTTGATCAAAGCCCAGACTCCAATATAATAAAAGAAAGCCTAAGCAAATGAAAAAGAAAAATCCCATGGAGCTAAGATTTGCTTGCACAGCTAAAAGACACATTTCGGTGTTAATTAAAATTAGAGCAAATTACACTGTCTATCTATTATTATGTTTTATTTTATTTTTTACGCTCTCGTTTGAATTTTTATTTTTTGTCCTATGTTTTTCTGTTTTTACGCTTTTTACATTTTTATATATTTTTTTATTTTTTTATTTTTGTTAATGCTTTGATGTCAGTAGGAATGAGGTTTTTTCTTGTGATATGGTGTGGATTCAAGGAGTAATTGACACTTGTATATTAAATAATAATAATTAATTAGTCTTTTTGTTCCCAGACTTTTTAATTAGCATTACAACTCAAAATAGTTTATACTTTCTTACCTATATCAATTGTAATGTACAACTACTTGTTTTATGTACATACACATATACAAGAAGCAATATATATATATATATATATATATATATATATATATATATTGTACAGGTATTACTGATTAATTTCTTAATAAAAAAGTGTCAAATATATTTTAATTCTTTGATTCACATGATAAATTTGGCTTGATAAAATGTAAATCAAATTTTAATTCACTCTAAAATTGTTCCTTTAATTTAACTATGTTTATAAACAAAGAATCACATAAAATTCTTACATATTAATACATATTATATCAATGCATCTATATATATATATATATATATATATATATATATATATATATATATATATATATATATATATATATATATATATATATATATATATATGCCATTAATATGAAAGATTTGGACATTAATGGAGACAAATTTGTGGAATTTATATGCATGTAATTATTTTTTTTATGAAATCTATGATAAGAGGTTATCCAAGTGTTACAATGTGGCCTTTTGCATGAAAATTAAGTGACACCTAATCTGAATAAAGTGGTAATCCAAGATTAAATAACATGTGCATGCTTTTTGTGTCCACAAGTAAGTATGGAGAGGGTTGGTTCTTTAAAATACTATAAAATTACTTCTAAAGAAGCAATTTTGAATAGGTAGATTGCGAAAAGTAACTAAAAATTTCTATTTAAATTTATTTATTTATTTTTAGTAGTGTTTAAAATTAATCTTAAAACAGTAAAAAAATTTATTTAGTAAAACTGAAAATTTATTGGTACTTTTTAATCGTGATAATGACTTTAGATTTATTAAACCAAAGTTTATTGGTACTTTTTGACTCCTTAAATATTAAAAAATAGATGGCATTGACTTTCTTATTAATTGAATTTTCTTTTACTTTTTTTATTTTTACATACTCATAGTTTATATGTTTGGTCTACTTTATTTACATGTTTGGTTGGTGTTTGAGTTAAAAAAAAAAAAATTAAATCTAAATAGGCAAACTTGAGTAAGAATAATATTATAAAAAAAAAAAAAAAAAGGTTGAGGGCATCAAAGTCTCCAAAGAAGAGGAAAGCATTTATTTCTTGTGTATATTTAAGATATACTTAAAATATACTTGTTATATACTTTAACTAAACCAAAAATATACCTAAAATATACTCATTATATACTATTTACTGTGAATCCTAAAAATTATTTTTTTTAGTATAATTTTTTATCTAATATATACTTGATGTATTCCTTTTATATATTTATATTCATATAGTATTCAATATCTAAAATTTTTTGAAAATAGAAATCAAATCAAAAGAGCCAATAAATTATAGGAGAATAAACTTTTGTAATTTAAACATTGTATTATTGAATTTGTTTATATTTTAATCTTAATTTTGATGACAATTCTCACTATAAAAAATAAAAAGAAAAAAAATGTTGATTATGCCTTTTCAAAGAAGAAAAAAGTTAAGGTTATTAAGTCTTTCAAGTAAGATAAAAGCATATAATTATAGTATATATTTAAGATATACCTAAAATATACTCATTATATAGTTAAAATATACCTAAGATATACTCATTATATACTATTTACTGTAAATTCTAAATTATGTTTATTATTATTTTTATATCATAATTTTTCAGTCCACACAATAAAAGTGAATTTTTTTTTATTTTTAATATATGTTTAGTCTATTTTGTTTTTATTTTTTTTATTTGCACATTAGAATAATTAGAAATTATGTTAATTGAAAATAATCTAATTAATCACCACATGTCAAAGATTCAAGTTTTAAAAAATATCCATTTGAACATGTGTCGATTGGATATAACTCTAATTACACATATTGATTTGCACATTAGAATAATTGGAAATTATGTTAATTAATTATGTAATTAATGACCACATGTCAAACATTTAAGTTTTGATATATACCCATTTGGACATGTGTTAATTGGTGACGTAACTCTAATTACACATATTACTAATTATCCAATTAATTGCCACATGTCAAATATTCAAGTTTTGAAAAATACCTATTTGAACAAGTGTCTATTAGGTATAACCCTAGTTACACGTGTTACATGTTTTATGTATTACTCAATTGATATGGATTTTACAACATTAACATTTTATATTTATTAGGTTATATTTTGATTAATCAGAGGTTGATTTATTGTTGATTACAAATTGATTGTTGGTTGATAATAGGTTAATTGCGGTTGATTGTTTATTTTTGCATATTTTATCTTTAGTATTGCTAAAATATTTTTTTTTTTTTAAGTTTTCTCCAAATTTAAGATTTGTAATCAAATTTTCATCTTCTAAAGCTTTTAAGTTCATAAAAAAAAAAAAAAATCATATGATCCATTTGTATTAAAGATTTTTAATGCAATGACAGTAAATAATACAAAATTAACTAAATATATGTATGAAATTTTGATTTACCTATCAAAAATTTGAAGAATTGATGAATATATCTTCAAGAAGTTGCAGATTTTTTTAGATTTTCTGCTTTTTTTTTTTTTTTTTTTTTTTTGTATTTGCAATTTGTTGATGAGATTGAAACCTCCCAAAATCATTTTTTTTTTCTCTTTTTATTTCGTTTTTGTAAGAAAATGCAAAAAAAAAATAATAAAAAATAATAAAAACAACAAATTAAATAGCAACAAGAAAAAAATGATGCTTATAAGATAGATTAAAGCCAAAACGTAGAGAATTTTTATAAAAACAAAAGGTATTTTTTTTATCAATTATCTTTTTAAAGTAACTTTGATATAGTTTTTTTTTTAAAAAAAAAAAAGAAAAAAACGGTGTAATTGACCCAAAGAGATAGCAAAGTAGTCAAATGTTTTTTTCTAGTTTTAAATGATATGTGATGAAACTAAGGATTTTCAGCTAGTTTTTTAAAGTGAATTAGATTGAGCGTGTAAAAGTAAAACTTTTAGCACAAAAGATATAAAAGTTAATTTTTAAAAGAGTGGGTATAGAAGTTAGTGGGCTCTTCTTTTTATTCAATTATGTAGAAATCCCTTAAAATTAAGAGCAATATAATTCGATATATAAAAGTTTTCTGACAAAATCTATAGCTATATGGCAACAAACATCAAATAGCATCATCATCATACTTTTAATTGAACAATTAACAATAGCCTCAACATGTTATTAAATGTAATATTAAATGATATTAGATTACTAATGTCGTTAAATCTAATATATATTTTAAGGGTACCTACGCAAGTAAATCATAATTGTTCCTACTTTTGGTGAAGGGAAATAATTTATTCACCACAAAAAATCTTGCAAAAAAAAAAATTGCATAAAATTCAATAGGAAAACTACAGAATCTGAAGAAACAAATATTTAATTGATTAATGCTTATGCTTTATCCGTATATTACTCGCGAACTTTAAAATTTGCAAAATTTGTGCTATTGATTAATGTTGAAGAAATTTGATGCACAAAAATCACAATTTTTCCTTCTTGTGGTCAAAGGGAAATACTGTTTAGCACAAAGAATCTTCGAGTGTGTGTATATATATATATATTAAGAATGCATAATTTGAAGAAACAAAAATTTTATTGATTAATATTTATGCTCGGTAGATCGATACTTTACAAAATTATATTCATCATGTTGTCTCTCATGAATGATTTATGCAAGAAATCATTTTCATAATTTTTTTTTTTCATTGCAGGTTATGAGACCACCCATTGGATGATCATATCCAAACTCTTCTTCAGCTTGGCTCAGTAAATCCTGAAATGAAGGGTGATTCAAGTATGATATCGGAATTACATATATCTTCATTTGGTTTAGTCCAACATAGACAACAAGGTAAACCCTCGGTACATCCGTGGCTACTGAAGCTGTTTGACTTGTTGTAGAAGGAGACCTTTGAAGAATTTGCTTACCACGAGCAATAGCAGCCAAATGGAAACCCATAATTGTTTGTGGATGACAAAGAGAAAGATCAATAAAGGCTGCAGAGGAAACAATATTTTTGAGAATGTGAGAATTTGGTGTTGCCTTGCAAGTCTAAATACTTGTTTGTATATATATACTGAAGGATAAAGTGGTTGATAAAGTTTTACGTGGTTTAGTATTCAAATTAATTATCAATAATGAAGTACTGGCAGACCCACCACCTCCACCAACTAAAAGCACCACTTGAAATTGAAATTGAATAGATTCGTGTTCGTTCATAGTAATTATTTAAAGTAAAATCAGGCTGACATCTTTTTCAATCTCTCTCTTTTTTTTTTTTTTTTTTTTTTTTTTTTTTTTTTTTTTTTTTGTCTTTAAAGTAATGGCATTATTGTTCAGGCATTGAGTGGTGATGTAGCTTGACGTGGGGAATGGGCTTACGTGAACTTCCACAACAGCTTGTATAGATGAACTAAAGTTACAAAAGGTGGGGATATTCCACTTGCTTGTTGATGACTGTAAATCTTGCTTTATTCAACCAATTCAAATATTTTTGAGATATGGTTCTAAAATCTTTTCTTAAAAGGCAAACAATTATTGAGTGAAATTTGTTACTAAACGAGAAAATTCACACTCATGAAAAATTTACACTCATGAACACGTTCAATTGAGTCATTCCCTACCAACAGTTCTCCTCATCAGACAATTAATCCTATGCACGATATAGGCTCCTTTTATTTTTATTTTGAAGGTATTAGAAATATTTTTCTGTATGAATGATCAATAAACCATATCACCTGTTTCTATAGTTTCCCTTAGGGAAATTTTCAAAAATAGCCAAAAATAAAAAAAGGCAAAAAACATCATTTTTACTTATGAAAAAAATTCAAAAATATCATCTAAACTTCAAAAAATAACATTTTTATGAGGGTATATATTTGGCATATTTTTTGAATTTGTTCACCAAAAAAACTCAAAAAATGATAAAAAATAAAAATATATTAATTTATATTACATTAACGTATACTAACTACTTTATATATATATATATATATATATATATATATATATATATATATATATATATATATATATATATATATATATATATATATATATGCAAATTGTAAATTTGGAAAAAATAAGATAACTAACAATAAATGGTATATGTATTTTAAAATTTGGTATATGTTAAATATATGTTTGGTATTTGCAATTGCTTTAATATATACAAATTGCAAATTTGAAAAAAATTAAAAAGATAAACTCAGTAAATGGTATTCATATACCAAAATTTGGTATACATTAAGTATATATTTAGTATTTGCAACTACTTTAATATATTCATATTGCAAATTTGAAAAATTAAAAAGATTAACTAACAATAAAGGGTATACATATACCAAGTATACATATACCAAATTTTAGTATCCTTTAAGTGCATATTTGGTATATGCAACTACTTTATATTTATATAAATTATAAATATGAAAAATTAAAAAGATAAGCAGTAAATGGTATATGTATACCATAAATTGGTATACATTTAGTATATATTTGGTATCTACAACGAAATTATATATACATAAATTGCAAATTTGAAAAAAGTAAAAAAAAAACTAATAATAAATAAAATATGTATACTAAAATTTCATATATGTTAAGTATATGTTTGCTATCTGCAACTACTTTAATATATACATATTGCAAATTTAAAGAATTAAAAAGATAAACTAATAGTAAATGATATATGTATACCATTTACTGTTAGTTTATAAATTAATCACTTGTTTCAGTACTTCCACCAAATAGTTGGTGTGCGAATCTTATTCCCCTTCCGAATCCAATGATGAATCATTAATTCTAGCTAGTTCAAAACCTTTCCTTGAATGCTTAGTTTCCATAAATCAAGAACGACGGCAACATGGAATTCCTAGGCAAATTGATAGATGGTAAGGGAGATGAACGGGTCTATAAGAGTTTTGAGGTGAGAATGAGGAGATGGATCTTTGTATATTGATAATGGACTCAAAATCAAGACAGAGCACTCATTAGTTTTTTTGGGCTACTTCTATTGTGTAGGTGAGATCTGTTGGGCTTGGTGATCAAGAGAGAAGTTTTGATAAAGTGAAGGAGAGGGATAGATAGCTAAAAAGAAAAGGAAAGAGAGAGGGAAATCGAGAGAGAGATGGGAATTGGGTGCTAGTTTGATTTTTGAGAGAGAGGTTTGTGTTAGAGAAAGATGAGTGAAATTGAGAGAAAGGTGACAAAAAGATTTTAAGATTTTGGATTGCCATGAGAAGAAGATTGGTAAGGGAAGAAGGGAGAGCTCAAAAAGCGTAAAAAAGAAAAGAAATTAAAAAATACTGCATAAAAGAAATGAGCACACCGTACAAATGTATAAAACAAAAAACAATGGTGCAAATGATATTTTAATAAAAAATCCCATGTAGGTTGTAATTTCCTCTTAAAAAACTAGTACTAGCCAATTAATTGGTTGGACCTTAGCAATAATATTTCATGCTATACATGTACCAAATTTTTTTATCCGTAAAATATATATTTGACATATTAATACTCAAATAAATAAAATTATTTATTTATTTAATCTCAAATAAATCTCAAAACAATTTTTTATTCTCAAAATTAACACATAAGTATTGAAATATTTATTTAAAATAGAATGAGTAAATTATAAAATGAAGAGTGGAGAAAATTCTGGAGGATCGAGATGGCAATCCTTGATTGTGTTAAATAATAATAATAATATATAAAAAAAAAAAAGAGACAATGAGTAAACCAATATACAAATAGGACAACCAACAACTTTTCTCTTTCACAAATCCATGGCCCCACCAATTATGGCACAAAACCAACAAAACACGAAACAATAGTACAAAAAAAAAAGATAAAATACGGTATAAAAGAAATTGATAGAAGATAAAAATATGTAAAAAATAAATTAACAGTGTAAATGATATTTTTGACTAAAAAATAGTGTATAATATAATTTCCTCTTTTTCTTATCCCATGAATATACTACAGGTATCATTTTTCCCCTTTTGATAAAAAGAAGGCACTAGAGCCTCTTATATCTGCAAAAATATTGTTAATGTGGCCCAAAAGTGGGCAATTGAGCCCAATTTCTTATGAGATCTGGATTTGGAGCAACAGATGTAAATAGATCCAGACTTTTAGCAAAGCAATGAGCCTAAATGTCTTGTAAATATCTAGAATATATTAGAGTTTTTAACTTTTTTATTGTAACTACAATAATATCTCTATAAGTACACCCCTTTGAATTGATAATTCCTTGCAACCTAAATATTCACTAGAGCATTGACGGCTCAATATATATATCCAACTTGAATTGATGATCGCTATAGCCTATATATCAGTTCCCTAAGTTAAATTTGACGCTACCGACCACCTATATACTGAAAAACTTAGGTTACTTTTATTGCACATATCGTTAGCTAACAACTAACAACCTATATACCAATAAGTAGGTTATTTTAATTCCATAAATACCAAAATCCAATGCTAATAGAACTGGAACAAAGGATATTCTTAAGAAACAATCTAAAGGTATTAATCTGCTCAGGATTAATTTTAAAGCTATAAATCGCCCTTCGAGTTTTTTTAAAAGTCTCAAATAAACTCTTATATGATACTTTTTAGCCAAAATAAATACATGTGCTTTTATTTTTTGTCAATTGGAGCCTTTTATAGTCCAATTTAAACACATGAGTTACATCCATAACCAAAATCATTTTAGTTACATAAGGAAATAATTTTTTTATTTAAAAAAATAAATAAAGAAGATAATAATAATAAAATTAAACAATAAACAACCCTAGCATATATTGGCATCCAGTAACAATTTCCTCCCAAAATCCTAATCATTTAGACCTAATAAATTGATAAACCAACTCTACCAGCTAAGGGAAAAAGAGAGACATTAAAGATTTAGTCTGAAATTTCAGGTTATATATTGAAGTATTTAGTCAGTAGTTAGTTTCTGGCTTCGTGAATTGGCATAATAGATTGTTACCCAATTTACTCAATTTTTGGATTTGTTAAATAAGAAAAAGAAGAAAATTCATTTGTAATGCTCGTTACAATTTTGTAACTTTCGTTAAAATTTTCGGGCACCAATAATTGTCTTACTTCCTTTCCATAGTTGAGTGATAGTGTCAAGTTTAAGAAACTTATCTGATGAGCATTAGTCACACTTGTTACCATCTAGTAATGTTTGTTACCACTTGGGCTCCAGATTTGTGAAATTCAAACAGATGTCTAAATCACGCTCATTAAATATTGATAACATTAGTCAAATATCTCTAAATGATGAACATAGTTGTCTGCTTTTCCTTGTAAGATAGTAGATTGATCCTTAAGTTTCTTGAAATTTTCTAGAGTTAGTCATTTGTTTTATCCTTTTCAAACGATGAAATTTATGTGATTTTAAAATTTTCTAGCATCAACAGTCATCTTATTTCCTTTCAACTAATGACTGATAATGTCAAGTTTAAGAAACTCATCTGAAAGGCCTTAGTCTTGCTCGTTACCTAATGCATTAGGTAATGAACATTACCAAAATTTGGTGATTTTTGCTATCATTTACCCAACTATGTTATGGTCCAGTTCTTGTTCTACTTTGTTGTTATAACTATATGTAATTTAAGAGTTTCTTTGATAAATTTTATCATTAAATACATATGAATGTAGTTATGTGCAAATTAAATAAATTATACGACTTAAATTGGATTTTAACATGTAATATAATCATAACTATTACATTAAAAGATACTAATACACATGATTGGCAAAGGGTGTTAAATTTCTAGTCCTATAAAAGCCAAATTGGGGAAAACCTATACCAAATAAAATTCTAAATTACAAGCATTATAACCTTAAATCATAATTCATTTCCACCAACTTGCAACTACATCAAAGCCATTTCTTTCCCCACTAAGCCAACCATTTGACAAGCAAAAAAATACATTACCAGTATCATACCTAACCTAATAACCCTACTTTTCGTATAGGACCCAAAGCTTAACTATAACTAAACCCACGCAAATGATAAACCATACTTTTGTTCTTATGGTCCTCTCTCTACCCATTTCTCCATGGTAGCTCAAATATGCCAACTCCACATATGATTCCCTCCTTGGCAACCCTTATTAATTAAGCTCTCTCAAAATGATGTTCTCCTTCTTTAACTTGGTTATTTCATTCATTAACTCGTTAAGAACAACCTTGATCTTGGATTCACAAGCTCATCATGCCATTTAATGCATCGACAATGTCGTTCCTCCTACAATAACATCCAAAACACATTTTACAGAGTACTAAGCAAAGGTCTAATGAACATATTATGAGAACAAGATGAATAAACTAAAAATTCATAAATAAACTATTGTTATCTTACTTTCCACTTCCTGTAAGTGTAAAATCTCCTTTTAGGATTCAATTCACTCTATGAAACATACCATGGAGCTTTCAATCCACATTTGTAAATTAAGATTAAACCCTCATAATTATAATTCGATCCATTTCTTCTTTGCCTTTCAAAGATCAATGATGGATTTTGGGATGAAGATGTTAGATGAAGAACCTTTAGATATTTTCTAGATTTCGATTTCAATTGAGAAGGAAAGGGAAGAGGAATTAGAGATTTAGGTGATTCGAGCTATCAGGTTTGGGGAAATGGGGATTTAAATTATTATTACATAACAATAAAATATTTCTTATTATTATTATATTTATTTTAATTGATTGTTTTATTTATATTATAATATTATTTTATTCAATAAATTGCGAGTATAACTCACACATTTGAATTAAGCCAAAAGAGAGTGTAGTTGATAAAAAATAATAGCACTTGTGTTTATTTTGGACAAAAAATATCATGCTATGAGTGTTTATTTAAGACTATAAAAAGAACTCAAGGAGCAATTTGGCCTTATAGCTTTAATTTTAGGGTTAACATCTTTTTAGTATGCCCAATGGAACCATTGTTAAAATGAAGAAGATGTCTAATATTGGAAACAACACTGGTGATTAGACTAGTAAGGCAACAGAAAAATTTCGTGATACAGAAGGTCGTACATTAGCTTTAAGATATTGTGTGAAGTAGACATGCTTGTAATTAACTGGCCATTAATTGTATGATTTAAGATATTGTGTGAAGTAGCAAAAGTGAAAACACAATATTAGTTCATTAGGATAATTGACCTAGTGAATGTATTGTTTAGAGATAAGAATACTCCTTTGTGATTATTAAAAGGATTTTCATAAAACTTAATGGGTTTGTGTTAATTGCTTATGATCACAAGAATAGACATAAAGTTAATATGAACATACATATTGTTTCTTGAAAGAGAACATCATATAATTTAAGAAAATTTAATCATTAATTCTAGTAAAAATAATCCAATCTAGAGAATATAAAGAAATTATATGTGATCAATTGATGAATTCTAAATCCTAGACCTTTAATCTTATTTTCATATTTATCATCATTTATTTACTTGAATTTCACTTTTGCTTAAAATATAAAATCTCATAATTGATTTTCTAAATAATAGAGTAATCTTAAAATTGGTACTTGACAAACCCTTCCTCGTGGAAACGATACTCACTTATCACTTTATTACTTGTAATGTGTTTTGATGAATAAATTTAAAATTTTTACTCTTTTATTGATAAAATATGCTTATGTTAAATAATTTGATGAAAGACCAATGATTGATTATAATTAGTATTTATGAACAATTTATTAAAGTATTTTAGGTTGAGCAACTATTTTGGGTAAGAAATTAACTTTTATTAATATTATGTTTTGCTTTGTTTTGCACTATATTGATTGCATTAAATTTGTGTATGCTTACTTAGAAAGGACTTCTACATATTTTTATCTTTATTTGCCTCACCTACTTTAGAACATGTTTTTGCAAACTTTTGAGGCCAATTTTTGAATTCATTTTAAAAGAGATATATGATTTAGGTATTGTTTGTTTAGCCTATTACTTATATCCATCCTTATTTTAATTTTTTTTCTAGTTTACCCCTTTGTGCCTTGATAATTTTAGCTTTCTTTTATTTGTTAATTAACCTTAATTGTTATCCTTCACCCTATTTGTGAGATAATTTTGTCAAGTTTACAATATAATGAAGAAAAGGAATTATTGAAGTTTTAAAAGAAAATAAGGATCTCTAACAACTGAAAGTATTATTCATTATAAAAAATCACATTCTGTTTAAAATAAGTTTGGGGGAAAGCAAGAAAATTGAATAAAATAAAAGTTAGTATTCTTGCTTATCTTTAGAATAATGCTGTTGGCAAAAAAAAAATAAAAAAAAATAGAAGAAGAAGAAGGGGGCTTAAAAAAACAAAACATTGAAGAAGAATGATGCTTAAGATAGAATGGATCCTTCGTTAACATAATCTCTTTATTTGAGCTATTGATTTTCTTTTGTAAACTTGGTATAATTATCTTATTTTTGTTCATTTAGCATTTTCTTTATTCAGCCAAAATACCTTCTGTTAGCCCTATTACAAGCCTAGTTAAGACCTATTGATCTCTCTTGATTTGTGAATTCCATTAATGGAGATTATTTGCATTAACATGCTTATGAGATTTGTACATCTATTTTATATCTTTTGATAGAGGCATTTAAAGATATTAGTGTGTATATGCCTATCTGAAGTGCAATAATTTCTTTGCGGTTGATTTAATGCATAGTTATTCAAGACATAATTAAGATAAGGATTGTTTTGAACCTAAAATAGAAGCTTGATTTGCAATACTATTGATATATTATTTGTAAATATTAATTTCTTGAGGCCTTTAAAAGAAAAAATAATTATTCAACATAAGCACAAGAGGATTAAATTTTCTTTTTGTAATATTTTATTATTCTCTGAAATAAATAGTTAAAAATTTAGAGTTTTATAGGTGTTTATGGGTATCACTACTGGAAGCCCTCACGAGACTATAACTCGTCCTTTATGGGACACCTAGGGGTTTAAAGACTTATTGTATACGCTAAATGCAATCGTAATTTCCTACGAAAATGGACTAGTCTAGATTTTAAATTTTCTTTTGCTTGAGGACAAGCAAAAACTTAAGTTTAGAGGTGTGATAACTCTATATTTTTAGAGTTATTTTATGTGTTTAAACTTAAATTTTAGCTCAGTTCTCGAGAATATAATAATATTATTACTTATTTTGAGAAATAAATAGTTCTACAATTTATAAATAAATTATAACATATTTTCAGTATTTTTATTTTTACATATTAAAATGATATCACAATGATGCAACAAAATAAATAATACAGACGATGATGTCATAAAAACAATGATGCAAGCAATTATTCAAGTTTTCAATCCATAAGAAATAAATTCAATGATTGGTGGCCAAAATTCAATGGTTAATGGCCAACCTAACCATTTTTGGATATTGATGAAAGAATTCAATGGTTGGTGGCCAACCTAACCAATATTGTTGAAATTTTAATGTAAGAATTTTAATGAAACTTGAATACTTCCACCAAGCATGCCTATAAATACCATGCTTGGCAAAGGAAAATAGTATCAAGAAAATCTATCAAAAAAATATTTAGAGAAAAAAAATAGATTAGTTTTCTTATTTGTTTATGTTATTTTTATCAAGAGAAGTTTTGGAGCTCGTGTTCATCAAAGATTATATCCCAAAAAGAGTTCTTTCTAAACTTTACTCTTGAATTTAATTTTAAGTTATTATTATATTTATTGTTAATTTAATTGTTTCTTCATTTTTAATTATGAGTAGGTAAGTTCATTTTTTTAGGATTTAGATGTAATCTTTTGATTTGTATATAATTATTTATATTTAATTGATTGGGTTTGATTGTTGGAATTAATCTTTTATCTTATAATTTAATGCTTATAATTAAGTGGCCATCAATTACATGATTTAAGATATTGTATGAAGTAGCGAGAGTGTAAACACAATATTAGTTCATTAGGATAATTGACATAGGGAATGTATTGCTTAGAGATAAAAATAATCCTTTGTGATTGTTAAAAGGATTTCCATAAAACATAATGGGTTTGTGTTAATTGTTTATGATCACGAAAGTATACGTAAGGTTAATATGAACACACATATTGTATCTTGAAAGAGAACATCATATAATTTAGGAAAATTTAATCATTAATTCCAGCAAAAATAATCCAATCTAGAGAATATAAAGAAATTATATGTGATCAATTGATAAATTCTAAATCCTAGACCTTTAATCTTATTTTCATATTTATCATCATTTATTTACTTGAATTTCACTTTAATTTAAAATATAAAATCTCATAATTGATTTTCTAAATAACAGAGTAATCTTAAAATTAGTACTTGACAAACCCTTTTTTGTAGGAATGATACTCACTCATCACTTTATTACTTGTAAATGATCTGTGCACTTGCAGAAATCGCACAACATACATTGGCTGACCTAGCAAGGACAGTCAAAATGCTAAGAGAATTAGTTAAGAAATTTATTACTTAGTTTAGAAAAATCAAGGCCTATTGCAATGCCAATTTTTCAAAAGCTGAGCTAGTCAACCATACATTTAGTGGTAGGAATATCACCATTAGAGAGCACATTGAAGACCACAAATTCAAGGACTTCTATAACTCCCTTGACTGAATTAATGGGTATGAGAGATTGCTTAAAGAGAAGGATCAAAGGATACTCTGTCCAAAAGAACATGTTACCAAGATCCATTAGAGATTTCGACTATTGATTAAGATGAAGCATCATATTTTAATAATGAGGAATTATGCTTGGCTGAACTTAAATAAGTGCCCCATATGAATGTTTGTCCTTAAGTAAACCATCAACATTCAAGAAGAAGGTAATGGAGCTCAACCTAAATAAAATAGCTAAATAATGCTCCTTTAACTTGAATAAGGCCAATGAGATATTTAATTGTTTGCTAAAGGATGATCCGATTACTCTGCCAGCTAAGCATATAACTCCTCCAGTGGAAGAGTGAGCAAAGTAGGAATATTACAAGTGGCATAACTCTTTCAAACACCATACTAATAGCTGTATAGTATGTAGTAATGTCATCCAAAAGGCTATCTAAAAAGGAAAACTAGCTTTCTCAAATAAAGGAAAAGCACCATTAGTGGAAATCAATCCATTCTTTAAGGCAGTAGTCAAGATGACCAATATCAGCATTGTAACAATCCACAGCTATCTTAGGAGTTTAGTGACAAATCTTTTGAATTTAAAGCTATTGTGGCTAAGTGTGTGCTTTTATAAAAATTCATGTGTTGTGTAATTGATGAGTATGTGGTATGTTAGATTGACTCTAACTTGCATAATATGAATTATTATGGTGAAATAAGTGATTTATATGAAGTTCATAAGCATAAAATAATTTATTTCACATAAATTAAATTTTCAAACACAAATCGATTTTTAAGAATAAAATAATTTTTATGAGCATTTTCAAAATATTTTTAAATAAATATTTTGGATGTTGTGGAACTCTAAACAACCAACATCATAGTGTTATACAAAGCCTTTAGAGGCTCGTTAAAAGGAGCAGCTACGAGGTGATTTGATGGATTAAAAGAGAAAATTATCAGTTTTTTAGACAGCTTGCAAAGAGCGTCATGCATAAATTTACAACTAGTATTCCTATAGAAAGGAGGACCTAGTCTTTGGAGTAAGTGAGGTAGACAGAAAGTGAGTCTCTCAGAGATTATGTGGCTCACTACAATAGAGAAGCTTTGAAGGTGATGAAGCTAGTTCAAGCCTGAGCAGTCAAAACACTCCAAAACGGCACCACTCATACAAATTACTTCAAAGTTTTGTGTAGATATGCACCTCAGTCTTTAAAAGAAGCTATGGCTTTAGCCCAAAAGTATATCTGGCAGGATGATAGCTATTGTTCTAGCTAGTTCACTAAGAAGAAGAGGAATGACACTTCATGGGAAATAAAGAAGAAACTAAGAAAGAAGGAAGAGGGAGAAGATCAGAGAGAAGATTAGCAAGAAGGTTCGAGGAAGAGTGGCCCCAGCATACCACCTCGCTTTGATGCCTCAAAGCTCACCCCTCTCAATGCCAGTTTAGTTGAAGTTATATGGAATTTATTTATATCATGGCCTTAATCTTGATCAATGTCTAAGTTATGTGTTTGATTTAGTATTTAGATTTTCATTTTTTAGGAAAAAAAAAATTTCTTTCCTTTCTTGATGGGAAATGATGCATTTTGTATTACTTCTTGTGTTTTCTTGTTGATTAAGCACTGGCTAGTGTGGAAGGAGGAGTTTTTGGTGTGAAAGTATTATGCGATAAATAATGGTAGATCCAAGTGGGGACAGACCTAGGCTTCAATCCAGGTCAGCCCCAAAAAAAATTATCTATATTATAAAGCTTTTTTTATATGAAGTTCAAAATTATTGAAGTCTAGCCCATTCTTTCATATGAAGCCCAAAATTACTGAAACCCAGCCCACCTCTATTTAAATTATGAGTTTGCCCCTAGCAATAAAGATATAAGGGAACTGACTTGTATTATTATTATTAAGGGAGAAGGTACAAAAAAACTATTGGCATTTGGCAATTTGACCTGTTAAGCTCTTTTAAATATTTTCGGCTCAATTACCTCCTTTTTCTTTTAATTTTGGCTCTAAAAGCTCCTTAACCTTAACAGTGTTAATTCTATCATTAGGGCCCTGCTGAGTTGGCAACTCATTTTTTTTTATTTTTATTTAATAATTATTTTTAAAATTAAATAGATTATAATTTGAAACTAATTATAATATAGGTGGCTCAATTTTTTATTTTTTTATTTTCTTATTTAATACTTTTTTTCAAAATAAAATATATTATAATTTGAATCTAATTATTTTGAAAAAAAATATATAATTTTTTTAAAAAAAGTTATAGCTAAAATTATAATTTTCAAAAGACAAAAAATTATTTTAACTAATTATTTTTAACTAAATTATAATCCTAGCTACATGTTTTCAAAATAAAATAAAAATTCAATTAAATTATTATTATTCAATAATTAATAACTAGATATTAATTATTTTAGCTAAAAATAAAAAAAGTTAAAATTTTTCAAAAAAATAGCTAAAATTATAATTTTGAAAGTAAAAAAATTATTTTCAACTAAATTATATTTTTAGCTACATATTATTGAAAAATAAATTAAAATTCAACTAAATTATTATTATTATTTAATAATTAATAGCTAGATATTAATTTTTTTAGTTGAAAATAAAAAATTTAAAAAAAGAAAAGCAATTGTTGAATTTTTTAATATAATTTAATTTAATTTTTTCAATACTTAAAGCAATTATTGAATTTTATTAACAATTTTATTAATGAATTTAATATATAAGCATCAACAATTTTATTAATAAATTTAATATATGAATTTAATGAATTAATTTTATTAATGAAAATTATGATTTTTTTTATTTTAAAAATAATTATTAAATAAGAATAAAAAATAATTTAAATAAAAATAAAAAAAATGAGTTGCCTATGTGGCAGCATTAGGTATTGCCACGTAGGCATATTAGCAGGCCCCTAACTGTAGAATTAACACCGTTAGAGTTAAGGAACTTTTAGAGTCAAAATTAAAAAAAGAATGAGATAATTGAACAAAAAATATTTAAAAGAGCCTAACAAGTCAAATTACTAAATGTCAAAGATTTTTTTGTACCTTTTCCCTATTATTAATATGAAGATAAAACTCTACGGAAATTTAGTACCATTATAAAAATCAATATGGACTTATTGTTTCCCATTAATCGTGTGATTGATATATTTCAACAACCATATTGAGGGGAAAAGAAAGAAGGTTGTAGTAATTAAGTTAAATCATATGATTATATCTGCTGTCAATTTCCGAATATCTTTTGCTTATATATATATATTGCAAAGAGTGATAAACAAGCCACCACCGTGGCAGTGCACAATCACTTGCAACTGTTAGTTCATTTGAGGATAGCATTTTCCAATAGTTGCTTTGTATTTCCACTCTATATTTGAGGGCATTGCTATCTGAGTTGTAGAGATGAAAGCTAATGCTTGGAAAGCTTTATGGACAATCAGTTTGCACAAAATGTTTCGTTTGATAGGTTTCATCTTTATGGCAGTGAGGGAAAACTTTAAGGAAAAATGATCAGTATTTTAGTCTTTTTATCCCTCACTTTAAAGGAAAAATGATGAAAAATAACGAGTATTTTAATCTTTTTATAGGTTTTTAATGGTTAAAATGAACAAAATGATTACTTAGTTGATGAAATCAAAATTGATGGACTAATTAACTATGTCCAAAAATTGATTGGCATCATTAGTAATCATTTTCTTTCATTAAAATTTGAGTTATATACATTTGTATGCATTTCTTTAAAAATTGAACTGGACCGGCCGATTCAACCGAAGGCCAATCTGGTCCAATTGTCTTTAAATAACCAGATTTCAAGTTGAACCGGATTGAATCATATTGAACCGACTAAACCAGAAAAAACCGATAAACCAACCGAATTAGTCCAATTTTGAAAATTATTAAAAAAGTTAAACTTCTATTGTATTTTTTTTCAGATGTATTTAAATTTAGTATTTAGTTAATTGTATTTATTTTTTCTTGGATATGTTTTTCTTAGATGATTATAATTTAATATATTGTATTAATCATATAAAAATATTAAAAAATATACAAATAAAGACATTCTACAATAAACTGATTGGACCAAAACCCTATGGCTTGACCAGTTCGGTTTTCAAAACACTGCTTGTATGGTTAATTTCCTAAAAAAAAAAAAAAATACCATGAAAAAGGCTTTGTTCTAAGACATTCTTTGGTGAACTTATTCACCACTAATGATGATATGACATGCCAACATATTAATTACAATACACCCCATATATAATTCAGATAGTTAATTATTATATTTAAATTATGGAGGAGTTACTGTTTAACACGGAAGACCATAATTGGACAGTGCATAATATAACAGTGCATAATTGGACAGGCCAACATATTAATCATAATATACTCCATTTATAATTCAGATAATTAATTATTATATTTAAATTATGGAGTTATTGTTTAACATGGAAAACCATAATTGGACAGTGTATAATATAACGTAGTGAACTAGCTAAATTCAACTAAGACTTTTTTTCTTTATTCTGCCCTTAATTTTCAGTCTTTAATTTCATGTCTCTTATTTTACAAGATAAGGTATATATGACTATTCAATGATAGTCCATATTTCTCAAAAAAAAGGAAAAAAGAAAAATCTAATCTTGACTTGCGGCTATCTATCACATCTATAAGACGTTGAAGAATCCCATAGTTAATTAATTGAACCTGTTGATTATAATTAAGCATGGCAATTTTAAGGTTCTGGTTCTATATCATGATTTTTTGTACATTTCTTCTCATCCCAACTAGCATACAAAGTCAGAAGCATGATAATGTTCCCTTGTTCATCTTTGGAGATTCACTATTTGATGCTGGTAATAATAACAACCTCAAAATTTCCGTCGGCCGGGCAAATTTCTTGCCTTACGGGGAAACATTCTTTAAGTATCCTACCGGTAGATTCTCCGATGGTCGAATAATTCCAGATTTTATTGGTATGTAAAACACCTCACATTTTAATTTCCCATTCTAGATTTTGCTAAATCATTGACAAAATTGAATTTTCTTTTTTTTTTTTTTGGCAATTTTTTTTTTTTTTTTTTTGTTGTAGCTAAGTATTTGAAATTACCATTAATTCCACCATACCTTCAGCCTGGTAATAATCAGTTTATAGATGGAGTGAATTTTGCATCAGGAGGAGCTGGTGCTCTGGTTGAAACTCTTCAAGGACGAGTATTACACACCTTAAATTTAAATTCCTTGTTTTTGTACTAATTGTTTTATTATATTCTTTAATTAATATTAATTAATTCCAGGCAATAGACCTTAAAAGTCAGGTTAGTTACTTCAAGAAAGTGGAAAAGCAACTAAGGCTTAAACTGAGAGATACAGAGACAAAGGCATTATTGTCCAGAGCCATTTACTTGTTCAATATTGGAGGCAATGATTATTTAGCAGCTTTCTCAACAAACTCCACTTTACTTCACAACCATACCAGAAAAGAATTTGTTGGAATGGTTATTGGCAACTTGACTGCTGTGATCAAAGTAATTAATTATATTCTTTTTTCCCTAATAATCTCAAATTATGGGTTATGGTGATGTTAATTACAATTTGGTGCATGTATCAGGAAATATATAAAAATGGTGGAAGAAAATTTGGGTTTTTAAGCTTGGAGGCCTTGGGTTTAATACCAGCAGTAAGAGCAAGACAACAGGAAATTTCTGGGAAACATGTTACAGTTTTAGTTAAAAAACACAATAAAGAACTCCCTAAGGTTCTCAATAAGTTACAGAGACAGCTTAAAGGATTCAAGTATTCATATTTTGATTACTACACTTCATCAATTGATAGAATTAACAACCCTTCAAAGTATGGTACGTATATAAGTAATTTCTATTTGGGCAATAATTAACTGTGATAGTTATATGTAATAGTTGTTAAATTAATTAATTGATTGTGATTTATGAAGGATTTAAGGAGGTAAAAATGGCATGTTGTGGTATCGGGCCATACAGAGGAATTGGAAACTGTGGAAAAATAGGACCAGGAGGAGTGAAAAAGTATGAATTATGTGAAAATCCGAGTGAATATTTGTTTTTTGATGGTGGTCATCCCACAGAGGAATTCAACAATCAAATTGCAAAGCTGTTGTGGAGTAGTGGAAGTCATAAGCTCGCAAGGCCTTACAATCTTAAAATGCTCGTTGCGGCATAGCCAGAAATATTACTTACCTAATAGTTTTGTTAATTATTGTTGTTGTTGTTGCTACACCCTTTGTCTAATCTTGAAATCATATTTTTAAAATAATTATTAATGCTAATAAAACCTGGTGTTCAATACTCTTAAAACTGAAATTGGAAAACAGAATTAAATTTTTTTTTTTTTTTTTTTTGGTATAAGAAAGGGATGATTATAATTAGCATAAAAGAGTAATACAACAGAATCAATATTAGATCTTGTTAACCTTGAAATTGACCATAATCATTTTATGAATTTTGTTTCCATATTTTTTTAATTTACACAAATATAAAATAGGAAAAACATAACAAATATATTATTACAATAAAATTTTTACAAAAAATATGTCTCTCCTCTTTTTTTTTTTTTTTTTTTTCATTTTATTTACTTATTTATTTTATAAATTTGGCATTGACTATAGGCTTAATTAAATTCAAGGACTTACCCATCTCAAAAAAATAAAAATAAAAAAATTTCAAGGATTATACTATTGGTATATGGAAAATTCAAAATTCTCTTCTTTCTTCCTACACGTGCTCTCTTTAAGAAACTGCACCAGGCTCCACTGTTCCTTTGGTCTGCCAGAACTCTTTATTATTGTTATTATTATCAAAAAAAAATCAACTACCACCAAGCGCAATTAATTTTTACACCTATATATATGTATATATAACGTCCACGATACAAGAGTACATTAAATTTTTTTCCAACCACCAAACTCTGAAAATACATATAGACCAAAAAAAAAAAAAAAAGAGAAGAAGATATTTCATATTATATATTGCATGTTGATCTTTAAAGAAAAATATGTACATGTACTTTTTCTTTTTTCTTTTTTCTTTCAAGTTATACTGAGTAGTCAGTTAGTCACTATTCAAAATCAACATCAATTTGGTCATTGGCATTAAATATTTTATATAAATTTGCCAGTGTATTTAAATTTTCACAAATTCTACATTCCATGGAAAAAAAATATATCTTATTTTAGGGAGTTAATTTCTCTCCTCAAATTTGAAAAGACAGTAATGATCTTTTAATAAAATTTAGATAATAAGGATAAAATAAAAAATCTTTCTGAAAAAAATAATTAGATATTTCTCCTTATTTTTTAGTAAAGAATCATCTATCTATTACTATGTATTAAATCAGAAGACGTTCAACCATTAAATTGCCACGTGTCAAAGCCACAAATTTTCAAATTAAAAAAAATTAATTAAAACATGTTACACTAAATCATTAAATCAAATCATTATTTAAAAGAAAATTTAAATCAATTAAAATTATATATAAATCATTAATTATCTAAATTAATTAAAATAAAGAAAAAATAAAATATTTATATAATGATTTAAATTTAAATTTGTTACAAAATATAAATGCAGATAAAATATTTAAATGTTTATCTAAATAAAAAAAAATTAAAATAAGTTTAATAAAGCCTTATTTTTAAAATATAACTAAATAAAATTTTCAAAATTTTTTAGATAATCACTATCTAAATCAATTAAAAGAATTTTACACTAAAAAGATCACAAGTTATTCGGCAATAAAAGTATATTATTTGGCCATAATTTGTTTCTTTAATTTTCATTTTCCTGCCTCCTCCGCAATCCTATTTTTTCCCCATGTCAAGGTTTTATCCACCTAGAATAGTATAATATTGGTTTATATATATATTCGATTTCTAATACATATGTCATCTAATTATTTATTCATATTTTAAAATTAAAATTAATTCCATTGTATTTGCTGGAATCATATGATAGTCATAGTTTAATTTATTATTTGCATATATGAATTTATAATATATATAAAATAAATAATTTCGCTGCAATGCACGAGTTTGCATCTAGCTTACACTATATTTGAAAAGTACATGGAAAATGAAATATTTGAAAAGTATATGGAAAATGAAAGAAAAGAAAATGAGAGGAAAAATTTTATTGAAATTTGTAAAAGCTGATTTTTTAAAAATATTTTTACACAAATTCTAATCTATTTTCTACCCATTTTCTTTTCAATCTTGGAAAAAAAAAAAAAAGGGATAAAAATCTCATTGAAATTTATACAAACCATTAAAAAATTAAATTTTTATAACTTTTAAAAAAAAATCTCTCTTATTTTCTTTCCTTTTATTTTCTACCTGCTTTTCAAACACAGTGTTAGAGAGTTTATAGGAATGCCCTTATAGATGCAAGTACCTTCATTCTCAGGTAAAATAAATTAATAATAATAATAGTGAATATAGTCAAAATCACAAGTGTCAGTCTCAAAATTTACCATCACTTTTTAAAATTAAAACAGCTGTTAAAAGACAATTGAGCATCGACTTACTCACTATTGCAAAAAATAATAATAATAATAAGGAATAAAATTTAAATATACCCTTAAAATTTAGTAAAAAATAATAATAATAATAATAAGGAATAAAATTTAAATATACTCTTAAAATTTAGTAAAAATAACACATCGACACTTTTTATTTTTTAAAGAGTAGATATATCTTTAATATATACAAAAAGGGGGCAAAATGCCTATTTTCTCTATTAAGTATGTTATATATATATATATATATATATATATATATATATATATATTGCAAATTTGAAAAAATAAAAAGATAAATTCGCAGTAAATAATATGCATATATCAAAATTTGGTATTTATTTAGTATCTATAAATACTTTATATATATGTGTTGTAAATTTATAAAATTAAAAAAATATACAAATTAGTAACGGTGAATAGTATAAGTATATCAAAATTTGATATACTTTAAGTATATATTTATTATCTGCAACTATTTTAATATAATATTGATTGCATATTTTAAAAAGTAAAAAGATAAACTAACAGTTGATGGTATATATTGCATTCAAACCTGAACCACAATACTCACAAGTATACTGAAATAACTTGAGTTTTTATTTTTTTTAAATTTTTTTCGGAAATATAATTATTTAATTATATTTGCTAAATGGTACTTAAAATTTTTATTTTTATAGAATTTAAGGTTTTTATGATTTTGAAAATATATTATTAATTATATTTTTATTTAAATTTTAAAAATATGTGAACTTAATATAAGGAAAACATTATTTATTTATTTGTAAAAATATTTATTTAAATTTTAAAGTGGCTATTATTAATTTGCTTTAAGATAAAAAGAATTATTTTAAATTAATCATTGTAATTATTTGTATTTTTTACATATAATTTATTTAAAGTTTAAAATTTTTATGATTATTATTTATTTCGTTTAGCTAAATTTTTCTGATTTATTATTATTATTATTATTATAGAAAAGAAGAGTTTTAGTATATATTTGTTCACCTGCTGTCTGATTGTTCTAGGGGGAACAATATGGATTGGAGGATTTATGAAAATGCTCAGAGGAAAAAGACTCCTTCCATCCTTCTTCATCCTTTCGTTCTTTTTTCTTTTCCTCCTCCTTTTCTTCTTTCGGTGGCTCCGGTTATTGTGAGTTGCTTCAGTTGCCCTGCAAGCTCTTCGAATCTTTTTCGATTCTTTTTCTACTCTCCTTCATTAGTTTCATTAGTCTTTCATAGTTGGTCTCCTCTTCAGGTTCTGTGATTGGATCATCTGCATAACCAGAAAAATTAGATGGGTCATAACAAAAAGGATTATTTCTTACCACATATTCTTCCTCATCATCCGGGTCTGTGATGATCACTTTTGCCTACTCTGTTTGACTTGGCAATCCATCTTTGTTTTTATTTTGGTTTTGATCAGATTTTTGCCCAAGCAGCGTTTGAAAATATTTGATTACGGACTCCAATCTTTCAAATCTTGCATTGATAATCGCATGACTATGATGGTATTGCCTCGTGTATTCATCTTGTGTCTGCCCTTCTTGTCTTGGCGGCACCATTTGTCTCTGATTTGAGGATTGTCCTTGGAATTGATTGGATTTCTAATACAATTGGACTTGAATTAGAGGTCTAGATTGGACTTATTATTGAAATGACTGTACGATATTGTTTCTTCAAGAAAAATTGGGATGATTCCTCCATCCAGAATTGTAGGTATTGGAATGAGGGCCATTTCTCTATTGGTATCCAACATCATTCACTTACAACTTCATCTTCATATGTAGCACCCACAACATAAGTGCATACATTGGCTCCATGCCCCCCATAACTCCACAAACACCACATACCTCACGAGTATATGCATTTGCATATCTTTGAATTTGTACGAGTTCAACCTGTCTTTGCAATTCAACAACTTTTGCAGCCAAATCTTCTTGATGAGAGACTTCATTGATTATAGCCCTTCTACCTCTGACACTCTTTTGTTGAGAGTTAGCTCCCAATATTTCTAGGAGAGTATAATTCTTCCACTGTTTTTATCCCAAAGCTACCCGCAACATTATCAACAATGGATTAACTCTGTTAAGTTAGTCCATTATAGAAAATTGGTTAAGCAACTGGAGAGGATAATGATGACAGGGGACATTAAACTTGCAACAGTTTGAATCTATCCCAAGATTCATGAAAAGGTTCTCTTTCTTGCTCATTGAAAGTGGCAATTTTTGTTCTAAGTTATGTCTTCTTATGAGAGTAGTGTTGGGCACAGCGGGTATAATCAATAAGATAATTGCAGAATAATAATAATTAACAAAAATAACATCAGCAATTTAACGTGGTTCACCCTTAATTTTGGACTACACCACGGGACAAACTCCGAATAAAACTTTTGCTATTAAAAATAGTAGGTACAAGAGAGTTCAAATGAGATCTCACCAAAATAATAATACTCACCGTGTTTCCCAAAAATACCCCAAAGCATTTTTCTCACTATTTTGTCACTCCCTTTTTTAGGAATTATTTCCCAAAACTCTAAAAACCTCTCTCTCTCTTTTTCTTCTCTTGCAATTTATACAAGTACTCTGTGTGTAGAATTTATGAGCCTTGCATGCCCTTTTATAGGCATGCAAGGGGTAACAATTCAACGAGTTAGGCACCGATTTTGATAAGTCGGTGCCCACCTCCCCTTTTCTTTTTTTTTTTCTTTTTTTTTTTATATACATGTGGATCCCTCCATGTGGGAGGGACACCACAACAAATCTCCCCCTCTCGATCACATGGAGGGTTCCATCATTCCTACAGCCAATCGACAGTATTCAAATAACTCCATTGGTAGAATCTTTGTCAACATATCTGATTCATTCTCTTCTGTATGGATCTTCTCAAACTGTAATAGCTTTTTCTCCAGTATATCTCTGATCTAGTGATATCTCACATCAATATGCTTTTATAAATGATATAGGCAATGATGTCATGAAATTAATGATACAAAAGATGATATTATGAAAATAATGATGTAATCAATGATGCAACATGGTTAAAAATGAAGATAGAATTTGCCTATAAATAAGCACTACCTCTTTTCTCCAAAATTACAACTCAAAGTAGAATAAAAAGTAGATGTGGAAAGAAGTTACATATATTTTCTTAAAATAGATTTCTTTTATTGTTATTTTGATCAAGAGAAAGAGTTTTTAGAGCTTGAGTTCATCAAAGATTGTATCTCAAAATAAGTTCTTTCTAAATTCTATTCTTGAATTTAATTATAAGTTATTATTATGTTTATTGTTTTTATTATTAATTTAATTGTTTCTTCTTTTTTAATTATGAATAGCTAAATTTATCTTTGTAGGATTTAGATGTAATTTTTTGATTTGTATATGATTATTTATACTTAATTAATCGGGTTTTGATCGTTGGAATTAATTTTTTATCTTATAACTTAATGCTTGTAATTAACTGGCCATTAATTGCATGATTTAAGATATTGTGTGAAGTAGTGATAATGAAAACACAATATTAGTTTATTAGGATAATTGATATATGGAATATATTGATTAGAGATAAGAATACTCCTTTGTGATTTTTAAAAAGATTTTCATAAAACTTAATGGGTTTATATTAATTACTTTTGATCACGAGAATAGACGTAAGGTTAATATGAACACACATGTTGTATTTTGAGAGAGAACATCATATAATTTAGGGATTAATTCCAACAAAAATAATCCAATCTAGAAAAATATAAAGAAATCATAGGTAATCAATTGATGAATTCTAAATCCTAAGCCTTTAATCTTCTTTTAAATTAATCATCATTTAATTTCATTAATTTTAATTTAGTTTGAAATATAAATTCTCATAATTGATTTTCTAAATAATAGAGTAATCTTAAAATTAGTACTTGACAATTTCTTCCTCATGGGATCAACACTCAACTCAAAAAATACTTTATTACTTGTTCTCGACCTGTGCACTTGCAGAAATAATGTAACATACGACAATTATATACTTTGTCCTTCTCAAAAAAGATTATTCACTATTCCTTTTTACGATATGCTAAAACACTTACCCGCTCTAAAAATATTATAAATATTTGTATATTTTATCCATATTAATTGAAAAGTGTATATTCTAAAAATTAATAATAAATATGGTAATAAATGAGTATATACAAGAGTATAAGTGGAAAAATATAATAAAATTTATGAGTTAGTAAGTAATTAATGATATTTTTTTAAATTATGTGAGAAAAGAAAATGGATAATCTTTTTAAAAGATAAAGTATTATATTGTTGCTGCTGGGGTTGGATCCAAAAAAAAATTGTTAGTGGGCCAATTAATTTTTGAATCGATTACATGGCTCATGAATAGGATTAGAGAGAAAAAAATAAGTTGAAAATCTATTTTTATTTGACTATTTCTAACTTAAAAAGTGATATAAAATTACGACTATAACCTTAAAATTATATGAAAATGTAGTTTCTATAATTACTCTATTAGAAATCAAAGTATTCCAACTTTATTTTATTTTACGAAAAAATAGTTCTTTTATGAAAAATGACAATTTTTTTTATTTTTTCATAAACTAAATTATTTTTTTTTAATTTTTCTTAGTTTCAAAAAATTTTTATTTTTATAAAAATATGACTTATTTTGTCCAAAATAATAATTTTATGAAAAAATTCATAAATTAATAAAAAATAATTTCATTAATTAACTTTATGAAATTAACAAAATGAAATAGAAAAATAATTTTGATAATTAACTTTATGAAATTAACAAAACAATTTCATTAATTAACTTTATGAAATTAATAAATTAATTTCATTAATTAATTTTATGAAATTAATGAAATGAAATAAAATTAACGATATTATTTTCTTTTCATTAATTTAAAAATTTATTCTTAAAATTATTATTTTGCATAAAATAAATCATACTTTCTTAAAATTAAATTTTTTTACAATTAAAAAGAATTATGAAAGTTTTACTTATGAAAAATATAAGAGTACTATGATTTTTCATAAGAGAACTATTCTTTTTTGTATATGAAATTAATTTTTTTTTTTTTTGTTAATTTGTGAACTTTTTGGTAAAGTTATAGTTTTGTACAAAATAAATCATACTTTTGTAAAATTAAAATTTTTTTACAACTAAGAAGAAATATTAAAAAAAAAAAAAGATTGTGATTTTTGTAAGAGTGCCATTTTTTCGTAATTACGAAATTTTTTTTTTGTTAATTTAGGAGCTTTTTCATAAAGTTATAATTTTGTACAAAATAAGTCATATTTTCATAAAATTAAAACTTTTTCCTTAATAAAAAAAATTATAAAAACATAATTTAATTTAAAAAAATATAATTTTTCGTAAAAAAGCTTTTTTTTTTTTTTTTAAATAATGGTCAATAAAACAAAATATATTTACTTTGATTTTTAACAAAGTAAGCATCAAAGATACCGTGAAAAATAAAATGCTAGTAAGTTGTAATTTAGTAAGGTATAAAGGGACAAAATTTAGTGGGGCACATTTGTAAATATACATATTTTGAGGAAGAAATAAAAGTCAGTGGAGCGGCTCCCACGCTGATTCCTTAGTAGATATGTCCCTGATTGATGTTCTTGTTATACATTGCCTTGTTTGGATGTAATTTCTTTTGTATGTAATGTGAATATAATTTACTATATTTATTATGTATCTAGTTTATAGAAAAAGAGCATAGAAATGGCATACATAGAAAATGATGAAGACATTTTGCTTCAAATTGAATTTGCACAAGTATGATATTGAATGAAAAAGAATCCAATATATTTACTTTCATTTCTCAATCCAAAAAAAAATTGGTATATAGATTATTGGGTTAGACTAAAGTAAATTGTAATAAGGTCTACAAACTGAAAATGATATTAGTGAAAACTTCTTCACTGCAAGGGATTGTGAGACCACCCATACGATGATTAAATCCAAACTCTTCTTCAGCTTGATTCAACAAGTTCTGAAAGGAAGGATGCTTCAAGTACGAAATCGGAACAGTAAATCGCTTCTTTTGAGTTTCTCCAACATAGACAGCAAAATGGCCTTTAGGCACATCATGAGTAGTTTCTTGTGACCATAAAATCCGCCTTGCAAATTGCTTGGCATTCACAATCCTAAGCAAGAAAATACCCATTATCGATTTGTTTCTAAAGGTGTCTGAATTGATTTAAATTTTCAAAACTATTGAATGCAAAGAACTTTAGTTGGCACTTGCATACCATCCTTGACAAAACACACACATATATATCAGCCAAAGACTTTCTTGACCATACTCCCAATTGGATGGACTGGCAATTGCTTTGGGTCCCTTGAATACACGTCACAGGTAATCACATGCTTTTGCATCCCAACTAATTAAGTCAAATTTCATATCTTTTTATTTTTTTTTTTAATTTTTCTGATGCAAATTCATTGTGGCCTACGACACTGAATATTGAAAGCATTGTATCATGACATATCCCTAGCACTTCGTTCAAATTCAAAGATCATTTTTTTACAAAATAAACAAGTATCAAATAATAAAGAACTAATATGTGGATCAAATTCTTCATATTCTTCCACTAACTATACATCACCACGATATATGTTAGTGGAAGTTCATGATCAATGTGACATTTCAACACCACCATTGTCTGTACTTCCTATAACTAATGATAGACAAAAATGATAAACAAGTCATTTGTTTTGTACAATAATATTTATCATATATTTTATGAAAGAAGAGATAGTGATTGTACGAGTTCTACGGTTCTATTTGTTTTTGAATCTGTTCACAAAGTTGTGAACCTCATTATAAAAGAATTAGGCACTTACTCGTATTAGCTGGAAAGACTGATACATTTCATACTTAAAATCTGACATTTCCACCATTCGATCATTATTTTGGTCGACATGCCACTGTGAAGTTCACGTGAGTAGTTACCTACTATATTAGTCCTAATCAGAAGCCATCTTAACATACCATTGTACAATATGCTGTAAATTTGAGGACAGATATCGGTAGCAGTGACATGTATTGACAGAGAAGGAATAATCATTCCTTTGAGTCCACCCAATCATTCTAAATTAACATTGTTACCCACATAAAATCCAGTACTTGCATAGTACTTTATATTAAATTTATCCTAATCCAATTCATCCCGTACTCCTTTTAGTTTTCTTCAACCCTTTGTGCAGTATCATATTGACAATCCAACAAAGACAGCTAAATGGCCTTAGGCACATTAGCAGTTTCTTGCGAAAACATACTCCACCCTGTAATTTTCTTGGCATTCCATGATGCTAGGTAAGTGAATATACATACCTATTTTCAAATTCTTAAAAAGGGCGTGGTTGATTGAATTTTCAAGATTATGGAAAGTAAAGAACAACTTTGGCATTGGATTGTTGGCCTTGGTTTAATTAGACACATTAGATCAGTTTAGACACATTATCTCAGGCAAGGACTTTCTTGATCATATCCCCAGTTGGATTAACTATGGTCTCCTGAAGACACATTTCACAAGCAATCATATTATTTTGCTTCAATTCAACTTAGAAGATTAAGATAGCTTATTTGAGATCATTTTTTCTCTACTGCAAGTCACCTTGGCACACACACACACATATATATATATATATATATATATATATATATATATATATATATGTGTGTGTGTGTGTGTGTGTGCACGCGCGCGCGCGCTGCGGTCCATTCAAACTAAAGGTAAAATACTAAACAAGATAAATATGTGGCTCAAATGTAAGCAATTTATGTACATTACCATAACACATGTTAGTGCAAGTGAAAACATGTATTGTGGTGATGTACATATTGTTTTTGGCATGATATACTAATTATATCATATTCGTATTGATACTTATCGTGTCATGAGTATAGATCAGCATGATCTAAATACGATCCATTAATATGAATGGGCACTCCTAATACCTGTGCATCATACACATAAAAAAACATATATAAACAAGTCATTAATTCCTATGATAATGCTTATGATATTATGGAAAAAGTAGTTAGTGACCATATGCCTCTATTTGTTTTTGAATTTGATCAAAGAGAAGTGAATCTCATCTAAAAAAATGTAGTTCTCTTTTTTTTACAGCTAGAAATTAAACTCATATCTGTCCTTTCCATAATTTGGTAGGCAAGCCATCATATAATTCGAAGAAATTATTAGATAGATTGAGTTTACTATGTTATTTATAAACTAAACCTATAAAAATATGACATATCAATTAATAATTTCAAATCACCCATAAATTATAACACGATTAATTGATATATTTTATTTCTATTGAATTAGTTTATAAGAGATTTGATATCATTAATTGAGATGCTATATTTCTATTAGTTTAGTTTATAAATGATATGCAAGATTTAGTTTATCTAAAAATTTTTATATAATTGGGCTAATTTTTTGGTGCCAAAATGGTACCGTGTACCTGGTTTATTTTAGACCGTTGGATGGGTTCAATGAAATATCAACCATTCACTTAATAGAATCTTTAAAAGGTAGGAATTCTAGAATTTTTACTAATTAAATGTTGGTGATCCAATATAACTTGTACAAATACCCTTAAGATTCCTACTTTAGATGTAAATAATTTTAAATAATTTTTAATAACCATATGCATATATTTTATTTTATTTTATTTTTTGTATTACTAGCAAGACATGAAACATTTAGAAAAGATTAAAAAACAAAACGAGAAATCACGTTACATTTTCCATTAGCAATCTCAAGGGGAATTTAGACGATAATTTTAACAAGTTTAATTGATTTCTACTCTCTCTATTTCAGAAAGATTATCCACTATTTTTTTAAAAATATTTTAAAATATTTGTTCACTTTAAAAATAGATATAGATATTTGTTCATTTTATTCTTATTAATTAAAAAATGTGTATTTTTAAAATTAATAATAAAAATAGTAATAAATGAGTAAATATAAGAATATAAGTGAAAAAATATAATAAAATTTATAAGTTAACAATTAATTAATAATTTTTTTAAATTGTATGAAAAAAAAGAGTAAATTTTTTTGAGACAGGGAGAATACATTTTAAAAGATTTTTTTAAATGGGTGGCTCAGATTGCATTAAATCAATACGGTCTAAAATACTCCAGGTGCCCGGTACCATTTGGGTACCAAATAACGACTCATATAATTCCTATCACTTATTCCCCACTGTCAGTCCCCATCACAATCCAGCTTAAGGTACCATTTGCCTGACATATATGGAACCATTCCTAGGATTCCACCTTTCTTAGTATCATTCGTACTAAAGGAAATAGATTATTAGCCCCACAAATTCTTTGATTAAACCGTTAAGATTATCTCTAATCCAAAATTTTATATATAATGTAATTTTTATATTAAAATAGTGTAATTTTTATAACAATTATTATTTCATTTCTAATTCATCATATTAAATATTATATTAAAAATAATATCTTTTTAAAATATTCTCTTTTTTCTTTCTTAAAAAGTTTAAATTAATTTTTTATTTATTTATTAAATAGTAATTAATATTAAAAAATATATAACATAATTATATAATGAAAGTTAATTATTTTATAAAAAATTATTTTTATTATTTAAAAAATTAGACATTACAAATACCATGAAATAATATATTTAAACCATTACAATTAATAAAAAATACAACAAAAATATTACCTTTAATATATAAAACAAAATACAGAGTTGGACAATAAATATTAAATCTCATTGTAAAATTGAAACACAATTAAAATTGCATTTGATATATATGTCATATAACAATTTAAAATAAAAATTATGAAAAAAATAAAAAAAAATCAATTAAAGCTTGATATTTGCTACACCAAATTTGATGTAGTAAATAGTGATATATCATATTTAACGTATAACTATTCATCATATCAAATTTGGTGAGACTTTTAATATTACGTTAAAATACTATTTTGAGAGTTCCTACATTAAATTTAGTGTTTTGAAAGCACGTTGAAATTACTCTCATGCTAGCTAATAAATATCGATCATATCTCTAATTACAATGCCAAGAACACTATGAGCTTTAAAGAACACCAAAAAAATAAAATGATAAAATTACCCACTTTTAGCTAATCACTGTTAGATTAAAAAAAAATTGATAAAAGCGGAGAATTCAGCACGTGACCGTTCTTCCTTTTTTTTTTTTTTTTTTTTTTTTTGGGCCAGAACAGCACGTCATTGTTTGATGAAAAAGGAGTCTATATTTCTTTTTTATCTAGGTAGGCAAAAATTCACTTTTAGCTAATCAAATTCACAACTGAATCTTGTACTACTTTTAGTCTCCATCACCACTTGCGTTGCGGTATTATTGCCCAAGTGGTAGTAACCATATAAAAATCATGACTTTTTGAAGACCAAATATCACCTGCAATATCTACTTTTGAAGGGATAATTATAATGTTGCTGCCTAGAATTTGTCAATATTTCCGGTTTTTTTTTTTTTTTTTTTTTTTTTTTTTTTTTTTGAGATTGACAATAGAGAGTGAAGGGGAAAAAAAAAAAAGAAAAGAAAAACAGAGATTGATGGAGTAGAAGTTGTTTAGATATGGTGTCATTGATTGAGTAAATAGCTGGTCATTTTTAGCTTTTTCATTCAAAATTATAGCAAAATATATTCGATAAAAAAAAAATTTATAAGTTCAAACATTTAATTGATAAAAAAATTAAATTGGAACAGTGTAGATTTAACTTTGCCCCCTAGTTTGAATTATGGATGACCTTTTTCATGTTCCATGGCTTCAGTCCATAGGTGAAAAATGTTCCACAAATTAATAATCTTTATAAATGTGTGGATACAGGTCATACCAAATCTTTAAAGCTAGACATCTAGATCCACTTTTTTTCTTTTTTACACTAATTCATCTTGGTCTACCACTTAAAATTGAAAACATTGTATCATAAGTCCTTTAGCCAATTCAAATTCAAGATCATTTAATAAACAACTAAATAAGTGGATTAAATTCATCATATTCTTCAAGCTACCACACATCACCACAATTTTTGTTAGTGGAAATTATGATAAAGTGAAACAATGGCCATCAACATTATGCAGCAACGTGCATGTTTGTGCATCATGCCACTGACAGACAAAAATTTATAAACAGGTCAAGGGTTATTATGATAATGCATCACTTTTTTGAAAGAAGAGCTAATGACCATAGTCACATGATACTTATTAGTTTCTCATTCTATTTTAAGAAATGCAATTAGATAAGCAGACGAACCAGAAAAATATTTCAGGTGCAAACTTTACTTCATTGTAATTGCTAACAAAGATAAATCAAAAAGTTGAAGAGCATATGTATGTTAAAATTGAGTGATTTGTACAGAGACAGAGGGCTTTATATATAGAGGTACAATGGGATAATAATGGAAAGAGAATAATCTAACTATAATTATAAACATAATTACAAGGATATATAAACATGATTTAGGGCATGATTGAGGGCATATAATATGTATCATATAATCTATAAATTAACATCCCCTCAAATTGAAGGTGGTGAAAAATCAACCATATGAAGTTTGCAAATAAGATCACGAAAGCATTGAGGTTGATGGGCTTTAGTGAAAATGTTAGCAATTTAATCAATAGAGGAAATTGTGAGAAGCTTGACTGTATTCTCTTGATTGTATTCTAAAGGACATGATGATACATAAAATGACAATCATTCTCAATATATTTGGTGCGCTCATGAAACACATAATTGTTTCTCTTGATTGTATTCTAAAGGACATGATGATACATAAAATGACAATCATTCTCAATATGTTTGGTGTGCTCATGAAACACATAATTGTAAACAATCTGAATAACATTGCAATTATTACAATATAAGGAAGTGGGATATGAGTGCTAAACGCCCATATCATGAAGGAGTCATCACAGCCAGATTAGTTTAGAAGTAGTATCAATAAGAGCTTGGTAATTAGCTTCAATGCTAGACCTAGATATGACAGTCTGCTTTTTACTTCACTAGGAGATGAAAGAATCACTAAGAAAGGAACAATAGCCAGTGGTAGACTACTGATTAGTGGGATCTCTAGCCAATCAACATCAAAGTAAGCTTATAGTTCTAGTGAGGATGAGCTAGAAAATTATAACCCGTGAAAACAAGAGTACCCTTGGCATATCAAAGAATATGGAGTATTGCTCCAAAATGAGTGGTGCGAGGAGCATATATGAATTAACTGATCAAGAGCATTCATGACAATATGAACTACATAAATGTGAACTCTTACTTTTATACCCTCTTTATCCAGCCATAACTTGACACCTGTTAGATTTAGTGTATTAGGCAGAGGCGGTGTGGAGTCTCGCTAGCCGATTAGTAAGCAGGGATCAAGGGGATAGCGCCCCATTGAAAAATGGTTTATTGTATTTTACATCCTTTAGTTTATATTTGAATCTTAAAAGCACTTAAGCTTGGTAAATATATCTTTGCAAGCCAAAATTGCCAAAATCGAAAAACTGAAAAATAGAGGCCTAGGAACCGAAACCTACACTCTTTGACCTTTTAATCACCCACAAATCATATGAGATTAAATAATAGTTAAATAATACTCACAATGCAACTAGAATCGTGAAGAAAAAAAAAGGGCAAAAATGGTAAGACCGGCAAACCATCGAGCGGTAAAACCATATGTGGCCTGTCAGGAACCACACATGAACTATACAAAACCGCATAGGCCTTGTGTGGAATTGCATAGCCCATGTGCAGTCACAACTTGCTGGGATCCCACGTTCAAAAATGCGCCATTCGACTCTTAGACCCCTACTATATATTTAGACCTCCTAAGCTCAGTTTTACACATCAAAACCTGCTGGGATCTACCCAAAATCTCAAATCAGGTTCTAAAACTCTTTTCTTTTGCTTGTTATACAAAATGAACGAGCTTTTAGCTTAAAAGTTTCCCTTTTTAGTTTTCATTTGCTATGTGCTCTCTGCTTGGCAAGGCGATCAAGTATTCTTTTGTTTGAGGTCCAAGTTTCACCTCAAGCCAAGAGAGAGTAGAATTATGACTCATAAAGTTAAAAGCTTTTCACCTTCCAAGGCAAGCCGTCACTCACTGTTCGAGATAAGTTTTCTTTCCCTTTTCTTTTTATTTCATTTTATTATTTTTCTCCTTAGAATTTATTTATTATTTTCCTCTTTGGGTTTCTTTGTTCTTTCTCTAAGGCTGCTTACTTTTTCTTAATTGATTCACTTAAGATAGTTAATTAAAATCTGAACTAATTAACTTAACTTGGTAATCAATCAATCAACTAACTCAATTAATCAATTAATCAATCAAAACATGATAAAATAGTTTGGCTAAATAAACCCTTTCATAAGAATGAAAAACTACGTGGATTCTGATTTTCATTCAAAGGGATATGCAGGCATACTTGATTCATCAAGCAACAAATCCAATTAAAATATAAAAAAAATTCTTTCCCCATCACTTTCTTCATTAATTTCAGCTCTTTTTGTTCATTACATTGATTTTATTAGGATTAATTTAGAGAACGTATGACTTCCCTATAACCCATGAGAGCTAGAGGAAGTATCCCCTGATTGGACTTTTGTTGTAATATAGATTTAACTTTCTACTTTCTTTTACTTTTATGTTTTATTTACTTATGAATGGGATGAATGTCATGTGTTAATGCATAGTTTATGAAATTAATTTTAAGTTACAATTAAGTTCATTGCCAAACTAATTTTGTTAAAATAAACTGAAAATCTAGTTGTCGAATTCTCTTTAGTTTCAAGGTTAGTGATTTTTTCCTTTGAGATATAATTGGAGTCAATTTAGATTTTTTCCTTAATATTTTTTTTCCAAATAAAATAAAATTAACGTGGCGACTCTTCAAAATCAATCAATCTAAACCTGAGGCTTTTATCGTGAGACTTCGCTCAAATGAAGATTTTGATTCCCTTTTAGCAAATCAGATCGGTGTTTGGGTCAGGCCTCACATCTGGCAACTCCATTGGGAACAATTCTTTTAAAAGAAACAAAAAGGCTACTAATTGGTTTAAAGTTAAAGTTTGGCTTTTAACATAGTTGTGACTTTCATACATCACTTGTATAGGCTCTTTGCCTCTAAACCTAATTTTAGGAAGACAATGGATAGTGAGTAGCATCGAGTGAGTAACCCTCCTTAGGTCTATTCACCGATAGCGAAATCATCTACCTTGTGATGAATTCTTCAATCTTTTCAAAGGTGTAATGAGTAATATGTACTATTGGACTCACGTGAGGCTCCAGGACTCACGTGAGGCTCCACGACTCACATGTGGTTAAGTATATCATTGCTCTAGTGTGACAGGTATCCTATCTAAGCCACCCTTACCTTTTTATGTAATGAACCTAGATCTTAACCTTAGGTTGTATATACCACAATCAAAACCTTGCACCTTTTGCATCCCCATGAAATGTTTTTCTCATACACATCATACATCCATATTGTAGGTCAAACATTGAACTGAAAAAGGGTCAAACACTCATACCTCCATTCAAATACCTCCTTTATAAACACTCTCTCATCTCTATCCCAATCACTTTCGCCCCTATAAAAATTAAACCTTCACCCAAAATCTTTCACCTAAACACCATTACCCTATTACCTTAGCCCCAAACCTAAAACCTCATTACCTTAGCCTTTGGTCTCAAACACCTGTAACCTTAAACACCTACCTTTACCTTACCCAAAATATCATCACCTTAACCACATACCTTAAACATTTCGCCCTAGCATTACCTCAAACACCACATACCTGAACCTCACTCCTCAAACCTTCATCTTGGATGTGAATTTCAACCATCTACAGCGTTTGGATCTTAAACCATAAACTCACAACCCTAAACACCTATTAACCCTAAAACTTAAGTTCCCTTACTCAAACTCCACTACTTTACCATAAGCCTAACTCAGATGCCTTACCCTTATCTAGAAAACCTAGAAATCTTAGGTCCCTAATACCAATACCATTACCTTGATCCTACCCTTTGCTCAAAATCAAAACCCACTACTCGTAAGCCCAATACCTATGGCTCATTACCTTCAAAACTGACCTATTACCCCCAGATGCCAAATACCTATATAGTCTATACCCTAAACCACCATAACCTACAACACTACCCTAAACCAAAAACCCATCACACCTTAGGAACTCAACAAAAGCCTAAATACGGTTAGCCCACAACAATAAAAGAGAATCATTTTCCTTTAAAGTTTGTATGCTTATGTTCTTGCTCTTACCCATAATTTACCTTGTTGCTTTGATTGAATGTACCAATCGCCAACCCTTTTGATATGGCTTTCTTGACCACACCTGTGACCAGCCTCCTTAAGAAGCAAAAAAAATATTTCCAAGCTATCTTAGTTGCTTAACAAGCCTAATTTGAGGAACAAAGGCATTTCATCATTGAGAAAGTTTAAGCTATGATTAACCAAGCCAACCTTGATTAGCCTAACCTAAACCTTACCTTAAACCAAACCAATCATAGCCCAAATTTGAACTAAACCAACCCATATATAAACCAAGTTAGAGAAGTTTTTTCCTACCCATACACTAAAATGCTCATGGAGAAACTTTAAGTTATGGAAAAAACTATCAAATCCTTAAATCACCATAGTGATTTGATTGATGTGGATAACTTAACCTTATTTCATGATGCTAAGCTTCCTCCTAAATTTAAAAATGCCTAAACTAGAGAGATTTGATGGAACCATATGCCCCAAGACCTATATGAAGATATATGTGAGGGCAATGAAGCCTTTGGGATTTAGCAATGAGTTCTTTGCTTAATTGTTCCAACAATCATTAACCGGTGCTGCTATAAGATGGTTTCTTTCATTAGATAAAAGTAAGAAAAGGACATAGAATGATATCTATCATGCCTTTATCAAATGATATCATTACGATAGTGAAGTGGATGTCATTAGGCGTGACTTAGAAACCACTAAGTAGCTTTCAAATGAATCTTTCTCCATTTTCCTTATAGCAAAGAGGGCTAAAGCTGCTCAAATGGTTAATAGACCAACCGAACAAGAACAGGTGGATTTCTTTGTCAAAAATTTACTCCTAACCCACTAGGTCCACTTATTGACCCAATATCTGCATCTTTCAAAGATTTGGTTGCAATCGTATCAAAAGTTGAAGATTGCATCCAAAGTGTATCATTTCAACCTGAATTTCCCATCATCAACTTGAACAGTGATGAAGAACCCAAACTCAACTCAACTTCACTTTACCTCAGACCTAAGTGGCATGACACATAAGAGTTTAAGTCTAGCTAATTTGACCTATCTGAGGTTGAATTCCAAATCTGAGTTTAAATTTGAGTCTAAGTTTGTCTTTTTATTTTTTTTTCATATATTTTTTGTCGACCATGTCGGTTTCTTTTCATTATTTTGTAACAAAGTTTCTTTTTATAATAAAATATCTATATTTTCTTTTCATTATTTGTGCATTAATTTTCTTATCTGCCTTCTTGAGTCCAACATGGATGAGCTTAAAAAAAGAGAGAGAGAGAAAAAAAAAAAAAAAGAAGAAAAGAAAGAAGAGAAAAAAAAAAAAAGAAGAAGAAGAAAAGGGAAAGAAAGGAACAGTCAATTAAATCTACCACAGCTAGCACAAGTTAAAGTTTGAAGTGCATTAATAATCATTTTGTCAGCTTTTAACCAAAGAAGGTCAAGTGATCAAATATTTAAAGCACAAAAAGCAAATCAAATGAAATTATCCATTTCGCTTTAGGTAATCAAATGACACTTCTCAACAAGGGACAACAAGTTCAAAGAAGACAAAAATTCAAAGGTCAAAGCCTTTTAAAGAAAAGCAGCAGCACAAATCATAGTGGAATGTTTTCTTCCATTTCATACCAAATTTCATTAATTCAAGCTCAAATTAATTCAAGATAAGTGCGGCATGCCACCATAACGACTCCGCGTAGCGCGTTAAACTTAGCAAATACTAAGATTGCAGTTGGATGATGAGGATGCAAAATTGAGGGTTCACAATAATCAGGCTCATAACTATGTAAACGTGCATAAGGGGAAATATTACCAATAGTAGAGGTCAGAACTTGATTAATGGTGGTGTGAACATCAATAAGTGCAGCTCCCCTAACAAGACTTGGGATGAAGAAGAGATAAGAAGGGCTATAATTGTGTCCAGGATATGTTTATGTTTGCATTATGCTTTGCCATTTTATTGAGATATACTTAGATATGATCAATGTACAATGGTTCAATTTTGAGACAAAAATTGAGATAATGCAAAATCTTTATATTCCATAACATTATCAGTTTGAAGAATTTTAACAGGATAAGAAAATTGAGTTTTCACTATGGAAACAAATTGAATATAAATTTGAGGTAATTCAGACCTATTTTTTGAAAGATAAATCCATGTAAAACATGAAAAATCATCCATAACGAGAATCATCCATAGCAAGATGAGGAGCTAGTCCACAAATATTAGAATGAACTAAATCAAAAGGTGCAACAAAAATAGAATCACTAGAACAAGGCAAAGCGTGATGTTTGGATAACTAACAGCAAACACAATTAACTTCATTATTGACATCACCTAAACAACCATTAGAAATTAAATATCTAAGCCTAGAACTAAAAACATGTCCTAAACAAGAATGCCAAATAGTAGAGGAGACAATAACAATAGTAAGATTGGATGGTAAATGAAGAGAATTAAGCTCAAACAGTCAGCCCACTTATGCCTTGTCCCAAGGAATTCCTTCATCCGTGAATCTTTTCTCAAAAAAGTAAGTCAACACTAGGTTCACATAATTGACCAACAGAAATGAGATTCAAGGATAGTTTGGAAACAAAGAAAGTATTTGGTAAAAACAAATTAGATGTAGAGATAGTGCCTATTTCAGTAACATATAAAGCATAACTATCAGTATTATGAATAATAAGTGTAACAGTAGGAACAAACATAGAAGAAAACAAGGAAGAATTGAATGTCATATTATTACAACATGTAGAATCAAGAAACCATGAAGAAGATGTACCTAGAGTAACATAAAAAACATATGAAGAAGACATACCAAAGGGAGATTGTAATTACAGTAGAATGATCTAAATGTCCTAAAGTGTGAATTTGAAAGAGCTAATGTCAGAAGAACCCTCTATAGCAGCAATGATGGTGGAAGAGCATTTGGATATATAAGTGCTCATAGAGGAATTATTGAAATTGCTAGAACAAGAAATTTATCGATTTTGAGGTCACTTATGACCAATAGCCTTTATGTGACTAGATTTCTTGCAATAATTATAAATAATAGTAGGAGAAAATCCTATAAGAGTAGCTAGAGCAAAATTAGGCTAAGAAATATGTAGAGAGAAAAAAAGACCTAAAGGAGTAGCGAGGATGGCATCAGTAGAGGACAAAGATCATTTTGTATGAACTGTGTTGAGGCGAGTTTCTTCAAAAAGTAATTCTTAAATTGTAATATCCAATTTGAGCAAAGGAATGTGATGGAGAAATGAAGCACTGATAGACTCAAATTATGGACAAAGAGTCATAAGAAAATACCAAGCACATTGACGATTGCGATGGTCCAAATAGATATTAGCAAAGACAGAGTCAAGCTACTTAAGATCATTAGTGGCTAATTGATCTTAAATTGTTTAAAGTTTAGAAACATAGTTATGAATGGTATGATGACGTTATTGCTAAAGGCGATCAAAGTGATGATAAAGATGAAATTGGTGCACATCATCAAAAACAAAGTATCGATTTTTTAGAAAATTTCATACCTCACAAGCAGTATCAAAGCAACAAAATTCACTTTTAATTGCAGGAAGACAGGTGTTGCAAAACTATGTTAAAATTTGATGTTTTTACTATCCCATTGTTTTAGCCGTTTCACAAATTTTGTATCATCTTCATTAGCATTTTTTGTTGTTAGGAATTTTCACCAATCACATAGCTTTATAAAAGACAGTCTTTTAGAAAATTACACATTTCTTGTGACCATAAATCATAATTGGTGCCATAAAAATTGTAGTAATGGGTTGGAGCACAAGTTGAGAAGCATGCTAAGAATTTTCAGAAGCGATCTTTGCAACAAAACAGAGGCAAATAGATGTAGAAAATAGAAAATTAAACTTAGAACTCAAAGATAGAAATAGAAACTAGCAAAATAGACCACATAAATGAACTAAGAAGACCCAAAAATTTTAGGAATCAGTCTAAAGTTGTTGAAAATGGGTCTAAAAATAGCTGAACTGGTTAGTCAAAGGTTGCTTAATCGAGTTGATCAAAGGACGGACTGAGAGCGTGAATGATAGCGGGCAAAGTGTGAATTGGGTCACAAATCAAGTGGGGCAGATGCTAACGTCAGCATCAATAAGTAAAAACTTCTAGTAACATGTCCGACGTCCTATGAAGTTCTAGCAAGTTACATTAGAATTGCCAGAAAAAGAAGACAAAATGGTGTATGCAAACCACTGATTAAGTGCCAAAAAATTGATGAAACTAATAGAGATAATCGCTAAAAAAAAAGAGGATTCAGGAGCCAAATTACAAACCAAAAAATTTTAGAGAAGAACAAAAAAAATTTTAGAAAGAATTTTAATAGGGCTCCAATACCATGCTAACAGAGATAAGACAAAGAGTTGAAAATAATATGTATATTGAAATTGAGTGATTTGTATAGAGATTGAGAGCTATATATATATAGAGGCCCAATGGAACAATAATTGAAAGAAAATAATTTAGCTATAATTACAAACATAATTACAAGGATATACAAGCATGATTTGGGGCATGATTGAGGGCATATAATTTGTATCATATAATTTGTATCATAACAGTAATACATTACTTATATTTCATTCAAAATAAACTAATATAATAATAATATCTCAAATACACAAAGAATAGTTAAAACTGGAAAAACATAACATCAAAAGTTTAAAAAAATAAAATCATCGTTCAAAATATATTGTCAACATAGGTTACAAGTTTTAAAATTTTCTTGCTATACTAGTAGTCTTAAATTATTTTTAGTTACAAATATAAACAATATGAGAAATAATATTAGAAAATACTCAACAAAAAGTATATAATAATAAAATTATATAAATAAACTAACTGATAAATAATTTTTTATAATTATTTTCTATGAGATCTCATATTTTGATAACATTGAAAAATTTTCTCATTATCAATACTATCAAAGATATCTCTTAGCATGTGTGATCAAACAATTATTTATCAATAAATCACACATTCTATTGCTAAAAGAAGAAAGAAAGAAAGTGATGTGGAATGAAAGTGTGAGATAGCTAGAAAAAAAGCCAAAAAGTAAAGGAAGTGAGAAGAAAAAATAAAAATCAAAAAGTTTTATTATGTGTAATGAATTTTGTATTTTTAAAAAAGAATTATAGTATGCAATGGACTATTATTACAGGTCAGCAGCAATTATTTTAGTATCCTAAATAATTATAATATATTTTATTTATGAGAAAATGTCATTGGAAAATTTTAAGGGCCAGGGCAAAATTAAAAATAACTTAATTAGAAAATTTTAATGGGGCAAAATTAAAAATAACCTATAATATATACTCATTTTTGAAGGGGAGTAGAGCTGGAAAAACTAATACATAGTGTCCTGATATACCTGACTTTTCCATAATTTGATTAAACACAATGTGTTAGCAAGCCACCATAAAATTCATGGGTTATTCCCTAATATAAGTGTAAGGTGTTTTTTATAATTATTTTGTTTTTAAACAAAGCAACATATTTTGTTTGCCAAAAAAAATTACTTTTTACAAAAAATAATTTTTTTATTCATATTTTTTCGTAAATTAAACTATTTTTTTGTAATTTTTTAGTTGCGAAAAAACTTTTAATTTTACCAAAATATGATTTATTTTTTGTAAAATAACAATTTTAAGAAAAAGAAAAATAATTTCTTAACTACAAAAAAAATGGCTCTCTAATAAAAAATCATAATCTTTTTATATTTTTTCGTAAATTATACTAGTTTATAGATATATAAATTTAAAATACTACCTTAATCATTCTAGTATTTCTCATTTTTAATTAGTAAAATATAATAGCAGATTAATTTAATTGTAATACTTTAAATATTTTAATTATATTTATTATTTATAACTATCCTATTGGCTATAAAAATAAAATTTTATACTTTTTTTAAAATAAAATAATATAAAAATTTGTCTATACGATACCTTTTATAAAAAGATTGTGATTTTTTTTAAAAAGAATAATATTTTTTCATAATTATAAAATTATTTTTCTCATAAAATTGTTGTTTTATATAAAATAAATCATATTATAAAATAAATTATATTTTTATAAAATTAAAATTTTTTTTGCAATTAAGTAAAATTACTAAAAAATAATTTGGTTTGCGAAAAATAATAAAATTATAATTTTTTGTAAAAAAATTATTTTTTCGTAATAAAATAGATTATTTTATTTTAAAATAAAATAGCCTGGGAGTTTGTTAAGAAACACCCAAGTGTAAGTCTCCCCTCACTAGCTATATTAACACATCAAATATTGAGCAAGTTTGTCTTATCCAAGAGTATCTCGAAACACAGGACAAGAATAATTCATTTTGTTTAATCCCATTCCATCCTAGGTACAAATGCAGTTTTAGTCCACACTATCTTTCTCAATGTTGTTAGTCATAGGAACCTGCATGGCCCTGGTATTTGCCAAGTACTTGTAATTAACCAAGAGGTTCAGGTGTGCTAGTTATTCACCACAATAATGCAAACTTATCAAATTATATATTTGAAATATTAATAGATAAATTTAATGCGAAAACACATAAATTAGTGGAATTCATAACATCCACTATTTCATGAAAAAAATAATCTAAACTATGTTCTATCTTTGGAAAAACTCCTCACTTTCTGCTGATCAATTCATCAACTTGCCAACAAGCCATGTCCTATTCAAATCAATCCTGTTCTACTTTAGTGTCCATCACCACTTGCCTTGCAGCACTAGTATTGTGTAAGGAACTGTTATTAAAAAAAAAAAAAATTATGACTGGGCATAGCCACCTTATGTTGAGTGGATCAGATAAATTCTACCAATATATATGTATTTTAAGTAGTGATTCTCTCGAATAAACTCAACTAATTTATATGTATTTTAATTAGTAATTCTCTCAAATAAACTCTACTAATTTATATGTATTTTAAGTAGTGATTTCACTCAAAATTTTAAAGTGATCCCTCTAGAATTATTAAAATGTCGAGTAATCCAATTCAAATATTTTTAAACTTTTAATATTTATGTGTTTTAAACTATACTCTCACTAAAATATATATTATGGCATTATTCCAATTATTACATGTTGCTCAATTTTATTTTATTTTTAATTTCTGAGTATAAAAATTTTAAATGTTTAAGAATTCTTAATTAAAAGTATATGCATTTTTAGGTTTTTTTTTCCTTAATTGAATTCATATTATAACCTCATTCAAATTGTTAATACCCTTAATTGCACTTTATTTTTAACTTTCAATTAAGTAAGGACATATTTATTTATTTAACATGATAAATTTATAAAATTTTTCGATAATCCTTTTAAAAAAATAAAAGTGTATTTTTAAAAAATCTTTATCTTTATTTTTTTATCTGGTCCTTGAATTGAATGAGAAAAATATAATTTCTTTAAACAAAAGATAGTATATTACATATGGAACAAATCAATGTGAAAACCATTCAATTTATAAATAGTTTTTTTAAAAAAATTAATTTATAAATAAATTCTCGCATTCAATTCTTATATATCAAATATGATTTCATTTTAAATTTAAAACATCATTAATTTACAAGTTATTTGAAATTCTATCAATTTTGATAGAAATTAATTTAAATACAATTAAGTTTATAGAATTAATAATATGATATTTCTAAATAAATTATTGGTTCATAAAAAATAAAAATAAATTTGTAACTGATAAAATTTATATATACTAAAAAAATTTAGTGTAATAGTGAGCCATTTAATAAATTTTCTGACTTTACCACTAATTTTTTGTAAAAAAATTATGACCTGCCCATAATGTCTAGTTTCAACAATGCTTAATTAACTAATTTTGGGTTTCATGACTTTGAAGCCCTGGATACTGCAAATTGTTGTCGACTTTTATATTCATATATAAAAATCTTATCAAAATAATCCAATTTGTGAACAAGCCAAACCAAATCTTGAAAACTATAGGCATCTAGAAGCGTTTAGTATCACTGTAGTTTTTTATTTTATTTTTTTTTTTAAAAAGTAAGTATTAAAAAATATTTTTAAAAAATTATTATTTTCTATTTCTTTCATGTTTATCCAGAAACATTGTGAAAACAAAAAATAAAAAATAAAAAACAAAAAGTTTTAGTTTTTAAAATCTTGTTTTTATTGTTAATTTTCAACATTTCAGTTTATAGAAAAATGAACAGGTAATGAAAATTTGCAGTTTACTGATTAAAATTACAGAAGATAAACATTTTGGGTTCAAGATATATACTTGATATATGGCAATAGTCGAGGAGTTAATTCAATAACAGTATTTCAGAAGCTAATCATAAGTGTACATATCGGCATATTAACTATAGAACATCCTGACAATTATTTGTTGCTTATTGATGACCATGAAAAGCAGAATGGAATTAAATAACAACTGATTCTAATTTAAAATAAATTTTCATAACTATGATAATTAATGAAGAATGAAATATATATTTACTTTCATTTCTCAATCCAAAATTGCTACATATATCAGTGAGTTAGAGTTAAAATCCTGAAAATGAGTTTACAAGCTAGAAATAAGATCAGTAAAGACTTCTTCACTGCATGGGATAGTGAGACCACCCATTGGATGATTATACCCAAACTCTTCTTCAATTTGATCCAGCAACTTCTGAAATGAAGGATGCTTTAAGTATGAAATCGGAACAGCAAATCGCTTCTTTTGAGTTTCTCCAACATAGACAGTAAAATGGCCTTTAGGCACATCAGCAGTTTGCTGTGACAACAGAACCCGCTTTGCAATTTGCTTGGCGCTCATGATCCTAGGCAAGCGAATACCCATTTTAATTTGAAATCTTTCAAGGATTTTTGATTAATTGAATTTGCAAAGTAAATAAGATTTCTGGCACTGGGCTGATAATATTTTTTAATAAACATATGTATATATAGGAAAAACCTTATTGACAATAAAGGTCCCATAAGGACACATTTCACAAGAAAACAGATGGCTTTGTCTCCCCAATAATTGAAAGGTTAAAGATAGATTTCAAACCATTTTTTTATCTTCTGCAATTCATCCTTGCCTGCCACTTAACATGACGTATGCTTAGCAGTCTTGTCAAATGAAATATTTAATAATAAATAACTAAGATATGGACCAAATTTTGCATAATAATTCTTTCGGCAACTAGCCATCGCCACTCAAGCCAGTAGAATGTTCAAAAAGAAAATTTGAATTTGAATTTGTAAGGTTGATAAAAATGAAGTTTATCTCAAAATAACAATACCGAGGTTCAAATACGTCTCACAAACCCTGAAATTAAATAAGAAAAAAACAAACACTAAAAAATATAATTTATTACGCAGTTTTGAAATTAAGCCCAAACTAAAAATAATCCGAAAGTAATCTAAACCACTGAATTTAAAAGTTAAAATGACTTCATTCTGACTAATTAAAATAACACATGATAAAGTATTTAAATTGATATTTTTTTTTATATATTATAGTCCTCATTGTTAACACAAAAACTCAATTTGAAGAAAAATTTATTAAAATAAAACACAACACTTTTTTTTATAATAAACTCTCAAGAACGCTCACAAGTTTTGCTTCTTATTTTTCCTTGCTACTTGATGGTACAATGTAAAGAGGAAGGGGGTATTTATACTAATTCTAACTCAATACAAACTATATAAACATATATAATTTTCACATAACTTATACCAAACTTACACCTAACAAACATAATAATCATACATTTATAACACTATTTTCAACAATCTAACAGACTCTTAACCTGTAATTTATCATGTAAAAATATTAGAAGGTTTTTTGAGCTAGGCTTCATCATTTGGATTGAGTTTTAATTAAACTTGGGTTTTTAAACAAGTTTATATTTCAACACTCCCCCTTAAACTTGTTTTATGAGACCAAGCAAATTCCTTATCCTCGCAAAGTCTTCATATTTCAGTGGCTTGGTGAAAATGTCAGCAATTTGATCATGTGACTTGACATACTAGGTTTGTACATCCTTTCTTGCAATGCATTCTCTAATATAATGGAATTGAGTATCTGTGTGTTTCGATTGATCATAAAACATTGGATTCTTTGCCAGAGCAATTGTTGATTTGTTATCAACACCAATCTTTGTTGGTTCTTCTTATGCCAAGTTCATCTCCTTCAATAAGTTTCTCAACCAGACTGCATGACAAACAGTTGAAGTTGTGGCTACATACTCAACTTCACAAGTTGAGAGTGTGACGATTGATTGTTTCTTTGACAGCCATGTGAAAGCAGTATCTCCCAAAAAGAATACAAATCCAGTAGTACTTCTTTGATTATCTATGTCTCCACCCCAATCGCTATCGCTATATCCAACAAGCTTGTGATCATTAGAAATTAATATAACAAGCCATAATCAACTGTACCTTTCAGATAGCGAAGAATTCTCTTTACGGCTTTTAAATGAGTGGTTGTTGGCGACTCCGTATAGCAACTAACAAGTCCAACTACATAAAGTAGTATGTTAGGCTTCGTGCAAGTCAAGTAACGTAGACTTCCAACTAGGCTTTTGAAAAATGTTGGATCTACACTTTGACCTTCTTCATGCTTGGTTAATTTGACTCCACATTCTGTTGGGGTGCTAATTGGCTTACAATTATCCATTTTGAATTTCTTGAGTATTTCTTGTGCATAATTTTATTGGGAGATGAAAATTGCTTCATCCTTCTGCTTGACTTCGATGCCCAGGTAATACGCCATAAAACCTATGTCTGTCACCTCGAATTCTTCCATCATCACTTTCTTAAAATCATCAAACATGTCTGGATTATTTCCTGTGAAAATCAAGTCATCAACATAAAGGCATACGATCAAAATATCTCCATATTTGACTTTGATATATAGGGCATGTTCGTATGGACATTTGTTGAAGCCATTCTCTTGGAAGTACTTGTCAATTTGACTGTTCCAAGCTCTTGGTGCTTGTTTTAGCCCGTAGAGAGCCTTCTTCAATTTTAACACCTTGTCCTCCTGGCCTTTGACTTTGTAACTTGATGGTTGCTGAATGCAGACTTCCTCTTCAAGGACTCCATTTAGGAATGCAGATTTTACATCCATTTGATGTATTCTCCATCTATTTTGAGTTGCCAGATAAATAATTAGTCTGATAGTCTCTAGTCGAGCAACAGGAGCAAATACCTCATCGTAGTCGATTCCAGCTTTTTTATTGTAGCCCTTCACAATAAGCCTTGCCTTATGTCTTTTGATTTCTCCTTTAGCATTCTTATTTGTTTTGAACACCCACTTTACACCAATTGCCTTGTGACTTTTGGGAAGTGGAACAAGCTCTCATGTTTTGTTCTTTTTGATTGCCTTGATTTCTTTGTCCATTGCATCTCTCTACTTCTCCTCCTTTGCAGCTTCTTAATAGCTTATTGGTTCATAATCAATAAATAGACAAAATAATGTAAGATTATCTTGTCATTCAGTTTCTTCTTAAAGATCTCGAAGACTCTTTGTGCATTCCACAGCTCTTTCTTCAAGACCATCACTTAATAAAGGTGAATCGTCTCCATGGGTAGTTGATATTGGCTAAGTCGGTGGTGTAGCAGTCTCTTGCTGAACTTCTTCTATTTGCTCAACTGGTGATTGCTCATTTTGATCAAATGGAAGGAAATTGAAGTCATCTATGGGAGAGTTAAATTCCCATTAGCCTTCTTCATCAAATATGACATCTCGACTGATTACGATCTTCCCATTGTTTGGATTGTACATCTTGTAGCCTTTTGAAGACTCTTTGTACGTTCCACAGCTCTTTCTTTAAGAGTATCACTTAATAAAGGTGAACCGTCTCCACGGCTTATTGATATTGGTGAAGTCAGTTATAGCAGTCTCTTGCTAAACTTCTTCTATTCGCTCAACTAGTGATTGCTCATTTTCATCAAACGAAAGGAAATTGAAGTCATCTATGGGAGAGTTAAATTCCCATTCGCCTTCTTCATCAAATATGACATCTCGGCTGATTATGATCTTCCCATTGTTTGGATTGTATAACTTGTAGCCTTTCGAACTTGCATCATAGCCAATGAAGATGAATTTTTCACTTTTATCATCAAGCTTGGTTCTTCTTTCATCCACTACATGAACATGAACTATGCTTCCAAATACTCTACGGTGAGAAATACTAGGCTTTCTTCCACTCCAAGCTTCTTGTGGTGTCTTTCCCCATACGCTTTTTGTTGGAGATCAGTTAGATAGGTAGACTACTGTAGCCACTGCTTCAGCCCAAAACTCTTTAGGCAAATGTTTACTCTTGAGCATGCTTCCTGTCATGTCAAGAATAGTTCTGTTTTTCCTTTCTGCAACTCCATTTTGCTATAGGGATCTTGGGACTGTCAATAGTCTTCAAATTCCATTTGCTTCACAGAACTCTTGAAACTCCTTAGAGGTAAATTCTCCTCCTTGATCAGATCTCATTGCTTTAATCTTTTGTCTACTTTCATTCTCCACTGTAGCTTTAAATTTCTTAAATACTTTTAAAACCTCTGATTTCTGCTTCAAAAAATATACCCAGGTTTTACTTGAAAAATCATCAATTAAGAGAAGGAAATAATTACATTTACTAAATGAACTTGGACTGATCGGTCCATAAACATCTGCATGTATAAGCTCCAATGGCTTTTTCGCTTTTGAGTCTGATAGCTGTGGAAAGCTTTTTCTGAATTGCTTCCTAAGTAAGCACCCTTCACAAATTTGTTCAGGTTGATTGATGCTTGGTAGTCCTCTCACCATGTTCTTCTTGGATAGAAGCTCCAATCCTCCAAAATTGAGATGCCCAAATCGAAGATGTGATAGCCATGATGCATCCTTGTAACAAGCTTTCAAGCATTTTGCAACATCATATTGTATGTTGCTCATGAACATTCTATTCTTTGTCATTGGCACTTTAGCTATTAGATTATTCTTGTCATCTTTTATAGAAAGATTGTCATTTTTTTATGTGACTATCATAGTCTTTTTTCAATAATTGTCCAAGACTCAAGATGTTACTCCTTATGTTAGGCACATAGTAAACATTTGAAATAAATTGATGTCTCCCATCTTTTAAACGGATGAGAATGTTACATCTCCCTTTTACTTCAATTTTAGAATTATCTGCAAATGAGACATTGCCATTTATAGATTCATAAAGTTCCATGAACATGCTTCTCTTTCCACACATGTGATTGCTTGCACCAATGTTAAGATACCAAGAATTCTCTTGGCCACCATCGTTCTCCTTCTTTGCTAGGAAAAGAGTTAACTTTTCTTCAGTCTTCTTTTCCACATAGTTAGACTTTTCTTCAACTTTTGAACTTCTACATTCTGAAGCATAATGGCCATACTTATGACAACTGTGGCATTGAATTTGAGATTTGTCATACCTCAAATTAGGATTTCCTCTTCCACGACCTCTTGTAGAACTTTCTCCTCTTTCATAGTTGTTGGAATTGTTGTTGATAACTCTATATTTTTAGAGTTATTTTATTTGTTTAAACTTAAATTTTAGCTCAGTTCTCGAAAATGCAATAATATTATTACATATTTTTAGAAATAAATAGTTCTACAATTTATAAATAAATTATAATATATTTTAAGTATTTTTATTTTATTTTTACAGATCAAAATGATGTCACAATAATGCAATGAAATAAATGATGCACTCTTTTAGATTTGTAGGAACTATTCAAGGAAGAGAAGCAGCGTTACAGTCTAAAGAATCTGACGATAAAAGACTCTGTTTGCCAGTTAATAAGAAAATTAGATGGGAAGCCTATCCTCGACTCATAGAAGGCGTGTAAGCCGTTACTAGACGTAAAACCAGAGGAAGATGTGAGCCAAAATCACAACTACTGTTTATAATTAGGTGTATCACTAACTTTTTTATTTTTCAATGCATTTTTTTTCTACATCTTGCAGTACTTTTTGACTTTTTAGCACCTAGATTTTATTTTCCTGCACATTTTTTTTTTTACTATCGATAACTTTTTAGTCTTTCAATGTCTACTTTTAGCTTTTCAATATTTTCTTTTTGACTTTTGTACACATACTGTAGATTTTTCTACTTTTGTTAACTTTTTAGTCTTTCAATATCTGTTTCTTTTTAGTTTTTTCAAATATTTCTTTTGACATTTGTACACACAGCATTGATTATTTTTGTTTTTATTATCATTTTTGTTTTTATACTTTTTCTGTCAACAATTATTTTATCCTATTGAACTATTCTTTTACTCTTTTAGTTTCTTTATATGCACATTCATTATTGTCAATATGCACACAATCCTTTCGAGAGATCTATGAGAGAAAATGGCAGAATCCTCAATACGCAAATTCAAAACTATTTGTGTCTTTTGTAGTCCAAACTCTGGCAAGAAAAGAGAATACTTGATAGCAGCTAATGAACTTGGTAGGATTTTAGCTGAACAAAAAATTGATTTGGTGTTTGAGGGAGGTAGTTTAGGGTGAAGGGGTTGTGTCACAAGTTCTGCATATATTAGAGGTAGTAAAGTCTTAAGAATAGTTCTAAAGGCTTTGGCTCGAAATAAACAAATCACTAGTAGAACTATAGGTAATGAGTTACAGGTCAATAGCATGTACGAATAAATAACATACATGAATCTCAATGCTGATACTTTTATCATATTACCTGGTGGTTTAGAAACATTTGAAGATATTTTCACCATTGCATCTTGGACACAATTAACTGTTCTTCAAAAGCCATTGGGATTACTTAATGTTGATATTTTTTATAATGGTTTGTTATCTTTTCTTGATCATGCTGTGGAATAAGGTTTTATGACACTAGCGAGTCGACGCATCTTAGTCTCTGCTTCAACTATTGATCAATTAATTGATCAACTGCAAAACTTTAAATTCAAACCTGATCCATTGATGGCACAGGTAGTTTGGCACCCCAGGGCCAGTAGCAGTAAAAAGCGAGTACTAGATCTGAATCTCCGGTTATAACTTTCCTAACTCTTGTAGTTTTTTTTATCGCATTTTTTTTTGTTTTGTGTGTGTGTTTTTTTTTGTTGCACCTGATCAAGCGAAGTTTTAGGTTCGATTCACTAAATGTAAGATGGCTAAGTAAAGAGTTACTTTTGTACTCTTGATACGCATCCTAAATTTATGTGATTTTCCTTTTCAAAAAAAAAAAAAATAACTAACTAACTCAAGAGTTATTCATACAAGATGGTTGAGTAAAGAGTACTTTTTGTGCTCTTGATACGCATCTGTATTTTTTTTTCTTCTTTCTTTTTTTTAATTTCCAAAATAAAAAATTAAAAAAAATAAAAAAAAACAAAAATAAAAAAAATTGATATTTTCTTTTTGTGATTAATTTCTCATGCTTGCTTTTAGTGTTATTTCAAGATGTTTTACAGGAAGCAAGGAAGTGAAATGCATATCCTGCTTATAATTTGGAATCCACTTTTCTAGAAGATGGAGTATTTCCTTTCTTTTGGTTTGTTTCTTTCCATTGCAAGTTTGGGGGAGATTTAGTTTATTTTTTTGTTTTCAGTAATTTCTTTCGTGTTTTGATGAATAAATTTAAAATTTTTTACTCTTTTATTGATAAAATATGCTTGTGTTAAATAATTTGATAAAAGGCCAATGATAAATTATAATTGATATTTATGGACAATTTATTAAAGTATTTCAGGTTGAGCAACTATTTTAGGTAAGAAATTAACTTTTATTAAGATTATGTTTTGTTTTACTTTGCATTATATTGATTGCATTAAATTTGTGTATGCTTACTTAGAGAGGGCTTCTACACATTTTTATCTTCATTTGCCTCACCTATCTTAGAACATGTTTTTGCAAACTTTTGAGGCGAAATTTTGAATTCATTTTGAAAGAGAGATATGATTTAGACATTATTTGTTTAACCTGTTACTTGTATCTACCCTTATTTTAATTTTTTTTCCTAGTTTACCCCTTTGTGCCTTGATAATTTTAGCTTTCTTTTCTTTGTTAATTAACCTTAATTGTTATCCTTCACCCTGTTTATGAGATAATTTTGTCAAGTTTACATTTTAATGAAGAAAAGGGAATTATTGAAGTTTTAAAAGAAAATAAGAATTTCTAATAACTGAGAGTATTATTCATTGTAAAAGATCACTTTTTGCTTAAAATAAGTTTGGGGGAAAGCAAGAAAATTGAATAAAATAAAAGTTAGTATTCTTGCTTATCTTTAGAATAATGTTGTTGGCAAAAAAAAAATAATAAAAAAAACATGAAAAAAATAAAAATAAAAAATAGAAGAAGAAGAAGGGGGCTTAAAAGAAGAAAACATTGAAGAAGAATGATGCTTAAGATGGAAGGGATCCTTCATTAATATAATCCCTTTATTTGAGCTATTGATTTTGTAAACTTGACATAATTATTTTACTTTTGTTTATTTAGCCTATTCTTTGTTTAGCCAAAATACCTTGTGTTAGCCCCATTACAAGTCTAGTTAAAACCTATTGATCTCTCTTGATTTGTGAATTCCATTAGTGGAGATTGTCTGCATTAACATGCTTATGAGATTTGCATATCTATTTTATATCTTTTGATAGAGGCATTTAAAGATATTAGTGTGTATATGCCTATCTGAAATGCAACAATTTCTTTGCAGTTAATTTAATGTATAGTTATTCAAGGCATGATTAAGATGATAATTATTTTGAACTTGATATAGAAGCTTGACTTGCAATACTATTGATATGTTGTTTATAAATATTAATTTCTTGAGACCTTTAAAAAAAAATTCAACATAAGCATGAAAGGATTAAATTTCTTTTTTGTGATATTTGATTATTCTCTGAAATAAATAGTTGAAAATTTAGAGTTTTATAGGTGTTTGTGGGTATCACCATTGGAAGCCCTCACGAGACTATAACTCGTCCTCTATGGAACACCTAGGGGTTTAAAGGCTTGTTGCATATGCTAAATTCAATTGTAATTTCCTACGAAAGTGGACTAGTTTAGATTTTGAATTTTCTTTTGCTTGAGGACAAGCAAAAACTTAAGTTTGGGGGTGTGATAACTCTATATTTTTAGAGTTATTTTATTTGTTTAAACTTAAATTTTAGCTCAGTTTCTCGAAAATGAAATAATATTATTACATATTTTTAGAAATAAATAGTTCTACAATTTATAAATAAATTATAATATATTTTAAGTATTTTTATTTTATTTTTACAGATCAAAATAATGTCACAATGATGCAATAAAATAAATGATGCAGACGGTGATGTCATAAAAATAATGATGCAAGTAATGATTCAAGTTTTCAATCCATGAGAAATAAATTCAATGGTTGGTGGCCAAAATTCAATGGTTGGTGGCCAAAATTCAATGGTTGGTAGCTAACCTAACTATTTTTGAATATTGATGAAGGAATTCAATGGTTGGTGGCCAACCTAACCATCAATGTTGAATTTTTTATGTAAAAATTTTAATGGAACTTGAATTCTTCCACCAAACATGTCTATAAATACCATGCTTGGCAAAGGGAAATGGCATCAAAGAAAATCCATAAAAAAAAAATATGTAGAGAGATTTTCATATGCTTTCTTAGAGTATATTTGTTTTATTTTTATTTTCATCAAGAGGAAGAATTTTTGGAAGCTTGAGTTCATCAAAGATTGTATCCCAAAACAAGTTCTCTCTAAACTCTATTCTTGAATTTAATTATAAGTTATTATTATATTTATTGTTAATTTAATTGTTTCTTCTCTTTTAATTATGAATAGCTAATTTTATTTTCTAGGATTTAGATGTAATCTTTTGATTTGCATATGATTATTTATATTTAATTGATTGGATTTGATTGTTGGAATTAATCTTTTATCTTAGAACTTAATGCTTATAATTAACTGGCCATTAATTGCATGATTTAAGATATTGTGTGAAGTAGCGAGAATGGAAACACAATATTAGTTCATTAAGATATTAGACCTAGGGTATGTGTTGCTTAGAGATAAGAACACTCTTTTGTGATTTTCAAAAGGATTTCCATAAAACTTAATGAGTTTGTGTTAATTGCTTATGATCACGAGAGTAGACGTAAGGTTAATATAAATACACATGTTGTATCTTGAGAGAGAACATCATATAATTTAGGGAAATCTAATCAATAATTCCAGCAAAAATAATCCATCTAAAAATTATAAAGAAATCATATGTGATCAATTGATGAATTCTAAATCCTAAACCTTTAATTTTATTTTCATATTTATCATCATTTATATACTTGAATTTTACTTTAGTTTAAAATATGAATTCTCATAATTAATTTTCTAAATAATAGAGGAATCTTAAAATTGGTACTTGACAAACTCTTCCTCGTGGGAACGATACTCACTCATCACTTTATTACTTGTAAACGATCTGTGCACTTGCAGAAATCGCGCAACAGTTGTTGTAATTCCAACCTCGTCCACGACAATTTCCTCCTCATCCTCGAGCTCGAGCTCTACCTCTACCTTGGCCACGTTGATTGACTTGGCTTTCATTTTTCTCCTCCTTGAGTTGCATCTTGAGGAGTTGTTCGGTGATCCCATGTTTCTTCTTGTGCTTTTCTTCATAGGCTTGTAATTAACCTATAAGCTCTCCAATCTTCATCTCCTCTAAGTTTTTTGTCTCTTATATTGTCACAACAAATGCTCGAACTTTGGATCAAGTAAGTGGAGTATCTTTTCCATGATTCTCACATCTTCTAACTTTTCACCATTTCTTTTTAATTGATTTGAAATGGCCAAAACTCAAGAAAAATAATCAGAAACTGACTCACCTCCTTTCATGTGCAAGGATTCAAACTCACCTCTTAAAGTTTGAAGACGCACCTTCTTCACTTTCTTTTCTCCTTTGTAGGATGTTTGAAGCTTTTCCCATATTTGTTTGGCAGATTTTTTATCAAAAATTTTCTCAAAGTCATCATCATTTAAGGCTTAATAGATTAGGTAGAGAGCTTTCTTATCCCTCTTTCTTGAATCCTTCAAAATTGTCTTTTGATCTTGTGTAAGAGCGTCTTCATTTTCTGGCTAATTATAATATGTCTCTATGATATCCAAAACATCGTGTGCACCAAGGAAAGTCTTTATCTTGATACTCCAATTGTCGTAGTTGTTGTTGTTGAGTGTTGGTACTTGGAAGGATGTCACACTATTTGCTATATTGCTTAATTTGGAAAGAATTTGCAAAATTCGACTTCACGGATGGATTCAGAATGCCGAAAAACCTTAAGATGGACTTAGTCACGAAAAGTCAAATTTCGATCAAAGGTCAAAGTCAACTGTTGAAATGATCAACAATCAACAGTTCAGTCACTGGCTTGGCGGCTTGGTCAAATGGCTCAGTCAATGGCTTAACTCAGTTTGACTTAGCTCAACTCAATACCTTGACTCAAATCAACTCAGTGAGTCAACTCAATTATCTAGGCAGTAATCTTCCGGCAGGCAGTGGCGGCGCGTCAGAGCTCCGATCAAGCTGATTTTGGAAGCGTTGGATTTGTCTCTCTGAGAGCTTCAATTTTATGTCTTATATACCTATATTTGGCTCTGATACCATTCTGTTAACACAAAAACTCACTTTGAAGAAAAATTTATTACAATAAAATACAACACTCTTTCTTCTATAATAAACTCTCAATAACACTCACAAGCTTTACTTTTTATTTTTCCTTGCTACATGATGATACAATGCAAAGAGAGAGGGGGCATATATACTAATTTTAACTTAATACAAACTATATAAATATATTTAACTTTCACTTAATTTATGCTAAACTTATACCTAATAAACATAATAATCATACATTTATAATGTCATTTTTAACAATCTAACTGACTCTTGACCTGTAATTTATCATGTGAAAAATATTAAAAGGTTCTTTGTGCTGAACTTTATCATTTGGATTGAGTTTTAATTAACCTTGAGTTTTTAAAACAAGTTTATATTTCAACACTCTAACTCATACCGATAAAAAATTACTGCCCTTTCAGCCTCTACCAATAAGCCACAAAACTAACATCCAGCTTAGCTCCAAAAACTCTATATCGACCTCCTCCACATCGACCATCTCATATGTTCGTGGAAGATGATCAAGTAGACACACATTGACCATCACCACATGTCCTATATTCGCACTGGACACGAGAAGATGAAAACGTCATTAGTGCATATGATATTGTTTCTTGCATTTATGAAAATGGAGCTGCTGGCCGTACAAGTCATTCAGTACAATGGTCTTTGGATCTGCTATATGGATCTCAACTGAAAGTACTACGTACTTTCCTAAGTTGCCTTGCAGCTGGAAAGACCAAGATTTACAACCATAGAATACCTGATATTGACCATTAAAAAATTTAATCAATAAAATTTTTAGACAAGCAACATAAAGTTCACTTGAGTCATTCCCCACCACCATTACAAGCCTTAACGTACAATTGTACACGATGCTTTCAATGCCTATTATTTTAAGAGTAATTGACCGTACTGTACATATTTTAAAAAATATATACTAAAATATGTTATTTTAAAAAATATTTATCTAGACATGCATTGTTCAGCATTTAAAATGCCGAAATAGTTAAATCTAAACACAGTTCGATATTTTAAATACCGAATTAGTATTTATGCTTCTCCTTTTTGGTAGTGGTGGGGTTCCTGCACCATAGTTCGGTATTTAAAATACCAAACTAGAGTACCCTACTGCACCAGTGGGGCCAGGTGTAGCAATTTGGTATTTTAAATATCAAACTGGACCCCCGCCCACCCATCTACCTCATTGCCATTCACTTAATATGCTATGTCATTCAAACCCACTGCCATTCACTTAATATGCTATGTCATTCAAACTTTACTTTCCTCTTTTTTTTTTTTTTTTTTTTTTTTTCAAATCTCATTTTAATTTGAAGAAGAAGAATAGGAAAAAAATAAAGGTAAATTTTATTTTTAATATTATAAATAATTTATATATTTTTCATTTAATATTTAAAGTATTTTTTGTTACAAATAATTTTAAATATAAATTAATAATAATTTAGAAATGATATATATTTTTAGAACAATTAAAAAAATTTAATTGAAAGAGATAAATTTTATTTTCTTATTTATTTGAAAATAACATAAGGTAATAATATATATTTTTTATTAATTTTTAATTGTGTGATAATATTTGTTATTATTTTGTTAAAATGTTTTTTGTTATTTTATATAATTGATTGTTTGTAATTTTTTAGTATTGTGTTAAAATATTTAAAGTAAAAATATCTAAAATAATAAAAATTATGAATATAATTGGGCATGAAAATAATAATAATATGAATAAAATAACAATACTTATTATTATTATTATTAGATAATAAGTTAGTTATAGCATATTTTGTTAATAATTGATTTCTTATAACTTTTTTAATTATATGTTTTTATTTTTTATATTTTATGACATAATTTATTAATAAATTTTATTAGTTTATTTTGTATAATGAATTGCTATTTTTCGATGGGCATAAAAATATTTAAGTAATTTAATAAGATAATGTGTAAAGTATAATAATAATAATTATTATTATTATAATAATAATATAAAATATTAATATTAATTAATGGGCAGAAATTTGAGAATTTTATTTTTTATAAATAATTATAAATATGACCGAAAAATATTAATATTTTTTTGTAGGTCATAATAAAAAATATTTGAATTTTTAAAGAAATTTTGCATGAAAAGAGGTAAAAAATATATAAATGCATGACTATGTTAATAATATTTTGTTTGCTTAATATTATAATTAATTTGTGTCCTTAATTGTTCTAATGTACAAATAATAATGGAAAAAATTGGGTTTGCTTATTAATTTTCTTGTTATTACATAATTAAAATTGAAAATTTGAAAAAAAAAACTAAACTGTGCATTAATTTATATTTTATTAATTTTTTATGTTAATTTATATGAAGTTTTTGTAAATTACATGTGATTTTTCAATATTTAAATAATTTCACTTTAAAAATATTTAAATAACTCAACAGAAAATGCAATGAGAATTTATAAACATAATATAAAATATGCATATATAATTATACAAATAAATATTATACCAAGTGTATAATTGTCATTAAAAAAAAAAAACTAATGCCCTCCACGTCATTTGCATCCCCCTTGAACGTGACACCGATCACCTCCAGTCCCACAAAGAGGAGGCCTATGATCACGTGGAGGAGCACGTCTAGGTTGAACTGCAATTGGCTGCACTTCTGTTTGCTCTTCATCAGCAGTAGCATCGTGCTCTTGATCCTGAAGTTGATAAGGTATAGGAGTATGAGTATATGTTGGTGTAGCAAATGGATGGCCAAAAGCAAGTGCAAACATATTTGTTGGAGTGAAAAATCCGCCTGAATATTGCGTTTGCGTTTGCTGTATAGGAGTTCCATCCCACTGTGCCCCTACCCAAGGCATGAATGCAGAAGATGACGCAGCATATGGGTTCGGTTGAAATGACATAGATGCAAATTGTGCGAATGAAGAGGAGGTCTGGGACTGTCCATACATCTCAGTTGTGACCTCGGGTGGCTGAGCCCCTAATGAACTACCAAACTCGAATTTAGTTGAGGTGGAAGGAGGAAACCTATTTTTATCATGCTGACTCGATTGGTGGTGACCTGTGGGCACATTATGGAATTCAATTGGGCGTAATATATTTGGATGAATAGATGTACCCGTTCATCACCTTTGGTTTGCACTCCTATTAGAATGTTGTCGAGCTCGTGGTTCACTTTGACCGACATTTGACTGATGCTGTTCTGGCACTTGCTCTGGATTCGGAGGTTATCCGATCACAATTTGCTCCTCCTCAGCTAATGCATCAAACATAGTTTGATTGATCTGATGTATTGTGTTGACATCATTTGTGATGCGAATTCTCTCCACAGCATCTTTCTGCAATAAATACATTATTAGTAATATCTGTAAAATGAAGTAAATTAACATTTACTCCAAAATATATAACATGCTAAGATTATATTTAAGTGAAACATGTACTGAATAATCAATTACTCCTAATTTCTTCATTAACTAACCATTGCATTAAACAAGCCACCCTGATAAGATATATATCTCCTCGTTACCCTTCTAAACAACTCCATATACTGTGAATGGTATTGTGGCCATGTGTCGCATGGCACATCTGCACGGATTCGCTGATGTCGATCATTCCACATCATAATCCATTGACGATGGTAGACATACCAGTCACCTGTACCAGAACGCAAGTCAATGCCCTCAAGCCTTCTAGGTTGTTATGGCCGCAACGGTATACGTTGTCTTTGTCCAAATTGTCTAAGAACTCTATCCGGCTGGTGCTACTGTACAATGTAAAAACAAATCATTGGGACCAGTGCTTGCCATATATTTTGTCCATTGAGTCAGTACTGAGGGAGTGATTCCAATATCTCATCATTATATGGCTGCCAAATCATCTGCATGAAATATTGATGTATATTACATATTTTAACAATCAAAAATAATTTTCAGTAAACGCATATTCAATTTAGTAAATCATTATTAATTTCAAACTTTAATAAAAATATAATAATAATTTAAAATATGTAATCATATACTTGTGACTAATACAGGCTTTTCATATAGCGTAATTTAAATTTAATAAATAAATAAAATAAAAACTATAATTTTATATTAATTTATATATTACTAAAATTATACTATTAATTTTATAAATAATATATATATTCAAGAGATTAAAAAAAATTAACACTTGGTAAGAATATAACTAATTCTTGTTTTATTTGCTGTAGATATATTATTAAGTTAAAAGAACAAATTAATTGGTTTGATTATTTAACAAATTTTTACTTTTTTTTTTAGCCAAATAAATTTTACTTATTATTAATAGCCAAAAAATAAAATAAAATAAAACTCTACCATTATCATATCTCAAATAACAAATTTCTTATTGTTTCTCATTGGATTTCAGGTTAGCATAATAATTTATTTTTTTTAACCTGTTAATTAGTTTTTTAAGGAATTAAACCTTTTTTTAATATACCAATTTTTCCAATATGCTAATTTTAATTTTCAAATTTTTTTTTATCTAGTTTTTCAATCTACTTTTTTTTCCAATTATAGAAATTTTTTTTAAAAATTAAACCTTTTTTTTTATATTATCTTATTTTGTTACTATATAACTTATTATATAGTGATAGGATGATATTTGTTGTGACAAAATATTTTCTTTTTTTGATAAATAATTGATCACAATAAATTAGTTTTTGTCACAAAGTCATTTTGTCACAATATGTTATATTTTATCGTGATGAAATTCTATTTTGTTGCAATAAATTTATTAAGAATAATTTATTGTAATTAACCATGTGATAAGCTAAATTCATCATAAAAAATATATTATCACAAAAATAGCTTTTATTGTGACAAATTATTTTGTTGCAATAACATAAATTTTATTATAGTGATTGATTTAAATATACCTATTGGTCATGTATAATATCAAATTTGTAGCAAATGTCGTGTACGACGTGTGTACTGACTTCAGTAACCTGTCGCGGGTTGCTCCATCTGTAAAATAAGATTAATTAGATATAATTCATAAAAATATTTTTTTAAAATATTTATTCTTGCATACCGTTGCCCAAGTGGGGAGTCTCCCAGTGGAACTCGCACATGTAGTCGGGGTAAAATTATGGAAAGTCTATCCCATGCCCATAGCTGCAATATAAATAATGGACCTACAATTTCAGTTGCATCTCGATGTGATGCTGAATATAACTCACTGTACAAGCAGGCCAAACATGCAGCTCCCCAACTATACTGACCAACCTAGTCAAAGTCCTCCAAGAGAGATAGCCACATTAAGTGAACTTGGCTATCAGCTTCCGTGGTAAACAAAACACCACCTATAAGGCGAAGTATAAATGCTCGTATATATCCATCTATCTCAATCTCAGTAGGATCATCAGACAGAGTGGCAAATGTAGCATTCAGCCAATTAAGTGACAATCTATTTCCTCTAATTGCATTACCATCTGGTTCTATACCCAAAAGTCTCTGACATAAATCCCTCCCATTTACATGTGAGGATGCAATCACTGTATGACCATCTATAGGCAACCCAGTCTGTATGCCGACGTCCTGAAGTGTGATAGTCATCTCTCCATATAGAAAATAGAATGTGTGTGTTTCTGGTCTCCATCTCTCCACTAGTGCAGTGATAAGATGGTGATCCAACATAAAATAGCCAATCCTAGCCATGCCATAAAATCCAATAAGGCGTAATCGCGGAATCACTCGATCATCAACCACAAAATCATGCAATACTAATGCGTTACGCCTGCATCACAATGGTGGGGCAGTGCCCTGATCAACCCATACAGCACCTGATTGGTGAACATCCTGCATGTCCAATAAGGAACTGTCATATGGTCTAGGATGTATATGATCCGCAGATCCACCCTCCATACCTGAACAAATATAATGAAACCATAAGAAATGATAATGAAACTTTAATAATGTTTATATTGGTGTAGTACAACATAAATGATAAAATGATAGTATAGCTCAATTGAAAAAAAAAAATGCAAATACATATGAGATAACGTCATTCATAAAAAATAGTATAACATAATACCAATTACTTTAAGTTATAGTATGGAGCATAATTATTAACAATAATATATGAATTCATTAATTTATCATTTGATTACAATATATTGTTAATAGACATTACATCAAACTTAATATATGGTCACATGACATATCATACAACATTGTCTTCATCAGTAAGATAAATATCAGATAAACAATCAATAGGATAAAGAAAATCATCATTAAGTGACCAATGTCGATCGCATGCACGGAATATATCAGCAGGAGTATAAAATTCATTATCACCTATCACAGGGTTTTATAAAGACCATCAAATTGCTTGTCTCACAATAAATAAAACATAAATATAATGAAAGTAATGGTATAACAATATAAACACATCTAATTAACACCATCACATGTAAGTGTGTAATAAAATCTTAATCATATTAAGATACAAGTTGAAAATAACATTTTATTAGCGCCTATCCCTACTATTTGCAACTGGACATGTTTTAATATTATGGCCAGATTCACCACACACTCTGCATGAATAACCAGCTTTCTCTTTTACTCGACAGTCCATTTCAGTTCTGATCCTTGTGGATTTTGGTCTATCCTTTCCATGCAACCATTCTTTATTAGGTATCAAAGGCAATTCTACACATTCTGGCCAATAATCTGGATGACCAAGGGGATGGAAGTGTGATTCCTAGCATTTCAATGAACGTTCTAACTTGTAAAATGGAGAAATGTAATGCTCACAATCAATACCATTCTTCACACAGCATGCAATGGCATGCGAGCAAGGAATCTTATATTGTTGGAATTTGCCACACGAGCATTCACCTTTTGCCAAATCCACAACCTGTACATTGCCTCCCTTAATCTTTCCTCTCCGATTTTATCGACCAGTAGTCACTTGACATTCACCAGTTTTTCTATTAAAATATTGCACTTTATGACCATTCGCCCGTCTACTCCATATAGATAGCTTATCTCGACATAAACGAGTGTATTTGTGCCCCTCAAGTATTTCCTTCTTATACTCTCTTCTAAAATGGTCAAATGCACTAATAAGTTTCAAAAAAATCTTGTTCACCATCAAGGCAATAGGTAATGCTTTAACATCTTTTAAAAAACTGTTTACAGATTTGGCAATATTCGATGTCATGCTTCCATATCTATACCCACTGTATTGAGAAAGCGTCCATTGTTTCAATGGTATCTTCTTTAGCCAATCTGATGATGGTTTGTCTAACTGGGTAATTTCCTTACGCATCTTGGCGAACTTTCTCTTTTGTACTTCATATGCTACGACAAGAAAAAAATATTACACATTAATATTACCACAATAAAAGTCAACTTCAGGTAATACATACAACTATAATATGTTGGATGATATATGATATACCTGCATTTTGTATCAATTTCTTCATTTCTGCATTTTTGAAAGTTGTATTGTAATTACTGACCATGTGGCGGATACAATATCGATGGGGACACATTTTCCATAAATATTGCTTTTTCATTGCATTTATTATGCCCTTGTGCCTATCAGAAATAACACATAATTTTTGGTTGCTAGTAACATGCATCCATATGCACGTCATGAACCAATCCCAGTTGTCATTATTCTCTTTCTGTACAATAGCAAATGCCACAGGAAGAATATGATTATCACCATCTAGAACTGATGCACACAATAAAACAGCTTTATACTTTCCATACAAAAAAGTGCCATCAATGATGAGAGCAGGCCTGCAATTTTTCATCCCATCAATACATGGCTTGAAGCACCAAAATATGCGTTCAAATACACGACAGGTTGGATCAATGCGGTTGTTGATAACATGCTCATCATCATTAAGAATGTAATGGGTACCAGGATTGGTTGCTTGTACTGCTCGCAACCACCGTTGAAGATGAGAAAATGACTCATCCCAATCACCAAATGTTTTTTCAATTACAATCTGTTTTGCCTTCCATGTCTTTCTATAAGATGGTTCATAGTCTGATTGATCTTTCACTGTAGCTTGTAAAGCTTTAATCTTAATTGAAGGCATTCCTGTCACAAGGGGTGCCACAAGATTAGCAATAACATTTGCAAATAAATGTTTATGATCTGATGTACTGCCTGTGTTCAGACACGTATGTGGCTCATCATATTGGCTTATCTTCCACCAACTGTCATCCCTCAGCTTTCTTGCCCGTACTCGCCAATTACAACCACTAGATTTTCTCTTGCAAATCCATACAAATGTCTCTTCCCGAGATTCTTTTGAGCAATACTCGTAATTATTCTGTATTGCATGCTGTTGGATTGCAAGCTTACATTCTTCTTTGCTGGTAAAAAACATACCTTTATATAAGCCATCACCATAATCTATCATGTTTTCATTTCCATCTGGTATCCGCATTGCTTCAAAATCTACAAACTCATTTTAGTTGTAGCTAAAAAAATGTGATGGTACATTCATGACTGCATTATTACTTACAGTACATGCCTCTCCCTTATGTACTCCAAAAGTAGAATGTTCGGAGTCAGAATCATCTGATTCATGGAGCATATTTTCATCGCTTTCATCAGACTCTTCTAGTGCATCATCACTGTCATCTTCCTCGATATCTTCGTCCTCTTCAAAAACATATGAAAACATTGCCCCTGATCCCTTTGCATCATCATGTGCACTTGCATTATTGTCTTCTCTATTCCCATATGCATTCCCTTCCCCATCATCCTCATTTATGTCATCATTTGCTGTCTTTTGACTAATACCAACATAAATCTCAAAAAATGTCAAATCCTATCTAAACATATCCATATGTTGAAACATTCGTTCTACATCATCATCTTCCAATATTTCTGCCATTTGGTAGACAACTCCATTTACCACTCTTATAGGTACCCTAAATATTATTGAGTTGATAAAATATTATTCACAATCTATATTTGTGGCTGCATGAACAATGTAGAGCATCTCTGTGATTTTCTGTACGGGATAAACTTGGAGCATATTGCATTGCTCATTTATATAATCAACTCCATAGTCACGGTGTATCACTTCACCTCCCCAGTAAAAATATATTGGTATCGATTCGGCCATATCTATTAGCATTATATATAATGAATTCCAAACAAAAAAATAAAAAAAAAACATTAAGTAACAATATTTATTTATATTAATGTCAGTGTAATTACTTTTACTTTTTCACAATATGCTAAAAATTAATTTGTAGCATAATCTGTATGACCGACATTTTAAAATTTATGATTTACAAATTTAGATTTAGAATTTAGGATTTATGATTTTCACATTATCAAATAATTCCACTTTCTAAATCTGCTTATCATTCTATAATTTATACAAGATAATCATTATACAAATTTAAATTCTAATATTATTTTTATTCTTTCATTATTATTATTTTTGATATATATATATATATATATAAAATTTATTTTTGAAATAATAATAATAATAATTAATAATAATTCTAAAGATTTGCATTTTAGGGCTTATAGTTTAGTCATATTTGAAAATTAATTCCACTTTTTACAACAAGTTCATTTCATCAAAATATAACTTTTATTATGTTCAAAAATTAATACTTTATATAGGTTTTTATACTCTTTATATAATATTAAATATTATATATATTATTATTATTATAGTATCAAAAAAATTTCGTATTTCATTAATTATACTTAACTGAATTAATTATTAAATTCATTAATTATATTATATGTTAAATATATAATACAATTAACTGATATATAGTAAATTAAGTTAATTTATACTCTTTTATTATATTATTAAATTCCATTAGACATTTTTATAGTTTCTAATATAAATTATTATTTCGCATAAAAATGTTATTATTACAAATAAATTACTTTATTTTATTTTCACTATAATTTTTTGATCCAATACTATTTTTATTTCGTATAAATTAATATTTCGCATAACTTTTTATTTCACAAATATTTTTATTTATATTGTTTCACATACATTAATGAAATTAATTTCATACCCATTAATAAAATATTTCAATTAAAATTTTTCTTATTTATTATACTTATTTTTTAACTTAATTAATAACATATATACTATGATATTATATATTTTAATATTATTATAATTTAATCAGTTTTCTTAATTCGTTCACTATTCAATTAATTGAGCTAATCAAATATATTACATATTAGTTATATATTTTAATTAATTAATATCGCCTAAATTAAGTTCTATTATTTACTAATATTACTTAAATCTATTAACAACTATTTTTAATCTTATATAATTATATTAAATTAATTAATATTTTATGGTGACACATTAATAAAATATTTCAGTTAAAATTTTTCTTATTTATTATACTTATTTTTTAACTTAATTAATAACATATATAATATGATATTATATATTTTTAATATTATTATAATTTAATCGGTTTTCTTAATTCATTCACTTTTCAATTAATTGAACTAATCAAATATATTACATATTAGTTATATATTTTAATTAATTAATATCGCCTAAATTAAGTTCTATTATTTACTAATATTACTTGAATTTATTAACAACTATTTTTAATCTTATATAATTATATTAAATTAATTAATATTTTATGGTGACACATTAATAAAATATTTCAGTTAAAATTTTTCTTATTTATTATAATTATTTTTTAACTTAATTAATAACATATATAATATGATATTATATATTTTTAATATTAATAACATAAATAATATGATATTATATATTTTTATTATTTAACTTTAATATACTTTAATTGAGCTAATCAAATATATTAAATATTAATTATATATTTTAATTAACTTATCGCCTAAATTAACAAATATATATTTTAACAAATATTTATAGTCTAAATTAAGTATATTATTTACTAATATTACTTGAATTTATTAACAAATATTTTTAATCTTATATAATTATATTAAATTAATTAATATTTTATGGTGCTTTTAAAGGGAATATTTATTTATTTTTTTATTTTATTACCTTAACACTTAAATAAATTACAATGTTTAATTTTATTTTTTATTTATATTTCAAATAATTAAGAGGTGAACTTGAAAAATATATTAATAAATTTCAAGCAATCATTTTATCCCTAAAGACTTTTACATACAAAAAATAAATATTATTTGACAAAAAAAAATCCTATACAATACAAATTATACAAACAACATATATAATAATCAATCTAATATGCTGTCTTAATATAATTTTAAAAATAAAAATTACATTTTTCGTGGATAATATCTTCAAAAATTTGAATATTGTTATAATCACCTAAAAAATAGCAACAATTATTTTTCATCAATATTATTTTTATATATTATAGAAAATAATAATTTGCTGAAATTAATTAAAAAAAATTTATAAATTACTTCAAAAATTTAAATTAATAATATATACCTTTTTTCCTTCTTCAAGCTTCTTCAATAATCAATATTTATCAATCTTTCATAGAAAAGAAAAAAAAAAAAAAACTAAAGCAAGGTTGAGAGAGTTGTGAGAGAGGAAAGAAACGCAGCAAACAAACTGAAATGAGAGAGAAAAGGAAGAAGGAAGGGCCAACAGCAATAATAATTTCCTATAGAATTCAACGGCTGGGGTGCATAGCTCTAGTTTGGCATTTATAATGCCGAACTAGAACCCGTGCTGCATGGATGGGACTTAGCCTGCACGGATGGGACTTAGCCTGCATGCCTGACTATAAGTTTGGCATTATAAATGCCGAACTTAGGGTGCAGGCCTGCTATGACATGACAAGTCGCAGCAAGTCAAGTTCGGCATTTATAATGCCGAACTATTACTAGTTTGGTATTTTAAATATCGAACTAGGGTACACGAGGCCCACACCCCGCAAAAAATCAAAGAAAAATGCGTAATAAACACTAATTCGGTATTTAAAATACTGAATTAGTTTTTGCTGCAACTAATTCAGCATTTAAAATGTCGAACAATACATATTTTGATAAATATTTTTTAAAATAGTATATTTTAGTATATATTTTTTAAAATATGCACGGTACGGTCAATTACCCACTATTTAAACATGTGGAAGCTGGGATGTCGAGTCTGCCAGTTTGTTCCTCACAAGCCCATGACGAAGATCTTCCCAAGAATTTAAACTACCCAGTCCTAACAGGAGTTACTTTCTCATAGCATCATATATACTGATACATGGCCCAAGGATATAAAATTATTCCACACCAATTTTTCTTACTGAACATTCTTTACCCACATGAACCTAGTACTTGCCTAGTACTTCTACTCAACTAATTTTCATGCCTGATAATCAAGATTAGTATCTGCAATAACATTATTTTCTAATAAAATTTTTTGCAAATCTAGTGGCCTTTCCAGCCTTTAAATGTAATCATATCTTATTCTAATAAAATTTCTTGGCTTATATATATATATATATATATATATATATATATATATATATATATATATATATATATATATATATATATATATTATCTCCCTTTTTTTTTTTTTATTTAATTGAACAAATAAATTTGAGATGAATGAATTAGATCTCTATAAATAGTTTATACCAGGAAGGCCAGCTGTTTAGACTTAGTGGCATCCAGAAAATTAAAATGTTACTGTACATTAATGCTATTCAAGTACGTGAACTTGTTAAAAAAGAACAAGAAAAAAGAAAATGTCAAATTGAAAGGATGTGTGTCCTACTTTTCACCTCCATCACCACAATTGCCTTGAAGCATTGTAAAAATTCACATGGGCACCAGGAAAAAAAAATACAGAAAAATAGATATGGTTTCAAGTTATAACTTTCCATAAAAAATATAATATGATGATTACATGATGTAAATAAAAATTTACTTTCATTTCTGAATCCAACAAATTTACTTTCATTTCTGAATCCAAAGTAGTTACAAATATTAGTTTGTTAGGAAGTTACAGTTCTACAAACTGAATTGTAATATCTTTTAGGTCAGCAATATTTCCAACAAATGTCTACAAATGAAAAATTAAATCAGCAAAGACTTTTTCACTACATGGGATTGTGAGGCCACCCATTGGATGATGAAATCCAAACTCTTTCTCAGCTTGACTTAGCAATTTTTGAAATGAAGGATGCTTCAAATATGATATTGGAACTGCAAATCTCTTCTGATTTTCTCCAACATAAACAGCAAAGTAGCCTTTTGGCACATCACCAGTTTCCTGTGACCGTAGCTTTGCATTAACTATCCTTGGAAGCCTAATACCCATCTTCAATTTTTTGTATAATTAAAGTGTTATGGATTGAATTGGGAAGTATTATATTGAAGAATAGAGGCGCTGGGTAATGGGCAGTATGCTTATCTTTTGCTGAAGGTTTATATTTTTATATATAGGCTAATGCTTATTGCAACAGATGCAGTTTGGGGTCCCCTACACACATAATTCATAAAGGATCACATGGCTTTGCCTGCCATTGACAACCAAGTTTCCTTTTTCCCTCTTGCTGCAATTGAAGCAGGGCCTACTTGTAGTGAAAGACGCTTATCATCGGTGCTGTCAAATTTGGTCATAAAGAAAAAGAAGCAATATCTTGATCAAAGTCTTGCATATTGTTTAGCCAAATTAGTACATCACCACACGACTTGTTTGTAGAAGTTGGTGATCAACTTAACACAAAGCCATCAGTTTGTTATGGCTCTACAAGGCATAAGACATCAACGCCAAAGAAATATATATATAGATTTATCATCCAGACAAGATATAATATTATCATAAACATTGAGTGCATTGAATATTTAATTGTTTTATTTATAAAGTTCACATGAGTAGTAAAGATCTACTAATCTATTTGTCCTTGTAACCGAAACTAAGGCGCATTATAATAATCAATGCATACTAATTACTATCATATATGAACGAACTATTGATTCCTCAAACAGGTCAAAACAATAGTCTAAATAGGAGGCTCGAAACCCTAGATATAAAACTGCCATAAATGGCGAGATTACAATATTACTATAAATAAAAATAGGAAACTAAACAAGATGAACGTCACAAACGGCGCCGAAAACAGAATTAAATATCAAAAGTTATGACAGAAATAAAAAGTTTTCATAAATGGATTAACTGCCATTTTAAGAGTCTAAACGAAGGGATTTGGCCGAAAAACGACGTCGCTCATCGCCAGAGGCAATGACTTTGAATCGGTGGCCCATTTCCTTTTGAATTGCATATTTATAAGACTCCAAATTTAAGCTGGTCCGAACTAATATTTTTTATACTTGAACTGCTGCTTGTCCCAACGGCTCAAAAATCTCTCTTAAATAGCCTCTACGTCAGCTTTTACTCGAAACAGTACATAGCAGTGCGGAAGATGGTCCTTGTTTGAAGTAGTACCACGGATATTCCAAAGATATGCTATTTGGATTTTTATCAAGGAAAATGTTTGAGTGTGACCACCCCACCATGGCTACAGCTTCATTGTTGCAAATCAGAATTTATTAAAAAGAAAACAAACCAAATCAATTGAAGAGATAGCAACAATACACTAAATCTGCAAGTTTCTTATAGGTTTACTCGTATAATACATATAAAATAATAAAATAATAATTATAAAAAATAAATAAATAAAACTTGGTGGACAGCAAAGCACAAGCCCATTATTGGGAATTAAGTTTTGAAAACACTCCATTTTTACATCCTGCTGTTTGTATAGGCGTTTTATCGTGTATTGTAATGTACCAGTGTTATGCCTTTATAAAGTGATTTTGGATATTAGGTGTAAAATTAGTCTTCGATGACTGCTAGTGCATTGCAAAAAATTTTATAATTTATTTATTTTTTATTTTTTAAAATAAATTTATATTTTTAATTATTTAATCGTAATATATAGAAAAAAAAATAGTGATTTTATAAAGAATATTTTATAGTAATTAAGTAATTTTTTTTTTATTTTCATAGTCTTAAATATATTGATTTTATATTTTATGCATTAACTCAATTTATAATAACCATAATTATACTCATTTCAGTTTTAATATTAATTTAACATAATAAAAGCTAATTATTAGTAAATATTAGTATCATTAATTGACTTATTCTTTCCATATGGACTAATAAAATATAAACACATAACGAACATATGCCACGCGATAAATCTTAAGAGATTCTAAGTGTGTGTCTATATATATATATATATATATATATATATATATTAAGCCTTATTCTTTATAAATTAAAAAGTTTTAATGTGTTAATTGCCTATTTGATACCCAAAATTTACACTATATTTCAAATTGGGTACTAAAATTCAATTTGTGTGAATTTATATTTATTGTATTTAATTTAATTATATGTGCACACATATATTGTTCCAACTTACTAAATTTTTTAGATTTGTTCCAACTTACTAAATTTTTTAGATATGTCATTAATGAGATATAACTAGGATAAAAAATAGGATCCATTACATAAATGCCTTGATGATTAATTATCTGCCATATGAATATTTGATTGGCACATATGCATAAAATAATCGAAAATTAATGAGTGACTTAATGTTAATATAAAATTAAAGTTTAGATATCAAATTAATACAAATTGAAGTTTGGTACCCAACTTGAAGTATAGTGCAAAATTTAGATACCAAATAAGCAATTATTCTTAATTTCAATGCAATAAATTAGTAAATGAGTTTAATTGATAAAGTCATTTTATTTGAAATAAAACATATAAATATAGTTATTTTTCTCTCAAATGTTATGCTATATTTGGTTCATGAAATAGCGAAAGAATAGAATAGCTATTTTATATGAAATAGTTATTCTAAACTTTGATTGAAATTTTAGACAATAATACTAATTCTATATAATAGTAATTCCACAATTTTCATGGAATATATATTTCATAAAAATTAAAAAATTGGTATTCTTTAAGCTATGGAATAGAGTGTTTTCATTTTTACCTTTAGAAAATATTAACAAGTTCAAATTCACTATTATTACTTTGTTTTTTTTTTTCAGATTTTCATTTTTTAAATTTTAAGTCAAATAAAAAATTTTATCTATTATGCATTTAAATTATTTCTTAAATATAATTTGATAAAATTATATTTAATTTATTATTAATAGTGAAATTAATTTATTAGAATATTATTGTCATTTATGTGAATAGAATAATTATTCTATACTATGAATCAAATTATAGAATTGAAATAATTATTCTATTCCTACCCTATTCTATTTCTTAATAATAATTATTTTATTTTTTGTGTATTATATTCCGCGAACCAAACATAATCTTAATGAATTAACATAAATAATTATGAAGAAATTCAAAGAAATATAAAATACACCTCATTTTATAGATTTTCATTGAACTATCAAGTATCAATCATACTTTCAAATTCGTCTACAAGCACAACAAATTTGATTGATCATTAAATAAATCCCAAGGAGAATATATTTACAGTTTCCATTGGAATTGAATTTGTACAAAATTAAATGAATTAGTAATTAATAAATTTATACAATAAAAAAACATAATGGTGAGAAATTATATACCTGACAAAAATGTAAGACGTAGTAAGAGAATGCTCCAACCTAACAGCATGAATTTAGCAAAACAGAGCTAATTCCAGCCTCTGTTCACATCAATAAATATCTCAATTCAACAAGAAATATTGAGCATCTCTTTGTAAAATCTTACAATGTGTTACCCCCCAATTGCCTCTGAACAAAACCCATAGATTTTGCTTGCTTAGCATTTCTGCCATCAATAATAGAGAAATAGCATTAAACTATTAAATACATTAATTAACTTGAAGTTATTATTAGCAAATTAAATTTTCCATCAATTCCTCAACTACAATATCATTAAAGGAAATTCTATCTTAGACTTAGAGCAATGGAATTGCATCTAAAACACTCCAATTACACAGAAAAGCATTCTATATATTACTGTAGAATTACTATGTATGTTGTAAAAGAAAATTTCTATAGCTGGTTGCAGTTATATTAACTTTTGCCTCAATACTGCAGAATTGCGTTTCTATTACTGCAGAGTTGCAAATCTGTATGCTGCTTATGTGCATATACAGCAGATTACATTTTTGTTATAACTAAAGACTATGACATCAACCAACATGAGGGAAAAGAACTAAAACAATAACCAAGAATACAAACTCACTGCATAATGAAACATCCTATAAAAGAGGGAAACATAGAAATGCATTGCACATCTATTTTCAGTACCATAAATTAGTATCAATTCATTTTCCCCCATTTCTTGCAACAACGCAAACAAATTCTTTAACATCAAGAGAGAGATGTTTCTGGAGACGAACTGGAGAGGTCTTATGATGTGAAATGCAAATACCCAAGAAAATGCTGAAAGAATAAAACGCCAGAGAAAGAAAAGGAGCATACCAATTCAATAAAGTCGTACCTTCAAAATACCAGGGATAGTAACTTGAAGTAACACCAGGTCAAAAAACTGCAGACAAAATCAGTGATAGGTGACACCAATTAAAAGAGAAAGTTGTGGAAAAGAAATTGGATATCTTAAAACTATAATCTTGTCTAACTATAATCTTGTCTAATATACCTTTAACAAGAAATATTAATGAAGCAATGCTTATATAAAAAGGAAAGTAATAATTACTTGGAAAAGGAGAATGTTAATTTATCAAAGCAGGGACATAAGCTAGTGCTACTCTAAGAACAAGCTATTGAAAGGAATCATAAAAAGATAAACATAGAGAACATAGTAGAATAACAAAGGAGCCACAGTACTACACAAATCAAGAACATTTTTTCCTCTGGTATGTCATTCCACATTCTTATTTATGCAACAAATTAAAGAATGATTTGTGCCTTTGCCAATAATTTCTTAAAGAGGAGACCAATTCCACAATGAGGTCCAGATGCAGAGAACAAGAAATTTATGTTATTTACTGATCTACTGAGCTTAAAAATTTAAAAATAACAAAACAAGCCCATACATGCATATAAAGGGGCACAGCATTGCAAAAGGAAACGGGGAAATCTTTGAATGGACATATACTTCAAGACCCAGGGCAGAGCACCATAATCTGGATATACCAGAAGTACCAATGTCCTTTCACATCCATGAAATACCAATGTTCTAATATCACCACAATCCAACAATTGTAGTAATTATTTAAAACTCTAAACCAAATTAAAAAAGTACATCACATAAAATTGTTGGCATAAAAATTTAAAAGAAGAATTTGTGTAAGCAAATAGGTATTGTTAAAGAAAGCATTAAATGAGACCACTGAATTACCCATCCTAACACAGTTTCCCCTACTAGAATTTTGGGTCTAGCACAAGCTTGATACAGTTTTATAAGGTTATACCTCAAGGGGTGAAGTAGCACAATTAAGGCTAAAAGCACAATGCCCTGCATGTGTAAATAGGGGTGTGATTTATTTTGACACTACTAATTTACATTTGTCAGGCTTGGAAAATCAATTTCAAATAAATATATTGACAAAATAATTGCATTCATGACATGTTCCTTTGCTTATTTATGCATGCAAAGATTGGAACTAAAAAGAGTTAGACTATTTCCATCAAAGAGACAAAAAGATATTATGCCCAGGGAGAAAGTGCTTGAGGAAATAAAATGGAGTCACAAAAACCACATTGAGAATAGAGTAACATATATAATCTTCATGCTGAATTCCTAAACTACATTTGACAAGCTTGTGAAGTTGGATCAAGCTGGCCCTTTGCCTGTATTTCTACACATAAGACAAAATCAATTGATGCCTCCATCTATTATAAGCAATTCTATCTAATAATTTTCACAATCTTAAACAAAAGGAAAAAAGAATAAAAATACTGTTAGGTGAAAATCTAAATGAATTTTCAGTTAACATCAAAACTATTGATAACTAATGAACATGGATTACACAACTAGGCTAGGGTTTTGACATGGACTATGCATTTTTCAAAAAATAATATGCTAGTTTTATAAAAATTTACCCAAATATGCATGTTTTGGTCTGTTGAATATCAATCCGGAATTCTAAGTTCCAATTTTTCTCAAAGATGCAAACCCGAAGTCATAACTCCAGACTATTTGCCGGCCGTAATAAAAACCGGTGGTTAAACCTTCAGAATCTCTCTCTCCTGCCCAGATTCAGTGCTTTTATCAAGGGGTTGACTACTTTTTCAGGTTCTGGATCTTATGTTCCGGATTTTAAGCCACACCTGCCTCATGTACTTACTCTTTTTAATCCTAGCCATTAGATCACAAGAGATCTAACAGCTGGGAATGATGATGTAGGTTTTAAAAACCCCTTTCTCCCCCCTTTATTTTCACCTATTAGCCCACTCTCTCTCTCGCTCTCTCTGTTAATTTTTAATTTCGTTTTCTCCATCCTCTAAAACAAAATTTTCTCTCTCTTTTTTTTTTCCTTAACGTTCATATATAATTAATTTTTTTATTGTGATCCCAAGTGGAGTGGTCCCCATAAATCCAATAGTTTCTCTTTTTTAAGTAAAAGAGAAAAAAAAATAATAATAATAATAATTTTTAAAAATTTATTAATTAAATTTTAGTATAATTTTTTGTGATAAATAATTATAATTATAATTGATAATTTTATTATTTTTATATTGAAGTAAGATTATTAGAAAAAATTCGCTTCTAAAGATGTAAGTAATTTTATTTTAATTTGTTTAGTTAAATTAGTATATTTAATTTGTTTGTTTAGGGTTTTTTTTTTTTTTTTTTTTTGTAAATTTTGAGATAATAATTAGTGAAAAGCAATAATGTTTGTGAATAATAGTTGTATATTATTTGTAATTAGTTTTTGATTGTAGATATGTTAAATTTAATAATATTTAGTTTGTATTTGAAAAAGTGATCTGATAAAATTAGTTTTATAAATTTTTTACTAATTTACAAAACATATCCTATCATTGTTTGAAAAAAATGAATAAAATTTGAAGCTATTTAAAATTGTTATTTAAATAGTAAAAACCAGCTGCACAATAAAATAAAAATTTGGTTAATTAAATTATATAAAATGTAATTAAATGTTATTTAAATTAAATAATAGAATAAATATAATATAATATAATATAAGTTAATTTAGAATATATTAGTTAAATATATTATAATTTAATATATAATATATGTCATAAATTTATTTAAAGTATATTGGATTTAATTAATTAAGTTTATTATAGTTAAAAAATTTAAAATATTGTTTAATATGATAATAAATACATTTATTATGATTAAATAACATTTAATTGATATTATTTTAACTTATTAGTATATTAATTAAAATTAATTAAATTAGTTATAATTGATAATTTCACAAATTTTTATTGAAAATATTTAATTAAGTTAGCAAATTCAGCTAAAACACAAAAAAATAAAATTAGAATTATTATTTAGATATCAATAAATGTGAATAAAATTTGAAGCTAAGCAAATTGTGTAAAATATGATTAAATGTTATTTAAATTGAATAATATAATCAAAATAATATGATATGATATAATGTAAATTAATTTCGAATAAGTAATAGTTAAATTATGATAAATTTAATATATAACAATTTTATTAATTTAATTAAAGTATATTGAATTTAATTAATTTGGTTAATTATAATTTTAAAATTTATAATATTGTTTAATATGATAAATCTAATCCCTTAACGGCTTAACCCGAATCCCTAAACCTTAAACTCTAATTCCTAAATTTTAAACTCTAAACCCTAATCACTAAACACAAATCTCTTAACCGAAATCACTAAGCTCTAAACCCTAATTCTTAAACCTAAACTTTAAACTCTAATTCCTAATTAAATCTTAAACTCTAAACCCTAATTCTTAAATAACTTTAAACTCTAAACCCCAAATCTCTAAACCCGAAATCTCTAAACCCTAAGCAAATCCTAAACCCTAAATCCTAATTCCTAATGCCTATACCCTAAATCTAAACTTATAAACACTAATAAGTGAAGTGATATGCAATAACTCTATGGATGATTGTGTTATTTAAATAACTTTTATTATTTGTATTATTATTTTGTTATTTTAATTAATAAATATTGATATTTCTTTTTTTGTGTGCAAATAAATTATATATAATTTGTATAGTTATGGTAAAAAAGACCACATAGTTCAAAAAAAAAAAAAAAAGGTTGGGAGTTTTTTATTAAGCAATCATAGTGTTATTTTGGGGAATCAACATTTAAAAATAGTTGGATGAGTTCGATCGCATATAAGCCATTAGGTGCACTGTATTATTGTACATACACTTTGTATTTGAAAATTGAATTTTGATTTGTTTATAAAAATTGCACATATGGAAAGAAAAAATTTAATTATTTTTGACAAATCATAATTTAAAAAGAAATTAGAAAATTTGACTTTTTGAGATCATAATTTTTTAAAATTTATACAACTTAAAAATAATTTACTAAAATACCATCATCATAATAGGTCCCGATATTTTCGATTTAGTACAATACAGTTCAGTTCGGTACAGTTATCGGTTTAGATATGAGCTAAGAATTAATACCGTACCAAATTAAAATTTTTGGTACAGTTCTCATCCTAAGTACTAAACTTTTTATAGTTCAGTATTAAAACGGTTCTGTATTTTGGTTTAGCCTGATATTTCTGAGTATCGTACTCAGCCCTACCTATAAGAATATATTATAATGTAATGATAAGGAATATATATGAATTATTCGATAGATAAAAATTATTAATGTTATTATGAAAAGATGACAAATAGGTTCGAATCTTGGAATATTAATGATTAGCTTATGATATTTGTAATTGTTTGATGGTTGTGCATGATACTGTATTGGATTTGATAGAAAGATTGTATGGATTTTTAGTGCCCTTCTGACTACCCACGCCTTAGAATCGTCCATTTCAAAAGTGGGATGTGATAGAGGCTGAAATTGTGAACCCTCATTTCAACACCTCCAAAATTAATTCTGAATTCCCAATACTGACCAAGATATTTTTGACGTAATCAGACACCTTTTCCTATCATGATCGGACCTTTTGTATTAGACAGTATTTTTCCAAAACTAACTGGATTTTCTCCCTAACTGACTACTCAAATAATCTAAAATTAATTTTGAACCTATCGATATTGACCAAGTAATTTTCTGAGCTTCAAAACTCCTGAAAATTGATATGAAAGTCCAAAAATCTAATCGAGAAAAAGAAGAAATTTCAGCTGGCACGCCTTGCAAGGCTCCAGCTGCACCAGAACTAGCTTAGGCGACGCCACCGCCGCCACTGCCAATGGCGCCGCCCATATCAGAGCCAGCGCCGCCAGCTCCCCAATGGTGTGGGCCCCACAGCCCACGCCTATACTCCCCAAAATACCCCCCTTAGCCTTTTCTAACCCTTTTTAGCCCTACCCCTCATGGTCTTTTTACATTTTCATTACCTAAACTACCCTCAACCCCATTTGTCTATAAATAAGCTTCCCCATTTCCTCATTTCCACATATCAAAGTTGATATTGACAGCCATCTATCAACTTTTTTTCTTCTTCTCTCTCCATCTACTCTCCAATTAATTAATTAATCATTTTAATTAATTTATTTTCTCACCCAAGCCTAGTTAATTAATCCTTTTAATTAACTAAAAAAAATCTTTTTTTTACTTACAAGCTAATTAATTAATTAATCTTTTTAATTAATTAATTACTTTTTTTTAATTAAATAAAAAATCTTTTTCTTAAGATCATCCCCTATTTTAATTAATTAATTAATCATTTTAATTAATTAATTACTTTTTTTTAAAATTAAATCAAAAATCTCTTTTTCAACTCAAATTTTAATTAATTAATTAATCATTTTAATTAATTAATTTCCTCATCCATCATTTTCTTTGATCATTAATTAACTCATTTGTCCTGTCTAATAAAACGGAATTTTGATCCGGCAAAATATTTTTTCCATCTCATCCATCAAAATCCAAGATATTTTAACCAAACTCGTTCTCCAAATCCAAAAAATCATTTTCTAAACCCCTCTACTTAATTATGGAATGAACTACGTGGATTTTAATCCCTATTCAAACGGGGTATGTAGGCATATTTGGAATTTAAGTCCAAATCTCAAATCCAATTTTCTTTTAAATTAAGCTTATTTTCCTTATTTTTCTAAAATCAAATATCTTTTTACAATATTTGTAAGGGAATTTGTGGTCTTCCCAAAATCTCATAAAGGTAGAGAAGGCATCTCATTTTTCTATCAATGTGATTATTTTAATTAAGGAGTGATCACGTGGTTCACCAAATCTCTAAAGATTGGAGGGAACACTCTCATTTATTTGTAAATATTTATTGTTTCATTAATTTTCATGCATCCATCTTATGTCATATTCATACATTTTATTTGCAATTATTAATGTCATTCATAAAATCAATTTTCAAGTCAAATTAAACTTAAGAGCCAAATTTAGATTATTTTAAAACTAAAAACCTGGTCCCCGAACTCAACCTGGTTCGAAAGTTAGTGATTTTTATCCTTGGGCAAATTTATTTAAAAATTAATGAATTGGAGTCAATTTGGATTTTTTTCTTAATATTTTCCCAACTAAATAAAATTAAGGTGGCGACTCCTAAAAATCATTTTTCAAAATTAACCAAATCTAAACCTGAGAGTTCCATCGTGAGTCTAAACCTGAATGAGCATCCCAGTTTCCTCTAGTAAACCAGGCCGATGTTCGGGCGAGGGCTCACAGCTGGTGACTCCGCTAGGGACTGGTTACCATCTTTTTTAATAAAAAGGAAAATAAGAGGATTACTATTTGGTTAAGGAAAATTTTTTCAAAATAATCTCCTTTTGGGTCATTAAGTATAATTTGACTTTCATGCATCACTTTGCATAATGAAGGCTCATTGCCTAACTTAGCTTTAGGAAAACTTTTGGATGGCGAGTAGCATTGACTTGACAACTCTCTTTGAGTATGTTGGGAGAGAGCGAAAGCATTCCACCCCGCGACGAATTCCCGATCATTTTGGTGGTGTAACGAGCAATCAGTACTGTTAGATCCACGTGAGGCTCCTTGACTCACATGTGGTTAGGTATATCGATGTTCTAGTGGGATAGGGACCCTTAAATCAAACCACCCTTCACCCTATTGCATGTAGTTGCCCTGGCGTTGACCCTAGGTTCTATGTACTGTAATAATCGATACTCTCACATATCTATGAAACCTTTTTCAACATGCATCACGATATGATTATGCATGCATAACAGGAGAAACTCGACAAGGTCAACCCTCAAAAAACCAAAATCGGTGGTCTGTTACCTCAAAAGCACCTCACACACTCACCCTGTCAACCCAACCTTGTGAAGGGAATCCTTTTCCCAACGCACCTATGCATTTATGCCCTTTTTCTTTTATAAATTCTGTTGTCTTACTCGATTTTTTGTTTTCTATTTCACGGTACCAATGGCCCATACTTTTCACCAAGATGCGATGGGCGCCTTTTTCACTAATCTCCTCAAAAGCAAGAGAAAGCTTTTCAGAATACACTCACCACTGCTCTCAAAACCCAAGCTGACACCTTCACCAACGCCCTCAACACCTAGTTTTCCATTTTCACTAATGCTCTCAATTCCCAGCATTAATCAATCATTAATGAAGTGAGGGAAATGACCAATGCTCCTATCGCTCCTCCTCCTACTCAACATACCTCCACCCAAGTTGAGACCAGCCATGCCCCCACTTTCACTATTCCCGTTATTGATCTCACCAATAAGGGGAAAGCTCCCGAGACATCTACCTCTCCTCTTTGGATATGAATGCCATCGCTCCTACTCCCACTGCGAATCTTTTTCAAAGTGGGGATTTTTCCAGCTTCCCCGAAGCCAAAAGACTGATGGAGAAATTTGAAACCTTAGAACGATCCATCAAGAATATCAAAAAACATGAGGACATCATTGATGTCGACTCCCTTGCTCTTTTCCCGAAGGCTAGGGTTCCGCCCAAGTTCAAGATGCCCGTGATGGACAAATTTAATGGCACCACTTATCTTAAGACCCACCTCAAAATGTACGTGGGTGCCATGAGACCCTTTAGTGTGGATGATGAGCTCCTTGCTCAATTATTCTAGCAGTCATTAACCGGGACTGCTGTTAAGTGGTTATTAGATTTGGATAAAAATCATAACAAAACTTGGGATGATATCTACAATGCCTTCGTCGAGCAATACCATTACAATATTGAGGTAGATGTCACTCGACGAGACCTAGAAACCACTAAACAAAGCCAAAGAGAATCCTTCTCTGCGTTCCTTACAAGGTAGAGGGTAAAGGCGGTACAAATGGTGAACCGCCCATCCGAAGAGGAACAAATTGACATCATTGTGAAAAATCTCCTCCCACAATACCAAGTTCACTTGCAAACCCAATATCTCCCGGACTTTAAAGCTCTTATTGCTACATTCTCCAAAATCAAGGATTTGATTTAGACTAGCCAAATCAAGGATGAATCCCCAAATTCGAGGTACCATAAGAACACTAATTTCACCTCCAACACCACTCATTTTGTACCTCAAAAGGGAGGAGAAATTAATGTTGTCTCTTACCATCAACCTATGAGATTAGAAAGAAGGAGCTTTTTTGAATTGGGAATGCCTCTAAGCACTGTCTATAAAAAAGCTCTGGAAGCCCGCCTCGTTAAACCCTTAGAGCCAAGATCACTCCCAAATCCTTTGCCCAAGAACTATAATGCCAATGAATGATGTGATTATCACTAATGGCCCAGGCATAAAACGGATGCTTACAAGGCTCTGAGGCATCAAATCCAGGACCTAATAGATAGTGGAGATATCATTGCTCCAAGAGCTAAACCTAACATCACCACTAATCCTTTGCCTAACCATCAGGCAAATGTCAACCTTATTTCTTCTGACGAATCAGGAATTGATCCTCTCTCTCTCATTTACCCCATTTTAGGTTATTGTTGTGTACTCGATCTAAATGACTTTGTCACCGAAGTTGATGCAATTACCCGAAGTGGAAGAGTCCTTCCACCACCTCCACAACCCACGAATTCAAACTCGCTAGGTCATGCAATCCCTCCTCCAGCTGAAAAATTAAGACCCCACAATGAACCAGAGGAGGATCCCATTCTCAAGCAATTGAAGAAAACCCAAACAAACATATCAATATGGAGCCTCATCCAGTCTTCTTACCCTCATCGCCAAGCTCTTTGCAAGGCTTTGAATCAATGTCAGGCTCCCATCAACATCTCACCGAAGACCCTCGTGGCATCTTTAACTAACACTGCCAAGTCCATGACCATTTCTTTTAGTGATCATGATATCCCTCATGGAGATGAAAGCCACAACCATGCTCTCTACATCATAGTGATGACCCGAGACAAAACTGTGCCTATGGTATTAGTAGATAATGGATCCGCCCTAAACGTATGTCCACTAAAGGTGGCCAGCTGCCTAGGATTAGAGGCTTCGGATTTTATTCCATCGGACCAAGTGGTAAGAGCATTTGACAATACCAAGAGGGAAGTTTTGGGAGTGGCAAACCTCGACGTCACAGTTGGACCAGTGACGATGCCAATCCCATTTCAGGTGATTGATGTCCCGGCCTGTTTCAACCTCCTACTTGATAGACCATGAATCCACCAAGTGAAAGCAGTTCCTTCCTCCTTGCACCAGAAGTTAAAATTTCCCCATGGTACAAATATCATAACTGTCCAAGCTAATGTACATAGGAAAAGCGACATTCCAAGATCTGTGCTGATCCTAAAAATCAAGCCCGAACCATCTGCCATTCCTCTGTCTGGCTTCTCATTTGATACCATCCAGTTCATTCAAGGGGAAGGTAAAGAGTTTGTTCCTTTAGACTTTGATCCATGTAGTAATGTGGCAGTAGCTAACATGATAAAGAAAATGGATTATTTTCTAGGTTTGGGACTTGGAAGAAACCAACAAGGGATCACTTGATTTCTCAAGTATCCTACTGCCACTCCTCCTTTTGGTCTTGGCTATGTGCCCAAACCTGAAGATATTGCAGAATTAGAGGAAAAAGCCAAGTTGAAGGTTGAGGCCAAAAGGCAAGGTGAGACTTTTAATTGGCCTATGCGCCTCTATTTCAAAACTCTTAATGGGTATTTTATGAAAAAAGGAGAAGATTTCCCTTACTGTGGCTTTCTTAAACCATGGTTCTGTCCCATTTCTAAGAAATTGATCCCTGATTTTGAAATTTTCTTTGATATCAGGCTCAACCTAGAGGAGTGCAAGCCCATCTACCAATTAGAGGAGGATTGGGAAGCAAGCATGGAGCCCTCTCTTTTCGAGACCATCCACATGATCACCTACCATTAAGAACTCGACCCCACCAAGCTCATCCAGCCATCATATACACCATTGAAAAACTAGTATTTCGAGAAGAGCACCAGTCCTGTTTTGTCTTCATCCGAGTCTTCTGAGTTTGAGTCTCTTAAGTCTGAATCTGAGTCTGTGGAGACCTTTCAGTCCTTTTTGTCTGATTTTATAACCTCGTCTCCCTAGCTTGTCCTTTCAAAATGATGTAACCCATGATGATGAGACCTTTGTTTTCAATGAAATGAACAAGTTTTCTGCTTACTTTCTTGACTATCTATGCTCTACCTCATTTGACTCATCATTAAATGAGAAATTTGAAAAAGAAAATAAAAAAGAAATAAAAAATGAAAAAGGCAAAGAACCAATCAATTATGGCACAGAGGAGAATCCAAAAATTACATACATTGCATCTACATATTCTAACACACAAATATTAGTTGAAAAAGTGTGTGAATTCATAGACTGTTTTGCATGGGAACCTAAGGACATGGTAAGAGTAGATCCGAGAATAGCAGTTCATAAGATCCCAACTTACGAGCATATGAAGCCTGTGAAGCAGAAGTTGAGGAGAATGAAGACAGAATGGTCTTTGAAGATCAAAGAGGAGGTTGCCAAGTTGCTAGATAATGGGTTTATCGAACCCATCACTTACCCCTCATGGTTAGCCAACATAGTGCCTGTCCCCAAAAAGGATGGAAAGGTTTGAATGTGTGTTGATTACAAGGATCTTAACAAAAGCTTGCCCAAAAGATAATTTCCCTTTGCCTCATTTTGATTTACTTGTGGACCGCATGGCTGGCGCATCAGTGGTCTCCTTGACCGACCTCTATGCGAGCTACAACCAAATTCAAGTCCATGCTCCCGATAAGGAAAAGACATCCTTCATGACAAAATAGGGCACCTATTGCTATCAGATAATGCCTTTTAGTTTGAAAAATGTGGGGACAACTTATCAAAGAATGGCCACTACTATATTCCATGACATGATGCACAAGGATGTTGAGGTATATGTGGATGACATGGTCATAAAATTTGAAACTCCTGAAGGCCATTTTGATGCTCTGGACTGATTCTTCACTAGGCTCAGGCAGTATAATCTCAAGTTGAACCCAGCTAAGTGCCTTTTTGGTGCCTCTTTAGGCGTATTTCTGGGACACTTAGTCAGCCAAAGAGGTATAGAGGTCGATCCAGCAAAGTCAAAGGCAATTATAAAAATGCCTCCCCTTAAAACTGAAAAAGAGATTAGAGGTTTTCTAGGTCGCCTATAGTATATCAGTCATTTTGTTGCATAACTAGCAGATACTTGTGGTCCAATTTTCAAACTGTTAAGGAAAGGAGCCTCTAAACAGTGGAACGAAGAATGCCAAAAAGCCTTTAACAAGATCAAGGACTACCTCTTAAACCCGCCAATATTGCAACCTCCAAGGCCCAGTCAACCATTGTTACTCTACTTATCGATAACTTCAGAAGCCATAGGTGCAATGCTTGCCCAAAATGCTCTAGATTCACACAGAGAGAATGCCATTTATTACCTGAGCAAACGTATGCTTGCTCATGAGCTTAAGTACAATCATATTGAGCAGTTATACTTAGCCTTAGTCTGGGTATGTCACAAACTCCAGCACCACCTATGCTCATATAAAACCCATGTGCTAGCTGACAAGAGCCCCTTGAAATTCCTTATGGAGAGGCTAGTTCTTGACAGCAAGATGGCATGATGGATGGCAGTTCTTGAAGCATTTGACCTAAAGTATGTCCCAAGAAAAGTAGTTAAAGGAAGCATAATCGCTGACCAACTGGCTACTGCCCTTGTGGAGGAAGAAATATTTGAGCCTGAGTTCCCAGACGAGGATATCTTGATCATAGATCCTGAGGTATAGAAGTTATTCTTTGACGACGCCTCTAATAGTAAAGGCTACGGAGCTGGCGTAGTTCTGGTTACCCCTAAAGGAGATCATTTGCCTATAGCAATTAAGTTAGCATTCGAGGTGACCAACAATGAAGCAGAATATGAGGCATGCATGGCTATTTTAGAGGTGGCCATTAACATGAGGATAGACTATTTGGAGGTTTATGGCGATTCTATCCACATTATTTCCCAAGCCCTGGGTAAGTGGAAAATTAAAGAAGAGCATTTAGTTGCTTACCATCAACGCTTGAATGAATTAGCAGAGAATTTTCATAAACTCTCTTTTCACTACCTGGCAAGGGCAAAGAATCAGTTTGCTGACGCTCTAACCACCTTGGCCTCGATGATCGATATGAGCAATAACGAGATACACATGCCTATTATTATCGAAGTAAAATGGCAACCTAGATATTATACTATGTGCATGAATTTCCATTTGTCTGAAACTAAACCCTAGTTTTGGGACATCTTCAATTACATCCAAAATGGTAAGTATCTAGAAGGAGCCTCAAAAGCAGACGGGAGAACCCTAAGGCAACTGTCCACTGGTTTTATACCTACTGGAGGTGTGCTATCTAAGAGAGCCTGGGACAACATCCACCTACGATGCGTGACTGAATAAGAAGCCCAACAAATTATGGAGTGGGTTCATGGTGGAGAGGAAGGCTCACATATGAATGGTGTAGCCTTGGCATGAAAGATAGCCAACCTGGGCTACTTTTGGCTGACCATGAATAAGGACTGTGCAAAGTATGTGCAGAGATGTGACAAATGTTAGATCTTTGCCAAACTCCAACATAGGCCCCCTGTTCCTCTAAATCCAATAGCAACACCATGGTCTTTTGCTATTTGGGGCATAGATGTCATTGGGAGGATTTTCCCAAAGTCTTCCAGTGGGCATGAGTACATTCTGGTGGTCATAGACTACTTTACAAAATGGATTGAAGTGGCGCCACATCAGGTCCAAAAAGCAAAAAAAGTGGCACACTTCATCCAAACCAATATCCTTTATCGGTTTGGAATCCCCTTTGAGATAATCACAGACAATAGCTCTCACTTTCAAAAGGAGGTAGTCTGCCTACTCCTAACAAAAAAGATTCAGCACCACTGCTCCTCTCCCTATCGGCCATAGACCAATGGCACAGTTGAGGCCGCCAACAAGACCATAAAGGCTATTTTGCATAAGGTTATCAAAAAGCATAGAGACTAGCATGAGTGACTACTTGCTGTCTTATGGGGATACAGAACTACCGTCCGTACTCTGACAGGGGCAACCCCATATACCTTGGTTTATGAAATGGAGGCTATTCTTCCCATTGAGATGCAGATCCAATATGCTAAGGTAATGAGGGAAAGCCAATTGAGTGAAGTAGACTGCATCAAAGGATATCATGAACAACTGAATGCTATCGATGAGAAAAGGATGGATGCCTTGTACAGGATCCAAGGCTACCAATAAAGACTAGCCCGACACTTCAACCAAAGGGTAAAAGATAGGGGCCTAGAGGAAGGAAATTTGGTCCTGAAGAAGATTAGGGCCCCAGTTCATGACCCAAGGGGAAAGTTCAAACCAAACTAGGCTAGGCCATATGTACTAAAGAAGATTTTATCTAGTGGAGGCGCCATTCTTGCGGATGTGGACGAAAATGAGTTCTCCAATCCCTGTAATTTGGATCGGTTGAAAAGATACTTTATCTGAATTTGTATCATTTCTACCTATTTTCCTATTCAAAGTGATGTAATCAGAACTAAGTGGACCAAATTCTCCCTAAAAGAAAAAATCAATGAAAAAGTGATGTAAGGGATACGTAGGCAGCCCGACTCAGGTGCGGTCTAAAGCATAATATAGAAATATTCTATTTGCATCACCATCTCATATCCTCTGTGCCTAATGCAACATTTGGTACTTTTGGCAAAAAATAATCAAATAAAAAAATAAAAAATAAAAAAATGCTCGCTAAGTTGAAAACCAGCGAGCGCAGCTTAGGCAAAAGTTAGAGCAAAAATAAAGGTATCTCATATAATGATGATCAGATTTTACAAAAGCATACAATCTATCATAAAAAAAAGGACAGCCTTTATCTGTATCTAGAGCTTGTCTTGTGGTCATGTCAACTTACAGGAGTGTACAAAAAAGAAACCTGTAGCTCGTGTCAGAACAACCACTAAAAAATAGGCAGATAACTACCTCTACCTAGTCAATCCTCCTCCTTCTTCTAGGATGAACGTCTCCCTTAGAATCAGATCCAGCCACTATCTCCTTAATCATCACTCCTCTGATCCTAGTCTCTGAGTCTCCCTCCGCAGCGTCAGTTGTTAGAGCACTCATGATGCCGGAACTGCTCTCAGTGACCGTTCTAGCCGGTCTACCCCATGTCTCAGTAACTCTAGAACTGCTCCTTGAAGTCACATATGAGGCTCTCCTCTAAAGGCCCGTACTTCCTGAGCTACCAGCTACGATCCTCTTTTGTGTCGAAGTCAGAGTCCTCCTCTGTACTCTACCAATAACAGTCCTCCTCTATGCACTCACTACTATGGTCCTCCTCTATGGGACCAAAGTAGTGTCACTCTGGCATCTAACCATAGTGATGGTCCTCTGAGTCACCTCTACTGTAGTCTGAGTCACCACTGCAGCCTGTAGGGACAATCTCCTTGTAGAACCCTCAGCCTCCCCAAGTCGGGTGACCTCCCCTATCTTGGCAGCAATCCCCTGGTCGCTAGTACCTCTAGCAATTGCCTCCTCCGTCTCATCGCTCTCAGTCTCCCTGAGTAGTGCAGCTCGGTGCTCTCTCTTGACTAGCCAAATAGTCTCAATCAACCAACTATGGTACCTCTCAGTAGTACCAAAACCAATCTCTGGCCTCACCGCATGAAAGCTCCTAATCCACCCCCCTCTGATGGCCCTATAATAGGGGCAGTAATCCATGCAGACTCCAAGAAGGGCACAACTGGAGAGACATCCTAAGTCTGACCCATCTGTCTCAAGACCCTCGTACCCTAATAGAATGATGTCCAGGCCAAACCAAACAGATAGACCACCTGGTACCCATATCTCATCGTCATGAAGGACCTAATCCCATACCATTGGCAGTGCTAGAGTATGCCCTCTAGGGCAAGCTCTAAGAGCCATCCCATGCACTCTCTGACTGATCCCTACCTCATTGAGATGGGCCGCATCCGATACTAAATAGTTGTATACGGACTCCTTGTCAGAGTAGCAACCACCCTCAAGTGGTCCATCAACCACACCTGTAAAATAAACTAAGATAAAATTCAGATACACTCAAAATATCCACTCTTGAAAGGATAAAAGCCAACAAATTTCTTTTCCTCACCTGAAGCACCACTGGAGATATAGTCCATTTCTCTAGTCCCCAAACATAGCAATCGAGGTTCAACAATATCTCTGCCAACACGACCCCAATAATAGAGCGACCTTGCTCTATCTGAAGTATTAGATCAGCCGCTCTGGCATCCCTCCAATCGATAGGCCCAGGAAACAGATATCCGGCAGTCAAGCAGAGAACCAAGGCTTGCATGCTAAACCTCTGCACCCCTACATCACTCTGGTCGCCGAGATCATGAAACTCCTTGATAACGACAATCAGGTTCACCTACCTCTCTACCACTATCCGACTGGTAATGTCTGTTGGCAGAGCTAAAAACTCCTGGAAAACTCTATAGTGCCCAACTCTGAACTCAGGCACTACTAGGGCCGTCTTTGGATCACTGCGAATTATGGCACAAAACTTCTCAAATGTGGGGCATAGCTCCTCCATACCCACACCAAACCGAAAGACTCGGGCCACCGGATCCCAAAATCGAGAACACACTCTCAAAAAATCTCAGTCCACCCAAACCCCTCTCAATGCCACCATAGCCGAAATCCCATACCTTCCTAAGTTTATTCTATCTACTCTATCGAGTTTTCTTGTCCACATATGCATGTAATGACTGAAATACGGCTCCATGTGAAAAAGAAAGAAAAAAAGTGATGAAAAAGCCAAGCAAAGGAAGAGAGAATCGATAAACGGGCAGAGTTTCGACTCTCAAATGAAAAATGGATGGATTTGCCTCAAAAGTTCAGCCTTTTTATAAGCCCCTAGATGTCACATCAAGTCAGAAAAGGTCAAAAAACTGCTCAGCCAATAAATCTGTAGCGTGACAGGCCAACGACATCGTCTCGGCATGCCCAGACCAAAAGCGGCACCGCCGCCAATTTCAGCTGCTCCTCACTGTTCCAACTCGTTCTGTCGATTTTGAAATGCCACAGTCTGGTTCTTTGATCTCTGAGAAGTAAAGATTGAATCATTTTCTTCCCTCTTTGGGACAGAAAAGTGTAGTAAAGTTTTATAAAGTCTCTTGGCTGGGAATTATTTAGAGCAATGAGGAAAATGGGGCCGTAAATTAGCATAAATTGGTCATAGGGACATGCATTTAAGTGTAAACATGCATCCACAGCATATATTCATCATCGTCATTTGAAAGCATGCATTCATAAGATAGGCATATAAGGTGAAATAAAGAAAATTAGATAAGTTAGATCATGCATGCATGACATAAGTACAACATAGAAATACATGTATAATCATAAATAAGTATGGTATAGCCATCTGAAAGAAAAGGCAAAATAAAAGTCAGCATGCGCCTCCATATCATCAAGCCTCATCACTGGTATCAATCTCCTCTCCTCCGCCTCTGATGGGTATCCTCATCACCTTGTCCCTTGGATTCTGACATATCGAGGTGGGTAAGTAAGTCGCCCATGGCTAGCTCCATCCGCTAAGACATCCTATAGGTATTCTGGGCGAAATCCTAAGGGATTTGCATAAAAGAACGTCAGATATTTTGAATCTTTTCAAGAAAGGGGCATAACCATAACGGAAGCCCCACCACAAATCCTTTTCATACATAGGGGAGTCAAGAGAATAGAAACATACCTCGATGCTGGTAGGAACATCTCGCACTCCACGGCGAATAATGTCAGGTATCGTCTATATTTTCGTAGTACCGTTTACCACGTAATAAGGGATCTAATAAGAGACGTGGTACTCTATGGCCCTGGGCACTGGGTCTGAACTCTGGCTAGGGCCTGCACCATAACTTGTTCATTGAGCATAGCCCCAGGAAGTACTAGCATAGCCGGGAGTAACGGAAGAGCGCCCACGTGGTGTGACCTTGTGCATCAAAAACTGCTGGCAAAAATCGGCATAGGGAGCATCGGGGAACTGGAAGTGGTATGCCTCCTTGCCAAAGAAGAGATCAAGAGTAGCTCGGACGTCTAAGCCGAATCGCATGTCCACTGGTGGAGGGATGGGCATACGCCATGACCCTAATGTCTGAAAATTCACCCTCTTGCCTAAGTAATACAGGCAAAAATAAGGGGATCGCAACAGCATCCTTCTGCAGGAAAGGCCCTCCATAAGGCTATGAAAGGGGAGTGCGACATGCTCTCTCTAAAAAGCCTTGCAATCTATTGCAAGCAACCAATAAGCATATCATAGAAAGTAACAGCAAAAGAGTTAAGAAAAAAGGGAATACCTCATCATCTGTCAACTAGTCAAAGAAGGCCCTATATGTTGTGACATCATACGGGCGAGGGAGATCTTGGTTTAGCTCCATCCATCTTCTCCCTGCTGGAAAATCTTCCACTCGCTGCTTGGTCAGTCAGGGGGAGGTGAACGGGAAGTACTTGTAGGCCCATATCTGCAACGTAAAAGAGTCAGAAATAAAGAAAAAATGACATTGTGTGAACAATCTAATGAGCATGATACATACCTCCCAAATTGGTGTTGTCCCACCAACGGATAGTACGTGCCCGCAAGATAGGTCTACCATGTCTCGGTATATGGCACTCAAGATAGCGCCGCCTCAGTCATACTCAGCCCACTTATCTATCTAGACTAGGCTCTTCAGGATATTCAGATCCACCATATCCTTTAGGTTGTGAGTAAAAGTGCAGCCTGTGATGATCAGAAGACACAGGCGAGCGAGAGCTTCTTCAGAAACAAGGTCTCCAGATGATAGCCCCTCTAACTTCTTGTGAAGAAGTGTGTGCCTGATAGTGGTGCTCTCCAGGGAAGGGGTGAAATTGATCAAATCAGAAACTTCTCTTTCAGTGTACTCCTCTCGCTAATCGTTGCACATGTCGAAAGGATGAGATTTGAAGCGAATCCCTGTCAATATGTATAGGCCAAAAGGAGTACAAGTCATCTCCCCGCAAGGCAGGTGGAAAGTGTTGGTGGTGTCCCACCATCTCTCGGCCAAGGCCTTTATTAAATTCATGTTAACGCAGTTAGGTGTCCTCAACTCTAGGAAGTTGAGGAAGCCTGTCGGCTCTAGAAGATTCCTAACGGCACCACCGGTGGCAATGCACTTTATCACCATATCCAAATTCCATTGTCCACCCCATATTCTGGATAGTCTTTGTTTGCAATGAATCTAAAAAAGGGCGTATGATGTTAGACAAAGAAAAAAAAAAAAGAAACACTGACCGCCATGCTCCCATCATATGAAACATGGTCCTGAGGATATTAAAGCAGAAGTGATGGTTCAGAGTTTTCCTTCAGCGCCTCATAAAGTCAACTCTGAAGTCTGCCAGTGGAAGGTATGGTAGTGCATCCAGATGAGGAAGCCATTGCTGCAAAGCACTAGACCTGAAAAGCAAGAAAAAGTTCATTATTATTGCTACTATTAAGAAAAAAAATGTATATTTTATTAAAAAAAAAGGAAAAAAGTTCGTTATCATTAAAAAAAAAAAGGAATTTTATCATTATTACTACTATTATTATTATTAAAAAAAATTTATCATTATTACTACTAGTATTTAAAAAAAAAAAAAGAAGAAAAAAAAAAAGAAGAAAAAAAAAAGAAAAAAAGAAGAAGTCGAAAAAGAAAAAAGAAGAAGAAAGTTGCTCACGTTTTGAGCAAAGAGAGCAAGAGAAGAAATGGTACTACAACTAATGAGTATGGGGTGTGGCCCTATTTATAGAAATTTTAGGTCATATAAGATGAAATAGCGTATAGTAAAAGATGCCCTATAATTTTTTAGTTGCATAAAAGTAAATTTTTAGCCAGTATTAATTCGGAATTAGAATCCTAAAGTTTCTATATGTTCGTGAGATTTTTATCTACTCATAGTCGCCCCATTCTCTTATTTTCAGAGAAGAAATGTAGCTTTTACATCAAAAAATCAAAAAATTATGAACTTGAAAATTCACCGATATTGCAAGACTGGTCAAATCAAGTCTCAAAATTCTTGAAAATTATCTCATTGTAACCGGAATCATTTTCCGAACTCAGATCTGCTGATGGCTTGGGTTCACTCTCATCAAAACTGTCCCACCGATGGACAACTTTGATGAGGAGACAGCTGTGAACCCTCATTTCAATATCTTCAAAATTAATTTTGAATTTTCAATATTGATTGAGATATTTTTGATGTAATCAGATGCTTTTTCCTATCCTGACCAGATCTTTTATATCAGACAGTATTTTTTCAAAATTGACCGGATTTTCTCCCTAACTGACTACTTAAATATTTTAAAATTAATTTCGAACCTATTGATATTGATCTATTAATTTTCTGAGTTTCAGAACTCCCAAAAACTGATCCGAAAGTCCAAAAATCTGACAAAAAAAAGAAAAAATTTCAGCTGGCATTCCTTCCAAGGCTCCAGCGGCAATGCGCCACCCAAAATATTGACAGCGCCGCCCATATCAGAGCCAGCGTCGCTGGCTCCCCGGCGGCGTGGGCTTCCCCTCAACCTTTTTCTAACCATTTTTAGTCCTATCTCTCATGGTCTTTTCACATTTTCATTACCTAAACTACACTCAACCCAATTTGCCTATAAATAGGCTCCCCCATTTTCTCATTTCCACACATCAAGGTTGATATTGATAGCTATCTATCAACCTTCTTTCTTCTTCTCCCTCTATCCATTCTCCAATTAATTAATTAATTTTCTCACCCAAGCCTAGTTAATTAATCCTTTTAATTAACTAAAAAAATCTTTTTTTTACTTACAAGCTAATTAATTGATTAATCTTTTTAATTAATTAATTACTTTTTTAATTAAATTAAAAATCTTTTTTTTTAAGCTCATCCCCTATTTTAATTAATTAATAATCATTTTAATTAATTAATTACTCTTTTTTAAAATCAAATAAAAAATCTCTTTTTCAACTCAAATTTTAATTAATTAATTTTCTCATCCATCATTTTCTTTGATCATTAATCAACTCATTTGTCCAGTCCGATAAAGCGGAATTTCGGTTCGACAAAATACTTTTTCCATCTCATCCATTAAAATCCAAGATATTTTAATCAAATTCGTTCTCCAAACCCAAAAAATCATTTTTTAAACCCCTTCACTTAATCGTGGAACGCACTATGTGGATTTTGATCCCTGTTCAAATGGGGTACGTAGGCATATTTGGAATTTAAGTCTAAATCTCATATCCAATTTTCTTTTAAATTAAGCTTATTTTCCTTATTTTTCTAAAATCAAATATCTTTTTACAATATTTGTAAGAGAATTTATGGTCTTCCTAGGATCCCATAAGGGCTATAGAAGACATCCCATTTTTCTATTAATGTGATTATCTTAATTAAGAAGTGATCATGTGGTTCCCCCAAATCTCTAAAGATTGGAGGGAACACTCTCCTTTATTTGTAAATATTTATTGTTTCATTAATTTTCATTCATCCATCTTATGCCATATTCATACATTTTATTTGCAATTATTAATGTTATTCATGAAATCAATTTTCAAGTCAAATTAAACTTAAGAGCCAAATTTAGATTATTTTAAAACAAAAAATCTAGTCCCCGAACTCAACGTGGTTCGAAAACTAGTGATTTTTATCCTTGAGCAAATTAATTTAAAAATTAATGAATTAGAGTCAATTTGGATTTTTTCTTTAATATTTTTCAAACTAAATAAAATTAAGATGGCGGCTCCTAAAAATAAAATTATTTTTCAAAATTAATCAAATCCGAATTTGAGAGTTTCATTGTAAGTCTAAATCCGAATGAGCATCCCCGTTTTTTCTAGCGGATCGGGCCAGTGCTCGGGCAAAGCCTCACAGGAATCAATATTGTCTTCCTTCTCTCTGAGGCTAGAATCAATATTGTCTTCCATATCTCTAAATATCCTCTTCCTTGTTCAGTATTTTAGTGATTGGCGTGGAAATAACTACAAAAGTACTTGTTATTTTATATAGAGTCCGTTTATTATATTTTTAGGGAAACTTACACCATTTGTCATTCATTTTTTTTAAAAAAATGTTATATATTCTCATATAAGTGTTTTAATCATTTTTCAGTCATCAGAATATTGATTTGCAACTCCAAAATCTCTAATGTTGGAGAAATAACAAGAAATAAAATTTCTAAAAATTGAATACCAAAATAAGATTTTAAATGAAATTGGAGAGTTGCAAATCAAGAAATATGAGAATTGCAAATTAGTATTTTAATGATTAAAAATTGTTAAAAATACTTATATGATATTAATTCTAAAAGTTGACATACTCGTCAAAGAAAAAAATTACCAAAATATTAATTTTTAAAAAATTGAGCCACTATTAATATACTTTTTCCTATTTTTAGTTTTTCTTTTGAAATAAAAGAAATCTTTTATTAATAATAATTAATAAGTACAACTTGAAATAAATAAGTAAACTTAATTATATTTAAGGAATACATATAAATCTTATTATAAAGATGAGCTTTTCTTTTGAGTTTTATTGATAGTGTTGATGGAATAATTGTATATAATACTTTAGTTGCATTTGGCATATCGACAAGAAATATATTTTACTCGGCAGCTATATTGGGCTACAAATCAACTCCATTGTCATTTAACGAGTTTTTAAATGAGTTTGATCTTTTAAATATCATATAAAACTCTTCCCAACACCCATAATGGAATATAAGTAAATTTTCATAAAGGAAGACAATCAAACTCCCATTAATGAAAGACAAAATAAAAGACTTATTAAATATAGTAAAAGAGATAAAAAAAATCCAAGTAAATAAAAAATAAAATTAGATCATATATGGAAAGACATAGGTTAATAAATATCTCTTATTGAAAATCAAATATTAAATAAAATAAAGAAAAGCGAATCACTACTGACCAATTGAAAGTCAATGATAACTCAAACAATAAACTTTAAAACCAAGAAAAAAAATTGGAGAGAAAGCAGCTAGGGTTTTATCCTCCTATTTTCAGTTATTAATTCATTATATTTGTATTTTATAAAGATCAATGTCCCATACTTAACTTCTAAAATTTTAAGGGCTATTAGCTTTTGGAATCATTGAAACAACTTTTGTGCATTAAGCTACGGCACCATAGCACGCACTTAAATTTGAATATAAGATACAATCTAAATACACACAAATCATATTGGTTTTTAAATATTTGATTCATCATATGACATGATTCTCCTCAATAAAAGATAAAATTCCATATATATATATATATATATATATATATATATATATATATATATATATATATATATATATATAAGAAATTAAAAAGAATTTAACTCAAAATTTTAAAATAATAGATCTATAATTCTTTCTTACTTATATGTTTCTCTTTAATCTCTTTTCTTTCTGATGTCAGATTTCATAAACATACTTAAAATCCTAACATATATGCTTTCAATTTGTCTTTTTTACTTTTTTCACATGGGAAAGTAGAAAAAAAAAAAAACTATGTGATTTGATTTTTTTACACTTTAAAGTCTGAGAAATATTTTTAATAAATAGGGTCTATGGTTTATACAATTAGCAATTTGGTAATGCACAACTTTAACGCCGTTAGTGTAAGTTAACGTGGCATAAGTACCACTATTGCCATATAATTAAGTGTTATATCAGCAAATGGAGTTAGAGTTATGAATCTTAAATTGTTAATATTGTTAATAGTGCAAAATACAAATTTCAGTTTATCAAAAAAAATTTAACAATTTCATATTTACCAAAATATAAAAAAATGAAATGACATGATTTTTTTTTTTTTATACTTTTCCTTTTTTATATAATTATCAAAAGGCATTTTTGAAATACGATAACACTGAAGTGTTAACACATTTATATATTCAATTATTATTCTTAAGAATAACTTTGATTCATATAATAATTTTGTTGGAGTAGTTTTCATAAAACCTTTAATCTTCATTCTAAAGAAAACTTTCATCATGTTTATTATTATTATTATTATTATTAATTTTTTGCAAAAACCGACTCTGTGGTTATTTCTTGAACTAAAATATAAATATTATATATCTCATCTCCACATATTAAAATCAAATTACACAGTTAAGAAATCGTTTCCACTTATAACTACAATGATTAAATTTTATTCTTTTTAATTTTTGCCGTCTGAAAAGGAATGTCATCAACGAACCAGTGGTGTTAGTCAGTTACATATTCTCTTGGAATATTGAATCTACAATAAAGTCTAGAAGCTACAAGTGAGTGAGTTCAATGAAATCTTCTTCACTGCAGGGAATTGTGAGGCCTCCCATCGGATGATTAAATCCAAATTCTTCTTCAACATAACTAAGCAATTTTTGGAAAGAAGGGTTCTTCAAAAATGAGATGGGAACAACAAATCTGTGCTTGTGAGAACTTTCTCCAACATAAACAACAAAATGGCCTTTAGGCACACTGTTCGTCTCTGGAGACGAAAGAATTCTTCGCATAATCTTCTTCGCTTTAGGCAAACGGATACCCATTCTTCTCTTGTTGGAAAGATACACACAGTATAGGAAAGAGTTTTGCTTTGATCTTTTAATAAGATTTTTCACTGAGTTGCTATATCCATGGAGTACTAAGTGTTTATATATAGAGAGAAAGCAAGAGCACTCTCAAGACTAGCTAGCTACTTCTAAGATTTTTGGGTGAAGAGAGTACTATACATTAATAGGAAAGCGTTAAAGACATGTGTCCCAAGGACTCACATTCACATGGCTATGCGACCAAATAAATGGATAAGATTCTAATGAGAAATTAACATGGCCTACCACTTTAAGAAATCAAACTGTAGTAGGGTGGTCTATGCTGAAATTATTATCCCATATAACTATTGTTATTGCCATGCTTATACAATGTATGCATTAATAATACACACATCAGGCCACTTGGAATGAGAGACTAGAAACAAGGGAGTAACTTACGAATCAAATCTTTGATATTCCTTTGGCTATTGATATGTCATCGATCAATCACCATTTTATATATTTGTTGAAGTTTTCTGAATAATCAAGAAAAGAGAAAATGTCCACTACTACCCACTAGCACTCATGTCTGTCTTGACCTTCTAAAAACATGAACACATGAAAGTATGGCATGATGATGATCATATGAAGATGGGGCTGTATTTTGAAGGAATGATGGGTTGAATTGAAGCATCTAACTAATCCCCTTAATATATGATTTTTGTTTTCTTTAATTGCCTGCGTTATCCTTGACCACAATTGCTAAACCTATTAAGCAAGTGGATATACACCATTTATTCATTCATCATGATACGAAAAGGAACTTTAGCAAGTGCCTTGTCAGGTAATATGAATTTAATAGAATGGTGCTAGGTTGCTTGAGATGTGACAGCATATAGTTATCCCACCTCGATATAATATTATCTTTTACTATATTTTTTTTGGCTGTTATTTTCTTAATACAAAATATGAATATAATTTTTTTTAGATTTTCTCAATTATATTTCGTAATTATATTTTTAAAAATCTAATAATCAAACTCTGAATTTATGGTTTTCATGTAATAATTATTTATACACTTTCAATATTTATTCATTTACTTTTTATATTTATACATTCACTTTCTGTATTTGATTTTTTTTTTTTTTTGTATTTTCTCATTCAATTTGTGTATATTTGTTATATATATTCCATATTTTTTTTAGATCATTTAAACATAGGTGTAATTTTTTTTAATTGACATTAAGTCAGTATACTCATATGGACAGAAAAAAATTAAAGAAAAGAAATGTTAGGACTCACAAACTAATGATGGGTCTTTGTACCCTAAAATCTAATTTATTTTGTATTTTTATCTTTGTTAATTATAAAGTGTCCATATATATCAAATAATTTTGTTTTGTAAAAGTCTAAAAAGAATAGGAAATATATCTTCAATACAAACAAGAGAATTTATATTATATCGGAAGGGTGTTTTTTATAGTTATTTTGTTTTTAAACAAAATAATCTACTTTGTTGCAAAAAAAAAAAAAAAAAAAATATAAAAAATCATAATTTTATTTATATTTTTTCATAAATTAAACTATTTTTTCTCAATTTTACTTAATTGTGAAAAAAAATTCTAATTTTACTAAAGTATTATTTGTTTTGTAATATGATTTATTTTATATGAAGCAACAATTTTACAAGAAAAATAATTTTATAATTATAAAAAAAATTTTACTCTTTTTTTAAAAATCACAATCTTTTTATAAAAAGTATCATATAAACAAATTTTTATATTACTTTATTTTAAAATAAAATATAAATTTTATTTTTTTATGGCCAATAGAATAGTTATAAATAATAAATATAATTAAAATATTTAAAGTATTATAATTGAATTAACATATTATCACATTTTACTAATTAAAAATGAGAAATACTACAATGATTATGGTAATATTTTATGATTTTTTGTAAAAGAACCATTTTTGTATAATTATAAAATTATTTTTCTTTCGTAAAATTATTGTTTTGTAAAAAATAAATTATATTCTTGTAAAATTAAAAGTTTTTTTTATAACTAAAAAGAATTAAAAAGAATAGTTTAATTTATGAAAAAATATAAATAAAATTATTATTTTTTATAAAAAATTATTTTTTTTCACAAACAAAATAACCATAGAAAACATGTATATCAAAATTTTTTTAACTTGTCACAAGACAATTTATTTAGTTCATGCTAATTTTTTTTTAAATGAAAATTTTAAATATATTGTTTAGAGCACTATACCTATTATGGCCAATGACAAGTATTATAGTACCCTATTAGGAAATTTTGAAGCATTAGGTGTTCGAAATCTCATAGAAAAATGATTTAAAATATAAAATATAAAAATTTAGTTATTACATTTTGGGAAAAATTAATTTTTTTAACATGTGAGCTCTATCCTTACTTTCCCATATTAGGAAAGTTACATTAATTAGAATCAAATATTAAAAACAATAAAAAAAAATTATTATTCTTAATAAAATATTTAAACAAATATGACCCTTCACATGCTCTTCACGTAACTACCTAAAAATCAACTTCTACATTAAAATAATTTCACGTGAAAATGTTGAATCACAACAGCCAAATAATCTTGGGATGAATGCCATGGTGATGCATATTCTGAATCATGCATATAATATTCATTAAAACATTATAAAAAGTTGTTACTAAGAATCACAACTTCTGTTTTTTTTTTTTTCTTATTATAATCCAATAAATAAAAAAATGCTTAGTTAGTTTTAGCATATATAATACTAACTATTTTATGTATCAAAATAATCACAAATTTGTATTTAATATTGTTTATTCTTTTATATGGGGCAAATAGCCTTTATGATATCAAAAAGTTACGCTGAGTGTTAAATTGATACCAAATTTTTAATTTTTTTCTTTTTGATATCAAAATTTCAATTTTTTTTTAAAAAAATGGTACTCCTTTGGAATTCGGTCAAATTTTGTTAACATAGATGCCAAAACACTACACCAGCTTAACAAAAAACATCCATATCACTATTTAATCACATCAAAATGGTATTCTGGCTAAAGAAGTTTTAATAAAAGAGCAAACTAAACAATTCTCATTTCTTAAATCTTTATATGAGGGATACAAGAGTTATTTATAAACTGATTTGTATAAAAAAAATATAAAGATGAAAGATATCAATTAAAGCTTGAATTATAGCCTAAAGACATTATAGCATTCTTGACAATATTGGCCAGAATTTTGTTGTGAGAAGGAGCCATCATAGTGCCTGAGAAGGAAGGAGCCGTTGCTTTGATTGAGAGAGTTGTTGCTATAATTGAGGGAACTATTGGAGCTGATATGGAAGGTGCCGTTAGAGATGATATAGAAGTTTGGTGATTCTCTTTACTGGTATCCATGTTAGCAATTAGATTTATAATGAGTACTATTTTCTGAAAAAAAAAAAAAATGAAGTTTTCATATAAAAAAAAAAAAATTAAAGATTTGATATCAATTTAAAATATAATGTAAAGTTTTAGAACCAAATGCTATTTACCTTTTATATCCAAATCTAATTCTCACATCGGAACTGATATATACGTCAAGTGTAGTTATAATTTTTTTTTTAATATAAATTTATATATCCACCTAACTTTGGATATCTATATCCCATTACCATGTGTTTAATCCGAAAATCCAAAACAAGCTTACCTCCCTTTCACGTCCCAGAGTGAACTTACTATATATTTTCAAAGACAACTTCGTTTCACCAACAGACAAAAAATTAATTAATGTCTACAACAGATATTTTTTACCTAAGCAGATTCAATCAATCCACATTTTCTCGGCATCAGTTGCTTTGTTTCTTAACAAGACATATATATATTTCAAATGGTCCCTTTCGTACGTAGGAGAAGCACCTAAAAATTAACACGTAATTAAGATACCTATATATATATATTTTTTGCTTCCTGAAACCAAGCCTTATCAGAACATCGATCTCTAATCCTACAAACATTGCAGAGGAAGATTCATGTACATGTATGGTAGCTGCAGGGCACGCATGCAGTACCCTACAAAATTGCATAACATGTGGCAAATCGATCCAAAAACTTCAATTAAATTCCTTGTATTCAGTCCTTTTTTGCTTACACATAATTAAATCATTTGCTCTCTCTATATGTGACAAAAATTTATCCCAAAAGTCACTATCCCTACTTCTGTTCTTTACATCTTTTTGGTCCCAGATTTCCGATTTTTCAGGAGATCCGTCTGCAGCTGTTTTAGTTTCTTAAGCAATTACAGCTGGTGTTTGAAGTTGGATAGCTAGGAATGGATATATACCTTGAATTCGACAAAGAATTTGAGTTCCTTCGGTAAACATTTACTCAACATACCTAAATTTATTTTGTCTTGGGGTTCACATGTAATGAGATTTGAATGTGGTAATGTTTTAAACCTAGGTAAGAATTATGATTTTTTTTTTCTGGGGGAAGACAGGAAATTTTCTCATATAATGAAATTTGAATGAGGCATTCTGAACCCTATCTAACTATTTATCCTTTTTTTTATATATAAAAAATAAAAAATTATCTAATTAATGAGGCTTAATGGAAAAAATTTTAAATATAATTATGTTATGATATATTATAAGATTTGATTGATGTCTTTCCATATACATGAATATTATAGTTTCCATATTAGTAATGATTGTATTTTCCTTATTGGAAAAATTTCCTATTTCTTATATTTTCCTTATTGGAAAAGTTTCCTATTTCTTTCTCTTCTGTACTCTATATAAAGGGCTTAATACTATTAAATGGAACAACTAGAAAAACTATTCTATTCTCTATATTCTTTGTTCATGTTCTTCTCCATTTTATTTATAATACGTTATCATCACGAATCGTTTTACAATATTGTTCATAATTTTGGATAGCTTGTGGTTTGCTACAACCCAGCTAAGGCGAAAAATTTGAAGAAATAAAATTCAAGATTTATGGTAAACAATTTTTATCTAATTAATTACTATTATTATTAATATTTATGTATCAAATATTTTTTTTAAGAAAAAAAAATAAATCATTTTTTTTTTAAGAAATCGTTTGAACATATTGGGCTAATTAATTTGAAGAAATCATTTCTTTTTCTTCTCTCTTACAATCATTTATTTCAAATCATTTTTTTTTAGATTTATAAAGATTTGATATACTATTTAATGATAAATAAATTAAATTATAGTTCATGAAGAACTAGCATTATATTTTAAATACTAATTCCTGAAGAACTAGTATTATTTATAGTTCCTAAAGAACTAATTAAATAAATAACTAAGTTATGAGTTTCTAGAGAATTAGTATTATATTTTAAATTCTAGTTCCTGAAGAACTAGTATTATTTATAATTCCTGAAGAACTAATTAAATAAATAACTAAGCTATGAGTTCCCGAATAACTAAGAATAATTACAGTTCCTGAAAAACTGGTATTCCCTATAGTTCTTGAAGAATTGGTATTCTCTACAATTTTTGAAAAACTAATATTCTCTACAGTTCCTGAAGAACTGATATTCTATATAGTTCTTGAAAAACTAATTAAAGTAAACAAATTCATTAAAGAATCATTAAATGTTCCTGAAGAACTAAATGTATTGTCTATAAGTCTTTAAAAGACTAATTTTATTATGATTTTATATTAGACAATGTTAATTGATGGGCCTCGACATCATGAGTAAGAATTATTTATATTAGTGTCACTCCTTCGGGTAATCAAATAAATAAAATAGACATTTTTGAAAAATTGATATTTTATGTTCCTGAATAACTAATAAATTTAATTTAAGCTACACGCATTGAATAAATTGGATATCAATAAAGTACCTGCGTATGGCCATAATATTAAGATAAACCCTTTTGCTTTGATTTTTCTGTTTTGGGTGTTTCATTATTATTTATATGTATTGGAATGATGGGTATGACCTATTTGATTTACCAACCAAATTGTAACTTTTAAGTGGTTATCAATTATAACAACACATTTTATGCATAGTTTTAAAGTCACGACTTACAATTTTTTTGGCATAAAATCCGACCCTAAATTATTTATTTATTGATTGATTGACTTACTTTATGAGAAAATGGTGATCTTGCGTTCATATTAATAGGTTTACTTGATTCATTAAATTGAGATTGATTTTACTAGTGTATATATTATTACATATCCTTCGGTCTTAGCATTTCAACTCAAAATTTATTTTACAATACATGTCTCATATATATATATATATATATATATATATATATATATATATATATATATATATATATATATATATATATATATATATATATATATATATATATATATATATATATATATTTGTTAGTTGAATAGCCTATAAGAAAGTTGTGTGTGTTGTATATGTTTTGAATTTACTTACATCAATGTGTATTAGATGTGAAAATAATTAGATATTTAAATGTGAGATGAGATTAATATAAATTATATAAGTAACATTGTTTTATTAATTTGTGAATTGATGAATTTATTTCCGGATTGCATACATTGTTGGATTTATGTTGGTATAGAGAAGCATAATTAGTGCTTACCTTTTCTTGGTATGATAAATTATGAATTTAATGTTTATTAAAATTAATATTAATTTATTTTCTGATTGGTCTATTTAGATATATTTTAAATATATGCAAATTAAGTTATTTAAACAAAGTGAAGTATAGTTAATTAAAGTTTGGTTGATAATTTTTATATGCTCTTGAATTCAACGGAAATAATTTTTGACGTGAGTTGTTGATAATGAAATATATTTAGATGCTAGCAAAAGCAAAAGTTATTACCTACTTAAACCTCATTTAAGTGAGGATTTAAAGGTTGAATATCTTACTATTAATGATTTTTATATTTTCTAGAAGAATTTTAAAGATAGATATAATCACTTGAAATATATGGTACTACCATAAACTCAATATGATTGGTTAAATCTACACCTACAAGACTTGAAGTCTATTTGAGAATATAATTCAATCATGTTTAAAATTATTTCACAGCTGAAATTGTACGGTAATAAAGTTACATGCTCCTGTAGTAGCAGTATAAAAAGTGAAAATTTACAAATATTATTTTTCTAGTGGTTGCAAAGAATAATTGTTAATAAGAAATAATCATACAATGCCCACTAGTATAACTGTATTTTTTGAATTGAATACTATAAATCATTTGGTAGATAATGAGAATTCTGAAAGAATAATTGCTAACGAGAAATCATCAAATAATGCCCACTAGTACAACTGTATTTCCTAAAGTGAATATTATAAATCATTTGGTAAATTATGAGATTCTGAAAAAGGAGCCGTCCATATAGAGGACACAACTTAATTCAATATTGATGATTTTATGTAATATTCCTTAAAGGAGTAATTTGTAAGGATTTTATAAGTTGTGTATTATAATGAGTTATTTAATTACTGTTTTATTTCTAGTATACATGCACAATATATTGCGTTGAACCTACAGTTCAAGCATTGAACTTATAGTTCAATAATTAAACCTTAAAAATTTGGTATGAATGCCATTGTGTACATCATATATACTCTCCCTTGAAACTTGTATAAGGATAAGAGTCATAAATTTTTTTGGTGCCATGAATATATTAAATCTATCTCAATGTGCGATAATGGGTCCACAAAAGAGACTATGAATTTATTTTGATGAGGCATATTTTTTGACATTAGGGGGAGGAAAAGCACCTGTAGTGCTAAAGAATGTCGAGAAATTTATTAGAAAGAAAACCCTTTAAATAATTTTAGTCCATGTACAAGTTAGAGTGAACCAAAAGTTTACAAAATAATACAGTTGCAACAAATTGCAACTTAACTGCCAAATGCATTTATAAATGCTAAAAGAGTGACAAAGTCTCATATTACAGCTGTTAATACCCTAGCAAGGATTATGATTCCAATTGCAAATAGAAAATCAATCAATCTCACTACACGCCAAAAGCGTGGGTAGTAAATTGGAACTAAAGACAAAAATTCGCGAAAAAGAAAAGCAACGCCACTCATAAAATCTCCTGAAGAGAAACCTCCTAAAGAGGAAGATCTCAGTCAAAGAGCTATAGCTAATTATGAGATACAGACTGAGACAACGGAACAATTAGATCCTCCAGATATAGCTTCTGGAGTTGATGATCATATAAATGAAAACTATGAGATCTCAATTATTTTGTGATATAAGAAAGAGTTGATAAAAATTTAATTATCGTCGATGATGAATTTGCCTCAACAGTAGCTTTTGCTGTTACAAGAGAAAATATGGATCCATAATCTATAAGTATAACTGAATATTAGCATAAACATGATTGATCATCATGGAATGAGGCAATTAAAGTAGAGCTAGACTCGTTCTATCATTGATTATGAGAAAAATAATTCTCTTATTATGGAAATGATCATGTTCCGATACTTAATTAATATGGCAGTTAATGAAAGGCTTATTGTATGCCTTATGAAAGTAATAAGAGTTCCAGAAGGACTAAGTATATCATAAATGAATACACATTAAACATGTGACATATATTTTATCAAATTGCAAAAATCTATGTATGGATTAAAGCAATATGGACATGTGGTATGATTGTTTTGAGTAAATTCTTATTGAAAGAAAGATATGTGAATAATACACTATGTCCATTTATATTCATAAAAGACCATATAATGGTATATGTTATTATTGCAGTATAAGTTGATTTAAATATCAATGTGACTCCTAATGAACTCAAATAAGTATGTATCTGTTTGAAATGTGAGTTTGAGATGAAAAATTTAAAGGAAATGAAATTTTGTATCGGCGTACAGACCGATTATTAAGGAGTCCTAATACACAAGTATACTTATGCGGAAAAGATATTTAAGTAATTTTTGCATGGATAAATCTTCTCCCTCAAGCACACCAATAGGTGGTCCGCTCACTAAAAGTGAAGAGAGACCCTTTTAGACCTCAAAAAGATAATAATGAGCTGTTTGGTATTGAAGTACCATATATAAGTGCTATAGGGCACTCTTATGTCTTGCAAATTGCATCAGGCCTGATATTGCATTTGCAAGAAAAATTTCTAGCTAGGTATAGCTTTGCACCTACAAAAAAATATTAAAATGGTGTAAAAAGTTATCTTCAATATATTATTAATATTATAATTCATATTTGAAATTGGTCTACATACGAATATTGGTTATTTGCTTAGTCTCTATGATGGTAGATTTTAGACTGGCTATGTATTCACTTATAGTGGTACTGCAATCTTATAAAGATTTTATGGTCCTGAAGTACCTCACTAAAAGATACTCCCATTGTATTTTGAGAATAATGCAATTTGTATTACACAAATTAAAGGTGGTTATATTAAGGGTGATGAAGTAGACATAAACTTCACCCAAATTATTGTATATACATAAGCTCCAGAAGAGATATCTACCAAATTCGCTTGAGTGACAATTTAATAGACTTATGTACTAAGTTTTTACCTAATGTGGTATTTAAACGGCATCATTTCATCAATTAGTATACGCCGTGTTAAAATCTGTCATCATCGGGGGAAGCGAATTAGTATATGATTGTACTCTTTTTTCTTAGTCAAGTTTTTATCCCACAGGGTTTTCTTGGACAAAGGTTTTAATGAGGCAATCTGTTCAATGAAAAAAATAGCGCATGAAATATACTCTTTTCTTTAGATATGTTTTTTCCCACTGGATTTTCTAATAAGGTTTTTAACGAGTTATATTCATAGCGCAAGTAATATCCTAAGAAAGTACTACAAATAAATTATTATATGTGGATATTACTTAAATATCATTAAGTATACGATTTGATAACTTGGCAGATTTGTTTACAAAGACACTCCTTACAATCACATTTAAAAAGTTAGTTAATAAAATTAGCATGCGTCAGCTAAGAGATATTTGATAGAAATCATATTTTCATGAGGGGGAGATTTTAGTGCACTGTACTCTTTTTTTCTTAGCCTAGGTTTTGTCCCATTGGGTTTTCCTGGCAAGGTTTTTAACAAGGCAGTGTTATGGCACAAATCCCTACAAGAATAATGTACTATTTTTCCTTCACTAAGATTTTTTTTCCCACAGGGTTTTTCCTTAGTAAGGTTTTAACAAGGCATATTCTTTGTAAAAGACATCAAGGGGAAGTATTATGATATATTATAAGATTTGATTGATGTCTTTCCATATACATAAATATTCTAATTTCCATATGAGTATTGATTGTATTTTCCTTATTGGAAAAACTTCTTATTTCTTGTATTTTTCTTATTGGAAAAGCTTCCTATTTCTTTCTCTTATGTACTCTATATAAAGGGCTTAATACTATTGAATGGAACAACTAGAAAAACTATTCTCTTCTCTATATTCTTTGTTCATGTTCTTCTCCATTTTATTTATAACAAATTAATATTTTATCAGATTTTTCTAATTAAATTTCATTATTTCTATTTGTTCTTTATATTTGTGAAAGGGACAAATTACCAAAATGTAAACCACTTATACTTGCTAGCATCTAATGCTAATCTTATTTTTATTGAGTTAATTATAAAAAAAAAATTATTAAAATTATTTTAATATATGCTTTCTATCGTCACCTAAAATTATAAAAATTTTGAATGGTTAAAATATTTTAAACTATAATAATTTATGGACTAAAGTATAATTAAAATATATTAGGGACTACAATGGCAAATTATTCATAATTTTACAATAAAAAAAAGGAATTGATTCTTCACTAACAAAGCCTAGAGACCAAAAAATAAAATTGTTATTTTTAAAATTTTACAGAAACAAAATATAAGATAAATCTTACATATCTTTTGAGAGTTGGAATAAGGAGGAAAAAAAAAAAGGAGGGAGAAAACAAAAATCTTTTGTTTGGAAGTTTAATGACTTTTAAAAAAAAGATTAAGATATTAATTATCCTATGAGTATTGCATACATAAAAATTTACGCATATATTTAAAAATAATTTAATAATTATTTGGATAACGGGCTACTCGTGAGTTACATGAAATCCTATAAATATATAGATAAGTTTGAAATTTGTTACCTAAATAGATATAGATATGGATACGGATTTAGATAGACATATATCTTTTTATATATGAGTAAGGATATTATATTAGTTTACTCATATACTACCCATTGCTATTCTTAGCTAACGCTAAACAGAATACATATATATTTCGTTAATATATTGGAAAAGTTTGAATTTTTACAATACGTTTTGCCTCAATACCACCACAATGTAATATATATATATATATATATATATATATATATATATATATATATATATATATATATATATATATATATATATATATATATATATATATATATATATTAATTTCCTTCATATCTTGCTCCATAATATTTTTAAAAAATAAATAAATAAAAAAGGTAATGCAAGTTTGGCTGCATTGACCTCGAGTATTTTATTATAATATAATATAGTATCATGACTAAGAAGTTTAATAGTCTAATAATTTATATGCATGCATGGTTGCATTAAACTAATATAATATAATAAGACGCATTTATTCATTCCCATTCAGAAAATACTAAATTAAGTCAACTTGTTATAAACAAATAAATTAATCAAACGATCAATTTGTTAATTAAAAAAGATATTTTCTATGGTTATTTTATTTTTAAATAAAGTAATCAAATGAAAAAAAATAGTTTTTTTTTATGAAAAATTATAATTTTATTTATATTTTTTTATAAATTAAATAATTTTTTCATAATCTTACTTAATTTCAAAAAAAGTTCTAATTTTATAAAAATATAATTTATTTTGTAATATAATTTATTTTATAAAAATAATAATTTTACAAAAAAAATAATTTTATAATTACTAAAAAATATTAATCTTTTTTAAAAAATTACAATTTTCTTATAAAAGGCATTATATAAGCAAATTTTTATATTACTTTATTTTAAAATAAAGTATAAAATTTTATTTTTTTACGGCCAATAGGATAGTTATAAATAATAAATACAATTAAAATATTTAAAGTATTATAATTAAATTAACTTACTATTATATTTTACTAATTAAAAATGAAAAATATTACAATGATTAAGATAATATTTTAAATTTATATATTTATAAACTTTATGAAAAAAGATCTAATTTATGAAAAAATATAAGAAAATTATGATTTTTTGTAAAAGAGTTATTTTTTTGTATTTACGAAATTATTTTTCTTTTTCGTAAAATTATTATTTTGCAAAAAATAAGTCATATTTTCATAAAATTAAAATTTTTTTATAACTAAAAAGAATTACGAAAAAATAATTTAATTTATGAAAAAATATAAATAAAATTATTATTTTTTATAAAAAAATTTTTTTTGCAAACAAAATAGGTTATTTTGTAACAATATTAGTCAACCATGACCATGCATGGTTTTGGTGACTTTACTAATTTATTATTAATACCATTAATTAATATTCATACTTATAAGTCAAAGTCAAAACTTATATGTTTATTTTATCTGAGTTATGAATTTTATTAGTTATGATAAGAAGTTTAATTTACGGTCAAAGATGAAAACTAAATAACTCGGAGATCTTTTATATATGTATTTATATAGATATATATAATGTTGGACCACATTATCATATATAATGGTTATTGATATTATGTTTTTTTTTTTATAAAAGAAATATATATATATATATTTTTTTAACTGTGTGAAGGAATATTTAGCATACTTAATTCCTATTACAAAATATTAATAAAAACTATTTATTTTTATAATTGTACTAGTAAAATTTTTTTTCCCATTATTAGTTATAAAGCATAAGGTTTACTATTGTAAAGCTAAACTAAAAACAAATTATATTTTCATATTTGTTCATTGAATTTATATAATTAGACAAAATTTTATTCACATGTCACTTGAAAAATTAATGTAATATCATTAACTAAAGTGACTCAGTTTAAAATGATTTTTAATCGAATGATTTTTCGAAAACTTTTATCATTGATTTTTCTAAAAGAAACTTCTTGAAACTTTTTTTTTAATTAAAATCATATATAGATAGATAAGATTGTCATGTTTAATTTTTCGGGTGTATTTGGATTAACCTATTAGATTGGGTAGTCTCCATCTCAATATTATGTTTTCCTTAAAGCTAAGTGGCTGGTTCATTAGCTTGCCCTCTGTAGCAACAGTATGCAAGTGTAGACCTCACATTCTTGACAAAAGATAGTGGGGACACAGTAAAATCATCAAAACAACTGATCACTGGGGCTAATGATCAGCTGGTTAGCTCAAAATAGCCCACATATAACACCAGCAGGTCTAAGTTCAATGCTTAGTATGAATAATAAGCAAAGCAAATCACAATATCATTTTCGATCAAATCACAATATCATTTTCGATCGAGACAAGTCTTTTTATGCCAAAAGCATGTCTACCATCAACGAGTCAATGTGGTTTTGATTATTTCAATAATACCCAGTCCATGTAGAATTACAAATTGAGTACAATACACATATATGTAGTATGGATAATACATATATGTACTATGGATAATGTGCATATGTTTACAGTTTGATAATATATATGCCTCCTGTTTGTAATTGGTCTCACTTTTCTTTTCCTTTTTTTAAATAAAACGATACATTTCGAATTCAAAACCTTCTAGAGCTATTGGAAACATTTCAAAAACTTAAAAGAAAAATTCCCGTTATTTATTTTTATTATTTTGAATGCTCAAAACTTTTAAAAAACCCTTAGAAACTTTGAAAAACATATAAAAAAAATAATTATATATAAAAAAATACAGCAAGGTCGGATAAAGTCTTACTACAGTGCTAGGTGCGACGTTATTTTGTATAGTAACAGGTATGACATCTAAAATTCTTGAATTTACACATCGATTAATTATCTGAGGATATATATATAGAGCTGCACCTCTCTTTTGTTCTTAAAGGTGGTAGGACATATTATGTCTTGTAACAAACAAAGCATACCATGTGAAACTTCAACAAGTCCTTCACCTGATGTGTCCCTTAATATTCCTCAATAAACTCTCATGTGCACTATCTTACATTTTTCTTTATGTTTTATCCATTTCCTTAGAGATTTTGAAGTCCCTATATATATATATACCCTAGTATTACTAGAGACATCATTTCAAGCCAATTAAGTCATCAATCTTCAATCACTATACTAACTACAATTACCTTTAGAGGTGAGATTGATAAATTTTATTCTCCTCTTTTCTAAAATGGGAATTCAATTGATGGGGATAGCTCATGCTAAACAAAAGCTTCAACGCAGTCTTTCAGCCAAAATCGCAAGTGTTTTGGCTACTTCTAACAATGTTCCAAGAGGTCACATTGCCGTCTATGTTGGAGAAGGATATAAAAAGAGATTTGTTATTCCAATATCATTCTTGAACCACCCTTTATTTCTCGAACTGCTACATCGCGCTGAAGAAGAGTTCGGATTTGATCATCCAATGGGCGGTCTTACATTACCCTGCACAGAAGAGTACTTCATTGGTCTAACTTCAGTTTTAAGTTCATGAAAAACGCATAGCTTCTTTGCCACAGTTCATACCCTGTTTTCACTAATTTTTTTTCCCCTCCTCATTCTCTCTCTCTCTCTCTCTCTCTCTCTCTTCTTCTTTTTAATTAATTGAGCTCCAATAGAAGTTCAAACTCACAATCTACCCAGTTTGAAGACAACTTTTGTATTACTGTACCAAAACTCGTTCATCCTCATTCTCTTCTCTTCATTTGTCCAAGACAACAACTTTGTCTCATTTTATGTAGATGTTTTATAATTTGTAAATCAATTTTACATTGTAGAATTTTGAAATAAAAACTCAACCTTTTGTTCGATCACCATATATATGATTAATTTGCTAGCTTCTTGTATAGAAACTTTTATACATACCTTCACAAGAACACCAAATAGCTAGGCATGTTGACTGATCTGTAAAATTTTATGGGAAACAATTAATTAATTCTAATAATTAATTGATTAAGGATTTTGAATATATAATTCTTACAATTAAAATTAAAACACATATTTGAAAAATTTAATGCAATTGACATAATGCGAATCTTAAGAATAAATTGATTTCTCTCTCTTAACCCTTTTGTTTACGACGGCTTAATTGATGGAATAATCCTTATGTTAATATGTGTGTATGTGTGTAAATCCTAATGGGTAGAGAGATGACCAATTTATAATTGTTACAACTTAATCTGGTACGTCCATCACATAACCAAATGAACGATTAAGATTAATTAGCTATTTAATTATTATTTGGGCTTTATAGGTAGCCCAATATTAGGCCACATTCTAACATTCTCCCACTTGACTTAATCATAAGATAATCATAAAATTAAATAGCATAACTTTAAGTGCACGAAAATTAATCCTGTAAGTTTAACATAAGTGACTAAATATGATGAAATAATAAATGCGAGTTATGGCAGTTGTACATTATTTATACAACGTACTTCCTTCCATATACTACAACATTTCCTACCCACCATACTAAGTCCATAATTAACGATATAAATAAATTTCATCATAGTCCATCATTATGTCTTAAAGACATTCTTGTTAAAATATTAAAATAGGAATGTGTACACCATTATGTAACAAGAAATCATCAATGCAGTATCAAAAACACATAATTGAGCTTAGAGTGCTAATGTCAATATTTCTATCATTCAAGGTTACAACCAAGACCCATTCTATGTACATGTTCCTTAAATGTCTTTGGCTGTAAACCCTTAGTTAACGGATCTGCAATCATCAGATCAGTAGCAATATGTTCAATAGACACTCTTTGTTTTTGAACTTATTCCTTAACGGCAAAATACTTTAATTTCATATGTTTGGCACCTTTTGAATATTTGTCATTTTTGGAGAAAAACACTGCAGCAAAATTATCATAGTAAATTTCAGCGGCTTAGTAATGGTGTTGACAATCCCAAGTCCTGAAATAAAATTCCGCAACCATAAAGCATGAACTGTGGCTTCAAAACATGCCATAAACTCTGCTTTTATAGTGGATGAAGTAATGACAGACTGTTTAGCATTTTTCCATGATATTGCTCCATTTGCTAAAAGAAACAGATAACCAAATGTAGATTTTCTGCTATCAAAACATCCAGCAAAATGTGAATCCGAGTATCCAATCACCTCTAAATGATCAGACCTTGTATACATGAGCATATAATTCTTTGTTCCTTGTAGGTACCTCAAAACTTTCTTTGCAGCTTTCCAATGGGCAATTCCTAGATTACTTTGATATCTGCCCAACATTCCAACCGCGAAACTGATATTTGGTCTTGTACAGGTTTGCAAATATATTATATTGCCCACAACTGAAGCATAAGGAATTGACTCCATTTCCTTTCGCTTTATATCATTTTGTGGACATTGCATGAGATTAAATTTATCCCCTTTTTGGATAGGAACTATTCCTACTGAACATTTATTCATGTTAAATCTCTCTAAAATTCTTTTGATATAAGCTTTTTGAGACAATCCTAACAATCCTTGTGATCTATCACAAAAAATTTCAATTCCTATCACATAGGATGCGTCTCCCATATCTTTCATTTCAAAATTCTTAGAGAGAAAATCTTTAGTCCCATACAGTATACCCAAATCATTAGCAACAAGTAAAATATCATCAACATATAGGATCAAAAAAATAAACTTACTCCCACTGATCTTTTGGTATATACATCGATCAACAATGTTTTCTTTAAAACCAAAAGATGTTATGGTATCATTAAACTTGAGATACCATTGTCAGGAAGCTTGTTTAAGCCCATTTATTGACTTCTTAAGTTTACACACTAATTGACCTTTTGTTAAGAAACCTTCAGGTTGGTCCATAAACACTTCCTCTTCAAGATCTCCATTAAAAAAGGCTATTTTCACATCCATTTGGTGTAACTCTAAGTCATATTGAGCCACCAATGCCATTATAATTCTTAATGAGTCTTTTTTTGAGACAGGTGAAAAAGTTTCCTTATAATCGATGCCTCCTTTCTGAGTATAACCCTTGGCAACAAGTTTGACTTTATATCGTTCGATATTACCATTTGATTCGCATTTGGTTTTAAAAACCCATGTACACCCAACTCATTTAGAACCTTCTAGCAATTCAATGAGATCCCAGACTTTGTTGTCTTCCATGGATTTCAATTCTTCTTTCATGACATCAATCCATTTTTCAGACTCAGCACATTTTATGGCTTGTGAGTAAGAAACTGGATCTTTATTGATTCCAATATCAACATTAGACTCTTGCAAATAAACCACATAATCATCCAAAATGGCTGACTTTCTTTCTCTTTGAGATCTCCTCAAAGGCATTTCTTATAATTCATATGCAACAGTTGGTTGTGAGTTAGTTTCTTGCGAGTGAGTTTCTTCATTCAAACTTTGTTCAATATTTTCATTAATTACTAGAACAATATTTGGATCAGTGTTTGTTCCTTCATTCAAATATTGTTCAGTATTATTTTGATCCTCATTAGTTACTGGAACAATATTTGGAACATTTATGAATGAAGAAGTCTTTATGGTTAATGGAACATCTAACCTTACTTTCTTAATATCCATATTTTGTCGTTTATCACTCCCACTAACTTCACCATTTTCAATGAATCTAGCATTTCCAGTTTCCATAATTCTAGGACTATGGCTTGGATAATAAAACCTAAATTCATTAGATTTCTCTGGATAACCAATAAAGTAACCACTTATCGTTCGAGAATCTAATTTCTTTTCATGTGGATTATAGATTCTTGCCTCTGCTGGGCAACCCCAAACATGCAAATGTCTTAAGCTAGGTCTCCTTCCAGTCCACAATTCAAAAGGAGTTTTTGGAATTGCCTTACTAGGGACCCTGTTCATCAAATACATTGCAGTTTTAAGGGCATACATCCACAAGGATTTAGGTAGTGAAGAGTTACTCATCATACTCCTAACCATATCCATTAATGTCCTATTTTGCCTTTTTGCCACACCATTTTGTTGAGATGTGCCTGGAATAGTATACTATGCACATATGCTATGTTTTTCGAGAAATTTTGCAAATGGATCTAGATATTGTCCTGACTCATCATATTTTCTATAGTATTCACCACCTCTATCAGATCTTATGATATTCACCCTTTTGTCTAATTACCTTTCAACCTCAGTTCTATATACCTCAAGGGCATCTAATGCTTAAGATTTTTCTTTAAGCAAATAAACATAACCATAACATGAAAAATCATCAATTAATGTGATGAAATACTTTTCTCCACCAAAAGATGGAGCATTAAAAGGTCCACAAATATCAGTGTGTATGATTTCAAAAAGCTGAGTACTTCTTGTGGCTCCTTTCTTATTATGTCTGGTTTGCTTTCCCTTTATGCAATCACACATACACTTAGATCAGTAAAATCTAGATTTGGAAGAATCTCATTCTTTACTAATCTTTCTAATCTTTCTTTGGATACATGATCCAAACGTTTATGCCACAAGTAAGCAGAATTTTCATTTACAACACTACGCTTAATTCCAACATTACTATGAACAATAAGCAAGGATTCAGCAAATTTATTATTAAGTTTCAATTTATATAAACCATCAGTAAGAACAGTAGAACCAATACATAAAGTGTTCTTAAATAAATTGAAACAACCATGTCCAAAATCTCCTTTAAAACCAATATCATCAAGTTTTGAAATAGAAACCAGGTTCCTAGAAATTGAAGGTACATAAATAGTTTCTAAAAGATCTAGTTGATAACCAGAACTTAAAATTAATTGATAAGTCCCTATGCCTTCAATTGGAGCCTTCATACGGTTTCCCATAAAGAGAAAATTATTATTTGGATTTATGGTTTGGATCGTAAGAAATCCCTGCATAGTGTTGGAAACATAAGTTGTAGCACCAGTATCAAGCCACCAAGAATTCAAAGGAACTTCAGATAAGTTTGATTCGAAACATACAAAAACGTAATATTTACCTTTCTTTTCGAACCAAGCTTTACGTTTCTGGCAATCTTTTTGCCAGTGTCCGACTTTCTTACAGAACTTGCATTTGTCTGCCTTTTGTTCCTTTTGACTCGCCTGTGAAGCATTAGCAGGCGACTTCCTTTTCTTAAACTTGTTGGCTTTCACTTTCAGTCCTTTACCAGCTTCTTGATACATTAGGTTGACAGTGTGACTCTCTTATTTCTTCAATCTTGCTTCCTCTTAAGTAAGCTTACTAGATAATTCATTAACATCCCACTTTTTCTTCATAGTGTTATATTTAATTTAAAAAGGTCCATACTCAGGAGGTAGGGAATTCAAAATGAACTGTACCATAAATGAGTCATCTACTGTCATTCCTAATGTCTTTAACCTTGCTGCAATATTAGTCATTTCAATAATGTGGTCTTGCATACTTTGCAACCCAGTATACTTCATGGTCATGAGTTCTGCCATAAGGGTACCAGCAAGTGACTTGTCTGCAGAACGAAATCGTTCTTCCACAAATTTTAAGTATTGTCTTGCACTTTCAGTTTATGAAATAGTTGTCTTAATATTGTTGGCAATAGTCATTCGCATAAACATAAGCCTTAATCTATTTGACCGTTCCCATGCCTTATGGTATAATTTCTCTTCCTCACTACTTTCATCCATAAGAGCAGGAGGTTGATCCTCTAATAGTTCCAAGTCAAGATCCAAAACACCTAAGTGAAAATTGACTTGTTCACTCCATTCAGAGAAATTCAAATCATTGAAAATGATAACAGACGAAACTTGTGAATGACGAGAAATAGTTGCAAAATTATACATAAAATGCTCACATTATAACAAATTCATTATGGATTCAAAATAAATAAACATTAAATACATTATAGTTCCCCTTTGGGTGGATACTATAATATATTATCATAATTTAAAATGTCAATGATAATCAATTACAAGTAAATAAATATTTCAAATCAAATGCATATTTGTCATCTTTGGATGTACAAATATATTGACCAAAATATTAATTTACTCTCATTATGTTTAATCTTTCATACAATAATTAAACTCACCTTTGGGTGAATTAGAAGGCTATGAAATATTAAACATTAATTTATCATTAACTTTATTTACCCATAGGCATTTCATTAAACATTATGGGTAATTAATTTATTTATACATGTTATCATCATAGTTTGGGTACTTTGGTGACTATCATAAATTTCATGCATAAACTAAAACTTTATTTTAATGATATGCATTTATATAAAATAGTAATGCGGAACTTCATATATAAATGCAATCAGAAAATTACATTATTCTTTTATATATACACAAACATAATATGCATATTAATAAAATTCCTAATATCAATTATCCAATAACATGTATATCATTAATTCAAACATTAAAACAATCATGGCCACTGAATTCAAATATTCAAACAACTGAAACCATGAACATTAATAAACATTAAATATTATATATTTAATAAACATAATGAATATTAATAAACATTAAACATTATATATTTAATAAACATAAACAACCGAAACCATCAATTTAATAAACATTATGAATAATGACCAAACTAATATCATCAATTTAATAATCAAATCAGAATATCAATTGCAATTTTATATATTCAATAAACATTAATGAAATAATTTGATTATTGAAAACTTCAATAACCGAATTGTACATGGTGAATAATCAAAACATACCATTATTTCATTATTTTAATAGTATGGCCACGAATCGTAAACTTTAAAATTTCATGCTTTTTTTTTTTTTTTTTTTGAATAGTGAACTTCAAAACTATATAGTTTGGCCACCGATTTCAAAATTTCAAAAACTTCAAAATTTTCAAAATCGTGAACTTCAAAATCCATCCGATTTTTTTTTTTTTAATAATAAACATTAATAAGGTAGTTTGGTCAAAATTCAAGAGAGAATAATAATACTTTGTGAACTTAAATGGAGAAATTATATGTCCAAAAACCATACTCTGATACCACATATAAAATTTTGTGGGAAACAATTAATTAATCTCAATAATTAATTGATTAAGAATTTTGAATATATAATTATCACAATTAAAATTAAAATACATACCTGAAAAATTTATTGCGATTGACATGATGCAAATTTAAGAATAAACTGATTTCTCTTCCTTAACCCTTTTGTTTACGACGACTTAATTGATGGAATAACCCTTATGTTAATATATGTGTATGTGTATAAATCCTAATGGGTAGAGAGAGGACCGATTTATAATTGTTACAACTTAATTTGGTATGTCCATCACATAACTAAATGAACGGTCAAGATTAATTAGCTATTTAATTATTATTTGGACTTCATGAATAACTCAATGTTAGGCTACATTCTAACATGATCAAGTTAATCAAACAAAAATAAAGACATACCGGAGACAAATTTTCGTAAGAAACTGATAAACTATTAAAATTCTTTGGTTCTGTTTGTTAAGTTTGCAGAAAATATTTCTTCTGTGAACTTTTGGTTTTTCATTTCCTGGTGTTTGGGGTTTACAAAAGAAATTGATAAAAAGAAAAATATTCTCAATTAGGTGCTAATTTTAAGAAAAAACTTCAGTATCCAAATCAGATTAAATATTTCCTCTTATTCAAAATAATTATGTTTTTAAAAAAAATATATATTTCAATTTATCTGTCATTTGGATTTTAATAATATATTTATTATTTTTTTTCAACTTTAGCCTCCATTTATTCTTTCACTAAATATTTGTATTAATTATTTTTATCTCTCTACATTAAAATAAAAAAATATTTTAATCTTTTTAATTTAAAATTATGATAATTTAATAATTTTTTTAATTTATGTATTAAAACTTTAAACGATTAATAATTTGAATTGGAGGTAGTAATTATATATCATCAAGAACACTCCACTTATTGATGGTTGTTTCAACATGCATTGAAATTAATTCTGAAAAATATCAATTTTTTAAAGTTTTTAGGTCCCTCAATTTACAATTTTCTTCACTTGGTATTTAAAATTCTATCCACAAACAGACTTACAATGACTACTAGAATTAAATATGGCTCGATAATTGGATCAACCAGTTGGTTTGATTATTAGTTAAATTGGAAAATTTGGTCAACTATGCAGTCTAGTTCACAACCATTTATTAACTTACTTTCAACTCAATTAGGATTTCAGGGGAACTTCTTGATATCTCCGTGAGTTTGTACTTATTAAGATTGCTCTTTTCTGATTTTGGTTGTTGTTGTATTTTGATTTTTGGGGTTTTTTCACATAGCATGTGGGTATCTAGGTTGAGTTTTATGGGTTAGTCTATTGGCTTGGTTCGTAGTGGTGCCCCTAAGTTATGTTTTTTTCCTTTTTATGTTAATAAAATCAATTAATTATTAAAAAAAAACACTCAATTAGATAGATAAAGTACAAAAACAAAAGCAAATAGAAAAAAAATAATAAATTGTATTTTATAATATAATAGCAAGAATTTTCTCCTTAGTTAAAGAGCTTAGAAGGAAAGAGGAAAACTTTAAAAAGGAAAAATTATAAAAAATTTTGACACCCTTAATTGATACAAGCTTAATTTGCTTATTGAATATTGAACTGTTGATATGATGCTTCTTAATGATCATTGACTATTGTGAACCTTATATGAACTTTTCTATTGAATACCTATTGATAAGCAAAAATCCCCTTTCTGATGTGGGGTAATACATTAGGCATTGTGCACTTGGTTATGCTTATGGATAGGGCAAGAATACCCAACCTCTGTTAGGGGGGACGCCTAATTGTAAGACCCGATCAGTCTTACGTAATGTAATATGGGTGAGCGAGCAAGGCTCAGACTGCCACTCTTGAATTGATATGTATGGAAGCATCCTGCTCCTAAGAAAGTGACATTTTTGCTAAAAATATTGTCTTTATTTTTAAATGAGAATTTGAACCATATTGATGATATCAATTGAAAATATTTCCTTGTTATAAAGAGCCTTCTTGAAAGTTAATCCTTATACTCACCTTATGTATTGTATTATTATGCACTCACTGAACTCTGTCTCATATTGTAGTAGTTTAAACTTTTTAAGTATAGTCAATGAGTTAGCAAGGTAAACTCCAAGCCCTATTCTCCGCTTGGAAGTTGCTTTGGTTAAGTCTGAGTATTATCATTACCGAATATGAAGACTATTGTTAGAGCTTCATTGGTATTGAAGGGTTAACACTAATAAGTCATAAGGTGTATATGTAATATAAATGACTTTACAATTATTATTGTAAGAATGTATAATATAGTGAATATTTAATTAATGATATGAGATTCAATTTTAAAAAGGTTATTCATATTGTGTTTACAATTGAGATTATAGGTAACAAGGAAAAGTAATTAGGTTACGATCTTGGCATATGGTTCAATGTGATGAACGTTAATTGATTATGAGTGAAATGGGGTTTTACAGGTTTTCGATGCTCTTATGGCCACCCATGCCCTAGGACCGTCACGACTTACAAAGGTGGGTTGTGACAAATAGTTATTCGAATTAATTAATATTACTTTTTTGTTTATCAATGCCTTTAATGAATTAAAAAAATTAACTTTTTTGTAATTATTTAATTTAGATAATTATTGATTTGTATTTTTTTACTTAATTAATAATATTTAAATTGTAAATATAAAATTAAAATCACTGTATTATGGAAGGAAAAAATGAAAAGACATAATAAATTTGGACTCTTTGGCGAAAATGATATATAGAGCACATCTTTTATATATTTATATATACTATAGATATTATAAATATAGATTATAGATTAATTATTAATTGGTAACTTAATAATATATAAGCATATATGCATATTCATAACATATATATGCACATATTATGTTATAAATATTACATATTATGCATTCGTAAATAATAAAATAGTCTACTTATACTAAAATTTTATCCTAAAAAATAGCATATTATTTATATAAAAAAAATTATTAAAATTATTAATTTATTAATTATTAAATTACTAAATTAACTCCTATCTATAATGTCACGTCTCGAATCCGAGGGCACGTGATCGACACTAGGGCACGTGATCGACACTAGGGCACAGAAAAGGCACGTGGCTACTAGTGCCCGCAGTAAACCTAATCCAAAACACACAACAGAAGACCAAAACTGAAAAGGGCTATGGGCCCAAATAAGTTAAGTAGATTCAAAAGAATCACAACATAATATAAATTTTCTTGGGCCAACAACTCGTTTATTTCATAAATGTAATAAATTACAAAAGGGTTCTGCTTAACAATAGATTTCAACTCTTTAAGTACATAGCTGAATATTAACAATGTACAAGTATAAAGTATAACATTGCGGAGTTCTAGAGCTATATTTATAATTATACGTACATTACATATAATCTTACTATTCAATATTACAATTTACTACCGACGGGAAGTTGATAGTTTACTCAATTACAACTTCTTCACAAGCTCATTCCCTGGCCTGAAACAACGAAATGAACAGGAATGAGCGTTCGACTCAGTGAATGATACCAGCTAATATATTAAACTGGTATCTTACAAATGGACTCTAATGCACATGTTATGTACTATGTCATAGAAACAGACAAGTCATACAATCAAGTAAGGATGGGATATGGTCCACACTACCACATTAATACTCAATAAAGGGAACCGATCCCCTCATACTGGCTCTCTGAATCCAATAATCCATCTCTTATGTCCAATGGGCCCGGCTAGTACTGGTCTATACTAAGCGACTCTGACCCGACTGATAGCGGCCCTGGCGATGAGCAGGCCCGGCCAGCATACACCAGTCATAGCTCATCTTCTCAATCCATCATAATCCCAATTGTAACCATAATCATAATAAATCCCTAATGTCATATCAAAAGTTCCTAAGTGGTACTGTATCCTCCCAACTTCCATCCGTCAACCACAATCACAATACAACACAGAGTATAGAATATTGAGTTATCATTCACAGTCAAATGTTACATGCTTATATATGCAGTATTAGTGCATAATATACATATATATACACATAGAAATGCATATGTAAATGAAGACAGGATAATACATTAGTGAGTATCACTCACCTAACTGACAACGCTTCTGACTGGCTTCCCTCGGAAGTGCAGCCTTAGAACTAGGAAGACGCCAGACGCTGACACCTCACAATAACGAACATTGATAGTAGAAGAACCATACTTAACTAGACACAATTTAAAGATTATTGAGATTCTGATCGAGGTCTCGACAGAACCATACTGAACCTAACAACAGACTCGACAACCTAACAAGTATTCTAAAAACTGCTAAACATAAAATAACTTATTTAATAACTAAAATACAAGGATTTTGGGTTAACCTTCATAAATTTTGATCATATGGATGTTGAGAATCGCGCCAAAACGTCGAAACAGAACTGCTGCACTACCCCACGCGCCGCCCTGGCCGGCCACATGCCACAGTTGCTGGTGGCGGATCTGGGGAAGCTCCACACCAGCAGGTTCACCTCAATGCCAGGATCATGAAAATGGTCACCACTCGCCGTCACTCGCCCTCTAACCGTCGAAAAATGCCTCCAAAGGTTCAGTTTTGTATTTTCCGATCTCCTCCTTCGGTGATCCTCAGGGGGCAAGGTTGGTACCAAATTGAAGCTCTCATCCTCAGGAGTTGAATGACACCAGAATCGCCTGATTCCACAGTCGAAATTGCCCGAAAAATTAAATTGAAGTTGCAGCGCCGGCGGAGCTTGTCCCAGCTTGTCTGTCACCTCCTGTCGATGATCTCTACCGCCGCCAGCTCCCATGCACTCGTCGGCAGGTGGGCTGCCGCTTAGAGGGGGCGGTGCAACCTACCTCTGGCCGGAGAGTGGTCCACCGCCACCCCGATCGCTCTCTCCCTCTCTCTCCATTGTCTCAGCTCTCTCTCCCTCTTTCTAATTCTTCCTTCCTTTGTTAGCTGCCACCAACAACTGCTTCTCTTTCCTTTTTTATTTTCTTCCTTTTTCGTTCTTACTTTCCTTCTCTTTCTTAACCCACTATCTATATATATATATATATATATATATACTAATCAACAATAATAATAATAATAACAATAACAATAATAATACTAATAATAATCATAATAATAATAATAATATTAACAATAATAACACGATAATAATGATAATAATAATAACAATAACAATAATACTAATAATAATAACATTAACCCATAGTTATATATATAACAATAATAATAAGAATAATTTATAATTTACATACTAATAACAATATTAATAAACTTATTCACAATAATTATCATGATAATAAAATTCCAAACTTTCGGTACTAAATATATAATTAGCAATATACTTTAGATTAATCGAACATAATATTTATATTCAATTATCAAAATATAATTTCTTCAATAACTATAATAATATCATAATAATATACATATATAATATTACAATAAATTTACTATTAATAATACATATTCAAATAGTATGAATATTTATAATTTAGTAAAATATAACTCTAATTCTTACTTTAATAAGAAAAATAATAAAATAATATGTTTTCATACAAAAATAAAATTTTATAAAATAAATAAAAATTTAGGGTATTTCAATTCTTCCCCCTTTAAGAAAATTCGTCATCGAATTTTCAAACACAACCCTTACAATTACTTCTCCATCATGCTTCCACTGCGCACTCTGATACACAATCAAACCCATAGGTAAGGTAACATAACATATCAACTTCAATAAGACATAAAATTATATAACTAAACCTCCAACAAAATTATTCTAATACCAATATCTAATCTATTAAACCTTACAACGAATAGCTAATCATTCTTTATTCCTATATCCTAGTTTAATCATAGCTAAAACTAACACAATGCTTGATTTCACATTCAATCAATCATAACCTTAAACATATCTTATTTTTAAGTCCTTATCAATACTAAAGCTAATAGCAATGCCTAACTTATCATTCCCATTTATTACTTATTATATTAGCCAAAAGAGAATCCAACAGATAAATCTAATTACTAACACTCTTAATATTTTATAATTTATTTCCAGACTAATAATTATACTTAATCTCTCATAACTTCAATAAATATTCTCATGTTTAATATCTCACCAAAATTATAACTTCTATTATATTTGATCATGAACAATAAGTGCAATAATAATTCCCTTAATTATTTCATCAATTAAAATATATCAAAATTCAATAATTCGCTTCTCACTCTTACTCACTTTAACTAATTTCCTCAGTATATATAAACTTTTATTTCATCAATTTGAAATCAACACATATGCATACACACCAATTGATATACCAAACCAGTAATTTTACCATTCATTTCAACATCGTTTATATTAATAGAGTCATCAAAAAAAATTCTGTTAACTCTAAACACATCTTACCTGCTAACAATTATTGCCGACTTACTCTCCTTCTATAAAATACCTTGACATCATAGCTTAAACAGCTATTGCCTCACAACCTTATACACTTAACTCATAACATTATCTTATTTTGAAATTTCCGCTAACATCTCATTATATTTCATATTTCTAATCCTTTCATTTACCCACATCAAAATAATGAATTCACTACTATTACTAATACTGAAATAAAATCTCCATGCAGGTTTTTTGTCTTTCTTAATCTATGCCATTCTATTTTGATCTCAACTTAAACATATATACTTCATGAATATGTTCAAATAATAACTCTACTTATGGCATACTAAAATTCTTTTCCTTAACAAAAATCAATACTTAATCTTTAATCATTCCTCCAACATAGCGTAAAATCTAATACCTCGAAATATTATCTCATTCCGAGAACTCAAATCCACTTCAGGTATGTCCACAATTGTTTAAATTTGCAAAACTATTTAAAATCATTCGTAATAATTAAAATATTTTCACTTTTATTTTAGAACTCAAGGTACTGTGTTCAGGGATGCTACACAATATGCAATCTTAATGCAATGATCCATGAAGGACATGATGTATGAATAATGACTAATAACTTTATAATGCATGACTGAATGGATGTAGATAGACAGACACACTGGACACAAGTACAGAGTCCTAAAATAATAAATTCTCAAAACTGGTGTTAAAATCATACTTTAAAATCAATTACCATCTTTAAATCCATTTAAAAAATTCCATTTCCAAATCATTTAAAATTTTTAACAAAATCATTAATACTCTTTTTGGAATAAGTTCTCGGGGATCCTTAAATTCAATTTCTTACATTTCATAAATTCTAACTAAAACCATATCACAACTTTTGTTCTATTTCATTAGAATACCCTAACTCAATAAACCTTATAATCATCAAATTAATTTCACTTAACTCTATGAACTCCTAAATCATTACAGTCATTAAGAATTATGCAAAGTATACCAATACTTAACTATCTTATATACTATATTAAACATAACTTATACAGAAAAAGGGGTACAACACCTAGGGTTACACAATCTACTGAAGCAGTGTCTCTAGTCTCATTACCTGCCTCAACAAGCCTCCACACATCACAACCAAAATGAAAAAGAAAATTATTTCATCACAACAAGGAAAAGAAAGAAAATATACATGTACAGATTCAGGACCCTGTAAACCTAGCAGGTCTCATACCATAACAAATTTCTTAACCTATCACTTCTTGATAGGCTCATGCGAGAGAGACAAATTCATAACATCATCATCATCCTCATCATACTGGCTAAAGAAGGCTGTCTCATTAAATTCAGTAGAGTCTGAAGAAGGTTCCATAAGGTGAGTCCAAATATGATTAGTGGGGTCAAACTTATCATCATTAGGCACTATGGGCTGAGGACCATCTCTCCGGTATAATTCCTTAAGATAATTTTGATCCCAATAATCCAGAACATTATTAATCTCACAACAGTACTCAGGAGAAAAATCCTAACATGGAGCATCGGGTTCACTAGGGGGCCACATCTCACGCAAAGGAGCATTGTTTTTCTCACACATAAAGTGCTGAAAGGCAATAATCTCATCGGAAAAATCAAAGACATCCTTATAAAATGAAAAATAACAAGACTTATAAATAAGAACTTGAGGATTCATGATCAGACGGGTGCTTGAAAGATCACTCACAGCAATATAAGGACGATGAAAAACAGCATAGTTTGAATAGTGGGACCATCTATCCAAAAAGACTTACCCAAACACGTAATATGAAATCTCATCCATTGGTCCAAAGGGTTAAACCAATGTAGAAAGGTAACCAAATGCGGGTTAGCTGCATTGTTGCCATTCAAACACTGGATAAACCGCAGAAAATGAAAGGGCTGAATTTCTATAGCAATATGATAGAGATGAAGGAAATACCACAGAAAGCAAAGAAATTATTTAGGCCATATCCAAAATGAATCCACTGTCATATCCATGAAAGCATATGGCCTCAGAAAAGGATAGTCAGGGTGGATAGTTAGTTCCTCCACAAACCGAGAGCCATACTTTCGAATGAGACATATTTGATACTTAAAGATATGCTCAGAGGCTAAATTCTTAAGGGCTCTTTCAGAGATATTGCTTCGAATCTCTAGGGGAAGGCCCTGGTAAAGAAAAGGATCAGGTTCAGGGGGAGAGGAAGATGAAGATGATGCCATAAAATTAAGGTGATAAATAGAAGGGATAACTATTAGGTCAAGAGAAAATTTTCAACTGAGAAAGAAAGTTAGAACTAGATGATGAATTGCCTAATACTTGAGTCTCCAATAAATAATAAAATCAGTTTCCTTACCGACAAAACTACAATAAACTTTCCTCGAAAATTGGTTTAGCTAATAACAAAGTCTTGTTTGGATATAACTGATGAGACCAGTCCAACAACTACAGTCCTCAACTCTATCTAAGGTGACAAATATTCATTTACATGTGACTGGAATTAATCAAATCACTTCACGGGATAAACAGAAATAAAACAAGCTAGGGCTTATCTTATCTTTTAGGTAATAGAGTACTCCCCGTACAAAATAATACTAACAAAAGAAATCTCCAGCCTGATAATCTAATAATCAAGAAAAACAAAGATGTCACTGACATGACCATATCTCTTATACTTCCTAACTGATAATTAAAAACTGTATTAAATCTTAATAGATAAGCATTAAGCTCGTTGTTAACTAATATCTCAACACAACACCACATTAACGCTGAATTAGAAGCAAGAGAAACTCAAAAGACAATTAGGAATCATATACTCCGTATGTTACAGAAACAAAGACCCACCACACTAAATATATTAAAAGTCATAAGATCTTCGCTCTGATACCACTTTTGTCATGCCCCGAATTCGAGGGCACGTGACCGGCACTAGGGCATGGAAAAGGCACGTGGCTATCAGTGCCCGTAGTAAGCCTAATCCAAAACACACAACAGAAGCCCAAAACTGAAAAGGGCTATGGGCTCAAATAAGTTAAGCATATCCAAAAGAATCACAACATAATAAAAATTTTCTTGGGCCAACAACTCGTTTATTTCATAAATATAATAAATTACAAAAGGGTTCTGCTTAACAATAGACTTCAACTCTTTAAGTACATAGTTGAATATTAACAATGAACAAGTATAAAGTATAACATTGCGGAGTTTTAGAGCTATATTTACAATTATACGTATATTACATATAATCATACTACTCAATATTACAATTTACTGCCGAAGGGAAGTTGACAGTTTACTTAATTACAACTTCTTCACAAGCTCATTCGCTGACCTGAAACAACGAAATGAACAGGAATGAGCGTTCGACTCAGTGAATGATACCAGCTAATATATTAAACTGGTATTTTACAAATGGACTCTAATGCACATGTTATGTACTATGTCATAGAAACAGACAAGTCATACAATTAAGTAAGGATGGGATATGGTCCACAGTACCACACTAATACTCAATAAAGGGAGCCGATCCCCTTATACTGGCTCTCTGAATCTAATAATCCATCTCTTATGTCCAATGGGCTCGGCCAGCACTGGTCTGTACCAGGCGACCCTTACCCGACTGATAGCAGCCCTGGCAATGAGCAGGCCAGGCCAGCATACACCAGTCATAGCTCATCTTCTCAATCCATCATAATCCCAATCGTAACCATAATCATAACAAATCCCTAATGTCATATCAAAAGTTCCTAAGTGATATTGCATCCTCCCAACCTCCATCCGTCAACCACAATCACAATACAACACAGAGTACAGAATATTGAGTTATCATTCACAGTCAAATGTTACATGCTTATATATGCAGTAGTAGTGCATAATATACATATATATACACGCAGAAATGTAGATGTAAATGAAAATAGGATAATGCATTAGTGAGTATCACTCACCTAATTGACAACGCTTCTGACTGGCTTCCCTCAAAAGTGCAGCCTTGGAACCAGGAAGACGCCAGACGCTGACACCTCACAACAACGGACATTGTTAGTATAAGAACCATACTTAACTAGACACAATTGAAAGATTACAAAGATTCTGATCGAGGTCTCGACAGAACCATACTGAACCCAACGACAGACTCGACAACCTAATAAGTATTCTAAAAACTAATAAACATAAAATAACTTATTTAATAACTGAAATACAAGGATTTTGGGTTAACCTTCACAAATTTTGATCATACGGATGTCGAGAATCGTGCCGGAACGTCAAAATAGAACTACTATATTGCCCCACGCGCTGCCGCAGGCCGGCCACGCGTTGCCGCTGCTGGTGGCGGATCTGGGGAAGCTCCACACCAGCAGGTTCACCTCGATGCTAGGATCACAAAAATGATCACCACTCGCCGTCACTCGCCCTCTAGCCGCCTGAAAATGCCTCCAAAGGTTCGGTTTTGCATTTTCCGATCTCCTCCTCTGGTGATCCTCAATGGGCAAGGTTGGTACCAAATTGAAGCTCTCATCCTTAGGAGTTGAATGACACCATAATTGCCGGATTTCATCGTCAAAATCAGCCAAAAAATCAAATTGAAGTTGCAGTGCCGGCGGAGCTTGTCCCAGCACGTCTGTCGCCTCCTGTTGACGATCTCTGCCACCACCAGCTCCCATGCACTCGTCGGCAAGTGGGCTGCCGCTTGGAGGGGGCGGTGCAACCCACCTCTGGCCGGAGAGTGGTCCACCGCCACCCCGATCGCTCTCTCCCTCTCTCTGATTCTTCCTTCCTTTGTTGGCTGCCAACAACTGCTTCTCTTTTTTTTTTTTTTTTTTCTTCCTTTTTCGTTCTTACTTTCCTTCTCTTTCTTAACCCACTATATATATATATATATATATATATATATATATATATATATATATATATATATATATATATATATATATATATATATATATATATATATATATATATATATATACTAATCAGCAACAATAATAATAATAATAATAACAATAACAATAATAATAATAATAATAATAATAATAATAATAATAATAATAATAACACGATAATAATGATAATAATAATAACAATAACAATAATATTAATAATAATAACATTAACCCATAGTTATATATATAACAATCATAATAAGAATAATTTATAATTTACATACTAATAACAATATTAATAAACTTATTCACAATAATTATCATGATAATAAAACCCCGAACTTCCGGTACTAAATATATAATTAGCAATATATTTTAGATTAATTGAACGTAATATTTATATTCAATTATCAAAATATAATTTCTTCAATAACTATAATAATATCATAATAATATACATATATAATATTGTAATAAAATTACTATTAATAATATATATTCAAATAGTATGAATATTTATAATTTAGTAAAATATAACTTCAATTCTTACTTTAATAAGGAAAATAATAAAATAATATATTTTCGTACAAAAATAGAATTTTATAAAATAAATAAAAATTCAGAGTATTTCATATAAGAACAAATAGTCAAAAATCAATAAGGGCATCTTAGTAAATGTGTTTATCCCCCTCCCTTCCATACATTTATATATAGATATAGATATAGATATAAATAGATAATCAAAATAAGATAGTTATCCGAATTAATTAATACTACTTTTTTATTTATGAATGCCTTTAGTGAATTAAAAAAATGAAATTTTTTGTAATTATTTAATTCAGATAATTATTGATTTGTATTTTTTACTTAATTAATTTATAATATTTGAATTTAAATTGTAAATATAAAATTAAAATTACTTTATGATGGAAGAAAAAAAATGAAAAGATATAATAAATTTTGACTCTTTGGCGAAAATGATATATGGAGCACATCTTTTATATATTTATATATACTATAGATATTATAGATATATATTATAGATTAATTATTAATTGGTAATATAATAATGTATAAGCATATATGCATATTCGTAACATATATATACATATATTATGTTATAAATATTACATATTATGCATTCGTAAATAATAAAATTATTTACTTATACTATAATTTTATCCTAAAAAATAGCATATTATTTATATAAAACAATTATTAATTTATTAATTATTAAATTACTAAATTAACCTCTATCTAGAAGAATAATTAGTCAAAAATCAAAAAGGGTATCTTAATAAATGTGCTTATCCCCCCTTCTTTCATATATTTATATATAGTATAGATATATAGTGTTAACTCAACCTGTTAAAATGGCTTCTCAAAATGGTCCACATATCGAAAATATACCAGTCAAGATTGATTGGCACCATTTTTTTTTTTTTTTGTTTGTTTGTTTGTTGACATAGGCAGCCATATTTATTTTTCATCTTTGACAAATGTACAAATATTAGTTGGAGCAAGAGGGGTTTATTGCCTATAAAAGACAAGAACTTAAGCTTTGCAAAATGATCAAAAACATTAAGTCTCTCTCTTAATTCTAAAACTTAATTGTTATTTCTCTCTTCTTTCTTTTGTAATATTTCACTTTATAATATTTCTTTAAAATAGTAGAATATTATTTTGGTGGTATATGAAAATATAAGTATAATTGGCCGAATCTCGTTAAAATCTTGGTGTTCTCTTTATTATTTTTTAATAGTTATTGTTGGGTATTTTATTTTGGTGATATATTGTACTTAAATTATTTTAGAAAAAATTTTGTCAAAAAGACGATAAGAGTCTAAGCTAATTAAATTTTAAGTGAGACCGTTATAACTACTCCAATTAACTGAGAATTTTTCTTATAATAATTTTTGTACAATTGTTCACATTTTGTGAAAATTAACCCAATGTCCACACAACACAACTGCTAATACCAATTCATGAAATTTAATCGATATCTACGAATTGATTAGAGAAAAAGGAACGATTTAAAAAAGGGAAAATCCAAAAAAAAAAAAAACCTGGCTGGTAGTTCAATATTTTTCTTCAAAAGACATTGTGATTTTTTCTTTTCAGAAACTCATGCAATTCATTGTGATATATTTCATTACAGTCTTCAATTCTAAATTCACTAATACCGTTAATCTATTTAATCACTTGATGTATAATATTTCCTCTAATATGAAATACCGTTGACACTGTATGATCCATTTTTGAATTAAAATTTAATTTTAATTAATTATAAAAATTTTAAAATATATTAATTAAGAGAAAAAGGAAAATAAAAATTTTAAAAATTACTAAATCTAATTTCACTTGTGTAAAATTTTTTATGTCCCATAAACTAAACAAATCTATAAATCTCACAAAATCTTTAATTTAATCAGAAGCGGCTTTTCGTAGGAACATGAAGGGGCCATGGCCCTAGGGTTGAAAAAATTTAATAAATATTATATATATTTAAATTTTTTTTAAAAACATTTAGTTATATTTTTAATATTTGGCCCTTCTAAAATTGAAAATTTTTGTTGTATAATTACAATGAGATGCTTTTGAATTAACCCCTCTAAAAATAAAGTTCAAGCTTCGTCGCCGAATTTAATGATCCCATGCTAATATTATTGTTCATGAAATCAAAGTTGGAATATAATTATGAGCAATAATCAAACGCAACATTTAATGAAATAGTGTAACATAATTAGTGTAAATCAATCCCACAATTATGGCCCTAATCCTGGTCTTAATCTTAGCATAGAATCATTCTATATTTCCTCTCTTGTACTTCACTGTAGTATATAAATATGTGTATGCTCTTTGTAATAGACATCAATACAATAAATATATTCTCCGCTCTCTCAATTTCTTGTCTTATAACATGGTGTCAAAGCTCCTTTAAATTTTTTTCTACTATGTTCCCTACAGCCACTATTTCTATCGTTTGGTTAGTTTCTAGATCATTAATTGATGGTTTGTCATTGCCATCTTGTTCTTCTCGTTCTGGCGATTTCAAAGCAACTTGTTGGAGCTTCATTGAAAGCTAGACGTGCTGCCACTTGTGAGGTCTCATCTGAATATTTGTCGGATTCATTAAGAAGATGATCAAAATGCTCATTCTAATTTAAAATAACAGTTAAAACTGTCGAGTTCAGATCGGTTGATTTTAAAATTAAATTTTAATTCAAAACTGGGTCCAATAATGCATGATTGATGGAATTTCATGCTGAAAGAAAATATTTTCTTAATTTATATTAATAATAGTATACTATTAATGAATTTGATACTTAAATATCTAGTGAAATAAATTATAGGGGACTTAAGTATCATAAAGCAAACCACAAGCCCTTTAGAAAAGAATAAAGTTAAATCAAAATCAAAGGTAGTTTTTAGTACTTTTCTCTTTTAAAAATAATAATTTTTTAACAAAATAACAATTTTTTAAAACATTATAATTTAATATTTTTTATGTACAAAAATAATATATTATTAAAAAATCTAGTGAAATTCTACCATATCCTAAGTAATTAAACGACGTAAATTTTACTTTATTGATCATTACACTTTATGTTGATAAAATTCATACCCTTTCTAACTAATTCACGAGAAATTATTGGATGCACTAAGTATACTAGAAAATAATATATCCTTGCATTTATAGATATATGGGAACCATCTGAATTTTTGAAACGAGGCAAGAGAAAATGATTTTTTTTCGATTAATTTGACTTTAATTAATGCCTGAATTTGAGATTAATACTAATGAGTGTATAATCTACATTGAACTTGAGCTTACATGCCTAGAATAAATAGCAGAAAATACAATAAAAAATAGCTAAGTATAGATGACTTGGTGAAAGCTTTCTGACCATCAAGTTAGAGACTTGTAATCCAAAAGAAACTATGAGATACCGAAGAAGAAGATAAAAAAGAAATTAGTTTTTAGCGAATGAAAGAGATTAGAAGAATTTAGTATGTCAAGTTCTATAGCACGTCAGGATGGCTTTGCAAGATTGGAGCTAGCCTCTCACACTACAATAGGCAAAGAATGAGGCACTGCGCAAGGCAAGCAACCTTGGTGTCTGCTAGGCAGGCCACCCCTTATTACTTTGATTGGGCTTTGATGTCTTTCGGTTTTATCGTGTTCAATCCCAAAATTTATAGGATTCAATTTTGTGCCTCGCATCGCATCACTTTATAGGCAATTTATGTACCATTTTGAGCTAAGGCAAGAAGAAAATAATAAATACCATTTTATTAAATATTTTGGATTAAAGAAAATTGTATTTAAGCAATCTCAATCAATGACATATTTATCTTTTGGAAAAAGAAAATAATAAGGTAAAATATAAGACATTAATTTGATCATATATGCACGGAAGCAACTTGCACCTTGTCCTTTTATTAAAGAGAGAAGGAAATGTGGATTGAAACAAGCCATCGCGAGCCGAGTTGGAATGTTTGTATGATCCTACAAAATACGGGATTTTTGTTTTTAATTTTTTGAAATAAATTTAAATTTTATTAATTATTAATAACGGAATACAAATTTCAATAGAAAATAATCTGACATAAAATCAATTACTTTAATAAGAGCAAACTAATTCGTAAATCGCAAATGTTCAACAGAATATCCAACTGCTATATAATTAGTTTTGAAAAACTGCGATTACAATAGTGGAGAACAATGTGATAAGCTATTGTCTTTTTTGCGAGTATTTGAGACGCAACAGTACACAGATATACCACTAAACTCATAAGAAAAAACAATTTCCAATATGGGAATACATAACAAAACTTCCAATATTCAATAAATTTATATAATATATAAAAATTCAAAATTTTAATTAATTAAAATTTTTACATAATTAATAAGATAAATATAAATTATAAAATTAAAAATTAAAAAAAAAAGTTATCATGCAACAAATTATTTTATTTTGAATTCACAGTGGCAACCATGCAACAAATTGTTTTATTTTGAATTTTTATATATTATATAAATTTAATATTTTCAAATATTAAAAATTATAAAAAATATTTTGATATTTGTACATAAAAATTATTAATATTAATAATTTGATTATTAACTTATTAATAAAACTGTATTTTTACATGCGCTTTGCATATAGATACCAATTGTATCAAGTTTTTTTAATAATTTTATATTCATTATATATTGTTAAATATCAAAAATTAATTTTATAGTAAAAATAAATTTGATATACTAAAGAAAGACTAAATTAAATAAACTTTCTTATGAAATATTAAAAAGTGAATAATATTGAAAAATTAAATAAGAAATGCTAAAAATAATTTCCATACATGATTAACAAGTGTTTTTCATGTATGAAAATTTTATATATAAAAATTATTTTTAGTAATAATTTTTATGTACAAAAATTTTTTAATAAAAATTTTTATGTAAAAATTTTTATAATTGTGAAAATTAAAAAATATTTTTTATAATTTTGAGTAATTGAAAATATTAAATTTATATAATATATAAAAATTCATAATTTTAATTAATTAAAGTTTTTGCATAATAAATATAAATTATAAAATTAAAAATAAAAAATAAAAAAAAAGATATGGTTGCCAAGTGGCAACCATGCAAAAAAAAAAAATAATGAGTGGCGATGTTCTTAAATTTATTTAAGTTTATCGTTACTCTAAATGGCGATATACTAAAGAAAAACAAAAGAAAAAACATCACTAGTTTGATTGGCAATTATGATTTTCAACTTTTCCACATTGTATAAAAGAATATAGATGAGGAAGTATTTCCTCACCTAGCTCATATGAGTGGAAATATATATATATATATATATATATATATATATATATATATATATATATATATATATATTACTTAATTAGATAAAAAGCCCACGAAATACTACCAAAGAAGAAAAGAAACTAACTAGTTTTCAGAGGAGTAAAAATTTTTCTATCATTCAATGTTCCGATGGTCTTTTTCAGCATGTTCTTAGCGTCATCTTGCTCATTTTATTGGCTGCTAGATCCGGAAAATCCTCAATCTTTCTGTGGGTTTCTTTGGAGACAGGACTAAAAAATTTTATTTCCGCTCAAAATTAATAAGGAAAAAAATAAAAGTTAATTTTTTAATAATTTTTGTTTTAAAAAATAATAACTAATCATATTTTTTATAAATCTATATTTTTAATTAAACTTTCAATAAAAATTATATTCTTTTTTTAAGCATGTCTGCATGTCGTTTTCTCTCAAACTTCTCTCTAACCTAGTCCCAACCCTTCTATGTCTCTTTAGTCGATTTCCACTATCTCCTCATAGAAATTACTGCAATGATATCTAGTAGTAATCCCCAAGGATCTCAATTAACTAGCAGATTGAGAAAATTGATGATAGCAGAGGAGGATGCTATTGGCTTCATTGTTGCCAATGATGGTTCAGAAAATAATCAAAATTGTTTTCAATTGGTTTGTTCCTTCATTTCTGGCAAACCTGTTGATTTTACATCAATGACAAGAACCTTCGCAGCCCTCTGGAGACCGGTGAAAGGAACTGCATTCCAAGGACTTGAGAATCACAGATTCCTAATCAAGTTTTTCCATAGACTTAACTTACAAAGGGTTATAGATGGGGCTCTCTGGACCTACGAGCAGAACTTATTGTTGATGAAGAAGGTTGAGCACGATATGAACGTTCACACAGTGCCTTTGAATCTAAGAAAGATGTGGGTATAGATTTATAATCTTCCCCCAGGTTTCATTTCTGAGAGTATTATTAAGGGAATTGGTAAGTATGTTGGGGCATTTATTCAATCTGACCCAAAGAACTATAATGGGCGGTGGAAAGAGTTCGTTCATGTGAGGGTTGCTATGGATATTAATACTCCGTTAAAATGCAAGATGAAAGTAAAAAAGCAGGGAGGTGACTGGTTCTGGATAGAATTCAAATATGAGCGCCTCTTGACCTTTTGTTTTGTCTGTGGTATACGCGGGCACACTGATCAATCTTCCTTAAAAGTCTATGGAAGTCAAGATGGAATAATTGAACCAATCTACGGTGTTTGGTTAAGAGCACCAAATAGATGATGGCAAGCAAATGTTGGCCTGAAGTGGATGAGAACGATGGATGGACAACCGTTGACGGAGGAGGATGGCGATAATTACGGATTGAGTATGGGTATGGTACCGAAAAATTAGGGGCATGATTTAGGCAATCACCCAAGTATGGAAGATGGTAATAATTGCGGAGAATTAATTTGCAGGTGGGAATGATGGGATTTTAAATATGGAAAGACAGAGGCTCGAGGGAGTTTTGAATTCTAAAAAGCCAAATGAGGGTCTTGTAGTAACTGACCCAAAATGACGACGCAGAGAAGATGAGATAAATATTAGTAAGGACATTGACATGGTTGATGGGCCTATGAATGGGCTGGACCAGGGTGAGACTATTGTTGTTGATGTTTCAAAAAATGAATTAAAGGCGAGTTCTGGGGTCCAGACCTGCCTATCACAATGATGGCCCTAGCTTGGAATTGTCGGGGTATGGCCAACCCACGTGCAGTTCGTTTGTTAAAGGATTTAATCCGACAATATAGGCCATGTGTGGTTTTTTTTTGTGAAACTTTAGTTCATAGTGAGAAGATTAAAAAGGTCCAAGCCCAAATTGGTTTTAATGGGTCTTTTGCAGTAGATAGTGAGGGCCTTAGTGGGGGTTTAGCCTTGCTTTGAAAGGTTGAAGGCACTGTTAAAATTTTGAATGCCACTAGAAATTTCATCGACAGCGAAGTAGAAATTGCTCAGTTGGGTTCATGGAGTTACACGGGTTTTTATGGTCATTCAGCTAAGAATCAAAGGGGAGAGACATGGCAGCTTCTGAGATCTTTCTTCATCGAGTTCGCTCCCATGGTATATCATGGGCGATTTTAATAACTTCATCAATCTGAAAAACGTAGAGGTCATTCCTATCCAAATTGGCTTCTAAGGGGGTTCCAAAATGCAGTATTTGATAGTGGTTTGATGGAGATTGCTTTGCAAGGTCCTCATTTTACCTGGGAATGCAAGCGAGGACCTGATGACTGGGTGGAAGAGCATCTAGATCGTGGATTAGCTAATGGCGACTGGTTTCAAAAATTCCCAAAGGCTTTGATTACAGTTTGTGAGCTCTCTACTTCTGATCATTTACTCCTTTTTCTTAACCTGAGGAAGAAGATCTATGTTAAGAAGTCCATTAGATTTCGCTTTGAAAATGTTTGGCTTAGGGAGTGTGATTGTGTTGACATTGTTCGTCGAAGCTGGGATGATGCTACTAGTTTGAATATTGATCAGAAAATTGAACTTTGTGGGCTTGACTTAAGAAGATGGGATGGTCATCTAGCTAGGAGTTTCACCAGAAGATAGATCAGTGTAAAAAAAGAGTTATTGCTCATCGAAGTAGACAAGACCAAAATGGTATACAGGAATTTAATAGGGCGCAAAAGGAACTACATGAGATTCTTAAAGCTCAAGAGCAGTTCTGGAGCCAGAGAGCAAAACAGTTCTGGTTGAAAGAGGGGGACAACAATATGAAGTACTTCCATAACTTCGCCTTTGGCAAAAAACAAAATAACAGAATTCTCAAGCTAAAGGATGATGCTGGTGTTCTACATTCGGATGTTGATGCGGTACAACGGATCATGGTAAATTACTATAACTCTCTCTTTACTTCTAATGGGTGTGTTGGGCAAGAAATTATTGACTACATTCCCCCGTGTTATTGATGAGGCCAATCAGAGGCTTATGCGTTCCATTTCTAAGGAAGAGGCTAAACGTGCACTGTTTAGCATGCATCCATCAAAGTCCCCTGGATTAGATGGTATGAATCCTACATTTTACCAAAATTTTTAGGATATAGTAAAGGAGGATGTTGTAATGTTCTGCCATTCTTTTTTCTCTGGTCAGTATGTGCCTTCTAATATATTTGAAGCAGGACTAGTGCTCATACCAAAGAAACCTTGAGGCCATGGTAGATTTGAAGCCTATCTCTTTATGCAGTGTTCTTTACAAGATCATGGCTAAGGTGCTCGCAAATCGCCTGAAGGAGTTTCTTCCCACTATAATCTCTGAGAACCAAAGTACCTTTATCCAGAGGAGATCAATCACTGATAATGCGATAATAGCATTTGAAATTGGGCATTACATAAAGAGGAAAAGGCAAGGAAGAGAGGGCTTTGCTGCCTTAAAAGTAGACATGTCCAAGGCGTATGATAAAATGGAATGGAAATATTTAGAGAGTGTTATGCAAAAGATGGGTTTCTGTGGTGACTGGATAAGACTGATTAGGCTATGTGTGGAATCTGTAAGTTATTATGTTCTTCATGAAGGTGCTGAACTAAGCCCAATTTATCCATCTCGAGGCTTATGCCAAGGGGATCCCTTATCCCCGTATTTATTCTTACTGTGTGAGGAAGGCTTGAGCGCTATTATGAAAAAGAAAGAGCTGGAGAGGAAGATTAGTGTTTGTAGTATAACTAGGCGCACCCCAAAAGTCAGCCATCTTTTCTTTGCCGACGATTGCTTATTTTTCTTCAAGGCAAAGGAGAATGAGGCTCACGAAATTAGAAGTTGTTGCAAGCATACGAAAGATCATTTGGTCAGTCTATAAATCTCTATAAGTCTATGTTGGTGTTTAGTAGTAATGTCCATACAAATCAAAGAGAGATCATTAGCCAAGTATTGGGGGTTAGAGTGGTTACTAATCAAGGGATTTACTTGGGTTTGCCATCAATTGTGGGGAGGAATAAAAGGCAAATTTTCAATAATGTTAAAGAGAGAGTTTGGCATAGAATTCAGTCATGGAAGAACAAATCGCTTTCCTGGGCAGGTAAGGAAGTTTTGCTCAAAACAGTGGCACAAGCTATGCCCAATTTTGTGATGAATGTCTTTATGTTACCAGTTGAGCTTTGTGTTGAAATTGAGAGAATGATGAATGGATACTGGTGGACTGGCTCTAAGCATGAAAATAAAGGAATTTGTTGGATGTCTTGGCAACGAGTGAGTGCTCCTAAAAAGTTTGGTGGTATAGGCTTTCGCAAGCTCAGAAATTTCAATGTAGCAATGGTAGGTAAGCAACTATAGAGACTATTAATCTTTCCTAATTCATTAGTTGCTCGGTTGTTTAAGGCGAGATATTATCCCAAGACCTCTGTTTTGCAAGCTGTCATGGGTTCAAATCCTAGCTATATATGGCGCAGCCTCTTAGAAGCCAGGGATATTTTGGTGAAGGGCACTAGAATGCGAATTGGAGATGGGAGGGATACAAAGGTGTGGTCAGATTCGTGGTTGCCTTGTCCTAATAAGGGTACTATAGATACAACTACGCGTATAAGTTTGGAGGAAATGAGAGTGTCTGATTTGTTTCAAAGCAATTGTAAATCTTGGGACATAGATAAGATTTTAACTATTTTCAATGCAAGGGACAGAAGCCTAATTTTACAAATCCCTCTTTCTATTAGGCACATCCAAGATTCATATGTGTGGCTGTTTAACAGTATAGGGCAATATTCAGTTAGAAGTTGTTATCATGCTCTTCAAGGTGAAGCTAGCTCTGCAATTAATCCCCAGGTATGGACTAAGTTATGGAAGCTGCCCATTCCCAACAAAGTAAAGAACTTCTTGTGGCGAGTTCTGAACAATTGTCTTCTTGTGGCGGTGAATCTGGTGATGAAGAGAGTCAATGTTGATGTACTTTGCCCCCTATGCAGAATGAATCCAGAGACTTTGCTCCATCTTTTTGCGAAATGTGTTTTACGAGAGGTTGCTGGGATGTTACTGGTATGCACCCTTCCTTTGCTTCTTTAACTTCTGCTACAGAATGGTTCGCTGAGTTGCTACTGAAAACTGATGGCCCTGTGTCTAAGTTCCTGGTGATGGTATGTTGGAGTATTTGGCATACCAGGAATGATTGGGTTTGGAATAAGGTGTCAGGATCTGTTTGGAACACTATTAATAGAGCTACTCAAATGCTATCTTAGTGGAAAGAGGCTAAGCATTCCTCTAACTTGGGTTACTGTAGAAGCGCACAAATCCAGCCTACTTACAGTAAGTGGTAGAAACCTTGTCATGGCTGGTATAAGGCAAATGTTGATGCTGCCATATCTACTCAGATTGGTAAATCAGGTCTGGGGTGCGTAGCTTCATCATGGCAAGAGCTTTCTTTATGGCTGGAATTCTCACACCACGGGAAGCGGAGGCTCTCAGTGTTAGGGAGGCATTATCATGGCTTAAAGGGAAAGGGCTGAACAAAGTTGTGATAGAATCAGATGCAATGGAGGTTATCAACTCACTTAAAAATCCTTCAGAAGCTTCCTCCTTTCATGTTTTAATTAGTGATTGCCTTTCTATTTGTAATGAATTTAGACAAATTCAGTTTCAGTATGTTAGAAGACTAGCGAACAGTGCAGCCCATTTAGTGGCTCATAAAGCACTTTCTCAAGTTCATTTGGTTTTTTTCAAAAAAAATTAAACTTTCATATTTATAGAATAAGAACTAATTAAATAATTTTAATACTTGAAATTATTTATAATAATTTAATTTTAGAAAGATTAATTAAAAAATTAAATTAATTATATAATGGTATTATGTATACTTCCAATTGCGTTGGCGACAAGTTGATTAAACCCACGGGCTTCTTCTTTTCTCTTTCTTTATCATTCTGGCCCAGAATTGTGAAGTTATCTATTTTTAGTTAATAATTAATCAATAATTTGGCCAAAAAAAAATTAATCAATAATTTAAATTAAAAGGATATGTCTTGAAATTTGACACTGAAAAAGAAAGCTCGGGTTTTGTATTTACCTAATTCAATAAAAAGAAATTGCCCATACCAAAACTACGGGTTTCTTAAAAAAAAAAAATCATTTGTCTTATGGACTTCCCTTATATAATAGTATAACATGTCCTATTAAATATAACAAAAAAAGTAAGTGAACATTAGAATTTTTTTTTTTTTTTGAGGCCTTATACAATTCTAAAAAAAAAAAATGATATCTCAATCTCTTATCCCTCTATATTAATATTTTTTTTAATAAATCTGAAATCCAGTAAATTCAATAAATCTAAGAAGAAATGTAATACTTAGTTCTTAAATACAAATAAAGTATCATCAAAATTCAATAAATTAAGCAATTCCAACATAACTCAAAATAGAGTTTGAATTATATTTACCGTAATAGGCTTGAATAAGTTTAATTTAATAGTTTCATGGACTTTTATGTTATGTTTGGGAAAAAAAAAGTTAGGTGGAGAAAGAAAGGGTGGACAAAGATATATAGGCAGGAGAAAAGAATAGAAAAGATGGAGAATTTTTTTTTTCTCCATCATATTTGAAAAAGGACGGAGAAAAGAAAGGAAAGGAATATAATAGTTAAAAATATAATTACTATTAATCCTTAATATAAAAAAAAGAATTGAGTAAAAAATGAAGGACATTAATGTCAATTCCAAAAAAATACTTCAAGAGCTATATTTTCGCCAGCCCTTCACCTTCTAAAGGAGGAGATTATAAATTGTTTGCCTATAGTGATTTCTTTTTACTATGCATATTCCTTTGTCTTCCTTTTCTCTATATTTTCCAAACAAGGGAAAAATGCAATCTCACCCTACTTTCATTTCCCACACTTTCTTTCCCCACCCTTTCACTCCTTCCCAAACAAAGTGTTAGATTTTAAATTTTAATTTTTAAAAATGTGGATCCTCATTGGGGAGGTCTTAGGCAGCAGCCTAGCTAGCCTCTTCTTAAAACGGATACTATGTTCAATGGCCTACAATCGGTGTTAAAGTTAGAGATGATAAATCTTCACCTTGTAAATTTTTTTTGTGTAATTTACTTTAATTTATATGAAATTTAAAAATGATTTGAATCTAAATTATCATATGAATATGTTAAGAGCTAATAGAATGGCAAAACTCGATCTGCTCTGATGGGAGACTATGCTCTGCCCCGCTAATGGTAATAGGGTAGGGATGAGATTGAGTCTCTTCACATCGCCCATCTTGTTTGAGCTCCGCTTCGATTGTATAAAATTAATATATTTTTTTATTATAATTTCATATTACATATATATAAAAATTTATTAGTTTTATTTAAAATTATCATTGAGTATTTAATGATATTATTATTTTTTAAATATTAATCAATAATATATAAAATATAACATAAATATGTATAATATTTTGTCGAAATATATAAATTATGAAATTTTAACATTAATAAAATTATAAAAATATAAATGGGAATTCTCATCTCCTCTTTGCATCCGTCTCAAACTCGATTTACTCCGTCTCACTTTTGTTCCGACCATTTATAAGGAGGAAATAAAAATCTCAAAATCTATCTCATCCTGCCCTATTGCCATTCCTAAGACTAATTCTTCGATTTATTGACCAAACTCAAATGTGCACTACTTGGGTTTTACATGAATGTATGTATATAAGGAATATATTGAAAATAAATACTATAGACTTCTATGAAAGTGCATTGAATTTAATTGCTCCATCTATATTTAGAGTCATAATCTATAGATCTTGACGTAAGAGTCAATACATGTGAATTACTAAAATTGGTATCCAAATAAATGGCAATTATTTAGTGGTTTAGTCAGTTATTAGTAATATCAAGGTGCATGTGCTTGGGAATATTATTGCCCCAGAAAAATGACAACAACAACATGCAGTTTGCTGCAAGAGAAAAATATTGAGAAATATATAATTTTGTTCACCTCAATATATAACTAACTCTAACTACAACTGGAAGCTAGCGGCCTCCCAAAAGAAAAGAAAAATCTACAACTGAAAGCAAAGCAACATAAGATGAGGCGTATCATCTATCCCATAAAAAAGAAAAGGAGTATCATATCATCTATCACCAGCCAGTTTTTAAGAGAGTAATAAATTATTATTTTAGAAAGTAGGCAGTAGAGGTTATAAATTATCATTAGAAGCTAGCATGAAGACAATCCAATACCGGTTTTCTAAGATGATATTATATATTTTTTCATTTTACTCTCACATAAAATGAGTCATATTTAATTTAAATGAGAATATTTTAAGTTTTTAATAATATAATTCATTAAATGAATTGAATTCTTGCAGAATCTTTCCTTTTTGGTATGATTTCGATTCTTTCAAAATGATTTTTTTTTTTAACTCAAAAAGACTTGTATTCTATTAATTATATTTTTCTAAATATGAGAATTGACAAAATAAAATTTAACTAAATTGAATTCTCACAAAATTTTGAGTTTTCAAATAAAGCAATACTATATGTATTTTGTGTTTTACAATGAAAACAGCCAATTTGAGCCTTTATTTAAATCGGGAAAATGCTATACAATCAAATATTTTTATCTCAATTAATGTGACATCATTATATTAGAAAATATTTTATAAAATACACTTTTGAAAAAAAAAATTAGCAAATAAGATAATGATACATCAGTTGGAATAAGAAATTGGGATAAAAATATTGGATTGTATAGCATTTTCCTTTAAACGGAGATATGCATGTAGGCATACTATTTTCTAAAACCATTTACATGGTCACGCCGCCATCTAACGTGAGTTATCTGTGTACGGCCCGCAGTTGGACCTACAATTAATTCTATTCTGATAAGGCTTAAAAACATACCCCTGCGTGCAGAAAGCCTAACAGACAATCAACTGACGACATACTCCCAAGTCCCACCATATTACCTACTGGGGGAAAGGGTGGCAATCCATAACCCCCAAAACCCTATAAATACAAACAAACACCAAAGCAGAAGAAGCGTATTCTAAATTCTAATTATTCATTTTCCAATCCAAAAGATACTCTGTTATTTTTCCACTCTCTAAATTGGTATAATGGGTATTCACTTGCTAAAGCCCCTTCTTAAAAGAAAGCCTCTTCTTAAAAGAAATCATGAGTCTAACGTACCAAAAGGGTACCTAGCAGTTTATGTTGGAGAGCAACAAAAGAAACGATTTATAGTACCAATATCATACTTGAGTCATCCTTCTTTCCAAAATTTGCTTAACCAAGTCGAGGAAGAGTTTGGGTTCAATCATCCAATGGGTGGGCTTACAATTCCTTGCAAAGAAGATACCTTCCTGGATCTCACTTCTAAGTTTCATACCTCGTTATAATAGAAGAGTGTCACTACATATATATTGCAGCAAAATTCTCGATTTTGTCTTTGTTTAGCTTTTGTGTTTAGTACATGTTTTTTGTGGTGGCCCATGTACATTAACTCCCTTGTTCGGAAATTTAGATTTAAAAAAAATTCAATTTAAATGAATTCTATTTTCTCATTTTTCATACTTGAATTAATGAAATAGTTTATAGAATTCAATTCCTTTAGTATGTAATAGCTTATAGAATTCAATTCTTTTAGTATATAAAAAAAGTCAAAATAAATATAAATCATATTATTTTATAAATTTAATTTAATTTAAAAATGATTTGTTATGGAAATATAGAGAAGAAAAAATAGAGAGAAAAACTAAGAGAAGAGTATTTTTGTATATTTTTTGTGCTATGGATTACAACCTATTTATAATAGAGCTGAGAGTACAATAAAAATAATAATGTTAGTTTTCCTAATTAAGTATTATAACCTATAAAGGAAACTATATTACTATAAAGGAAAATATATGTACAACACTACAAGAGCTTTGGTTTTTTACGGCGGTTGAACACGAGTATGGGGGCGGTTTGAACCATCCCCACATATGCTAGCGACGCTTTTAACAACCGCCCCAAAACCATAGTTGCTGCAGCCGTCTCTATAGTGTAGTAGCGGTTACGGGATCCGGTGGGATAAGTCCTAGCATAGGGGCGGTTAATTGTGGCAGTCATAACCGCTATTATCACTACAAAAAAAATACAATTTAACGACTAAAAATTTTATCGGTAAATTATTTTTTTTTAGTCGGTAATATATATAACGACTATTTACCGATCAAAAAATTTAATCGGTATTTAACTTGTCGGTAACATAATTTACCGACTGAATACAAAACTGTCGGTAATTACTGATGAAATTTTGGTCGGTAAATTATTTTTATATTGTCGGTAAAATAACTTTATATCGTCGGAATTTTTTTTGGGGAGACAATTTACCGACTAAATTTTTAGTCGATAATCTGTCGGTAAATTTTTATTTTTTTAAAAATAAAAAAATAGTTGGTAATTCATCGGTAAAGTTTAAATAAATATTTTTCAAAAGTAAATATTTTGTCGGTAATACGTCGGTAATTTTGTAAATTAATTTTTAAAAAATAAAATATTTTATCGGTAATCCGTCGGTAAAATTCTACTTTTTTTTAAAAATACATATTCTTCAAAAAATAAGAATAATCATTTAAAAAATTAAAATTTTTAGAGTGAACATGAAAATTAAGTAATAAAAAGTTATAAAATAAATTAGGAAGCTTAAAGAATATAAAAAATGACTAAATTAAAAAAACTAAATTAAAATTATATTTCAAAACTATAAAAAGAATGAAATGAAGCTAAAATTAAGAGAGAAAATAATAAGAGTAAAAACAAAAAGGTAAGATAAATAATTTATTAAATTTATTTTTTTGTTTACTAAATTTATATAAAAATTTAATAAAAAATAAATTTAAGATAGCAAATAATTATTTTTTAAAAAATCACATTAACACTTTTTTATGCTATAAACAATTTAAGAAATATAAATAATAAATTATAAAAACTAAAAAATAAAAAAATTGAAATAAATTTATTAGATTTTTTGTATTGAAGGGTTTGAAATTTAAGAAATAAAATAGAAAAAAATAGAATATGAAACAAAGAGTATATAAGTATTAAAGAGTATGAAAATATTAGGTAATAAAAAAGAAAATGAAGAAATAGTTAAAAGAGAAAGAAAAAAAAAAGAAATTTTATTTGTGAGAAATGGAGAGAAGAAATTGAGAGAAAGATAAGAAAAAAGAAAGAAAAGAAAAGGGAAAGAGAAGAAGTGTGGGAAAAAATGATGAGGAGAAACTCTTTTATACTTTTTTTACGCCATTTATCAACTAAATATTGACTAAAATTCCATCGGTAAATTTTTCAAATGAAAATTTGGAGGGAAATTTCCCTTTAAAATTTTCATTTATTGACAGATTACTGACTAAATTTCTGTTGGTAATTTTTTTTTATTTTTTAAAAATCAAATGAAAATTTTGGAGAAAAATTTTCCTCCAAAATTTTCATTTACCGACTGATTATCAACTAAATTTCTGTCGATAATTTTTTTTAAACATCAAATGAAAATTTGGAGGGAAATTTCCCTCCAAAATTTTTATTTACCGACAGATTATTTGGTCGGTAAATTAAAAAAAATTCTTTATAATTTACCGACTAAAATTTTAGTTGGTAAATTTAGTGAGAAAAATTTTTGTCGGTAAATAGGAAAGTTTTTAATTAAATCGATGAAAATTTTGCTTTTAATTTACCGACTAAAATTTTTTATTGGTAAATTAAAAAATATTTTATTTTTCAATTTACTGACTAAATAATATTGTCAGTAAATTAGAAAGCTTTTGTAATTGAATTAAAGAAAATTTTGCTTTTAAAATTACCGACTAAAATTTTGGTCGGCAAATTTACCGACTAAAATTTTAGTCGGTAATTTCAAAGTTTTTTTGGTAAATTAACAAATATTTTGTTATCTAATTTACTGACGGAATAGTATTGTCGGTAATTTCAAAAATTTGGTTGGTAAATTTACCGACGGAATAGTATTGTCGGTAAATTAGAAAGCTTTTATAATTGAATTAAAGAAAATTTTGCCTTTTAATTTACCGACTAAACTTTTGGTCGGTAAATTTACCAACCAAAATTTTAGTCGATAATTTCAAAAATTTGGTCGGTAAATTTACCGACGGAATAGTATTGTCGGTAAATTAGAAAGCTTTTATAATTGAATTAAAGAAAATTTTGCTTTTTAATTTACCGACTAAACTTTTAATTTCAATTTTTTTTTAATTTACCAACCAAAAATTTGGTTAGTAAATTTACCGACCAAAAGTTTAGTCGATAAATTAAAAGGCAAAATAAAGAAAATTTTGCCTTTTAATTTACCGACTAAACTTTTGGTCGGTAAATTTACCGATAAAATTTTAATCGGTAATTTCAAAATTTTTTTAAATTGCCAACTAAAAATTTGGTCGGTAAATTTACCGACGGAATAGTATTGTCGGTAAATTAGAAAACTTTTATAATTGAATTAAAGAAAATTTTGCCTTTTAATTTACTGACTAAACTATTTACCGACCAAAATTTTGGTTGGTAAATTATTACTAATTTTTTGCGCAATTTTTTTACACCTTATTTAGCGACGAAATTTGATAGTCGGTAATTTTTTGTTAGTAAAATGTCAGTAGTTTGTTGGTAATTAAAAAAAAAAAGAAAATTTTCATGTGTCGTCGGTATTCTGTCGGTAATTTAATAAATTTACTAACGAAATTATTTTTGTCGGTAAATTTTATCGGTAAACTGTGATTTTTTTGTAGTGTACACATATATAGGGCGGATTTAAACACCTTTTTTTTTCCTTAATGATTAGTTAAAAAACATGTGGCAGCTCATGTAGGAGTGCTTATAAATACCAGTAATGTAACTTGGTGCCAAAATAGTGGCAGTTTCAATCACCCCTATGTTTGTATATAACTAATTTATCCATAACAATAAGGGCATTTTAAATCACTTCTATTTTGGTGCTAATTTAACTACCCTATTTTGGCGCCAATTTAACAAACCTAAACTTATTTGCTTGAGACATTTTAAACCACCCTTAAAAAATGCATTTAACTATCTATTCTAATTATTTATTTTATTTTTAAATTACAATAATATTTTTTGAATTTTTGTACATTAAATTTGAATATAAATTGTTCCTAATAAAAATTAATTAATTAATATAATTAAATAAAAAAGAGTAAATTAAATGAAAAATAATCTTCTTAAGCTAATATTAAATTTGAGTCATCCAAATGAACAACTAATGTTCCCACAGCCAAATTTAGTTGAATTCAACAAAACACTTAATTTTTTAAAAAAAAAAAATACTAACAAACAATATAACATGTAATTAAATTCTTCAACCAAAAGGTAAAAACTAATCACAGCTAAAGACAAATCAAGCTCCACTGTAATTACTATTAATGTGATGACTTGAATGTGAAGAAGCATTATTATGTTGATCATGTCCACTGTTGTCATCATCACCTACTTGTAGATGTTATTATACTAATTAGCATGGAAAGTATTATAGTTTTTATTTCTCCAAAATACATTCAACTAAAAACATAGAATATAATTAATTATGCATAACCAAATAAAATATACCGAATGTCTGTTTATTTGAGTTGGCATCCATTGTTGTCCAGGAAACTTTTGAGACACAAAATTACCCAAAGCAAATATTGTTTGAGATACTTCTTCGTGGTTGGAAGACAAACTTTCATATTTTCTGCTTACTTTCTCGTACTTAGATGTCATTACTTGTAATTGCTCTTTAAGCGCTTCCACTTCATTTGTTTGGCCTGAATTAGTTTCATTATTCCATCTTGCTCCCACATTGTATGATGTTACTCCAAAATAACTTCCAAGAGTTGCCCTAGTACTAGACCCCTCATATGACCTTTGTGCTTTTTACCCATTACGTCTTGAAATATTTGCTCATTTAATTCAACCATGTTGTTGTTGTTCATATTTTGGGTTCACTTAGCTTGGAGAGCAAATGTTTTATCCTATAAGTTTAGCTAAGTATTATTAGGAAGTGTAAGTAACATATTAGAGTACATATTTATATAATATTTAAAAATATATTTACCATTAGTTGTCTAATATTATCATCCACATAAGTGTCATCTTTTCTCTTATATGTAGTCTCATAGAAAATGAGTCTGTTTGGAGATTTTCCACTTTCTTTTTCCTATAGTCACACAAATTAATTACTTAGCTAATTCAATCAAACCAATTATTATTAACAAATAAATAAAAAATTACAATTAAAAGAAATTAATTGACTGACCATCTCCTTTCGAAGCCTAGCATAACTCTTTTTGCTTGTTATATGTGTACTCTTATTTTTCTTTGCATTAGTAGTATTTACTTCACTCAATTTCTGTGTAAATAAATTTGAATGAGATAATATGATATTTTAGTAAGAAATAGAGAAAATTTAACAATAATAATACAAACACAACAATAAATAGTAACCTGATTTTTCTCATTAAACCATGATTGGACTAATGTTTCTCATTAAACCATATGATTGGACTAATGTAGGCTATTGAATAAGCAAAACTCCTTTAGGCATAAAAGATTCAATATGGTCCTTAGCCTTACTTGGAAGGAAGTTTCTAGCTTTCAAATTAGATTTATGATCTCTCCACTTCTTGTTAATTGATTTGAGAATCCATTTTTCTGTCTCAGGTGGATATTCAAACTTTCTCTAAGAGAAGATATATATAGTTACTATATATGAGATTCATGTTCACCCCAAGAATTGAATACTTATATAATGAAGATATGAAGATGAAAAGTACTATACCTGAACAACACTTAACATCTTGCGATAAAAAGGCTTAAAATTTTTATCATCCCATCTAGCTATGTTCAAAGGTGCAAGTGTCACATTTATTACAATTGTTCTTAGAAAAGATCTAAGTGTAGCCCCTTCTCATGTACAAGGAACTCCATATTTATTCACCTCCTCAAATATCTTTTCATTTTCTTTCAAGTTCCACACAGATGCCATTGTAATTCTTCCTCTTTTTTTTGGTATCTTCTTCCATTATTATTTAAAAAGAAGTGTGTATATATATGAAACATAAAGATCCAACTTACCAATTAATTCAAATGCAAATTATATTAAAGCTCAAGATCTAACTTACCAGTGATTTTAGTATATTTGTTATCAATTACTTGTTGAGCTTCTTGATTAGTTTCAGATTGAGATGTTGCTCATTCAAAGAAGTACTTGTCACTATCCTTAATCCACTTAGAAGCCTACCCTTTAGAGCCATTCTTTTCACTGCAAATAAAATCAATACATTATTGAAATTTATGCACTTTATATAACAAGAAAAAAGATATGTTGATTATTTAACAGCTTACTTGAGAAGTCTTACTTTAGATACAAATGAATACAATCCAATAGAAATTTGTTATAATGAAATAAGAAATAAAAATTTAAATAAAATGAAACACATTATTAAAATAAGACATAATTCAACTATTAGAGTCTAATAAATTAGAAATAACTGTTACAATTACATTTCAAATACTCTTTTGTATTATTGTGAGGCCTCGCTCGAGAACCCGATCCGATCCGCTAAAGGGGGAATCGAAAATGCCGATTTGGGAGAAACATCACGATTGAAACCAGCTATGAGTTCAGAAAAATTATATTTTGTAAGTTGTAAGTTGCAAAAGGAGTCGCCACTTTAATTTTGTTTATTTTAGTTGGGAAAATTAAAGTAAAAATCCAATTTGATTGACTCCAAAATTGTACTATTTATCCCAAGGAAAAGTACTAGTCCTCGAATGACCAAAGAGGGCTCGGGGACTAAGTTTTGGTTAAAACAATATAAAAAATTAGTTTAGCTTAAATACAAAATAGCTTTTCAAAAGAAGTTTTTATGTATGCACAAACATATATAATATGATGCATGAAACAATAGTACTCATGCAATGCATAGCAACATGACAATTACAAAACGGAAAAGTAAAGGAAAACTACTTAAAACTATTACAAGTCAAAATGTCAAAATCAGGGGATCTTTCATCTAGCCCTTATGGGTTATAGGAAAAGCACACATTCCCCAAATATAATCTAAACAACTGAAATACGAAAGAGAGTATTAAACCAATTATAATAAAAAGAATTAAAATTTTGACTTTTATTTAAGAAAAGTAATTTCAATCCTAAATTATGCGAAGAAGGTGATAGAGAAAAGAAGTTGTTAATTTTAGCGGAGTTGAATGCCTTAGAGATGGTAAGCCTACGTATCCCTTTGAATGGGAATCAAACCCCACGCAGTTCTTCCTTCTTGCGAAGGAGGGGTTTTTAAGTCATAGCCTTTGTTATCATGTTTTGATTGATTTTAAAGGGCTTAGGGATTTGTTAATTAGGTCATATTTTAATTAGCAAAAATTAGATCTTTTCAGATTTAGATCTTGAAATTGAAATCGAAATTGAAAAGGAAAGAACTTTTACTTTGGCTTTTGGCAGCGAAGAACGCAGGAGGGAAGCTTAACACTGGATCTAAGTTCCACCTCGGCCTCGAGATATCACGAGCACTCCTTTTGGAAGAAGGACTCTTGAATAGCATGAAGTCTTGGATAACACCTTTGCTTGAGAACCACGAATTCCCTTTGAAAGAAATGGCTTGAATCGAACATTTTCTTAATTAGGAAGCTTAACAATAGAACTTGAGGTGATTAGGAGGTTTATGAATGGGGTTTTGAGATGATTAGGAAACTTATGAAAGGGGTTTTATGTGATGGAGGAGGTTTTTAGAATGAGATTTTAGAGATTTGGAGGTTTAGGAAGAGGGTTTTGATGATTGAAAAGCTTAGAAATAGGGTTTGAAAAGCTTTATGGAGAGTATAAAAGCATGTAATTATGTGTTTTTAGTTGTTATAAGGTGCAAGGTATTTATAGGAGGAGTTTGGGGCTAAAAATTAACAGTTTTTGAGTAGGATTCTGAAGGGGTACGGTTGCGGTAATTGAGGAGTCGGCTGCTACAACCGCAGAGCACTTTGTGGTTGCCGCAGCGCTGGCTGCAGTAGCCAATTGGCTACCGCAGGGACCTCTGCAATAACTGCAACTAGCTGCGAGTTACCACAGTGGGCCCACTGGTTGCCGCAGTTCATTTTTCAACCCTTTCTTATCCTTTTTTATCCGATTTGAGCCCAGTTTGATTCTATAAGTTCGTAATCAAGTGCCAATCGTTTGAAGGTGTAAGTTTCAAGAAAATTTTTTCAACGGGGTGCTGCCCCCTTCACTGTCCGTTAACTGGCTAGCGGGACTATCGTATGCGTAGCCCACAAATCTTAGCAAGTATCAAGCTGTGGTCAGATCCTAAGGGTGCAAATTTGAGGGTTCACAATTATAAAGAAAAATAAAATCATACTTCAAACCAAATTAAATTGAAATTATGAAAATAAAACTAATAACAAAGAATTAAATAAGAGTCCTAATCATCTTCATCAAAATCAGTTATAAGCCAACTAGGCTACTCTTCATTCAAAATTTGACTGTTCAATTCTACTAGATTATGAGCATCATCCTCTTCATCCTCATTACCTATATCATAAACATCCCTAGGTGATACCCTCAAGACTACATGCCGATTCACACTCTTAGGGTCTTTCACATAGAACACTTGCTCAACTTGAGAAGAAAATTCATATGGGTCATCCTCTAATCTTGCTCCCATATGTATTTGACGAGAAAAATTAACAAGAGTAAACCCAAATTCATCCTTTTTATGCCCATATTAGTATAGACATCAAACCACTCATACTTAAATAATATTATTTTGAAACTATCACAATTATTTAATTCAATGATCTCTTCCAATCTACTATAATAAATTTGTCCACCATCTTCAGCGATATTAACTACACTACTATTTTGAGTCACTCTTTGATTCTCTCATGATGTAGTATGAAACCTGATTCCTTTTATAATGATGCTAGAGTATCTCTTTGCAACTTTGTTAGGACTCCTACCAAGTGCTATAATTTCTTCTGATAATGCCAAACTACCCATTATGCTCAAAACCTACCATATTAGTAATAATCAATTTTTATTAATGAAAATTATTTAGGTTATTAGCATGACATAATTTTAAACAAACTTACTTACCTTGTTTTGGAATCATTCATGAGACTTTTCATTTATAAGTATATATCTCATTTTGATTAAGGGGAGAATGTTGATGCCTTCTTCTCTTTTCAACGTCAATGAATTCTCTACATAATATGTAATATTTATATTAATATTAAGAAAATTACTTCATATATACTTAGATCATAAAAAAGCTATCCTTATTGACAAAATGCTTCAATTCATCATAATGACGCAACACATAACGATGTGCTTGAAGTAATGAGATATCATCTAAGACAATATCTTTTACCTTTCCTATAAATTGACCTCCAGTTGAAAACAAGTATTTGGTTTTTTCACTTGGAGGCAAGTTAGGATTATGTAAGGGTCGATTAAATCTTGATTCTACTCCTTCAAGGTATATTGAACAAAATAGTAAACACTCTTATGCTATATACCATTCTGCAATTGATCCCTCTAGACGTGATCTACTACGGATTGATGATTTATAACAAACAAAAGACCTTTCAAGATGAGAAAAAAAAGACAACTTCATGAGTATGACTGAGAAAAGAAATAATGAAAGAAAGATAATTTGAGATATATATATTAGTAACATACCTTTCTTGGGGATACACTCTTGAATTTTGTCATGCTCATGCACCGTATAGATCATTAAATGAACTATTACAGTGAAAAAAGATGGAAGAAATATTTTCTCCATATTGTATAGAGTTAAGGTAATACGCTCTTGAATTTTGTCATGCTCATGCACATCTAGAACTTTTGCATATATGGCTTTAAAAAAAGCCAGCTTTCTCTATGACAATTAAAGTCATTTGTTTAGATGGACTACATGCACATAATGTTATAGGAAGAAGATTTTCTATAAGAATGTGACAATTATGACTTTAAGACTAATAATTATACGATTTTTTTTATTCACACACCTAGAAATGTTAAATGCATAACCATCAAGTAATTTTGCATCCTTAAGAACTTGATAAAAAATGTCCTTCTCCTTTGCAGTCATTGTAAAGCAAGATGCAGGCCATCTGCTTTTCCCGTTCTCACTTACCTGAGGGTGGATTTCATGTCTAATATTGAAATCAACTAAGTCAAGTCATGCCTTCAAATTATCCTTTGACTTATGTTCAAGATTTAATAATGTGCCAATAAAATTGTCACAAACATTTTTTTTTCTATATGCATCACATCAAGATTATGTCACAATAGGTTATATTGCCAATATGGCAACATAAAAAAAAAATGCTCTTTTTCTTCCACCAATTCATGGCATAAGTAGCTTCACATCCTTCCATTGTTTCTTTATTCAATTCCTCCTGCTGATCTCCCAACCTTCTTTTCCTTTTTGCCTTTTTCCTTTTAGCTTCAGATTGTGTTCTTGATGTGAACTGAATGCCATCCAATTGCTTTAAAGCATCATTGCCACTAATTTTTATTGGTGCCTTTCCTAACTCCTCAACACCATCAAAATATTCCTTTTGTTGGCGAAAGGCATGACCCTTAGGTAATCACCATCTATGACACATATAACAATGCTGTTAACATTATATAACCATTTTGAATGTATGAACTTAACGCAATAGGACATGCAAACTCTCCTTTAGTGCTACAACCAAACAAATAACCGTATGCTGGCAAATCGTGTATGGTCCACATTAATGCAACCCATATTTGAAAGTTTTGTTGTGTAGAGGCATCATAAATTTCTACGCCTTCCTATAATTGCTTCAACTCTTTAATAAGAGGTTATAAGTAAGTATCAATATTATTTTCAGGACCCTTTTCACCTGGAATGATCATTAACAGAATAAAGGAATATTGTTTCATGCAAATCCAAGGTGACATGTAATTGACTAACACAACTGGCCAAGTGTTATAAGCAGTGCTCATAGATCTGAAGGGATTGACACCATCACTTGTAAGAGCAAGTCTAATGATAACTCTATATTTTTAGAGTTATTTTATTTGTTTAAACTTAAATTTTAACTCAATTCTTGAAAATGCAATAATATTATTACTTATTTTGAGAAATAAATAGTTCTACAATTTATAAATAAATTATAACATATTTTAAGTATTTTTATTTTATTTTTACAGATCAAAATGATATCACAATGATGCAATAAAATAAATGATGTAGACGATGATGTCATAAAAATAAATGATGCAAGCAATGATTCAAGTTTTCAATCTATGAGAAATAAATTCAATGGTTGGTGGCCAACCTAACAATTTTTGAATATTGATGAAGGAATTCAATGGTTGGTGGCCAACCTAACCATCAATATTGAATTTTTGACGTAAGAATTTTAATGTAACTTGAATTCTTCCAACAAACATGCCTATAAATACCATGCTTAGCAAAAAAAAAATAGCATCAAGAAATCCATCAAAAAATATTTAGAGAAAAAAAATAGATTAGTTTTCTTTTTTTGTTTATGTTATTTTTATCAAGAGGAGGAGTTTTTGGAGCTCAAGTTCATCAAAGATTGTATCTCAAAACAAGTTCTTCCTAAACTTTATTTTTGAATTTATTTATAAGTTGCTATTATGTTTGTTATTTTGATTGTTAATTTAATTATTTCTTCCTTCTCAATTATGAATAGCTAAATTTATTTTTCTAGGATTTAGATGTAATCTTTTGATTTGCATATGATTATTTATATTTAATTGATTGGGTTTGATTGTTGCAATTAATCTTTTATCTTAGAACTTAATACTTGTAATTAATTGGCCATTAAATTGCATGATTTAAGATATTGTGTGAAGTAGCGAGAGTGGAAATACAATATTATTTCATTAGGATAATTGACCTAGGGAATGTATTGCTTAGAGATAAGAATACTCATTTGTGATTGTTAAAGGATTTTCATAAAACTTAATGTGTTTGTGTTAATTGCTTATGATCACGAGAGTAGACATAAGATTAATATGAGTACACATGTTGTATCTTGAGAGAGAACATCATATAATTTAGGAAAATCTAATCATTAATTCCAGCAAAAATAATCCAATCTAAAAAATATAAAGTAATCATAGGTAATCAATTGATGAATTCTAAATCCTAGGCCTTTAATCTTATTTTATATTATCATCATTTATTTACTTGAATTTTACTTTAGCTTAAAATACGAATTCTCATAATTGATTTTTTAAATAATAGAGTAATCTTAAAATTAGTACTTGTCAACCCTTCCCTGTGGATTCAACACTCTATTCACATACTATTACTTAGCATGACCTGTATACTTGCAGAAATTACGCAACATCTAACATTTCGAGCATCATTAGAAAATTCTGGAAATGTAGCATCAAAAGCTTTTCATGCTTCTCCATCTGCAGGATGTCTAAGCAATCCATCCTTTTTACGACCTTCTTTATGCCATATCATCTCATTAGAGGTTTTAGTAGAGGAAAACAACCTCCAAAGTCTTAGAATTAAAGGAAAGTAACATAAGACTTTTGCTGGCCTTTTCTTTCTAGTAAAAGAAGAGGATTGTGCATTGCTAGTGGTTTTTTATTGGTTTCCTTTACTAGCCACCCACCTTGAAGACCCACAAGTAAGACATGACTCTTTGTTTTCATTCTCACCCAAAACAACATACAATGATTAGGACATGAATGGATTTTCTCATAATTAAGGCCTAATACATGGATTAGTTTTTTAGCTTTGTAAGAAGACTTAGGCAATGACACACCTTCAGGAAATGCATCAAATAAAAGCTCAAGTAACAAAGTAAATGATTTTTTAGTCCACCCATTCAAACATTTTATATGATATAAGTGCAAGATAAAGGATAAAATAGAAACTGTCTCGCATCCTGAATATAATGGTTCGTCTACAGATTTGAGTAATTTCAAAAAATCATTATTTACCCCATCACATCTTGGTTGCTCTGTACTCATTCCTTTCATTTGCATTTCTACACTGATATTTGCATTTCTACCTCCTCATTTTCTCCAATACTAAGAACCACATCTCTAAGGGTACTTCATTTGTTTGCCTACCAATATTAAAGGCATCATGTAATAACCCAATCATATCATCTAAACTTTATGGATTTGCTTCTACAGTATTACAATTTTGAAGAAGTTCCACTCTGTGTGTGTGCAAAGTGTTCAAATCACTATATGATAATGTATCAGTATTGGAAGATATCTCCCCATGAAATACCCAACTAGTATATCCCTTCAAAAAGCTATCACATATCCAATGTACTTCAGCTTCCTTATAAGTTTGCAAAGAACGATTAACACAATTTTTGCACGGGCACATAATTTTCCCATCTTCAAATGAATTTCGAAATGCAAAATCAAGAAAATACATAACCCTCTTTTATATTCAATACTACCCTAGGCTTGACCATCCAACTTTTATCCATTTTCAAGTTCCCCAATAAAGTTCGAGACATATAGATCTCAAGTAGACCTACCTAAGAGACATTGAGAAATATGTATATAAATAAATTATATTAATTATTTAAATATCAATCAATATAACGATTTAAGACTAGCAAGAATGGTAGTTTTTGACTCATTTTATCATTGAAACTATATACACTCACTATAAATTGTAGAAAGATGAGGTACAACACCCATAACCATAATAACAAGATGAGTTAATAAATAGAAAATAATTTATAACTTCCAAGTTAAGATTATTGCTCAGCAACTTATTAGATAAAAGTTTAAAAAACGATGCAAGTTGTGCCTGTTATTTGGTGGAGTGACATAAATGCCATATTCTCAATCTTATGAATTTAACAACAGTAATGTGATATGTGGAACAAGCTTGGCGGTCATGTGGCATGGCTTTTGTGGACATGGCTTTTAACTTTAATTGGGTTAATTTGTAGTCACACGGATATGAAAGCAAAATCACAGGTGAATAGATATATTTTAATAATAATAAATATAAATTAAAACTTGAAACTTTTTCTCTTTGTGTGTGTATATATATATATTAGATAGATGCATGAGCATTAATTAATGATAAAAAAAAAAAAAAGAAAGAAATTAATTTCTCATTAAAAAAAAAAAAAGTGGAAAGGGAAGACTGACTATTTCTATTGCTTTTTGGATAACAACAATTTAATGATTAAGTTAGTGACAAGAAAAATTAGATTATACATGTCACAAATTGATTAGTGTGTATTTGTAATTAAATTTAATCTTCCAATTATATTTGACTCAACGTTGAACTAACCATTTCAAATTGATTAGTGTGTATTTGTATTGTCTCAAATATCATAATTCAAATCCCAATTAAAATCAAATTAAAAAAATTGAATTGAAACTCTTTAATATTTTTGAAATTAATTGAGCTGAAACTTCAAGCACCTTCTTGGTGATACCATTGTGGTAATTAAATATTTATTTCTAATTATATAATTAAGACTTCTAGATTATGCATTTGATCTATACTAAAGAAGGTTGCTTTGTTATTAACTACTTAGAATTTGTCCAATAATTTAGGAAAATCTAAGAAAATTTCACACAATTAAACTTTGGAATTTTTAAGTTTAAACCCTGCTCTTGTACTAGTACTAAATTTTTTAAGATACTAGTTATTTTTCTATAGTTAACAGCCCGTATGATGGCTCCTTTCAATATCTTTGACTTTTTCCTTTCCATTTTCTACAAATTTTTGTCCACTAAGTGTTTGAAAGTGACTTTATCATTCTCTCTGTTCACTCAAATGTTTGTATATTATAGTAGCAAATATATATATAAAGGAGGGAAACTGAAGGCCAAATTCAGAAATTGCCAAGCTCATTTTTTTAGGCTTTTCATGTCTCTATTTTTTCTGATATATATTCTCAGATTTTCTAAAGTTTAAGCTAATCTAGTTGATAACTCTATATTTTTAGAGTTATTTTATTTGTTAAACTCAAATTTTAGTCCAGTTCTCGAGAATGTAATAATATTATTACTTATTTTAAAAATAAATAGTTTTACAATTTATAAAAAATTATAATATATTTTTAGTATTTTTATTTTATTTTTGCAGATCAAAATGATATCACAATAATGCAATAATGTCATGACTTAGGCGATGATGTCATTTTATAAATGATGCAGACAATGATGTCAGTTTATAAATGATGCATAAATGATGCAGGCGATGATGTTATAAAATAAATGATGCAGGTGATGATGTCATAAAATAAATAATGCATGCGATGATGTCATGAAAATAACGATGTAATCAAGGATGCAATATGGTTGAAAATAAAGATGGAATTTGCTTATAAATAAGCATTACCTCACTTCTCCAAAATCATAATTCAAAATAGTAAAACTTAGATATAGAGAGATTTTCATATGCTTTCTTAGAATAGATTTCTTTAATTATTATTTTGATCAAGAAGATGAGATTTTGGAAGCTTGAGTTCATCAAAGATTGTATCGCAAAACAAGTTCTTTCTAAACTCTATTTTTGAATTTAATAATAAGTTGTTATTATGTTTATTGTTAATTTAATTGTTTCTTCCTTTTTAACTATGAGTAGCTAGATTTATTTTTCTAAAATTTAGATGTAATCTCTTGATTATTTTATGGTGTTCTATGATTGATTATTGAGTGTTTTGATTATTAGAATTAATCTTTTATTTTAGGACTTAATGCTTATGAATACTTGATCACTATTTACATGTTTGAAGATATTATGTGAAATAGTGAGAGTAGAAGCATAATATTAGTTCATTAAGATATTAGACCTAGGGCATGTATTGCTTAGAGATAAGAACACTCCTTTGTGATTGATAAAAGGATTTCCATAAAATTTAATGGGTTTATGTTAATTGCTTGTGATCACAAGAGTAGATATAAAGTTAACATGAATACTTGTGATTTATCTTGAGAGAGAACTTCACATAATTAAGGGAAAATCTAATCATTAATTTTAAAAAAATTAAACCAACAAAGCAAGAATAAGAATACCATAGGTAATTAATTGATGAAATCTAAATCCTAGGATTTACATACATTGAATTAGTTTTTTAAATTTTGTAATTAATTATTCTATTGTTGGATATAGTTTTAGTGAATTATTGTACTACTAAATTACTTATTTCGATAATATTCTGTTTAGGAAAGTGGTTTTTAAGTGGGACCGTTGTGACCCCTCCACTTACCTGTGAATTTATCTTGAGGTGATTTTTTAGTTTAGTTATTTACACTTTACTTACCTGTGCAATAGCATTAAATATCTAAATAACAAGACTTTCGTATGATGATCTAAATAATAGAATATTCAATAGTTTTGGTACTGGTCAACCCTTATTCATGGGATCGACACTTATTTCACTACTATATTACTTGTTCACAACCTGTGCACTTGCAGAAATCATGCAATAAGTTTTTGGCGTCGTTGTCGGAGAAGGCGACTTTTGACAATATCAATACAATTATATACTCTATTACTTTAGATTTTGTTTTTCTTTTCTATTTTTTTATTTTGTAGGAATTTAAAAAAGAAAAAGGGATGGCTTTTCGTAACTTGTAATAGTGTGATGGATGAATGATGCTAATAGAATAGCAAGCATGTATGGTGAGGATAGTTTTAGTAAGTTAAATGCTAAAATCGATACATTGGTTAACTTAATTGATAAACTTGATGCTAATAACTTAATTGATAAACTTGATGCTAATACTTTAATTAATTCATGTTTGAGTTATGATCTGTGTAGAGGTAATCACTTGAATTTTGAGTGCCAATATGTGGAGCAGGTACAATTTTTCCCAAATTATAACAGGCATGAGGACTATCCATATTCCAACATAAACAACTCAGGATAGAGTGACTATTCGAATCTTTCATGGGAAAATCAATGTGATCAAGGTAACTATTCATGAAATCCTTATTAATATGATTTTCAAGACTAAGCATCATTTAAAGAGTACAAATCATCTTATGAAATAGCATTAGAAAAATTCATGAATGCTACTTACAAAAGATGTGAAAAAATGGAAGATAGGATGAATCAATGGGCTAGCCACAATACAAATTTTAATGTACAAATTGAACTGTTTGCTAGTCCATTAGATACTCAAGGCCATGGTAACTTGACAAGCCAAATTGAAGAATATTCTAGAGAGAAATGCTTGGCAATTTCTTTGAGTAATGATGTAGAAGAGATGATTGATCAACTAGATACTTCAAGCAAGCAAGATAAAAAGGAAGAAGATGAACCCAATTTGCACAACAATTTCAAATATCCTTCTTTCATGGATAATATCTATGGAGTGGTTGAAATTGATAGGGAAATTGAAGAAGTATTTGAAAAAGAGTACTCAAAGGAAACTCTTTCAGTTTGTTTGGTGAATACAACACCATATATGCCAGAACATAGAGAAAATCAATTTGATGACTTGGAAGAGAAAAATAAGCATTCATCACCATCAATTAAGCACTCACCAACTCTTGATTCAACACCACTACCTTCCTATCTCAATTTCTTGAGAAAATTTAGAGCAAGAAAAAGAGCTCATTGGAAAGCTTTTGGAAATTATGAGCCTAATTGTAAAATATTAAATAATTCATATCTTAACCTTTTTCCATGCAGGCTTAAATCAAGATGGCTTGACTTATTAAAATTAGCAAAAGTCTATCTTTCCATGATTATTGAGATGATATACTTTATGTATTATCCTCTATGACGAAGATCTAGCTATAGTCAAGCTAAAGACTATAAATTAAACACTTTTGAAAGGCAACCCAAATTTCTAACTTTTTTACTTCTTTTTAATTGCTTTTATTCTTTTGTTTGTTTCGTTCTATTTTAATTTTGCTTTAGTGTTATTTGTGAGTTATTAAATAGCTTATTAAGAGTAAACCCAATTTTTCTCTTTATTAAGTTTCTTTTATTTCTGTTTAATATTTTCTTTGCAAAATTTTCTCTTTGATTTTCTTCATTAGTTAATTAGATATTGTAGCATCTCTTGCAACACTAAAAAATAGGTTTCCAACTCTTCCCCTAGATATACTCAGAAAACTGATGAATGCAGACTAAAAAGAATGAAGGCATTTAGGCATCTGAATTTTCCTGAGGATATTTGCTGGATCATGGAAGTCAAGGTACAATTGGCAGGTGAGTTTGATGACTCATTTATTAAATGTTTGCTAGATACAGGAAGAAGTTCTTACTTAACGAAGAAGAAAGCTAAGAGAATGGGAGTCTGCTACAAATGTGCAAGATGAATTGCAACACATGCTGTAGAAACATTAGATTTGCGTCCATAAATCGAGAAGACAAAATTCAATTCATAAAGGATGGATTGAGTAAGCAATCTTTGGATAATATCCTACAAACTCTTGAGACGCATCCTTGTGGACAAGTTCAACGTACTCTTTTAGATTTATGGGAACTATTCAAAGAAGAGAAGCAGCGTTACAGTTTAGGAAATATGATTTTAAAAGACCCTGTTTGCCAGTTAATAAGAAAACTGAATGGGAAGCCTATCCTCTACTCATAGAAGGCATTTAAGCTGTTACTGAACGTAAAACCAGAGGAAGATGTGAGCCAAAATCATAATTATTGTTTGTAATTAGGTGTATCACTAACTTTTTTTTTTTAATTTTTTGATGCATTCATTTTCTACATCCTGCAGTACTTTTTTAATTCTTAGCACCTAGATTTTCTTTTGATTTTTCTACTTTCATTAGCTTTTTAGTCTTTTAATGTCTATTTTTAGCCTTTTAATATTTTCTTTTTGACTTTTGTATACACGGTGCAGATTTTTCTACTTTCGTCAGCTTTTTAGTCTTTCAATATCTATTTTTTTTAGTTTTTGAAATATTTCTTTTGACATTTGTACACACAATATTGATTATTTTTATTTTTATTATTTTTTATTATTTTTTATATTAATAATTATTTTACCCCATTGAACTGTTCTTTTACTTTTCTAGTTTTTTTTATATGCACATTCATTATTGTCAATATGCACACAATCCTTTGAAGATATCTGTGAGAGAAAATGGCAGAACACTTAACATGCAAATTCAAAACTATTTGTGTCTTTTATAGTCCAAACTTTAACAAGAAAAGTGAGTACTTGATAGTAGCTAATGAACTTGATAGAATTTTAGCTGAACGGAAAATTGATTTGATGTTTGAGGGAGGTAGTTTAGGATTAAGGGGTTGTGTTACAAGTTTTGCATATATTAGAGGTAACAAAGTCCTCATAATAGTTCTAAAAGTTTTAGCTCAAAATAAACATATCACTGGTGGAACGATAGGTAATGAGTTACAAGTCATGAGCATGTATGAACGAATGGCATATATGAATTTCAATGCTAATGCTTTTATTGCATTACCTGGTGGTTTAGAAACATTTGAAGATATCTTTACCATTGTATCTTGTACCCAATTAACTGTTTTTCAAAAGCCATTAGGATTACTTAATGTTGATAGTTTTTATAATGGTTTGTTATCTTTTCTCAATCATTTTGTGGCATAGGGTTTTGGACACCAGCAATTCAACGCATCCCAATCTCTGCTTCAAATATTGATCAATTGATTGATCAATTGCAAAACATTAAATCCGAAACTGATCCATTGATGGCGCAGGTAGTTTGGCACCCCAGGGCCAGTAGCAGTAAGAAGTGAGGACTAAATATGAATCTCTGGTTGTAACTTCCCTAACTTTTGTAGTTTTTTATCGCTTTTTTTTTGTGTGTGTTTTATGTTGCACCTGATCAAGCGAAATTTTAGTTTTGATTCACTAAATCTAAGATGGCTGAATAAAGAGTTACTTTTGTACTCTTGATGCGCATCTTAAATTTATGTGATTTTCCTTTTAAAAAAAAATAACTAATTAACTAACTAAAGATTTGTTTATACAATATGGCCGAGTGAAGAGTGCTTTTTGTGCTCTTGATACGTATCTGTATTTTTTTTTCTTTTTTTCTTTTTTTTTCTTTTTCTAGTTTCCAAATTAAAAAAATTTAAAAAAAATTAAAATTAAAAAAAATAAAAAAATGATGTTTTCATTTTGTGTGATTAGTTTCTCATGCTTGCTTTTAGTGTTGTTTCATGATGTTTTATAGGAAACAAGAAAGTGGAATGCATGTCCTGCTTACAATTTGGAATCCACTTTTCTATAAGAATGAGTATTCTCTTTCTTTTAGTTTGTTTCTTTGCCATTGAGGATAATGTCAATTGCAAGTTTGGAGAAGGTTTAGTTTGTTTTTTATTTTCAGTCATTTCTTTTATGTTTTGGTGAATAAATTTAAATTTTTTTTATTAATAAAATATGCTTATGTTAAATAATTTGATTAAAGGTCAATGACTGATTATAATTGGTATTTATGGACAATTTATTAAAGTATTTTAGGTTAAGCAACTATTTTGGGGTAAGAAATTAACTTTTATTAAGATTATGTTTTGATTTGCTTTGCATTATATTAATTGCATTGAAATTGTGTATGCTTATTTACAGAGGGTTTCTACACATTTTTATCTTTATTTGCCTCACCTATCTTAAAACATATTTTTGTAAACTTTGAGGCGAAATTTTGAATTTATTTTGAAAGAGAGATATGATTTAAGCATTGTTTGTTTAGCCTATTACTTATATCCACCCTTATTTTAATTTTTTCCCCTTAGTTTACCACTTTGTACCTTGTTAATTTTAGCTTTCTTTCTTCATTAATTAACCTTAATCGTTATCCTTCACCCTATTTATGAGATAATTTTGTCAAGTTTACATTCTAATGAAAAAAGGGGAATTATTGAAGTTTTAAAAGAAAATAAGGATCTCTAATAACTGAGAGTATTATTCATTGTAAAAGATCACATTCTGCTTAAAATAAGTTTGGGGGAAAGGAAGAAAATTGAATAAAATAAAAGTTAGTAATTCTCACTTATCTTTAGAATAATGTTGTTGGCGAAAAAATAAAAAATCAAAAAGAAGAAGAAAAAGAAGAAGAGGGGGACTTAAAAGAAGAAAACATTGAAGAAAAATGGTACTTAAGATAAAAGGCATCCTTCATTAACAAAATCCCTTCATTTGAGCTATTGATTTTGTAAACTTGGTATAATTATCTTACTTTTGTTCATTTAGCCTTTTCTTTGTTCAACCAAAAGACCTTGTGTTATCTCCATTACAAGCCTAGTGAAGACCTATTGATCTCTCTTGATTTATGAATTCCATTAGTGGAGATTGTTTGTATTAACATGCTTATGAGATTTGTACATATATTTTATATCTTTTGATAGAGGTATTTAAAGATATTAGTGTGTATATGCCTATCTGAAGTGCAACAATTTCTTTGCAGTTGATTTAATGCATGGTTATTCAATGCATGATTAAGATGAGGATTGTTTTGAACCTGAGATAGAAGCTTGACTTGCAATGCTACTGATATGTTGTTTATAAATATTAATTTCTTGAGGCCTTTGAAAAATTATTCAACATAAGCATAAGAGGATTAACTTTCCTTTTTGTGATATTTTATTATAAACTGTTAAAAATTTAGAGTTTTATAGGTGTTTGTGGGTATCACCACTGGAAGCCCTCACGAGACTATAACTCATCCTCTATGGGACACTTAGGGGTTTAAAGGCTTGTTGCACATGCTAAATGCAATCGTAATTTCCTACTAAAGTGGACTAATTTAGTTTTTGAATTTTCTTTTGCTTGAGGACAAGTAAAAACTTAAGTTTGGGGGTGTGATAACTCTATATTTTAGAGTTATTTTATTTGTTTGAAGATGGAATTTGCCTATAAATAGGCATTACCTCCCTTCTCCAAAATCATAATTCAAAGTAGCAAAAATTAGATGTAGAGAGATTTTCATATGCTTTCTTAGAGTAGATTTCTTTTATTATTATTTTGATTAAGAAGAGGAGTTTTTGGAAGCTTGAGTTCATCAAAGATTGTATCCCAAAGCAAGTTCTTTTTAAACTCTATTCTTAAATTTAATTATAAGTTGTTATTATATTTATTGTTAATTTAATTGTTTCTTCCTTTTTAACTATGAGTAGCTAGATTTATTTTTCTAGGATTTAGATGTAATCTCTTGATTATTTTATGGTGTTCTATGATTGATTGATTGAGTGTTTTGATTATTGGAATTAATATTTTATTTTAGGACTTAATGCTTGTGAATACTTGATCACTATTTATATATTTAAAGATACTATGTGAAGTAGCGAGAGTAGAAGCATAATATTAGTTCATTAAGATATTAGACCTAGGGTATGTGTTGCTTAGAGATAAGAACACTCATTTGTGATTGATAAAAGGATTTTCATAAAATTTAATGGGTTTATGTTAATTGCTTGTGATCATGAGAGTAGACATAAGGTTAACATGAATACTTATGATTTATCTTGAGAGAGAACTTCACATAATTAAAGAAAAACCTAATCATTAATTTTAATAAAATTAAACTAACCAAGCAACCATAAGAACACCATAGGTAATTAATTGATGAAATCTAAATCCTAGGATTTACATACATTGAATTAGTTCTTTAAATTTTGTAATTAATTATTCTATTGTTGGATATAGTTTTAGTGAATTATTGTACTACTAAATTACTTACTCGATAATATTCTGTTTAGAAAAGTGGTTTTTAAGTGGGACTGCTGTGACCCCTCCATTTACATGGGAATTTATCTTGAGGTGATTTTTTAGTTCAATTATTTACACTTTACTTACCTGTGTAATAACATTAAATATCTAAATCACAAGACTTTTTGTATGATAGTCTAAATAATAGAATATTCAATAGTTTTGGTACTTGTGAACTTTTTCTTGTGGGATCAACACTTATTTCACTACTATATTACTTGTTCATGACCTGTGCACTTATAGAAATCACGCAACACTAGTTGGGTTAGCTTTAATTAATATAAAGATTATAAGCCAAAATCTAAAAAGTAAGAAGAAGATTTGTTATGTCTTTGGCAAAACTACAAATACTTAGTGGGCAATCAAAATTAATATAATAGTTTTACTATTCCTTGGACTAGATTCCACTGTACCCAGCCAAAATCATATATATGCAGCAATTAGATAACAACAATCGACTCAAAAATTATAAATCAAGGAATTAAATTAGTCTTATATATACAAACTAAGGCAAACAATAAGAATTCTTGTTTATATATAGACATGAAGATGAAAAACGATTATAAGAATAAAATTGCTTCTAATATTCATCATATATGCACTCATCAAATTTAGAAAATTAGAAACAATAATAAGAATAGAGTTGTATCCAATTGAACGAATTAAACTAACCTGCACCAACAAAAATTTGTCGAAAGGGAGACCCAAACTTGAAAAAGAGATATCTTCAGACAAGAAATCAATGGTAGCCCAAACAGAGATTTCTATGGCATGTGATTATAATCATGTGAAGCAGATTATCAAATAAGTAAGCCTAAAAAATTAAAAGGAGATAGCAATAAAAGAGCATCCAAAAGTAATATGATTTTATTATGAAAACGGAAAACTAATGAAGATTACCTTAGTTGTATTTGTGTGAGAATAGGGAATCAGAGAGAGCCTAGAAGTTGAACAATTTGTTTAGGGTTAAAAAATTATTTTTTTAATTAATTCATATTTTATTAATCTGCCTGCCTTTTTTTTGGGCTTGTTTTTAGAGGAATTTTTAGAATTGCCTCTATTGATTGCTTCTACTTACCTGCGAAATTAAGAACCGCCTCACTAAAATGCCTTAATATTAAATTGACATTAAAAAAGTGGAGGTTGTTAAAACCACCCCTAGAAATTCACCGCAAAAAGTATAGTTTTTTGTAGTGCAACTATGCTAATATCCCTACTCAAACTCAAGAAGATAATGAATTTGCTAAGTTGAGTTTGTAAGTTAAATCATAAAATCGCCCTGGTGTATGAGCTTTAGTGAAAACATTGGCTATTTGATCAACAAAAGAAACAAAAGAGAGTTAGAATGTTTCATTGACAAGATGGTGTTAAATAAAGTGACAATCAATCTCAACATATTTGATGTGCTCATGGAGACATCAATATGAGCAATCTAGATGGACTTTGATTGTCATAATAGACATTAGTAGCATTGGATTGGGAAACTCCCATATCCTATAATAACCATTGCAACCTAAGAAGTTCAAAAGTAGTGTCTATAAGTGCCCTATATTTTATCTCTGCACTAAAGAAAGAAACTAATATTTACTTTTTACTACACCAAAAAATAAAGGGGTCTCCTAAAAAGAAAAAACATCTAATTGTAGATATTCTATTTGTGGAATCCCCTACCTAATCAACATTAGAAAATGTATGTAACATCAATGAGGATTGTGCAAAAAATGAAGACTGTGAAATAAGGCACCCTTAACATAATGAAGGATGTGAAGAACTGCAACAAAGTGAGTATTGTGAGGGACAATCATGAATTAATTGGATAATAATATGAATTGCATAAGTTATGTTTAGATGAGTGGCAGTAAGATAAATAAGACTTCTAACCAAATATCTATAGAGTGTGGGATTATCCAAAATTATTTTCTTTGTTGGTGATAGTTTAATATTATAGCATTAAGAGGGGTATTTGCAGTCTTATTTTCTATCAAGTTGGCATGTCTCAAAAGATCAACAGTATATTTGGCTTGAGACTAGTAGTAGCCTTTACTGTCGGATGAAACTTTAAGAAAGTAACTTAAATGACCAAAATTTTTCATCTAAAACTACTTGCTAAGAAACTACTTCAGCTCTGTAATACCCTACAAATCCTTTCCAGTAATAATCTCATCATCCAAATATAACAATAAAGTATTTTCATAGGAACTAGAAGAAAATACAAACTTGTTAATTGTTGAGCTAAATTTAACAACCCATGCTTGTCACATCCCACTTTTGGGATATGACAGTCCTAGGGCATGGGTAGGCATAAAGCCACCGAAAACCAGTAGAACCTAGATAACACCTCCAATCTATAGAAATCCTGCATAGCGCCAGCTATACATATATTATATCCTAGAATCACAACCTGAAAATAACAACACTTCTATTTTCCTTCTTATAACCTCACTTCATTAAAGGAAATTTCCAAGTCTCTCAATAATTAACATAATATAATATAGACACATTTAAAGTATATATAATCTTTCTATACAAACCAGCATTCTAAAATATCCTTATACACATGGAGCATCTAAACAAAAGCTATCCAAATATTTACATACAAACATTATTTATATATATCCAAAATGAAATTTTTGACTTCAGCTTCGATTAGAGCTTCAAGTGAAGAAGAAACTTGAGCTTTACTTGACAACGAGCTTTACTTGACAACTTCTAGATTCCTATACAAATTTTGGTGAATGGGGTGAGTATAAAACCCAGTGAGTAAGAAATATACTATCACATGTTACTAAACTAGGTATCCAATATTAATTAACAAGGATAATACTTGTTGTACACGGTATAGCATACTGTGGATGTTTTATCTCATAATACATCATTAAAACTCAATACTTATAAATCATTTTAGAAATATCATAGTCTAGTAATAAAATCTCAAGTAAAATATATAATTTTCTTAAAAAAATATTATTGAACATATAAAAACACTCCAATACAATATAGATGGAGGATTGAATAAAATTCACATGTACAATGGTTGAAAGTTACAATGGAACTCATGGTCAATATGATGTTGTAGTCATAATGCATTTTCAAGGTGGTTAACAAAGAATAATGGCTCACAATTTCAAATAGCAACAATAATAGTATATTAATCACTCACCTCTTGCACACAACTCTTATATGGACTTCTCCCCTTTAACACTTCAATCAAGGATGTCCTTAACTCCTGGGTTCTCACTTCCTTGATGTTTTCTTTACACTTCTACACTCACACAAGCATACACAAGTAAATTCTTTTAATTCCAAATAGTGAAATTTAAACATTAAGCTTTAAATTTCTACTTATAACCTAATACCATTTTCTAACCTAGTAGGATTATCTCCACAATATCTCAAGCTACACTCATCCAAATGCTATGATTCTTTTTCCATTGTAAAACTAACATACAAGGATATAACATATCCAAAATTTAGTCCATATAGCCTCTACATGATTAATGGTGAACCTCTGAATTCTTCCCTGATCCTATACAGGTGATAGACTGGCCTCCACTCATTTTTTTTTATTATAACTCACAACGTACATGTCCAATAACAAAATAATTTCTATAAGATTAAATACATATATAAAAAAATATTTCATTTTTAATTTTTACCCAGTTCTATCTTTAAGGTCCTCAAACTGGGGCACCAATCTTAGGCTGCAGATTAGACTTGGGTGCAGGATCAGTCTTGGTTCAGACTCTATATCTCCTAGAGTGCTTTGAGTTTGGTCAAGCCATTTAGTAAACATACATTAGATATAATTATCTACAACTTTCTAGTTTTGTCCAAGACCAAATTTGGACTCCAAGGTCCCTAAATTGGAACCTAAAATTCCAACAGTCAACTCCTCACTAAACCAAACCCTAAGTTTCCTTCACTAACCCTTATGCTCATCACCTCTACTCTAATTCTCCTTATTTAAACATCCTCAATTCAATTCCTTTCTTTTCATCCATATCTCAAACATCCATCTCTCCTTCATTACTTCTTCAACTCAAATCCAAATATAAAGAAAGAAAAAAAATTTTCCAAAGAAAACATAAAATATGTAAGTAGAAGCTTGAAACCAATGAGTTTAATTCTTGAACTCATCTCAGCTTAGCTTTCTTGCCTTTCACCTTGTCCTCCCATGGCTATTATCTTCAATTCATCCTTCTCAAGTCTTCTTTCTATATGCTTAAGCTAAATGACCAACTTTTGTGTAGGTGAGTTGAACTTATCTCATATGTGTGTGTGTGTGTGTGTGTGTGTGTGTGTGTGTGTGTGTGTGTGTGTGTATACACATACATACATATATATACATACATACATACATACATACATACATACATACATACATATATATATATATATATATATATATATATATATATATATATATATATATATATATATATATATATATATATATATATATATATATATATATATATATATATATATATATATTGTTGTATGTATGATCAAAATTGAAAATGTCAAATTCATTAGTTTCCTTAGATTTTCGCAGCAACTTCTAAATTATAATTATTCTATTTTATTTTATTTTTACAAGTTAAATGTCAATGTCAATGATTATTTATTTTCTCTAAATCTCAAAATTGCCATTTTCTTAAATTTAATTACTCTAAATTATATAATTATTGTCTCTTAATATTTTTAACTTAATTTTTAGGGTTTTAAGAATATAATTTATTCATTCATCAAATTCCCCTAAGGCAAAACCTAAGAAAAATCACAGAATTAAAATTCATCGATTTCACATCTATCGTATCGATTTTCAGACTCGTATCCAATCTAGTTTTTGGTTCCTAATTCTTTATTCTTTTTCTTAAGTTCTTCATTCTAATTAGTTTTGGGCTACTCTCTGGTCTCTAATGACCTAAAAACACCTAGGGTGTTACACTTTACTCCCTTTAAAGAAAATTCATCCTCGAATTTTTTTTAGGTAGCAGCTTATTAGTCACTTATGACAATGAACTCTCAATTCTAACTTAAATACAAACACTTCTTAATTATACCTTTTGGATAGTAACCATACTGTCTTGATAGCATTAGGAGCTTTTAGTTCTTGTATCCATAAGAAATACTCTACCTCCTCCTCATCCTTGATATGTCCTTTTTATTATGAAAGCTTGTTCTTGTTTTCTACCTTGTCCTCTTGATCCTTTATTATCAAGTCGATTCATCTATACCATAGGTTGTGAGATAATAAGCTCTACTCGTTGTTCTTTTAGTGCAAACAGTCTCTGATGAAATGACCAGTTTGGTCACATTTAAAGCATGCCCTAGAGGTAAGTCTGCACACTCGTTTATGCACTTTTCCACAAGTGGGGCATACGGGAGATTTATGACTCTGTTGTAGTGTCCATGGTACATTTGTAACCCCAGGAGTAGAAGCCATAGAAGTATTCCTAGCTTAATCCTTATGTTGACTTCCTATTGTAAATTGACTTTGGTTAGCTGCAGGAAAAGAATATCTAGATGATCTAACTTGTAAACTATCCCCTCCTTCTTTATTGAAATTGCTTTGACTCTTGCTCTTACTCTTTATCCCTTGATCTTTCTCAGTTTTCTCCTCTTTAAGCTTAGTCTCCATCTATTTAACATTGTCTACTAGTTTGGACAAGGAAGTGAATTCAACTGCACATAAAGCATTTTGCAATGATGCAATTAGCCCTCTCCTAAATCTCCTTATTCTTACTATTTCAGTTGGCACAATCTCACTAGCGTATTTACTCAACTTGTTAAATTCTTTTGCATAATCACTTATTGACATTCCTCCTCACTTCAGCTGCTCAAATCTTGCAATTCTATTTTCTCGTTCTCCCTCTGTTAAGAACTCATCTATCATCCCTCTGCTAAGAACTCATCTATCATTTCTTATTTGAACTACTCCTAAGTAGATGGAGTATCCCCATATAACTGATTCTCTACATGGTCTTTAAACTAGCCCCAAGCATCATCTTTTAATAGCAGTCCCACTAACTCAATAGCATGTGCATCAGAGCATGGTAACCTCCGCACTACATTCTCTATAGCTTGTAAGAATCCATATGGTTCTTCTCCATCTTTGCCACCAAACTCAGGCAACCCCATCTTCATGAAACTAGACATTGAAACACCTCCATCATCTAACACCCTTCTAGCCATTTGTCTAGGTATTGGAGTATTCTCCAGTGCAAGTGGTGGAGCTTCATCAGGATGTCATTGTCGGGCTTGCCTTAATTCATGTATTTCCCTTCTTAACTCTTCAAGTTCCTCCCTCACAACCTTATCATTTGCAAAAGGAACTTGTTGATTCACTTCTTGTACCCATCGCCAAACTCTTGGTGACTCTATAGGCTCATCAGGATGTGATGCAGTAATGGAAGCTGCATCTAAAACAACTTCAAGACTACTTGTCTTCCTAGACGAGGAGGCCCCCTCCTTAGTAATCTCCTTGATCTTCCTCTAGGTGACGTTCTATAAAAAAACAACTATGAGACCCATACACACACACACACACACACACACACACATATATAGAAGAATTAAACAAATTTATTGGTACTATAGATTTAATTCTAACGATAGACTGTAAATGACGAATAGGAAATCCTATTCTCTATGGTGTAACTTATGTTCTATAATGTGTATATATTTATACTTTTGCTATGATACCACCTCTGTCACATCCCATTTTTGGGATATGATAGTCCTAGGGCATGGGTAGGTATAAAGCCATCAAAAATCCATAGAACCCATATAACACCTCTAATGTACAGAAATTCAGTATAGCGCTAGCTATACATATATTATATCCTGGAATCACAACCTCCAAATAACAACACTTCTATTTTCCTTCTTATATCTCACTTCATTAAAGGAAATTTCCAAGTCTCCCAATAATCAACATAATATAATATAGACACATTTAAAGTATATATAATCTTTCTATACAAACCAGCATTCTAAAATATCCTTATACACATCGAGCATCAAAACAAAAGCTATCCAAATATTTACATACAAATATTATTTATATATATCCAAAATGAAATTTTTGACTTTAGCTTTGATTATAGCTTTAAGTGAAGAAGAAACTGGAGCTTTACTTGACAACTTCTAGCTTCCTAAAAAATTTTGGTAAATAGGGTGAGTAATGAATATACTATCATACATTACTAGGCTAGGTGACTAATGTTAATTAACAAGGATAATACTTGTTGTACACATTATAGCATACTCTAGATGTTTATATCATAATTAGGTAATACTTGGAAAGCAAAACACATAGCAAAAGAGAAACCTATAGATAATCAGACAACAATTTTACAATAGAAATTAGCTCAAATTTTATAAACATAACTTATACATTTTTAAATAGAAACTTCTTGTAAACTAGTAATATGTAACTCGTAAATACAAAATAGAAACTTTACTCATAACCTGAAGATGAAACTCATATTTTGCAACTATTTTAAGAATTAAAATTCAAGAAATAATTCGTGAAAACTTTATAAGGCTTCATAATAAAATTAACTCATTATATAATCATACAGGGTATATAAAAGCTTCTTGTAATCTTGTAATTCATAGTACATATTGTAAAAACAATATAATTTTGCTCGTGATAAAATATGTAAAAATTGAGAATAGAAATCGGCTCATAATCTTGTAATAGGCTCATAAGATTTTTTGTGATAGCTCATGATAAACATGAGACTGATCAGGTCTCATGGCTAGGAATTTATATTCCTCCTAGCAAAAGGTCGTATATTATACCCCATCCGTGAGTATAATGTGCACAATGTCCAATGATTTACCCCTTATCGGTTAGGAGATTTCTGCTCATTCAAAGTCACAATAATCACATAATAAAATCAATATAAGCTTGTAATAAATACTAAATACATCAAATTAGTCTCGTAATAAATATTTATAACCAATACATTTCAATACTTGAAATTCATTAAATATTCTAGTAATCTCATAGTCTTGTAATAATAATAAATCTCATAGTACAACATCAAAACTCGAAACTTATAAATCAATTTAGAAAACTCATAGTCTAGTAATAAAATCTTAAGTAAAATATAATTTTCTTATAGAAATATCATTAAACATATAAAAACACTCAAATATAATATAGATGGAGGATTGAATAAAATTTACATCAACAACGGTTGAAAGTTATAATAGAACTCATGGTCAATATGAAGTTCTAGTCATATTAAAATACATTTTCAAGGTGGTTAACAAAGAATAATGGCTCACGATTTCAAATAGCAACAATAATTGTATATTAATCACTCACCCATTGCACACAACTCTTGTATGCACTTCTCTCCTTTAACACTTCAATCAAGGGGTTCTCACTTTCTTGATGTCTTCTTTGTACTTCTACACTCATACAAACATACACAAGTGATAATTGAACATATGTCTATATCTTAAACCCTACATTATCATGATTTAAGGTTGAAATTAAGTTTGATTTGTGCGTTGAAGATTATTTTTCAGATCTTTTTCTATAGTGGGACTGGCCAGGAAGAAATGGAAGGAGCGCACAAGGAAGTAGTGTAAAAACGGAAGTTTTTCATGGAAAAAGAGCTAAGCCACCCAGCTCATGCCCGTAATTACGACCGTAACATTTGGGCATGAGTCAAGAGAGAATTTGGGAGATTGGCAGTGAGGTGTCACGCCCAATATTACGGGCGTGACCACGGGCGTAAGACACGAGAGGCAGAGAAATGCAGGCTTCGTACGTTAATGGTCGATCTCACGCCCAAGATTACGGGCGTGAGTGGGAGCGTAACATGGAAAAATTTCAGCAGTATAAAAGCTCTGTTTCAGCTAAAAAAGGGGGATCGAACTTTGGAGACGGAGGGCCGACTTCTCTGAGTAAAACCCAGAGTTTGCAACTGGGATTGAAGGTGAAGAACATAGATCCACAAGTTTTGAACCAAGAATCGAAGATTAAAGTGGAGAATATCAAATCATTCGTCATGAGTTGTTTGATTTATTTTATGTTTTTCTTTTCTTTTTGTATTCTTTCTTTGAACATGAGCTAAACTTATCTTCTACCTAGATATAGATGAACCCTAGCATGTTTGTATGGATTGATTGGTTTTGATTTCAATTAAATCATTTGATTAAGTTGATTTACCTTTATGAATCTTGATTGTTTAATTCCAAGTAATAATTGCATGCTTATTAGTTGGTTGTCATTTTTTAGATTCATGTCTTGAGAAAGCTTGATTTGAATAGAATAATCATAGGGGTTGAGGATTGCTTGGGGTTCTAGAGATAGACTTACAAAATCCTTTGGTTTGATTCCTTGGTCTTAATGCATAAGCTATTTGATTATGCTTGAGAAGAGATTCCTTGCATTCTAAATAGTGATTAGAGGTTAAGTCATTCGAGAGAAGTTTTAATCTAAATGTGTGGAATACCAAATTAACTTGATAAATTGATTTAATTGTTCACCTGCCTTGAAATACAATTGATTGCTAGGGGGATTCAATATCTGGGTAGGTCTTCATCATCAATTTTATTTGCAATTTATTAGTCGTTCCTTAGTTTAATCTTTTAATCCACTTAGTCATTTTAATTTCAGCAATAAACCAAACCATTAATCTGCTAAACAATAATTGAAGTTTGAGCTACTAATTGTCCTTGTCCCCTGTGGAATGATACTTTCACTCACTACTTTATTACTTGAGCGACCCATGCACTTGCGGTTGTATTGCATAAAATCGTGGTCAATAAGTAAATTCATTTAATTCTAAATGATGGAATTTAAACATTAAGCTTTAAATTTCTACTTATAACCTAAAATCATTTTCTGACCTAGTAGGATTTTCTATGCAATATCTCAAGCTACAGTCATCCAAATACTATGATTCTTTTTCCATTTAAAACTGACATACAGGGTTATAACATATCCAAAATTTAGATCCATATAAACTCTACATGATTAATTGTGAACTTCTGAATTCTTCCCTAATCCTATGCAGTTGACAAACTGACCTCCACTCTTTTTTTTTTTTTTATTATTATTATAACTCACAACATACAAATCTAATAACAAAATAATTTTTATAAGATTAAATGCACATATAAAAAAACATTTCATATGTTTTAAGTTTTATCTAGTTCTATCTTTAAGGTCCTCAAACTTAGGCCCTAATCTCAGGTTGCAGATTGAACTTGGGCGCAGGGTTAGTCTTGATTCAAGCTCTGTATCTCCTAACATGCTTCAAGTTTGGTCAAGCCATTTATTAAAAATATATTTGACATAATTATCTACAACTTTCTAGTTTTTTCCATGACTAAATTCAGACTCCAAGGTCCCTGAATTAGAGCCTAAAATTCAAGCAGTCAACTATTCACTAAACTAAACCATAGGTTTTCTTCACTAACCCTTGTGACCTCTACTCTAATTCTCCTTACTTGAACATCCTCAGTTCAATTCCTTTATTTCATCCATATCTCAAACATCCATCTCTCCTTTATTACTTCTTCAACTCAAATCCAAATATCAAGCAAGAAAATAAATTTTCTAAAAAAAAATATAACATATGTAAGTAGAAGCATGAAACCAATAAGTCTAATTCTTGAACTCACCTCAATTTAGCTTTCATGCCTCTTCTCCTTGTCCTCCCATGGCTGTTATCTTCTCTTCATCCTTCTCAAGTCTTCTTTCTATATGCTTAAGCTAAATGGCCAATTTTTGTAAGTGAGTTGAACTTATCTCATATGTATATTTTTTTTCTTTTTTTTTTTGTTTTATGTATGACCAAAATTGAAAATCTCAAATTCATTAGTTTCCTTAGATTTTTGCAGCAACCTCTAAATTATAATTATTCTATTTTATATTTCTTTTACAAGTTAAATGTCAAAGACAATGATTATGTATTTTCTCTAAATCTCAAAATTGCCATTTCCTTAAATTTAATTAATCTAAATTATCTAACTATTGTCTCTTAATATTTTTAACTTAATTTTTAGGGTTTTAAGAATATAATTAATTATTCATTCATCAAATTCCCCTAAGACAAAACCTAAGAAAAATCGCATAATCAAAATTCATCAGTTTTGCATTTATCGTATCGATTTTCAGACTCGCATCCAATTTAGGTTTTGGGTTCCTAATTCTTCATTCTTTTTCTTAATTTCTCCATCTAATTAGTTTTGGACTACTTTTTTTTTTTGGTCTCTGATGACCTAAAAACATATAGGGTGTTACAATGCTCTATGAGCTTGTTTAAGACCTTATAGAGCCTTACGAAGATGATAAACTTTTCCAGGTGGATGATTGTAGCCAAGTGGTGGTTTCATATAGACTTTCTTTGAAAGATCCCCATTAAGACAAATATTTTTGACATCTATTTGAAATGGTGGCTATTAAGGATATTGATAATAAATCTTATTGTTATCTGTATAGCTATTAGAAGTTATATAATTGTACACAAACTCAAATACTCTTATTGTATATATAGATATAAACATGTATTTGATAACTTAAGAAAAACAATAGAAAATCATTGTCTTCTATATGGTATCAAAGCCGTGTTAATCAAATAACAAAATATGCATTTCTTTTTTCCTTTCTATCACATCTTTATAGTTGACCAAATTGTTCCCACTAACTTTCTCCTACCGCCTACCACAACCACTCATCAACCTTTTGCTACTATGCTCACAATTAGAAATTAACTTGCTTGGAAAACCTAGTTTCTGTCGCTATTGAATTATCATAATCTCCATGGTTTTGTTGATGGTATATAACTAGCACCACTTCAAATCACCATATCTAACAAAAAATACACTTTAACCAATTCCCAATCCTGCATACAACACTTGGTTCAAAAAAGATCAATTGCTTCTTGTTGCGTGATTTCTGCAAGTGTACAGGTCATGCCAAGTAATAATGTGTGAATAGAGTGTCGAATCCACAGGGAAGGGTTGACAAGTACTAATTTTATGATTACTCTATTATTTAGAAAATCAATTATGAGAATTCGTATTTTAAGCTAAAGTAAATTCAAGTAAATAAATGATGAAAATATGAAATAAGATTAAAGGCCTAGGATTTAGAATTCATCAATTGATTACCTATGATTACTTTATATTTTTTAGATTGGATTATTTTTGCTGGAATTAATGATTAGATTTCCCTAAATTATATGATGTTCTCTCTCAAGATACAATATGTGTGCTCATATTAACCTTATATCTACTCTCATGATCATAAGCAATTAACACAAACCCATTAAGTTTTATGGAAATCCTTTTAAAAATCACAAAGGAGTATTCTTATCTCTAAGCAATACATTCCCTAGGTCAATTATCCTAATGAACTAATATTGTGCTTCCACTCTTGCTACTTCACATAATATCTTAAATCATGCAATTAATGGCCAGTTAATTACAAGCATTAAGTTCTAAGATAAAAAATTAATTCCAACAATCTAATCCAATCAATTAAATATAAAAAATCATATGCAAATCAAAAGATTACATCTAAATCCTAGAAAATAAAAATTAGCTATTCATAATTAAAAGAGAAGAAACAATTAAATTAAAAATAAAAATAATAAACATAATAATAACTTATAATTAAATTTAAGAATAGAGTTTAGAGAGAACTTGTTTTGAGATACAATCTTTGATAAACTTGAGCTCCAAAAACTCCTCCTCATGATAAAAATAATATAAACAAAAAAAGAAACCTAATCTATTTTTTTTTCTCTCTAAATATTTTTTTTGATGGATTTCTTTGATGCCATTTCCCTTTGCTAAGCATGATATTTATAGACATATTTGGTGGAAGAATTCAAGTTCCATTAAAATTCTTACATCAAAAATTCAACATTGATGGTTAGGTTAGCCACCAACCATTGAATTCCTTCATCAGTATTCAAAAATAGTTAGGTTGGCTACCAACCATTGAATTTTGGCCACCAACCATCGAATTTCTTAATCAATATTCAAAAATGGTTAGGTTGGCTACTAACCATTGAATTTTGGCCACCAACCATTGAATTTATTTCTCATATATTGAAAACTTGAATCATTGCTTGCATCATTATTTTTACTGCATCATTTTGATCTGCAAAAATAATAAAAATACTTAAAATATGTTATAATTTATTTATAAATTGTAAAACTATTTATTTCTAAAAATAAGCAATAATATTATTGCATTCTCAAGAATTGAGCTAAATTTTAAGTTTAAATAATTAAAATAACTCTAAAAATATAGAGTTATCACACCCCCAAAACTTAAGTTTTTGCTTGTCCTCAAGAAAAAGAAAATTCAAAACCTAAACTAGTCCACTTTCGTAGGAAATTACGATTGCATTTAGCGTATGCAACAAGCCTTTAAACCCCTAGGTGTCCCATAGAGGACGAGTTATAGTCTCGTGAGGGCTTCCAGTGGTGATACCCACAAACACCTTTAAAAATTTATTTCAAAGAAAAATAAAATATCACAAAAATAAAAAAATAAAAAAATTAATCCCCTCATGCTTATGTTGATTTTTTTTTTTAAAGGTCTCAAGAAATTAATATTTACAAACAACATATCAATAGTATTGCAAATCAAGCTTCTATCTCAGGTTCAAAACAATGCTCATCTTAATCATGCCTTGAATAACTATGCATTAAATCAACTGCAAAAAAATTGTTGCACTTCAGATAGGCATATACACACTAATATCTTTAAATGCCTCTATCAAATGATATAAAATAGATGTACAAATCTCATAAGCATATTAAAGCAAACAATCTCCACTAATGGAATTCACAAATCAAGAGAGATCAATAGGTCTTGACTAAAGTTGTAATGGGGCTAACACAAGGTATTTTGGCTAAATAAAGAAAAGGCTAAATGAATAAAAATAAGATAATTATACCAAGTTTACAAAAGAAAATCAATAGCTCAAATAAAGGGATTAAATTAATGAATGATCCCTTTTATCTTAAGTACCATTCTTCTTCAATGTTTTCTTCTTTTAAGCCCCCCTCTTTTTCTTCTTCTTTTTTTATTTTTTATTTTTTATTTTTTTTTATTTTTTTTTCAACAACATTATTCTAAAGATAGCAAGAATTACTAACTTTTATTTATTAAATTTTCTTGCTTTCCCCCAAACTTATTCTAAGCAAAAGGTGGTCTTTTACAATGAATAATACTCTTAGTTATTAGAAATCCTTTTTTTCTTTTAAAACTTCAATAATTCCCTTTTCTTCATTAGAATGTAAACTTGACAAAATTATCTCATAAATAGGGTAAAGGATAATAATTAAGGTTAATTAATCAAAGAAAAGAAAGCTGAAATTATCAAGGCACAAAAGGGTAAACTAGGGAAAAAATTAAAATAAGAGTAGATATAAGTAACAGGCTAAACAAACAATGCCTAAATCATATATCTCTTTCAAAATGAATTCAAAATTTCGCCTCAAAAGTTTGCAAAAACATGTTCTAAGATAGATGAGGCAAATGAAGATAAAAATGTGTAGAAGCACTCTCTAAGTAAGCATACACAAATTCAATGCAATCAATATAATGCAAAGCAAAACAAAACATAATCTTAATAAAAGTTAATTTCTTACCCAAAATAGTTGCTCAACCTGAATACTTTAATAAATTGTCCATAAATATCAATTATAATCTATCATTGACCTTTCATCAATTTATTTAACACAAGCATATTTTATTAATAAAAGAGTAAAAAATTTTAAATTTATTTATCAAAACATGAAAGAAATTACTGAAAACAAAAAAAAAACAAACTAAATCTCTCCCAAACTTGCAATGGACATTGTCCTCAATGTCAAAGAAACAAACCAAAAGAAAGAAAATACTCCCTCTTGTAGAAAAGTGGATTCCAAATTATAAGCAGGATATGCATTTTACTTCCTTATTTCCTGTAAAACATCTTGAAACAACACTAAAAGCAAGCATGAGAAACTAATCATACAAAAAGAAAACATTATTTTTTTTTCATTTTTGTTTTTATTATTTTTTTTTAATTTTGGAAACTAGAAAAAGAAAAAAAAAAAAATACAGATGCGTATCAAGAGCACAAAAAGTACTCTTTACTCAGCCATCTTATATGAATAACTCTTGAGTTAGTTAGTTAGTTAGCTAGCTAGTTAGTTTTTTTTTTTTTTTTTGAAAAGGAAAATCACATAAATTTAAGATGCGTATCAAGAGTACAAAAGTAACTCTTTACTTAGCCATCTTACATTTAGTGAATCGAATCTAAAACTTCGCTTGATCAAGTGCAACAAAAAAAAAAAAACACACACACACAAAACAAAACAAAAATGCGATAAAAAAAAAACTACAAAAGTTAGGAAAGTTATAATCGGAGATTCAGATCTAGTCCTCGCTTTTTACTGCTACTAGCCCTGGGGTGCCAAACTACCTACGCCATCAATGGATCAGGCTCGGATTTAAAGTTTTGCAGTTGATCAATTAATTGATCAATAGTTGAAGCAGAGACTAAGATGCGTCGACTCGCTGGTGTCATAAAACCCTGTTCCACAGCATGATCAAGAAAAGATAACAAACCATTATAAAAACCATCAACATTAAGTAATCCCAATGGCTTCTGAAGAATAGTTAATTGTGTCCAAGATGCAATGGTGAAAATATCTTCAAATGTTTCTAAACCACCAGGTAATGCGATAAAAGCATCAGCATTGAAATTCATGTATGCCATTCGTTCGTACATGCTATTGGCCTGTAACTCATTACCTATAGTTCCACCAGTGATTTGTTTATTTCGAACCAAAGCCTTTAGAACTACTCCTAAGACTTTACTACCTCTAATATATGCAGAACTTGCGACACAACCCCTTAACCCTAAACTACCTCCCTCAAACACCAAATCAATTTTTCGTTCAGCTAAAATCCTACCAAGTTCATTAGCTGCTATCAAGTACTCTCTTTTCTTGCCAGAGTTTGGACTACAAAAGACACAAATAGTTTTGAATTTGCGTGTTGAGGATTCTGCCATTTTCTCTCACAGATCTCTCAAAAGGGTTGTGTGCATATTGACAATAATGAATATGCATATAAAGAGATTAGAAGAGTAAAAGAACAGTTCAATGGGATAAAATAATTATTGATAGAAAAAGTATAAAAACAAAAATGATAATAAAAACAAAAAATAATTAATACTGTGTGTACAAATGTCAAAAAAAATATTTGAAAAACTAAAAAGAAACAGACATTGAAAGACTAAAAAGCTAACGAAAGTAGAAAAATCTACAGCATATATACAAAAGTCAAAAAGAAAATATTGAAAAGCTAAAAGTAGACATTGAAAGACTAAAAAGTTGTCAATAATAGAAAAATCTGCAGGAAAATAAAACCTAGATGCTAAAAAGTCAAAAAAATACTGCAAGATGTAGAAAAAATAATGCATTGAAAAATAAAAAAGTTAGTGATACACCTGATTATAAACAGTAGTTGTGATTTTGGCTCACATCTTCCTCTGGTTTTACGTTCAGTAACTACTTACACGCCTTCTATGAGTCGAGGATAGGCTTCCCATCCAGTTTTCTTATTAACTAGCAAACAGAGTCTTTTATCGTCAGATTCCCTAGACTGTAACGCTGCTTCTGTTCTTTGAATAGTTCTCATAAATCTAAAAGAGTGCGTTGAACTTGTCCACAAGGATGCCTCTCAAGAGTCTGTAAGATATTATCCATAGACTCCTTACTCAGTCCATCCTTTATGAATTTAATTTTGTCTTCTCGATTTATGGATGCAAATCCAATATTTCTACAGCGTGTGTTGCAATTCCATCTTGCACACTTGTAGCAGACTCCCATTCTCTTAGCTCTCCTCTTCTTTGAGTAAGAACTTCTCCCCGTACCTGGCAAACATTTAATAAATGAGTCATCAAGCTCACTTGCCAATCATACTTTGGCTTCTATGATCCAGCGAATATCCTCAGGAAGATTCAGACGCTTAAATGCCTTCATTCTTTCCAGTCTACGTTCATCAATTTTCTTGAGCACATCTTGGGGAAGAGTTGGAAATCTGTTTTTTAGTGCTGCAAGAGATGTTTCCATGTCTAATTAACTTTGTTAAGAAAATGAAAGAGAAAATTTACAACGAAACAACTAAACAGAAATAAAAGAAACCTAGTAAAGAGAAAACTTGGGTTTCCTCCTAATAATCTTTTTAATAACTCACAAACAACACTAAAGCAAAAATAGAATGAAACAAATAAAAGAATAAAAGAAATTAAAAAGAAGTAAAAAGTTAGAAATTTGGGTTGCCTCCCAAAAGCGCTTAATTTATAGTCTTTAGCTTGACTATAGCTAGATCTTCATCAAGGAGGATAATATACAAAGTATATCATCTCGATAATTGTGGAAAGATGGACTTTTGCCAATTTTGAGTCAAGCCAACTTGATTTGAACCTGCATGGAAAAAGGTTAAGACAGAAATTATTTAATATTTTACAATTAGGCGTATAATTTCCAAAAGCTTTCAAACGAGCTCTTTTTCTTGCTCTGAATTTTCTCAAGAAATTGAGATAAGAAGGTAGTGGTGTTGAATCAAGAGTTGGTGAGTGCTCAGTTGATGGTGGTGAATGTTTCTTCTTTTCTTTCAAGTCATCAAATTGATATTTTTTATGGTCTGGCATATTTGGTGTTGTTTTCACCAAACAAACTGAAAGAGTTTCCTTTGAGTTCTCTTTTTCAAATACCTCTTTAATTTCCCCAGTAATTTCAACTACTCCGCTAATATCATCCATAAGAGAAGAATATTTATTGGGCAAATTGATCTCAACTTCTTCCTTTTTTTCTTGCTTGCTTGAAGTATCTGCTTTATCAATCATCTCATCATCACTCAGAAATTGCCAAACATTGATCTGTAGAATATTCTTCAATTTGACTTGTTAGGTTACTATGGCCTTGAGCATCTAATGGACTAGTAAATTGTTCCATTTGTACATCAAAATTTGTATTGTGGCTAGTCCATTGACTTATCCTATCTTCCAATCTTTCACATCGTTCATGAGTAGCATTTATGAATCTTTCCAATGCTGCTTCATAAGATGGTCTGTGCTCTTCAAATGGTGCATAATCTTGAAAATCATATTGATAAGGATACCATGAATTGTTACCTTGATCGCATTGATTTTCCCATGAAAAACTCGAATAGTCACTCCATCCTGAGTTGTTTATGTTGGAATATGGATAATTCTCATACCTGTTATAATTTGGGAAAAATTGTACCTGCTCTGCATATTGGCACTCAGAATTCAAATGATTACCTCCACACAAATCACAACTCAAACATGAATTAAATAAACTATTTGTATCAAGTTTATCAATTAAGTTACCCAATGCATCGATTTTAGCATTTAACTTACCAAAAACATCCTCACCATACATGCTTGCTGCTCTATTTAGCATCACTCCTCCATTCCACCATTACAAGTTGTGGAAAGCCATCTTTCTCTCTCTCTTTTTTTTTTTTTTTTTTTTTTTTTTTTTTTTTTATAAAAGTCCTGCAAAATAATAAAAAAATAGAAAAGAAAAACAAAATCTAAAGTAATAGAGTATATCAATCTATTGATATTGTCAAAAATTGCCTTCCCCGGCAATGGCGCCAAAAACTTGTTGCGTGATTTCTGCAAGTGTACAGGTCGTGCCAAGTAATAATGTGTGAATAAAGTGTCGAATCCACAGGGAAGAATTGACAAGTACTAATTTTATGATTACTCTATTATTTAGAAAATCAATTATGAGAATTCGTATTTTAAGATAAAGTAAAATTCAAGTAAATAAATGATGAAAATATGAAATAAGATTAAAGGCCTAGGATTTAGAATTCATCAATTGATTACCTATGATTACTTTATATTTTTTAGATTAGATTATTTTTGCTGGAATTAATGATTAGATTTCCCTAAATTATATGATGTTCTCTCTCAAGATACAATATGTGTGCTCATATTAACCTTATATCTACTCTCGTGATCATAAGCAATTAACACAAACTCATTAAGTTTTATGGAAATCCTTTTAAAAATCACAAAGGAGTATTCTTATCTCTAAGCAATACATTCCCTAGGTCAATTATCCTAATGAACTAATATTGTGCTTCCACTCTCGCTACTTCACACAATATCTTAAATCATGCAATTAATGGCCAGTTAATTACAAGCATTAAGTTCTAAGATAAAAAATTAATTCCAACAATCTAATCCAATCAATTAAATATAAAAAATCATATGCAAATCAAAAGATTACATCTAAATCCTAGAAAATAAAATTAGCTATTCATAATTAAAAGAGAAGAAACAATTAAATTAAAAATAAAAATAATAAACATAATAATAACTTATAATTAAATTTAAGAATAGAGTTTAGAGAGAACTTGTTTTGAGATACAATCTTTGATAAACTTGAGCTCCAAAAACTCCTCCTCTTGATAAAAATAACATAAACAAAAAAAGAAACCTAATCTATTTTTTTTTCTCTCTAAATAATTTTTTTTGATGGATTTCTTTGATGCCATTTCCCTTTGCCAAGCATGGTATTTATAGACATATTTGGTGGAAGAATTCAAGTTCCATTAAAATTCTTACATCAAAAATTCAACATTGATGGTTAGGTTGGCCACCAACCATTGAATTCCTTCATCAGTATTCAAAAATAGTTAGGTTGGCTACCAACCATTGAATTTTGGCCACCAACCATCGAATTTCTTAATCAATATTCAAAAATGGTTAGGTTGGCTACTAATCATTGAATTTTGGCCACCAACCATTGAATTTATTTCTCATAGATTGAAAACTTGAATCATTGCTTGCATCATTATTTTTACTGCATCATTTTGATCTGCAAAAATAATAAAAATACTTAAAATATGTTATAATTTATTTATAAATTGTAAAACTATTTATTTCTAAAAATAAGTAATAATATTATTGCATTCTCAAGAATTGAGCTAAATTTTAAGTTTAAACAATTAAAATAACTCTAAAAATATAGAGTTATCACTTCTATCATGGTTATTATCCTCTCTATTAGAAGAGGTATTTTTGTGTGTGATTAGCCTCACATTGTCCTTTGCCATTTAGAACACACTAGCAAGTGCTTTTGGTTCTGTATCTTAGAATCATCAACTACAACTTAATATTTAACTTCAAGAGCTAAAAAGAAATGACTTATTTGTCTCTGCCTATCTTCAAAAAGCCATTAGACTAGTAGATGAATGAGCTACTGTTGGTCAAACCATCTCAATTGTAGAATTCAATGCCATTATATTTAGGAATATTGGCAGTGAATACCATGCTATAATCACTGCTCTAATTTTACAGCCTGAACATGTGAGCTTTCAAGAACTACATAGTCAACTAGTAGCACATGAAATTTTGATTAAAAGTATGCAAGAGAATCCTATTGCGAATATTGCGTATCGTCCTTTATCTACTCCACCAACTGGTTAATTTTCTAGTCAATCTGTCACTCGACCAACAATGCCCCCAAGCTCTAACTATCAATCTTCTTCTTGTTGTTCAAAGGGCCTATGTCAAATATAGGGTTACAAATCTTAGAGCTAACAAATGTTGCAATAGATATTCTCCACCGTAATTTAATCCAACACAATCGCAAGCTCATATGGCATGGCATGGTACTCCATCGCATATAGGTTACTATAATGCTCCACCATCTTATGAATCACAGCAAGCACAATTCATCGGTTGGCATGCTGATACTGTTGCATCTCATTATATGCCTCTAGATTCCTCCACTCTCTACAATACTGAACATTATCATGGTGTAGATCAGGTCTAGGTTGGGAATGGACAAGGGCTTCCAATTATTCAGAAGGTTGAGTCCTCTATTCAATCCACCAACTCTCTTCAATTCCTTAAACTTAAAAATGTTCTTCATGTTCCAAAAATTATTAAATTGCTTCTTTCTATTCAACAATTTACCAAAGATAATTGTTGCTTTATAGAGTTTTGGCCTAATTCTTTTTATGTTAAGGATCAAAAAGGCAAGGCAATCCTATTGCATAGACAGAGCACTAAAGATGAATTGTATTTTTTGCCAACTTCTAACAAAAGGACATTGATAAGTCAAGCTATTCCTTATAAAGATTGGCATGCTTGGCTAGGTTACCCGTACAATAAAATAGTGTTTAAAAATATCAATGATAATAACTTGTCTTGTTCCAGTAAGAATCTTTCTTATTTGTGTTTGTATGTAAGTTAGGAAAACTTCCTCGAATTCCTTAAGCTTCAATTAAGCATCATAGCTCAAAACCATTTGACATTATTCATTCAAATGTTTGGGGACCTTCCCCTATTTTTTCTAATCTCAGTTTTTGGTATTTTGTTTTATTCATAGATGATTATTCTAGGTTCTCATGGATTTATTTTTTGAAAAATAATAGTGATGTTTATTCCTTTTTTCTTAATTTCAAGGCTTATGTGAAATCCCAATTCAATTCAAAAATAAAAGCATTTCATTCATATTAGGGAGGTGAATATCACAAATTTAATGCCTATTTTAAAAAGACTAAGATTGTTCATCATATTGCATGTCCATATACACATGAGCATGATGGTCCTTCAAAAAGGAAAATAAGACATGTAGTTGAAACCGGTTTAACACTTCTTGCTCATGTAAAAGTTCCCTTCAAATACTAGTCATATGCTTTTCAAACGAGCATCAATTTAATCAACTACATGCAAACTAATATGTTGAAAGGTTCAAATCCTCATGCTTTACTTTTTAACACTCAACCAAAATATATAGATTTAAAACCTTTTGGTTGTGCCATTTATCCTTTGTTCACCCATACAATAAAAATAATTTTCCTTTCGTAATAACTAATGTGTTTATTTAGGGTCCTCTCCAAATTATTGTGGTCATCTATGTTTAGATATTGAAACTTCTAGAATATATATTGCACAGCATGTGTACTTTGAAGAAAGGATTTTTCCATTTATGCAGGTTCCTGTGTCGAACCCCAGTCAATCTTATAAAGATAGCTCATATTCTCCTAGGCTAATAATTTCCATTTCATCTTCAGCTGCTCTTGTGCACACAGGTATGTTTATTTTTGATTCACTTGTTTTATCTGATTTTGTTAACACCTACAAGACAAATTTTAGCAACTCACCACACAAACCTTTAGTTCCTCGTTGGACCTTACCATCTGCCTCTCCTACCTCTTCTAAATCGTGTCCTTCTGTTGCCTCATCTCCTTAATCATTACTTGTACTCTCAACTCCACCAATCAATATATCATCAACCACAAATGCCCTAAATACCACCATATAGTCTTCTCCTTATATTCATTCCAATCCCCTAATCTAAAATTAGTTGTTGATTTATCATCTTATCCCTCAAATACTACCAGTCAACCTTAACATTTCCAACAAGAGGCTCCCAACATTAGCTGAACCCACTCCATGTAACTTAGGCCATCACATTCCAAAAGAAGAAATATGCTCATGTCACCATAACTGAAAACCAAAATTTTGACTTCCACCATCGTGAACCATCAACTTTCAACCAAGCAAACAAATTCAAGAGTGGAGGACAGTTATGTCAAAATGAATTGATGCCCTTTTAACAAACTCTACTTGGACCTTGGTTCCCAAATCATGTAATGTTAATATTGTAGGAAATAAATGGATATACAGGATTAAAAGAAATAAGGATGGAATAATTGAATGGTACAAAGCAAGACTGGTGGCCAAAGGGTATACGCAACAATCAGGCTTAGATTATAAAGATACATTTAGCCTAGCAGTGAAAGCTACAATGATTTGAGCTATGCTTGCAATTATAATAATGAAAAAATGGATAGCAAGATAGTTAGATGTGTCCAATGCCTTTCTTCATGGCAACCTTAAAGAAAAGATTTATATAGAGCAGCCCTAAGACTTCGTTGATGCCTCTAAACCTGACTATGTTTGTCAATTGAATTGTTCTTTATATAGGCTAAAGTAAGCTCCCTATGTATGGTTTCAATGGTTGAGCCAATTCCTGACATAATTAAATTTTCAAGCATCCAAAGTCGATGCCTCTTTGTTTATTTATAAACAAGGCACTGACATTATTTTAATTCTCATCTATATAGATTTTTTTATTATTACATATTCAAATCAACTTCTTATTGGGCAAATCATTTCGACAATGCAACAGAAATTTCCCATTCAAGATTTAGGCATATTGCACTGCTTCTTAGACTTAAAGTTGATTGCAAAGACAATAGAATCTATATTTCTCAAGCCAAATACATTCAAGACCTACTATCGCCTGGTCATCCATAGAAAGTGAATACAAAGCAATTGCAAATGAAGTTTAGCTGAGATTTTATGGTTGAAATCACTCCTTATAGTGAGCTCGATTTTTCTCCACCAATCACTAATCTATGGTGTGATAATACTGGAGCCATTTACTTATCATTCAATCCTATTTTCCATGCTCATACCAAACATATAGAGCTCGATTACCATTTTGTTAAAGAGCAAGTTGCGAAAGGGACCGTTAAAATTTGTTTTGTCATCTGAAGAATAGTTTGCTAATCTTTTTAGCAAGCCCTTGTCTATTACAAAGTTTGCACATTTAAAAGCTAAGCTTCCACTATGTATTGACCAATGGCTTGAGGGGGGCTTGTTAAGGATATTGATAATAAATCTTATTATTATATGTACAGCTATTAGAAGTTACACAATTATACACAAACTCAAACACTCTTATTATATATATGAATGTAAACATGTAGCTAATAAACTTAAGAGAAATAATAGAAAATTGTCATCTTTTGCTGTGGCCGTTTTTTAATAGTTACTATGAAAATTAGACTTTGAACATAAGTGAGGTAGGCTACTGGGCCAAAAGTCTCATTATAGTCAATACCATACTTTTGAGTAAAATCCTTAGTCATTAATTGGGCTTTATAACATTTTACTAATCCATTAGCATGGGTTTTAATCTTATAAACCCATTGTCATCCCACCGTAGTTTTACTGATCAATAGATCAACTAAATCCCAAGTTTTAGTCTTTGTTAATGCTTGCAATTATTCATGTATAGCTTTTGATAGTTTTAGTCAAAGGAGTTTGATAGTTTTTATGCTGGAACACCACAATAAAATAATAATGTGGAGAGGATGAATCATACTCTCATGAAAAGTATTAATGGTGAATGCTATAAAACTAGAAAAAAGTTTTTAGGGTGAGGCTTTGAATATTGCATGTTATTGCTATTTGATAATTGGGTCACCTACAGTTTCTCTTAATTTGAAAACTCCTAAAGAAATTTGGTGTGGAAAACTACTTAATTACTCATTCCTTTGTGTGTTTGGTTATGATGCTTATACTTAGATTCCAAAAGATAATAGAACTAAACTTGATATGAATTTAAAGAGATGTATTTTTCTTGACTATACAACACCAAGTCCAATCTAAGGGAGTAGCTGAAAGCTATCACTTTATGAAGTGATAAGGAGTTGGTAACACCATTAGTGAAGCAAGGAGACAAGGAAGATGAGAAAGAAGGGAGTGACAGCATGGAGGACATTTAGTCAGTGGAAACAGACCAACAATCCAAAAATCCTCCTTCTTCTCCTCTTCTATACATACCAATGTTGCCATTCCCCACAAAGGTTAAGGAAGCAATAAGTGGATCAATAATTTTCCAAGTTCATAGAGATATTCAAGAATTTGGAAATTAACATCCCCTTTATCAAGGCTTTGGCTCAAATGCCTCAATATGCAAAATTCATGAAAGAAATCATCTGGAATAAAAGAAAATAGAATAAAAGGCAACCTGTGGCTTTAAAAAATATATATATAGCTTAATCATCATAAGCAAGCAAATTACGGCTTTAACAGAAGATTATATAGCTCAATCATTACAAGCAAAATGTTGGTTAAATTAAAAGATCCTAAAAGTTTTACAATCCCATACGTTGGTGGAGATTTAGAATTCCCTAATTGTTTATACGATTTTGGAGCTAGAATTAACTTGATGCCTTTGTCTCTTTTTAGGAAACTCAAATTGGGAGAAGTAAAGCCTACCTCCATGCTTTTACAACTAGCAAACCACCTAATCAAAAGACCCTATGGAATTATTGAAGATGTGCTTGTAAAAGTAGATAAATTCATCATTCCAGTGGTTTTGCTTGATTTTGAGGAAGATAAAGATGGTTCATTAATCCCTGAAAGACCATTCCTCAACACTAGTCGAGCCTTAATGGATGTTTATAATGGAAAGCTCACCTTAAGGATTGGGGATAAAAAGGTGGAGTTCAATATGTTTAAGGCTATGAAATATCCATTGGAAGAGGAGACTTGCATAAGGATTAATGTTATTAAAAAATGCATCATAGAAATCAAACAAGAAAAATGAGAAAGAAGTCATGTTTTAGGGTAGCCTAGTGTCATGGTCGTGATAGAATTTGATGAACTCTCTATTGCAGCTACTACAACCATCACAGGCATAACACTTGAAGAACTCAATTTTGAAGCTTCAGACAAGGGAGGCTATGCCCCCGTGATACTTGTTGTACCTATGACACCCACATTTTTCTAAATTCTGAAATTTTGGTGAGAGATGACAACCCTACCCCATCATCTGTTGAAAAATCACCTCAATTAAAGCTTAAACCACTTCCCAAACACTTGAGATACACTTTCTTAAGAGATAGAGAGATAGAGGCACTACCAATCACTATATCAAATAAACTCTTAAATGATTAAGAAAGAAGCGCAGTTGAATTGGTTCACTAAAGAATAAAAGCTATTGGATTGCAGAACTGTAACATTAAGGGAATTTGTCCCTCTATTATCATGCATAAAATCCATATAGAGGATGGGTTTCGAGCCATAGCAGAGAGATAATGAAGACTAAATCCCAACATAAAAGAGGTGGTCAAGAAAGAGATTATGAAGTTGTTAGATGTTATAATCATTTACCCTATCTTTAATAGCTTTTAGATATGCCTATTTAGTATGTATTTAAGAAAGGGGTATGGTAGTGGTGGAAAGTGAAGAAAGGGAGCTGATTTTAAAGAGAATGATCAATAGTTGGAGGGTTTATATTGATTATAAGAAGCTCAATTCAGCAAAGGAAAGATCACTTCCCTCTCCCATTCATTGATCAAATGTTGGAACGAATTACTGGCCATACTCATTATTGTTTTCTTGATGGTTACTCGGGATATAATCAATATTTATCTTTCTTAAAGACAAAGACAGGACAATCTTCACACGTCCTTATGGTACCTTTACTTTCCCTTTGGATTGTGCTATGCACCTGCTACTTTCCAAAGGTGTTTGATGTATGTCTTTTCAAGTGTGATTAAGGACATTATGGAGGTTATCACGGATGACTTTTTGGTGTTTCATTATTCACTTGAGCAATGTCTTGCTAATTTAGATCAAGTGCTTAAAAGGTGTGAAGACATAAACTTATTGCTAAATTGGGAAAAGTGTCACTTTATGGTGGATGAAGGGATAGTGTTGGGACACAAGATTTCAAGTAAGGGTCTAAAGGTTGATAGAGGAAAAACTAAAGTGATTGAGAAATTGCCTCCTCTAACTTCAGTCAAAAGAGTTCAAGCTTTCTTAGGACATACGAGGTGTTGTAGGCAATATTTAAAAATTTTTCTTTAATTGCTAAACCTTTAACTAACTTACTGATTAAAGATGTTCTTTTAACTTTTATGATCAATGTTTGTGCTTTTAACATATTGAAGGAAGCTTTAGTATCAGCCTCTATTATCTCTTCACCAAATTGGTTTTTTTTTTTTTTTTTTTCCTTTTGAGATCATGTGCAATGTAAGTGATCAAGCTGTGGGTTGTGTCTTAGTATAACGAAAGGATAAGAAGTTCTATGTAATCTATTATGCAAGTAAGACAGTTGCAGGAGCTCAACTCAATTACACAACAATCGAGAAAGAGATCTTGGCTGTGGTTTTTGCAGTTGACAAATTTAGGTCATGTCTTCTTGGTTCAAAGGTTATAATCTTCACTAATCATGCAACTTTTAGATACCTTTTGGCTAAGAAGAATGCCAAGCCTCGACTCATTTAATGGGTTTTGCTTCTTTAAGAATTTGATATTGAGATAAAGGAAAAGAAGGGATCAAAAAATTTAATAGTAGATCATTTTTCTTTATTAGAAGAAATTGAGCATGAATACGATGATGAACAAGAATCAATAAGCTTTCCTTGATGAATCAATCATGCTCATTAAACAAATGAGTACTCCTTAATATGCAAATGTGGCAAATTACTTGGTTTGTAGATTATATCTCATGATCTTTCTTATCATTAAAAGAAGAGGTTCTTATTTGAAGCCAATTAATACCTATAGGAAGTGCCATTTCTTTATAAAAATTTATGGGGATGGTTTCATTAGAAGGTGTGCACCGTTAGATGTGTTGAATCATTGCCATAGTTCAGCTTATGTGGGACACTTTAGGATCATTATAGTTGCTCGAATACTAGAAAGTGAATTCTTTTGGCCTACTCTATTTTAAGACACTAAGAATTTCATAGCTCATTGTGATCATTGTCAAAAAGCTGGAAGTCCATCAAAGAGAAATGAGATGCCATTTACCACTATTTATGAGGTAGAATTATTTGATGTGTGGGGGCTTGATTTTATAGGTCCATTCCCTTCCTCTTATGGAAACAAATACATCTTGATTAGGGTTGACTATATGTCTAAATGGATTGAAGCAATTATCACTCCCACTAATGATGCAAATGGTAATCAAGTTCCTTAAGAAGCTTTTCTCAAGGTTTGGGTTCCCAAGAGCTATCATAAGTGATGAAGGTACTCACTTTTGTGACAAAAATTTTGAATCTCCACTTAAGAAATATGGGGCACATCATAGGTTTGCTACACCTTGTCATCAAACAAATGGCCAAGTGGAGGTGTCCAATAGAGACTTGAAAAGAATCCTTAAGAAGACAGTTAATGGGTCTCAAAAAGATTGGGCGGACTAGCTTGATGATGCTTTGTCAGCTTATAGAATGGCTTACAAAACACTTATTGGTATGTTACCATATCGATTTATTTATTTTAAAGCGTTTCATCTACCAGTAGAGTTGGAGCATCTGGCTTATTAGGCAATAAAATTGTTGAATTTTGATTTGAAGGCTACTAGGGAAAAGAGGATATTAGAATTAAATGAGCTAGAAGAGTTTCATTACTTAGCTTACGAAAATGCCAAAATTTACAGAGTGAAGACTAAGAGATGGCATGATACCCATATCATCAAGAAAGACTTCAAAGAAGGAGATTCTGTCCTATTGTGCAATTTAAGATTGGATCTATTTCAAGGTAAGCTAAAATCAAGATGGAGTGGACCATTTAAGGTGGTCTAAATCTTCCCTCATGGTGCTTTAGAGCTTGAAAATTCAAAAAGGGAAACCTTTAAGGCCAATGGGCATCGATGAAAACTTTATTATGGAGACCTTATGACTCAAGAAAAAAAAGAAATCTCCATTATTAAAGTTCTTTGAAGACTGTACCCTTAACATTCAACTAATGCAACGTTAAAGAAATGCTTCTTAGGAGGCAACCCAAGCTACATTATGTTATTATTTTCATTAGTTTATTTGTTTTTAATTTTATTTAAGTGTTTCATTTTAATTGTTCTTGATTTTGATTCCTAAATCTTATTTTATAGTCATTAGTCTATTTTTATATTCTTAATAGGTTCTAGTGCAATAATGTTCGTTTGGTAGTGTGTAGAGCATAACAGGTGTGATAGGCAACGAGCATGCAACGAGTTGGGCATGCCATGAAGATTAGGACACATCACCAGCGTGATAGGTGTCATGGTCGTAATAGAAGCCTAGCTTGAATCACGTCGCAGGCATGATGATCATCGTGGGAGCGATGATTGGGCAGATTATGAAAAAAAAAAAAAAGGAACAACAAAGGCCAAATTTTCTTTTATATAAGCACATGCATCCTTTTTTCCCATTCTTCTTTTTCTTGCTTTCAAGTTTCCCCTTCGTTCACTACCCTTTTCAAATCCCTAAGTCTAAAACTCTCAAATTTCTCCCAAAATCTCCCCAATTCCTTTAATGAAAACTTAACCCACCCTAAAATTCCTTCAATTAAAGAGAAAATTCATAGCTTTAAAGTAAAAAGTGTGGCAGTGAAATCTACTTCAAGAAAAGGCAAAGCAAGGATGGGACAAGAGGAAGTAAGTAATCTTTCCTACAAATTTAGTGGTCCTTTCCCTATATATAGTGAAGAAGCCAAAAGGTATGCTTGCCTAACTACATATGATATGCATCCTTGTAGGTATTTAGATGCCCATGCTTTAGAGGCCATTAAATTGAAGAAAATGGAACAATTGTGTGCTAAACTTAGTTGGGGTAAGTTTACAAAGATGAAGCATCCTACATATGTGGAATTAAATCACGAAATTTTCACAATATTGAAATATTCATGTAAGAGTGATAAAATATTAGAGTGTAGGATGTTGGTGAAAGAATATGAAATTAATTTTGCTATCATGTTTAAGGCTTTTGTATTTCCAAAAGGGGGGTAGTAGTGATTATGTCAACAACATTGATATTGATAAATTTTGGAAAAAATCTGAGTAGTTTGGACAAATTTGATAGTCACAATGCACCAAATGGGTTGATTAAAGACCATAGTTAATTGATACTTCATAAATTTGTGTCATGTAATTTTCAAAAAAATGGAGAGTAATAAGGTGTCTACTAAGGAATTATTAATGTTATGGTACTTGCATACTAATCACAAAATAACCATTATGCACTATATTTTTCAAAGCTTGATGTATATTGCAACACATTTGAAGGCCACAATTGCCATGGGCCATATTGTAACTAGACTTGCTTTGTACTTTGAAGTTTTTGATTCTAATAGTCCAATTATGGAGGAATTGCAAGGAGAAAGTTTCAATATTGATGCTTTGGTTTGATCAGAGGTCATTAATCATTATATGACTTTCAAAGACCTCAACACACAAAAGTATGAACAAATAAGTCGCATGGTAAGCTCAAGTGCTCCTACTACTTCCACAATTAATGTTGAAGATGATGAGGAAAGTGAGGAAGAGGAAGAGCAAGAACTCGAAGAGGCTGGTTGGACATTTTGGATGAGCATAATAATAAGGTGAGCACATAACTGGATGACATAGATTTGCAACTTCACCATATGGAGAAGGTATAAGCTCTCCAAATTTTTTGATCAATCTAGTCTATAGATTCCATCACCTCCACCATCACCTCTAAATTAGTAAGGGAAATTTCTTAACCTTCTTATTATTTGTTTTTGTATATATTAATTTTTGTCATTATTTTTGCATTGCTATAATTTTGTGTGATTGTGATTTCTTTTGAATATATGTGTGTGTTCTTGTTTGGATTCTTGTTAATTTGTTTTGGAGTCACTTCATTGTGGTTCAATTTTTGTATGGTAAGCATCATCATTCTAAGTCCTAACTCAAAAATTGGACATCCTTTTAATTGAAATGGAAGTATTTGTTACTTAATTGGCAACTTGAGATTTTAAACTACAAGTGTGCTTTCTTTTAGTAATTCTTAAAGTTGGTAAGGTTTACTAAAATGGATGATTAGTTTAAGAACTCTCACATTTAAATTATGTTTGTTTAGAGATTACAAACATACTAGTTAACCAATAATTTACATTTCTTCTAGTATACACAGTTAAAAAGAACCAAAAATTTTCTTGTTAAGGAAATGATATAGGAAGCTTATTAAAAAGGGGTTAGTTAACTAGTTTAATTAACCGAAAGAACAAAAACAACGAGATAGAGCATAAAATGCACTTGTTGAAACAAGATGGAGCATAAAACGTACTCACAAAAATGGGATAGAGCATAAAATGCACTCACAAGAAAAAACTTTCTAGTTAATTAAGTGAGTTAGTTAACCCCTACTGTGCTTAAATATTTTAAATTCCTGTTGATTCCCATTTGGTGTTGAATTGTAATTGGTATTTTTCACTATTTATTTTGTTATGATTAGTAAATCTTCGGTTAATGAATGTTTTTTATCTTTTCTTTATAAGTATAATCTTTATTTGAGAATTTTTGCTTATGTGCCCTTGTTAATAAATATTCTTGATTTTGAAAATACTTCGGATAACATGTTTCAAACATTTAAGATTTTGAGTGGTGAAGTGAGTAATGAATATTTTCATGACATTGAAGGTGTCCAATAGGATTGTGAAAACTTGAAAATGAAGATGTTGAGTTTTTTTTTTTTGGGATAAGCAAAAGTGTAAGTGTCAGAGAATTTGATGTGTGTACATAGAGTTGATATTATTAGGTAGTTTTCATTAGGAATTGCATGCATTTAGGTGTGTTTTGTTTAATTTTATTTTGTGTTTTAGATTTGAGAAGGATTTTGAAGGTTTTGTAAGGTTAAAAGCAATTTAAAGAGTTGAAGAAAGAATAAGGAGCCAAAAGAGGCAAATCTAGAGCCTGCATCAGTCTTAAGGGACGCAACAACTAAAGTGTTGGAATCTATCACAACCATGACACCCGTCATGCCTATGACGAGCTGATTGCAACTTAATCCATTTTTATTGTATTAATTGAACAAGTTAACATAATTTGAAAGGAGGCAGCAGACCAATATAAATAGGACATGAAGGAAGAGCTTATGCACTAACCAGAGGAAAAAAATTAAAAAAAAAAAAAAGAGTTCTTCGAAGAGAATAAATCAAGAAAACACAAAATTGATGATTGAGAGATCTATTTTCCTATTTTCTCAAAAACTTATATTCATGAATTCTCCTTTTTTTTGGTACTTTTTTTTTTTTATTATCGCAATCATGTCTTACTACCTTTCTAGTTGGGAATTAATGTTTTGAAATACAATTGCTTTCAATTATTTATAAAATCTAAGTTCATATGGTATGTGGTATTTGTTGTACTTCATGCTTAGTTTTATTTGGCCAACAAAATTATAATTTATGTTGTGTTATGCATTAAGAGATAGTAATGCAGTAGACTTACAAATGCTTATTTAATTGCTAATTGATAAGAGATTATAACTAGTGATTATATATCCTTGGGGTTTATTGAAAGCCATATTTGAGCAATTAAGAAATAGCTTAATTAGATCATAATTGATTAAATTATTTTGAGAAAGCTTGAGTTTTGGTTTAATTGGTTAGATATCAAGAGAATTTAATTGATACTTTTGGATAACCTGATCATGCCATGACTTAGAGCTTATAGGTAATTAAATGACTAAGTGTGAATAAACATTAATTCTTGACAATTCAGCTTCCATTGTTATTTCTCTCACTTTCTTTTTATTGATTCTTGTGATTTTATTTAGTTTAGGAATTAGGATTAATTTCTTAGTTATAAATTGCTTACTTAAAGTCTTAAACAAAGGAAAGAAAATTAGATAGGTGGATAAACATAGTCCTCATGGGAATGATAACTTTACTCATTATATATTACTTATGGATTCTGTATACTAGTAGATTTTGCCAACATGAAGATACATCAATTGGCAGCCATGTGCTAGTTGTGGAAAATTTTGAAAAGAAGAATAAAAGTAAGAATAAGTGACTCAAGGAGAAGATTAAAATCTTAGTTGAGAAGCTTTATCAAGGTGGAGCATCACTACTCAAAATTGAAAGAAGACTTGAATTTTTTAAAGAAGATGTAAAATGAAAGTGGCAAGATAAGATGATGGGCAACTGAAAATTATTGATGACAATAATTCCTCAACTGATGTATTAGGATGATGGTTTGCACTTGGTATGAGAAAGTTTGATTGAGATAGAGCTCTATCAAAAAGGTTTGATAAATGAAAATTCTCAAAGATTTTTTGAAGATTGCATGATTGAAAGATTTTGAGGCAAGATGGAGATAGTTGGATTGTTTAAGATTATATGTATGTACGAGATTTTGAGTCAAAGTGGATATTATTAGAATTATAACTCAAAATCCTAATGGGACTTGGACAGAGACTTTTTCCTATTTTTTGTGTAAGAAATATTTCTCAATTGAGTTGAGGATTATTTCCTATGTGGAATACAATTCCTATTTTAATGTTATTCTTAATTGGGTTAGGATCCTTATAGAGTTAGAGGTGATAGTGGGTAAGATTATATATATGAGACTTATAGAAGAGGTTCTTCAGGTCTTTCCTAATAGTTGAATTAAGACTTTTGTTTAATAGTTGAGTTGGGGCTTTCACCTATTGATTGAATGTGATACAGAATGCATGTGTAGAGTGTTTTTGTGATAATATTGTGAAAAGATTTGTAATTTTGTCCGTTCAAAAATTGTAATATGTTGATTTAGTAAATTATCCTTTCGAGAAACTGTTAATGTAGATCTATTGAGATATTGAATCACGTAAAATTTATTTGTGTTGTTTTTCAATTTTCCTATTGCTGCTCTTGTAACTATGATTTCGCTAACAAATGGCTATGTGTCCAAAGTCAAGACATTAATTGTGATTATGTTGTAACTAATATTCATGACTAACGCACCCTATTGGCTGCCTGCACTGAAGAGGCAGCATCACAAGGATTTGCTTATTTGTAGTAGTGTGGCTTAACATACCACAAGTTTTCGATTATTATAATTTTTGTGTTTAGGGTTTTTATTCGGATTATGAGTTGAAGTGAATGGAATGGAACATGTACCATATGCAGTGAGCGGATAATATATGGTTATTGTTTCTGATTGTTGAGCAAAGTCAAGCAAATTTTTATCATTTTGGGTCCCATACCAATTCTATCTAACTACATATTACCTTAGTGGCAAGATGCTGCAGCTTATCATATTGATTAGTTATTGCACAGAAGACATGCTACATATCCTACTCATCCTTTTGGACAAAATGAGGAAGAGGAGGCCCCCATGCTTCTTTTTTTTTTTTTTTTTTTTTTTTTTTATAAATATGCTTTTATCTTTAATATTTTAAGTTTTCAACCTTCTAACTGTCTAGGATAAAAGAGCATTAACCTCTGAATTGTTAACTCTATTGATCATCAGCATCATTCTTATTAAAAAATTAGTTGAATCGAATTTGGTTCGACTCAAGTTAGCCTGAGAGCTAAGCCCATGCTGTGCACAGGAAAAAAAAAATAGTGGAAACAATATATTTTAATAAACAAAAACTAAGAAATAATATAATTTTTCTTCTTATTAAAAATATAATTTTAAAAAATTATAAAAATTTTGATCGAATAAATAATACGTTAACGATATATATAATATTAAAGAGGTATTATATAAGTAAAAAATTTAAAATCTTTTTATTGCTTGGTTAATTAAAATTTTAATATACTTTAAAAAATCATTATTAAAACTAATTACTTGTTTTGGTTCATTAATCTAAGAAATAATTTAAAATAAATCATATTATATAATTGATAATTATATAATGATAATATAATAAAGGCATTATAAATCCCATATATATGGCTTTATATATGTCTTAGTTCATTATTATGAACTCATGACCCCACATAATAAATATTACCTTATTATATTTAATAGATAATTTATTAAATTAATTATTTGAAGTATTTATCATCAATTGAATTATTAGAATGGCATTTAATTCTTTGGCAAAAAAAAAAAAAGTGGCATTTAATTAATTGAGATCAATTGATATCAAATTTTCAAATTGAACGAAAAAATAGATCACATTTAGATTTAATGTAAAATTTAGACAGGTCAGTTAATAAATCCACTTCAAATGAATTTATTAATTTTAAATTGGATTGATCACCCGTAATATTAATTTTTTTATTTTTAAATCTAAAGGTGAAAAAAGATTTTACATTTTTTTATTAATTGAATTTTGTCAAATTTGAATGATATTAAAATGAAAATTAAATGAATTACATTAGAATCGTTTTAAATTGAATTAGTTCAGATCGAATTTGAGAATTATATTAAGATTTTTCATTTGATATTGAAAAATGGAAACGAATTTATAAATTATATAAAATTTCATATGCAAATAATATTTAATTTGCCCATATAATTTTATGAGTTAGACGAATTTCCAGAGCCAGGAACAGACTAACCTGCGAATAATACCGGCATATGCTAACAATAGAATCTCAAGGGTCCCATAAGAGATACTACGACGTATATAAATACACAAAAATCTCTCTCTCCTGTAAAGATCTTTTCTAATGTTAATGTTTATTTGGTTATGCTTATGATGTCAGTGTCCGAAGTGAGTAGTTAGTTACTGACTCCAGATCCAAGAACATACATATTGACATTGTTTTTATTTTATTTTTCAAATTTGTTGTTCAATGCATTTGCCCATCCCAACATAAGTAGTAGTCATGTGCTTATCCTATCCTAAATGAAAGCACAAATAATCAAGAACCGTGAAAAAATGGCAAATTATTTATTTGTTTGGAATTTGCATGTGCTTATTGAATTATGGACTCGAAATAGTGTCAATGAAATGATGCAATTTTTAGACCATTTTTTTAGATGAATCTTCTTTTTTTTTTTTTGATGAACCTGTTAGTTTAGTAATTTTGATTTTTCGATATTATATATATGTATAAACTTAGTAGATTTCCCAGTATTTATATAGATTTAAGTGAAGTAAAAGTAGTATCAGAAGAATTATTGGGCCACTTAAATACGCAAATGTCCAAATAATAATTTAAACCTTACAAGTTAATGATTTCTATTTATGAACAATTTAGATTTTGGATTCGAAAGGACTATGGTTGATAAGAAATGGGCCAATGATAGAAACTCATCACATTGGCCAATGATCGTAACTCACCACATTTGGTTGTGATGTCTATCTTTTTAGGTCATATTCTTTCATTTAAGTCTCCGAATTCGCATTTTTTTCATTTTTGGCAGTTTTTATTTTGATTATAACTTCAGTAGTAAACTCAATTTTGAATGTTATATGTGATATTTTTCTGATTTCAATCTCTACATTAATTTCGGGTGATTTTACAATTTTTGTTATTTTTGACAAAATCTACCTTTTCTGTATTTTAGGGTTTTAAAACCTCATTTAAATTCTTCTTTTGCTATTTTTTTTGGGATTCAATAATAAAACAACTTAAACTGTATTATTTTACTTTCTCTGGAATGCTTATATGTGTTGCATCAATAAGCATATAGTTCATCATATCAATAAAAATCCACATTCAAATTCAACTATAACAAGATTATCTCTACATTCAAATTGATCTTTAATCTATTTGAGAAGAAAATAAAGAACATATTAATGATTTTAAATTTCATAAACTATTGTTTCTTCCTTAACATTTGAGATAAATACTTCAACTATATGACATAATTTATTGGACAAAAGATTTCATTAATATCATGAAGTAATCAACCTGATGCCTTCTTGATAAATATAAACCACTTTTAACTTTCCAATTTTGTGCAATGAGATGTCAATTCTGTTAATGAAAATATAATAAATATACCCACTTGTGACTTGACTTCTCTCATCCTCAAACATAATAGGTTCTCCTTCTCACACAGCATGCATTATTGCCTAGGCGGATTATTTGATGCTAGCTTTTTACCATTCTAGAGATTTTGTTTATAGAATGTGCCTAAAGTGAGTTACTCTGAAAAAAAATTAGGAGGCAGGTTTCATACATTGTATAAAGAAGTGTGAAATCTCCATAGGGAAATAAGTTAGGATACACAATATGGAGGCAAAATGTCTAGGTGTGCTTGTCGACTCCTTATCCGGAGGTTTTATAAGGAGATTGTTCGGTTCGTGATATTCAATTGATTTAAAATTCAACAAAGTCCCAAGAATTATCCTAGCTAATACTCTTCGAGCATCTTTTGTCAGAATTAGGGTTTTTACTAAATTAGTTTCTTTGTATAAATTAATTACTAATTTTACTAAAATAATTATTAAATTAGATAATTTTGAAAACATATTCTAAATTTAGGCTGTTTTTTAGCTAACGTAGACTTTCAGGTCAATGACTTACCTATTTGTTAATCTATCAAGCGGACTGATCTTGTCCGTTGGACCATCAAACGGACTAAGCTCCATTCACCTGTGTATCTAGTGGATTGATTTTTTTTTATTCTTTTTCTTATTTTTTTAATCTTACTTGGATTCAAAAGAGACAGTCGGAGTAAGATTTTCAAATTGCTATGGTCTTGAACTTTGCTTTTTTTTTTTAATAAATTTATATATTATTTATTGTAAGTAAATAAGTAATAAATTATATAAAAATTAAAAAAATATAAAATATATGAAAAATTAATAGGTTATATTTGAAGGTAATTAAGAAATAATAAAATAATTAATAATTAATAATTTCAAGATGGATTTTATATTTTATATAATCTTTACGTTTATAATATAATTGATATAAGTGTGTAAATAATTAACATATATAAAATAATGAATATAAGTGTATAATAAATATTATAAGGAATATAATTCTATTTATTATTAATAATGTATAAATGAATTATTTTATTATTTATTATAAAAATAAATTAAAAATATGGCAAAGATAAAATTTATCACGAATTATTATTAAAAATTACATTTTAAAATAATGTTATAATTATTATGAGGGAGGAGAAAAAATTTTTGGCCGCTTGAAAGTGATAGAATGAAGAAGATGAAAATTTTAAAGTATGAGCCAGGAGACTAGCAGAAGTAAAAAAGAGTTTGGGTGTTGGGGTGTAAACGAGTTGGCAGGTAAATGGCGTGTGTGAGCGGTCTAAATCATCAGGAGCTCAGTCTGCGAGATCATTAAGCGGACAGAGGCAGTCCGCTTATTGATTCAGCGGATAAAGGCAACTGCATGTTTGGTCAAGCAGTCAAATGGGGCTTCTTACCATTTTAAGAATTTTTTTTTTGGTAATTACCATTTTAGATATTTTTTAAAAATATTTTTAATTTTAAGTATTTTTAAAAATTAATTTTAATTTTAGGTATTTCTCGACTGACTTACATTATCCGTGGTGGATGGAGCGTACATTTCAACCAGCAGACTAGTGTTGTCTGCTGGCGGTGATAATTTTTTTTTTTTTTACTTTTTTATAATTTTTTATGTTAATATAAATAATAGAAAAATTAGATAATTAATAAAATAATTATGTAAAATGAATTAATAATTAATCAAATAATTAATATTAAATTTTAAGAGGGATATTATATTTATTTTATATAATAAATAATTGATGTGTATAATATAATTAAATAAAGTGTATAATATTAATTATTTTTATTATTAATTATGAAAAATTAAATGAAAATATGGTAAAGAAAAAAATTAATTAGAATTAATATTTCAAATTTTATTTTTCTTAAATTAAAATATGTGATTTATACTATTTTTCCTAAATTGTTTTATTTAATTTGGAACATATACATAGTATTTAGTACTAAAAGCTTTTTTTAATTTAGAATTTGACTATGACAATCAAATTTTTATAAATAAGATAGAGAGTATAATGTTTGTCTATCTATCAATTACCTTACTGCAGTACTTGATAATTCTTTTTTTTTTTTAATTAAGATGAGTATATTTAGATGATGAGCTTATTTTAATTCACTAATAAAATGGTAAAAAACTATCCATTAAATAATATGGATATTGTTTTTAAAAGAGACTAAGAATTCTTTATGAATAAACAAGAGGTTTTATTAATGTTTTTTTTTTGTAATTTATCTAGATTTAAAATTTTAATTTCTAGTATTTTAACCTAGACAATGAGTCTAATGCTTTATTTTTCATAAGCAGAGAATATTAATGTTCATAAGAAACTTAGTTTTTCTTAAAAAAAATTTAAAAAGGAAAAAAAAAAACTTAGGATGGAGCCATGGAGGCTGAAGCGCAACTGCATAGATGAGAAGATAACTAATAGTTATTAGCAGAAAGTTGATATATTCTTAATAAAATAAAACAATTTAGGAAAAATAGTATTAATCATATATTTTAATTTAAGAAAGATACAATTTGAAATAATAATTCTAATTAATTTTAGTCTTTACCATATTTTCTTTTAATTTTTTTATAATTAATAATAAAAATAATTAATATTATACACTTCATTTAATTATATTATATATATCAATTATTTATTATATAAAATAAAATATCCCTCTTAAAATTTTAATATTAATTATTTGATTAATTATTAATTATTAGTTTATTTTACATAATTATGTAATTAATTAACCAATTATATTACATGTTAATTATTAATTTAGTTTACATAATTATTTTATTAATTATCTAATTTTTCTATTATTCATATTAACATAAAAAATTATAAAAAAAAAGTAAAAAAATTATAAAAAAGTAAAAAAAAAAAATTAACACTATTGTTTATTGGTGGCACTAGCGGACTGAAATGTTCGCTCCACCCACCAACAGACAATGTTTTCTGTCAGACCAAAAACACCTAAAATTAGAATTAATTTTTAAAAATACTTAAAATTAGAAATATTTTTAAAAAATACTAAAAATGATAAATATTTTACAAAAAATTTCTAAAATAGTAAAAAGCCGATCAGATGGCAAGCTGATTATGACCCATTTGAAAACAACCTAAATTGGTCATATTTTTTCTAAAACACCTAATTTGAGAATTATTTTAAAAAACATATAAATTGGTAATTATTTAAAAAAAAAAACTAATTTTTAAAAGCCTTCAGAATTAGGCTAGCCTAAATTTATGGGACATCTAGGTTGCGAACCCTATTTCAAATTAATATGAGCTTTAACTCCATAGATTCTATTAATAATAGGCCAATAAGAGCCTATACTTAATTGATTTGCCCATGCCTTAAATCATCCCAACCAAACTATTATTGTCTAACTTTTGATTGAATCCACTCAATGTATGTTTTGATCATTTCAAGACTAAGCGGCTATTAATTTGTACTCCTCCAAACGCTAATTAATCCCAAGTGTTTGGTTATAAAAATCAAACGAACAGCTGCTTTCTCAATTTGTCAGCTTTTGAAGCAACGAAGAATTTAGCTTTGAGTATTCGTATATTTTTTATTGGGCAATTAGCTCTGCTAGTTCTTTTTAAATATTGATAGTTTAATTATATATTCGATTTTTTTATTCTATTTTAAAAGTTTTTTAACTTTACCGGTATTAATTTCATTATTAGAAATTTGTTGAGCCAACTACGTGGTAGCACTAGATGCCGCCATATAGATGACTCATTTTTTTATTTTTTATTTAATAATTATTTTTAAAATAAAATATATTATAATTTTCAACTAATTATTTTGAAAAATATAATTTTTCAAAAAAATTGAAAAAATTATAATACAAAAAATTATTTTCAATTAATTATTTTCAACTAAATTATAATGCTAGCTACAAGCTATTTTCAAAATAAATTAAAAGTTCAAATAAATTCTTATTATTCAATAAGTAATTAATTATTTTAGTTGAAAATAAAAATTAAAAAAAACAAACAATTGTTGAGCCACCTAGGTGGCACTTGCAGCTGCTTTTTTTTTTTTTAACTTTTTTTATTATTTAAGAATTATTTTCAAAATAAAAAAATAGATTATAGTTTTCAATTAATTATTTTGAAAAAATTAAATTTTTTCAAAAATTTTAACTAAAATTATAATTTTCAAAATAAAAAATTATTTTCATTTAATTATTTTTAACTAAGTTACAATTTTAGTTACATGCTATTTTCAAAATAAATTAAAAATTCAAATAAATTATTATTAATTAATAATTAATAGGCACATATTAATTATTTCAGTTGAAAGTTAAAAAAAAAAAAAAAAAAAAGCAACTGTTAAAAAAGCAACTGTTGAGCCTCCTATGTGATAATTGTAAGTAGCTATTTTTTTTTTTACTTTTTTATTTTTGTATTTAAGAATTATTTTTAAAATAAAAAATTGATTATAATTTTCAACTAATTATTTTGAAAAATTTACAATTTTTCAAAAAATTATGGCTAAAATTATAATTTTCAAAATAAAAAATTATTTTCAACTAAATTATAATTTTAGCTTCGTATTATTTTCAAAATAAATTAAAAATTCAACTAAATTATTATTATTATTTAATAATTAATAGATACATAATAATTTTTTAGTAGAAAATAAAAAATTAAAAAAAGCAATTGTTGAATTTTTTAATTTAATTTTATTTTTAACACTTTAGGCAATTATTGAATTTTATTAATAATTTTATTAATGAATTTAATATATAAAAATAAATAATTTTATTAATAAATTTAATATATGAATTTAATGAATTAACTTTATTAATGAAAATTATGTTTTTTTTTTTTTTTTTAATTTTGAAAGTAATTACTAAAGAAGATTAAATAAAAATATTAGCCGCCTGCATTAGCACCTAGAGCTGCTAAGTAGGCGGCTCACAAGTCCTAACGGTGGAATAATACTGATAGGGTTAAGGAGCTTTTAAAATTTAAAAACAAAAATTAGGGGATTAAATAAGCCGCAAAATTTTTTAAAAACTTAATAGAGAAATTTATGAAAAGTTAAGAGTTTTTGGTATCTTTCTCCATTTTTTATTTATATCTACTTAAATACGTTATCATATTTTTTTTTTCTAAATTAATCAATCCCTTTTATTTTACAATGAACTTTTTAAAATTGACCATATTGATGATTGGAATTTTTTTTTAATAAGTTTTCTAATTTTTTAAAATAATTTCAATGAGTATTTTAAATTATTTTCTTATCACTAAAGTGCTCATTACAACTTTGAAACATCTAAAGTTAGAAAAATGACTAGAAAAAAAAATTATGAGTTGTTGAACACTAAAACAAAATTTTAAATGGAACTAGAGAGTTGCAAATCAAAAGAGGTGAGAGTTGCAAATCAACATTCCGGTGACCAAAAAAGGTTAAAAACACTTATATAAAATTATTTTAAAAATTGAGAAACTTGTTGAACAAAAAAAAAAATTATTCAGACACTAAAATAACATAGTAGTTACTATCTAGACAACTTGAATTAACCATTTTAGGCGGAAGTTGAGCTCTAAAACACCATGTTATGTGAAGTCAGTTTTAGGTTAGATTGTTACAAATGATATTAGAGCTACCTTAGGAGCATATTGTGCTAAGCTAGTGGGCTCATAGGGAAAGAGCTATCTATGAAGGAAAGCACGAGATGGAGCTATCAATAACACTAGTAAACCACAATATTTAAGGCCAATCATAGTTAAAACTAGTGGCTTGAGCCTAGTGATAAAATATGAGCTAGCATAGTTGCGACAACCACCACATTCTAAAAGAGGAGAAAAATGTAACAGCCTAATTAACTGACCTATTAGTTTAAAGTGTAAGGTACGTTAAACTAGCACATCAACAAGCATGAGCCAAAACCACATCAGAGTATAAATGAAAGTGGAAACCAGTTTATAATATCCAACTAGTTACTCTCTAAATAATTTGAGTAAAACATTTTAGGGCAAATTGAGCTCTAAAAGAGCAGGTTATTTAGAACCAGTTTTGAATGTCCGTTAACATAATTTATGCTGTAATAGTGCTCGAGTCATTCCATAAATTATTGTATCCCCTGGAACATCTAGCTGAAATTGAAATTGATAATGTGAAGTAAAAATATACGATTGGTTAGATTTGCTGAATGGGGATTTTAACTGTGTACGGCCGCCTGTTTGAGGCATATACTAATAAGGACACAAAGGCTGGGATTATTTATTTCAGACCATAACCTTCCAAGAATCAAGTGGGTCTGCTCCATAACCATAGCTGTTGCGTAAAAAGAAAGAGTGAGAAATATATCAACACAAGCCAATTGAGCAAAGCCATGTGAGGACCTTGTTGTGGGATCCAATTACTAAGCTCTATAAATAGCAAAGTCCAAATTCCAGAATTTCCCAAGTCCTGCTGTTTTTATTATTTGCAACATTAGTGGCCATGGGTATTCATTTGCCATCTAAAATTTTTAGTGCTAAGCAAATTCTAAAAAGACAGACTCTTCTCAGTACTAGAAATCAACCGGCAGCAGATGTTCCTAAAGGCCATATTGCAGTATATGTAGGAGAATTTGAGAAGAAGAAGCGTTTTATAGTTCCAATTTCATATATAAATCATCCTTTGTTCGTAGACTTGCTTAATCGTGCTGAAGAAGAGTTCGGATTTAATCATCCAATGGGCTGTCTTACAATTCCTTGCCAAGAAGATGTATTCATTGATCTCACGTCTCGATTACAGATTTCATGATGAAAAATGAAGGAAATTAAATAATTTTTTATAGATTTTTTTTTTCTTTCCTTTCTTTCATTTCCTTGTGAAGACAAGAAAGGATAGTAGGCACAAATGCATAGCGCTTTTCATATGGTTAGTGGGAGAGAAATGTAAAATGTTTTTTTCGGAAAAATCGTATGAGCTTCAAATACATATATATACACACCATCAATTTAGTACCAAATAATCCAATATAATTAACATGTGAGGCCGATCATATATATATGCATGTTTCTCTTATTCTTGAAAGAAAAACCAAAAAAAAAAAAAAAATCACATGTTTTTCTAGATAAAGCTTCAGTTAATATTAATCTAAAATATTTGTCTAACTAAAGTAAGGAAGCATTTGAACGCCACCGGTGGATATTAGCTCAGTTAATTTGGGACCTAAACCTTTCAGATTTCTAGATTGTTGGCTATCTCACAATGGTTTCTTTGATTTTATCAAAGGGTGGTGGACTAACCTTGCCCATTTGGGCTCTGATCCGGGTGTTATCATCAAGAAGTTATTGGTACTTAAAGAGCATCTCAAAGAATGGAACACAGCTGAGTTTGGTATTTCAAACAAAAAATTTTTTGAAATTGAAGATGAAATTTACTTGATTGACTTGGAACTTGAATCCTCCCCCTTGTCGAATGACAAGATAGCTAGAAGGAAACTTCTATGGTCTGAATTATGGAAGAAATAGAAGGAAACTACTATGGTCTGAATTATGGAAGAAATATAAGCAAGAAGAATACTTTTGGAGGCAACACTCTAGGATAAATTGGATCCAAGCAGGAGATCGCAATACAAAATTCTTCCATCTTTATGCTTCTTTGAGGAAGAAAAGAAATACAATTGTGTGTATCAGGGATGCTGGGAGGGTCCTCTCCAATCCTTCAGATATAAAATCTTTCATTCAAAATTATTTCAAGAATCTCTTCGCAGAATCGTACGACACTAGAGACCCCATCTTGGGCCTCCCTTTCAAAAAATTATGCACAAACTCAACTGCCTCTCTTGAAAGACCCTTCTTTTTGGAAGAAATAAAAAATGCAATATGGAGCTGTGACAGTTCTAAAGCCCCGAGTCCAGACGGGTTTAACTTTTCTTTCTTTAAATGTTGTTGGTCTTTCCTTTCTGCAGACTTGATGAGGTTTATCAATGCGTTCCATTCTCGTGGCTTTCTTCCTCACTGCTTATGTTCCTCATTCATCAGTCTCATCCTCAAAATTGATGGAGCTTCACATCCTAATGATTTTTGCCCTATTAGTCTCATTGGAAGCTTGTACAAGATCCTAGCTAAAGCTTTATCTTTAAGGTTGAGATCAGTCATAGGAGAAGTCGTCAGCCATAATCAGTCCGCTTTCATTATGGGAAGATCAATCCTTGATTGTGTCCTAGTAGCCAATGAAGTTATTGATTCTTGTAAAAGATATAATCAGGAGGGGATTATTCTTAAACTAGATTTTGAAAAAGCTTTCAATTCTATCTCTTGGGGATATATTCTGCAATCTTTGAAATGTACGGGTTTCGGCGACAAGTGGGTACTAAGGATGGAGAAATGCTTATGCCAAGCATCTGTTGGCATTCTTATCATCAGATCTTCCTGTGAGGCCTCGCTCGAGCATCAGCTCAGTCCGTGAGAGGAAATCGGGATGCTCATTCTGGTTTAGACTCACGATGGAATTCTCGGATTCGGATTTAGTTGATTTTGAAAAATGATTTTTGGAGTCGCCACCCTAATTTTTTTTTAAATAGAAAAATTAATAATTTATTTTTAAATGGAAAAATTAAGGAAAAATCCGGTTGACTCCAATTCATTAATTTTTAATTAATTTGCCCATGGATAAAATCACTAACCTCAAACCAGGTTGAGCTCAGAAACTAGGTTTTTTGTTTTAAATAATCAAAACTTGACTCTTAAGTTTAATTTGACTTGAAAAATTGATTTCATGAATGATAAATATTATAAGATGATATTAAAGAAAATGCATGAATATGGCAAAACATGAATGCACGGTGAAAATAAAACATTTACAAATTAAAACAAAGGGAAAAGAGATTGATAGAGATTTGGCTTTGAGATTTGGATTTAGATTCCAAAGGTGCCTACGTACCCCATTGAATGGGGATCAAAACTCACGTAGTTCATTTTATGATTAGGTGGAGGGGTTTAGGAGTTGATCAGATTGATTGATTTGATTTGGGTTTGAGAGGAAAAGGCTGATACCTTGACTTTTGATGGGCGAAGGATTTTACCGGACCGAAGTTTCGTTTTATCGAGACCGGGTAATTGGATTGATTAGGAGATTATTAATTAATTGAAAAGATTAATTAACTAATTAATATGATGAAAATGATAGAAGGATTAATTAATTAAAAAGATTAATTAATTAATTTGGGTGAAAAGCGGATTAAGAAAAAGAATTAATTTGATTTTGAAAAAAAAAAGATTAATTAATTAAAAGGATTAATTAATTAATTTGGATGAAAGATGGATTAAGAAAAATGATTAATTTGATTTTGGAAAAAAGTGATTAATTAATTAATTAAAAAGATTAATTAATTAATTAATTTTAATTAAAAAAAAGAGTTTTAGTTAATTAAAAAATTAATTAACTTGGTTAGGGTGAGATAATTAATTAATTAAAAAGATTAATTAATTAATTAGAGAGTGGTTGGACGGAGAAGAAGAGAGAAATTAGTAGATAACCATCAATACTAATTCAAGAGATGTGTGTTGGAATGAAGGATGAAGGGGGGTATTTATAGGAAAAGTGGGTGAGGATAGTTTAGGAAGTGAAAAAGTGAAAAGACCAAAAGGGTAGAGCTAGAAAAAAGCTAAAAAATCATATTGGGGGGGGGGGGTATTTTGGGAACTATAGGTGGGCAGTGTGGGCGGCGCCACTGGGCCTCTGGGCGGCGCCGTCGGCGACTCGGAGGAGTGCTGACTGGCTTTTTTTTTTTAGATATTGGTTGTTGGTATGAAGTCTGGGAATTTTGGATATTTGGTGGCAATGTAATTGAAGGCTAAAAAATTTTCTTGACTACCCCAATGCATTAAATTCAGTAAGTGCTAAAGTTGAGGATGTAAAATTGAAGATTCACAGTTGCCTCCTCATCAAAATTAGCTTTGAATAAAATGTGATTATGATGATAATGAACATTGGGAAGAGGTGCCATATCAGACTCTAGACTTATGTGTTATTGCCATGTCCTTTGGGAGGAGGATCTCCAGGATAAATGAAACTTTATCAATAGCTATTTGTTTAGCCTTGACGTTGATTGCGAAAATGGTCTTGTTGAATTTCAATTAAGGCATTCTGTTCGGCCCTAATATTATAAAACAAAAAAGGTTGGGTGAATTTCAATCAATACTATCTGTCTGACCTTAATGTTGGAGATAAAAAAAAGGTTTGGTGAATTTCAATTAAGGCTATTTGTTCGGCCTTAATGTTAGAGATAGAGAAAGTTTGAAGTGAATCTTAATTAAGGCTATATGTCCAGTCTTAATGTTAGAGATAAAGAAGGCTTGGTGAATTTCAATCAAGGCTATTTGTCCAGCCTTAATATTAGAGATAAAGATGATCTAAGGTAAATCTCAATCAAGGCTATCTGTCCTGCCTTAATGTTGGAGGCAAAGAAGATTTGTGTAAATCTCAATCAAGGCTATCTGTTGGCCTTAATGTTAGAGGTAAAGAAGGTTTAAGGTAAATCTCAATCAAGGCTATCTATCCAACATTAATATTAGAGGTAAAGATGATTTGGGTAAATCTTAATCAAGGCTATCTATTCGGCCTTAATATAAAGAAGATTGGATAAATCTCAATCAAGACTATTTATTTGGCCTTAATGTTGGTGATAGAGAAAGTTTAGTGAATTTCAATCAAGACTATCTGTCCGGCCTTAATGTTGGAGGATAAAAGAGATCTGAAGTGAATCTCAATCAAGGCTATCTGTCCAGCCTTAATGTTACAGAAAAAGATGGTCTGAAGTAAATCTCAATCAAGACTATCTGTTCGGCCTTAATGTTGGAGATAAAGATGATCTGAAGTAAATTTTAATCAAAGCTATCTGTCCGGCCTTAATGTTGGAGATAAAGATGATCTGAAGTAAATTTTAATCAAAGCTATCTGTCCGGCCTTAATGTTGGAGATAAAGATGATCTGAAGTAAATCTCAAGGCTATCTATTTGGTCTCAATGTTAGAGATAATTTGGGTAAATCTTAATCAAGGCTATCTATTCGGCCTTAATATAAAGAAGATTGGATAAATCTCAATCAAGACTATTTATTTGGCCTTAATGTTGGTGATAGAGAAAGTTTAGTGAATTTCAATCAAGACTATCTGTCCGGCCTTAATGTTGGAGGATAAAAGAGATCTGAAGTGAATCTCAATCAAGGCTATCTGTCCAGCCTTAATGTTACAGAAAAAGATGGTCTGAAGTAAATCTCAATCAAGACTATCTGTTCGGCCTTAATGTTGGAGATAAAGATGATCTGAAGTAAATTTTAATCAAAGCTATCTGTCCGGCCTTAATGTTGGAGATAAAGATGATCTGAAGTAAATCTCAAGGCTATCTATTTGGTCTCAATGTTAGAGATAAAGATGATTTAGGATAAATCTCAATCAAGGCTATCTATTTGGTCTTGATGTTAGAGATAAAGAAGGTTTGGGGTAAATCTCAATCAAGGCTATCTGTCTGGCCTTAATATTGGAGGTAAAGATGATTTGGTAAATTTCAATCAAGGCTATCTGTTTGGCCTTAATGCTAGAGGTAAAGATGATTTGGGATAAATTTTAATCAAGGCTATCTGTTTGGCCTTAATAGTAGCAGTAAAGATGATTTTGGACAAGATAATTTAGTGAAAAGAGAGCCTCGACCTATGGCTAGTTGGCTCGCGAGATTCTAAGGAAGAGTCTCGGCTTATGGCGAGTCGGCTTGAAAGATTTTAGTTTTTCCAAAGAAACTTAGGCTTCTGAATGTAAGGGGTTGGGCCTTTCAGAAGGCTCAAAGAAACTTTGCTGAGAGTAAAGGGACTCTGGAAGTTATTATTCATTGATTAGATATGAAAAAGTACCATTTAGCTTTAAAGAGACATTGGTTAGCTTTAAAAGGTATCAGTCAGCTTTGAGGAAGTACTGGTTAGCTTCAGGAGAGGCTAGTGAGGCTATTGGCTTGGCTTATGCATGATGATATATGATAACAGATGATTGCATAGGTGCTGGTACACAAATGATGCATGTATGTTTTAGAATTCATAGACCTTTTGTTTGACTTCTATGCCATACATGATTTGTGGTGATGTCTGTAATGAATGGTTGCATGGTTGCATGGATGCATGAGGATGGATTCACACATTTGCTTTGTGAATGCAATTTCTCATGTAACTTTTGTGTTTTGTGGAGTCATGCATTTATGGACTGAGGAACTCAACAAGGTTGAAGAACTCAACTTAGGTTAGTATGAGATGGTTGCCATGGTGGTATTACAAGGAGTTCAAAGGGTTGCTTCAGATTTTGGAATCTAGTGGCCCGTGGTTTCTGTTTTGGTGCTGCTGAGAAGGAGCTGTGCCTATTTCAGGGAGATAGGGAATATGGCTTGGCTATGACTCAGAGGCAACTCTGGTGGTACTAGAGTTCAAAGTCTGACATTTTTTGAATTTTTCAGAGTTTTTGACTTGCCTCAGGATGTTGCAAGCCAGATAATGGTTGGTGATGGTTAAATAAATTTGACCACTGTAATTGAGAAGTTCCATGATTCCGGTGACCAGGGGTATGAGGGGTGCAGAGGCTCAACATGAGAGCTTTGATTTTCTATTTAAGTGTCAGTTATGGGTTTATTGATTAAGGTGATGCCACAGTGGCAGATGGAACAGAGACATTTTGTGGTTAGAGCTGTGCTGGCAAAGACACTGATAAGCTTTAATTGCTTTGTTAAGGATTTAGAGAGATGAACTATTTTGCTAGTTATTCTCCAGTGAGAAAAATTTGTCTATTCTTACCCTTTTTGCTTTGGGTGCTTTGTGGATGTTTGTTTTAGGTTTTGGGTTATTTCAAGAGTGCGGCTGATGGATCATTTTTAGGTGGTGGCCCCTGCTTTTCAGTCTACACATGCCTTACTGAGACTCAGTCAGAGGTCGGATAAGATGGTTGCTTGCAGCTTGCCCCTCGGAGGACATTTTTAGCACTACCAATAGTAAAGGATTAAATCTTTCTTAATTGGAGACTATGGGTGTCGAGTGGTTTGCCTGTTGGGCTTAACTTGAATGCTTTCCACTAGGGATAAGTATCTTGAGGTAGGTGAGGCAGACTCAAGATATGCCCCCAGTTTTTCTTTCTTAGAGTCTGTGCCAATCACAGCTCCCATTGCTAGAGCTATCAGGTGATGGCTGACTGAGGGGTTATCATGCTGTTTATTTTGGAATTTCAATTGGGACCACAGAGAGGTATACTAGTTAGTTGATAATGGTGGTTTAGCCAATTGAGAAAGATTACTAGGCTGCCTTGCTGAGAGGAATAGAATATGAAGTAGCTGAGGAAGGAGAGACTGTATGAGGAGCCACTAGTAGTGGGAAGAGGATTGCAACCCAAACAAAAGGAATGATTTGTTCTTTGAAGAAGACTCGGGGAACTACTAAAAGTGCGACACCACGGGTTGTAGTAGTGACTCAAAGAAGGAGATTGTGATAGACTCTGACTCTGATGAGGACACGAGAGATTTGCATGTTAGGAGGTAGAGAAGGACTGGCTAGACCATGACTTCATACATGACCCTTTTTTTTTTTTTGAAATAATTATAGGTTGACAGGACTATACAAAATAGGATAAGCTATAGACGACATTGAGAGGGCTATCCTTCATGATGAGTTTGTGTTTTGTAAGATTTGATCATCACTAAATGAGACATCTTTTATTTTTGCTCTAATTTTTGCCTAAGCCACCCTTTCAGGTTTTCAGCTTAGAGAGCATTCTTCCTTTTTTTTTTTTTTTGCTTGTTTAGGAAAAAAAATCAAGTGAATGATGTAGTAGGCACAAAGAAAATGAGAATGTGATGTAAACAAAATATTTTATATTATGATTTGGACCGCACCCAAATCGAGCTGCCTACGTATACCTTACATCACTTTTTTGTCATTAATTTTTCTCATTTTTTAGGGAGAATTAGGTCCACGTAGTTTTGATTACATATGCATGAGAAGTAGAAATGAAATGCAGATGTCATCTTCAGATGGTGTATCTTTTCAACTGGTCAGGGTTGCTAAGATGGAAGAATTCACTTTCATCCACGTCCATGAAGATAGTGTTTCTGTCAGATAGGATCTTCCTATTTTATCTTCACTCTCTACAGCTTTTTCTCGACAGGCTTCTTGTAGGTCAGGATCTTATAATTGTGATGCTTGAAGTATCCCTACCATGTCCTTGTCTTTGTGCATAATAGCTCATGATCTTTTTCACTATTGTCATGCAGATGCAATGTATGAGATTTTTTTTATTCTTTCCTTTGTGCCATTATTAGTTGATTCTTTTGCCTTTTTTAATTTTTTATATTATTTTTTTGTTATTTTCTTTTCTTTTTTTTTAGATGTCCCATTTAAAGAAAAATAAAAAAAATTAAAGCAAATCAGGAAGTTTAAACTTTTATTACTGATAAAAGTCCCATCATGAGTACATTAAAGGATAAGCCTAGTAGGCGAAATACAAACTCAGAAGGACAAGACTTAACAGACTCAAAAAGAAAAATTTAATAGAAAATAAACTCAAAAAACTCTGACATAGACTCTGACTCAATTGACTTAGACATGAACTCAAATGACTCAGACATGGACTAGGAGGACTTGGATAAAGGCACAACAGTGTTGGCACTCTTCTCAAAATACCAGTTATTGGTGAGGCTTGAGACAGTTGGGTGAGCTCGGCGATGCTAGACTTTATTTTTGGAGCAATGATGTCTCGACTATCAATGAGGTCTTGAATTTTATGGTTCAGAGACTTGCAAGCATCAGTTTTGTGCCCTGGCCCTTGATGATAGTTGTAGTGCTCATTAGCGTTATAACCCTTGGGCAAGGGGTTTGGAGGAGGTTGTGGTTCTAAGGGCTTAACCAGATTAGCCACTAGGGCTTTCTTGTAAACGACGCTAAAGGGCATGCCCAGCTCAAAGAAAGTCCTCCTTGCTTCTAACTTCATCGGTTGATGAAAGGATATAACATTTACCTCTCTCTCTCTTTGGGTGGTGTTGGTGGTGTTCTTGTGATACCTAGAGGATTCATCCTTGATTTGTCCTTATTGAATCAAATTCTTGATCTTGGTGGCGATGATAATGAGAGCTTTAAAGTTAGGGGGGTGCTGCATTTGCATATGAGCCTGATATTGAGGGAGGAGGTTCTTGACTATGATGTCAATTTGCCCTACTTCAGATGGACGGTTTACCATTTGAGCTATTTTTGTTCTCCACCTTGTAAGGTACATGGTGAAGGATTCTCTTAACCCTTGTTTGGTAGTTTTCAAATCTCGACGAGTGACATCCACCTCGATGTTGTAGTGGTATTGCTTGACAAACGCATTACATATGTCATCCCAAGTCTTCTTGTGATTTTTGTCAAGATCTAATAACCACTTAATAGTAGCTCCGGTCAAGGTTTATTGGAAAAACTGAGCAAGAAGCTCATCGTCCACACTGAAAGGTCTCATGGCGCCCACATACATCTTGAGATGAGTTTTAGGACACGTAGTGCCATTAAACTTATCCATGACTGGTATTTTGAATTTTGGTGGAACTCGTGCATTTGGGAAGAGAGCTAAGGAGTCAACATCTATTATGTCTTCATGCTTTTTGACATTTTTTAGTGTGCTCTTCATGGCCTTAAATTTCTCCATCAATTTCTTAGTTTCAGGAAAGCTAGAGAAATCTCCACTTCGAAAAGAGTTCATAGTGGGAGAGGGAGTGGTTGTGTTTAAGTCCACGATAGGAGAGGTTAGAGTTTCAGGTGCTTTCCCTTTATCGGTGAGATTGATAATGGGAGGAGTAAAAGTAGGAGCATGGCTAGTCCCAGCTTAGGCAGATGCAAGTTCAACACGAACAGGAGGGGGAGTGACAATGGCATTGGTTATTTCCTTGACTTCATTGATGATGGACTGGCATTGGGAGTCGAGGGTATTAGTAAAGGTGGCAGACTGGGCATTGAGAGCATTGGTAAAAGTTTTAGCTTGGGTCTGAAGAGCGGTGGTAAGTACAACTTAAAAAGTTTCCTCTTGTTTCTTAAGGAGGTTGGTGAAGAAAGCACTCATGGCATCTTGATCGAAGTTGAAGGTATTGGACATTGGTACCTTGAAATAGAAAACAGACAGAAAAAATGGGTAAGAAAACAGAATTGTGAAGGAAAAAATGACATGGATGTGAAGATACGTCGAGAAAATGATTCTTTCCACATGGTTGGTCACCGAGTTTATATGTTGATAGGGTGAGTGTGTGAGGTGTTTTGGGGCGACGGACCACCAGTTCGAGTCTTTGAAGTTTTTGAGGGTTGAGCTTGTTGAGCTTCTTATATTGTGTATACATGATCATGGCATGATGCATGCTGAAAAAGGTTTCATGAACATGCAAGAGTATAGATTATTACGGTACATGGAACCTAAGGTCAAAAGCTAGGGTGACTATATATACAAGGGTGAAGGGTGGTTTGCTTTAAGGGTCCCCATCCGACTAAAGCATTGATATACCTAACTACATGTGAGGCAAGAAGCCTCACGTGGGTCCAATAGTACTGATTGCTCGTTACACCACCGAAATGATCGGGGATTCATCGTAGAGTAGAATACTTTCGCTATCTCCCAATATACTCAAAGAGAGTTATTGAGCCAATGCTACTTGTTATCCAAAAGCTTTTTTAAAGCTAAGGTTTAGGCAAGGAGCCTTTATTATGCAAAGTGATGTATGAAAGTCAAATTATACTTAATGAGCCAAAAGGAGATTATTTTAGAAAAAATTTCCTCAATCAAATAGTAATCCTCTTATTTTCCTTTTTATTAAAAAAGGTAGCAACCAGTCCCCAGCGAAGTCGCCAACTGTGAGCCCTCGCCCAAGCATCGGCCCGGTCCGCTAGAGGAAACCAGGATGCTCATTTGGGTTTAGACTCACGATGGAATCCTCAAGTTTAGATTTGGTTGATTTTGAAAAATGATTTTTGCGAGTCGCCACCCTAATTTATTTTTAAATGGAAAAATTAAGGAAAAACTCGGTTGACTACAATTCATTAATTTTTAATTAATTTGCCCATGGATAAAATTACTAGCCTCGAACCAGGTTGAACTTGAGGACTAGGTTTTTGGTTTTAAATAATCAAAACTTGACTCTTAAGTTTAATTTGACTTGAAAAATTGATTTCATGAATGACAAATATTATAAGATGATATTAAAGAAAATGCATGAATATGGCAAAACATGAATGCACGGTAAAAATAAAACATTTACAAATTAAAAAAAGGGAAAAGAGATTGATAGAGATTTGGCTTTGAGGTTTGGATTTAAATTCCAAATGTGCCTACGTATCCCATTAAATAGGGATCAAAACCCACGTAGTTCATTCCATGATTAAGTGGAGGGATTTAGGAGTTGATCAGATTGATTGATTTGATTTGGGTTTGAGAGGAAAAGGCTGATACCTTGACTTTTGGTAGGTGGAGGGTTTTACTGAACCGAAGTTCCATTTTATCGAGACTGGGTAATTGGATTGATTGGGAGATTAATTAATTAATTAAAAAGATTAATTAACTAATTAATATGATGAGAAGGATAGAAGGATTAATTAATTAAAAAGATTAATTAATTAATTTGGATAAAAAGCGGATTAAGAAAAAGGATTAATTTGATTTTGAAAAAAAAAAGTGATTAACTAATTAAAAGGATTAATTAATTAATTTGGATGAAAGGTAGATTAAGAAAAATGATTAATTTAATTTTGAAAAAAAGTAATTAATTAATTAATTAAAAAGATTAATTAATTAATTAATTTTAATTTAAAAAAAAAAGAGTTTTAGTTAATTAAAAAGATTAATTAACTTGGTTAGGGTGAGATAATTAATTAATTAAAAAGAGAGTGGTTAGAGGGAGAAGAAGAGAGAAATTAGTAGATAACCATCAATACTAATTCAAGAGATGTGTGTTGGAATGAAGGATGAAAGGGGGTATTTATAAGAAAAATGGGTGAGGGTAGTTTAGGAAGTGAAAAAGCGAAAAGACCAAAAGGGTAGAGCTAGAAAAAAGCTTAAAAATCATCTTGGGGGGTATTTTGGGGACTGCAGGCATACAGTCTGGGCGGCGCCGCCGAAAGCCTGGGTGGCCCTACCGGGCCTCTAGGCGGTGGCGCTGGCGACTTGGGCGGTGTGTTGACCGGCTTTTTTTTTTTTTTTTTAGATATTGGTTGTTGGTATGATGTTTGGGAATTTTGGATGTCTGATGGCAATATAATTGAAGGCTAAAAAAATTTCTTGCAGGGGCGCTGCTCCCGAACCCCCACTTGCTAATAGGTTAGTTAAATTCAGTAAATGCTAAAGTTGAGGGTGTAAAATTAAGAGTTCACACTTCCACAATTTTTTTTTCAACTTACATAAAGGGATTCGCCAGAGTGATCCATTATCACCATTCATTTTCTCTATTGTGGCAGAAGGTCTAAGCCAACTGCTTGAAAAAGCCATCAGATTAGGGTTGCCAAAAGGCATTGAAGTTGTTAGAAATGGTATCTTAGTGCCTTTTCTTCAATTCGCTGATGATACAATTATTTTCTGTCCCCCAAATTTAAAGATGCTAAAACACCTCAAAAGAAATCTCCTTTGCTTTGGGTTAATTTCTAGTTTAAAGGTTAATTTTCACTAGAGCTCACTTATCGGTATTAACATCGAAGCCCCACAGCTCTCTATCTTTGCCAACACCATCAAATGTTCTATATCTGAACTCCCATTTAAATATCTTAGGTTTCCTTTGGGAGCCAACCCAAGGAGAAAATCCACTTGGGAATCGATCATTAGCAAATTCAGATCAAGGTTGTCGACTTGGAAGGCTAAATATCTCTCTTTGGCTAGTCATCTCACATTAATCAAATCAGTGCTCAATAATATGCCAATTCATTATTTATCTCTATTCAAAATCCTAGTAGGAATTGCTAAGGAGCTTGTCAAAATCCAAAGGAAATTTTTTTGGAATGGGGGTGAAGACAAGAACAAAATTCATTCCATCAACTGGCATATTATTTAAATAGCTAAGGCTTTAGGAGGACTGGGTGTTGGTTATATATTGGAAAAAAAACAGAGCTTTGCTATTTAAATGGATATGGAGACTTTGTGATAATTCTTTAGCATTATAGAAATCTATTCTCAAAGGGAAATACGATGTTTCTGACTTTTCTCAAATCAAGGTTGATGGTAGAGGCTCACAAATTTGGAATGGTATTACCAATGCAATCTCTAAAAATTCTGATTCCTATAATGTTATTTCTCAAGGATTTAGCTTTTGTTGGGAGATGGATCCACTATTAAATTTTGGTTGCACCATTGGGTTGGTCCATTTTGTCTATCTAAGAAGTTTCCAAGGCTCTCTTCTATTTCCTCTCAACCAAATTCTTTTATTTCTAAGTTTGGAATTAGAAATAATAGGGTATGGTTATGGACTCTCACTTGGCGCCGGTCTCTATTTGTCTGGGAAGAGCAACTTGTTAATGATCTTCCATCCATCATCTCCTCATTTTGTCCAAAACTTAAAGTCAAAGACAAAATCTCTTGGAGATACAATGTTAGAAGAAACTATTTAGTCAAATCTTTTTTTAGGCAAATTGAATTCTGTAGCTCGGATCTTGATACTCCATGCTGGCCTATCATATGGAAGAGCCTCTCTCCCCCAAAAGTCGAGCTCCTAGTTTGGCTAATTCTCTATGACAAGATCAACACTAGAGGCAACCTAGCTAGAAAAGGTATTATAGATGCTTCTCAGAATTTATGCCCATTTTGTAATTCTTGCCCAAAGAAGTAAAACATCTTTTTATCCATTGTTCATGGTCATGGAAGATTTGGTGTAAAATTTTTAGATGGTGGAACTATTCTTGGTGTCCACCCCAATTAGTTACTCAGCTCTTTCTGCAATGGGACAGCTTGATATGACCCACTAGTTATAGAGAGCTAGGAATCGATTATATTGAATCAAAACCTAAAGATCGATCAAACAAGAACAAAAGAAAAGCTTAATCCAATTCACACCTGTTGAAAAGAACCAAAGCTATAAGTAGATGAGCGCCACAAGTTACCTTGATAAGGTCAGATTTAAGTTCTAAACAAAAACTTGGAAGAATCTCTCACTTGAAGAAAATTCAAAGAAAAGTTATTATTATTTATGAAAACTATCCTCAAATTACAATGGAGCCTTTTATTTATAAGGAAGCTGAAACTCTAAGAACTTAACTAAGATAAGAAATCTAGTTCCATAAGGAAATAAGAATCCTGATGGAGAATAGAATCCTAATTAAGAAGTCCTTATTGGAAAATAGAATTCCTAATTAAGAAATTAACTCCTAAAATTAAACCAAATAAAATAAATATGATGTGGACCTACCAATATATCAAGTTCAGGGCCCACAACTGCAAAGAGTACCTTAAAAACATAAAATTTGTAAAATTTTGAAAGAAGAAAAACATGCAACCCGTCGCACCCGTGGTGGGACAACAGTTGAAAGCTCTCTGTTGCGCTCGCACTGTTGGTGCGCCTACACTAGGGCATGCAGTTTGAGCTTGTTGCGACCGTGATAGGTGTCGCGACCATGATACCTTTAGTCTTCACCATTTTCTTGTTCTCCTCCTCCATTTTATAGCCAAGAATAGGTGATCAGTCTTTGGGAAGATTTTGGCATCTTTTGGATAGTATGGAGGCCTTCTAAAGTTGATTCTTCATCTTGCATTTCCATGATCAATCCTTACAAGGCTTGTTTCATTCTCTTTGTTCTTACCCTCGTCATTGGACTTCCAATTCCTTGCAAAGGATCTTGGGAAGATCTTCTAGTCACAGCTCCTTGCTCTCTATCACTGCTTCTCTTAAATCTGAAAATTCCAAAGCAAATATTAGAGGTTAATTTTCTTTTCAGCTATTTGGACTATCTAGATTGAAAGGAACAACCTCATTTTCAACAACTCCTATTTGGATTCTTGTAAAGTCTTTGATCTTATTTTGGTCAAAACAACCCATTGGATAGAAGCCTATGTTCCTTCTTTTCTTTATTCAGCAAATCAAGTTTTACTATCTTTTGATTGTTTAAAGAACTGGGAACAAACTAAAATCAGCAAACTAGTAACTTTTTGGATGCCTCCTCCATCCAATTCTCTTAAATGGAATGTGGATGCCTCTGTGGTAGGTAAACCTGGTCCCGCAGCTATTGGTGGGGTTCACATATCATGTGATGGCCTCTTCATAGCTATTTTTTCTTACCTTATTGGTATTATGGATTCTAACGTGGCAGAATTGAAGGCCATACTTCGAGCCATCCAAAGTTCTACAACTCATGGGTTAAGCATTAGTTCCAACATAATTATTGAATTAGATTCTTCAAATGCCATCAGTTGGGTTAATGGGGGGCTAGATCTTTATCCTTGGCAATATTGGGACACAATCCATGAAATCAATAGCTTAGCCAAGTCCTTCTGCTCTTTCAAATTATTTCACATCCTCTGAGAGGCTAGTTGTGTGGCAAACCACTTAACAAAGTCTGGTATTTCAAGAAGCTCAGATCTCATTGTATGGCTTTAGCTTGGAAATTTTGATTGAAACCTTTTTTGGATTTTTTTTTCAGTTAATTGTACTCTTGGGAATGTAGACTTTGAGTTGATCTTCTAGTGATATCATCTTAACTTGCCAATGGAGGGCGTCTGAAAACTAGGTTGTTCTCAGATCCTTTGCACGATCACCTCCACCAGTCTTATTGGGACTTTGCTTTGGTATTTGGCTATTGATTTACTAGTGGTCTAGTGCCCAACTCTTAGTTAATAGCTTGAAGAAAGATTCTCTTTGTTGCTTACTTGGATTTATATATTTTGTTTTTTTGGTCCTATGGTGGTGGAACCTCTGTAGCTTATTCTGATGTTTTTTTTCAGGGTTTTTTCACATATCATTCTGGCTTTTAGTTTTTTTTGGATGTACATGAGTAAGCCTATTGGCTTAGGTAATTAGTGCCACAATGATATGTTTTTCCCCTTCTATTATTAATAAAAATGAATCTTACTATCAAAAAAAAAAAAAACCTAAGTATTCGAGTTTCAGTTTAAATTCATCAAATCGAGTCAGGTTCTTAATATCTCAGAGAACATATTCATTCAAGTTTGTTCCGTTAGGTCAGATTCATATAAACTGTCATTTTATTTAAATTAATAATGATAGTGTTTCTTCGTTGTTTTCTTCTTATGACTTTTCCTTTTTGGGGTTAATAATCATCATCTCTTTCATGATTCTCCTTTCCTCTATCTCATTTTCTCACATTTGGTTCTCAGTCTCTGAGTTAGAATTGAATTTGAGTTATATTTGCATTCAAATTAAGCTCTATTCATTACTCATTTTTCTCTCCTCCTCCACTTGATTTGTTTCAGATTCTTCTATTATCGATATGTTTTTCTTTCTTTTGGGTTTTGATTTTGTAATATGCCTATAAGGTATTTGTTATTTTGTTTGTGAGAATAAAGGGTTAAGAGAAACATATATTTTGTCTAATCTTAAGTTTCTAATTTATTTTCTATGTTGTTGAGATGGAAAATAAGTGGTTTTCAAGTAATTTCAAGGAAGAATTTATGGTCTCAAATTTTATATACAAGTACACTAGTTATGGTCTCAAATCTTATATACAAGTACCAGCTTGTCTACTTTATCCAAATTATTAAGATACTTGGTTTGCCATTGTAGAAATTGCAAGCAACTTAATAGGTCAATTCAAGTCTTAATGAATTTCAGTTTAGTTCTGATCATCATTTTTAGGAATTTCTTTATTTCAGTTCAATGAAAAATACATACATCAAAATATTGCATTGACACATACACCAACTAACTGAAAATTATGGTTTTTGTGTTATGTATTTGATATATTTTCATAAATGTAATGGAAATAATTATTCAAAAGCAAGCTTTTTTTTTTTCGTAGATGGTGAATGAATCAAATTCTAATTGGAGTGGAAGTGTTGCCTTGCCTTTTGAAAATGAAGATGCAAAATTTTCACCCTTCTCACCCTAATGGACAAAGTAGCCAACAAGGTATAAAATGAACTTCTCTTGTTTAGGACCATTTTAAAATGGTTAAGTCAAAAGGTAAACCTAAAATAGCTTGCATTTATTGTGAAAAGTCTTATTTATGCAACTCTAAAATTAGGGAACTACCAATTTGTGGAAATATTTGAATAATCAATGCAAGAATTATACTTGCAGAATTTAAAAAAAAAAAAAGAAAAGAAAAGGGTGTAACTTGTGGGGGGCTTTGTTTCTAATGATTGTGGACCATAAAATTTTAATATGAAAGAAATTAGGATTGGAATTTGTCTTCAAACAAATCATCAAATACAATAAGGAAATTTAATCTTTTCATGTTTATATTGAATAATTTTTCAAATGTCCCAAGAAATTAATATTTACAAATAACATATCAATAGCATTATAAGTCAAGCTTCTATCTCAGGTTCAAAATAAACCTTATTGTAAACATGCCTTGAATAACCATGTATTAAATCAATCACAAAAAAATTATCACGCTTCATATAGACATATGCATACTTAATATCTTTAAATGTCTTTATTAAAAGGTATAAAATAGAAGTACAAATCTCATAAGTATGTTAATGCAAACAATCATCTCTAATGGAATTCACAAATAAAGAGAGATCAATAGATATTTAATAGACTTGTAATGAGGCTATGACTAAACAAAGAACAAGCTAAAAGAACAAAAGTAAGACAATTATAGCAAATTTACAAAAGAAAATTAATAGTTCTTAAATAAACGAAAATTTGTTAATATAGGATCACTTCACTTCAAGCAGTATTCTTTTTCAAAATTTTCTTCTTTTAAACACTTTCGACTTTTCCATCACCAACAACATAATTTCAAGGATAAACAAGAATTACTAATTTTTATTTTTATTTAATTTTCTTGCTTTCTCTCAAATTTATCTTTAGCACAAAGGTGATTATTTTTTTTTAGAAAAATAGTACTCTTACTTATATATTAGATTTTTTAGAAAAATAGTACTCTTACTTATATATTAGAGATCCTATTTTCTTTTAGAACTTCAATAATTCCCTTTCTTTAGTAGAATATAAAATTGACAAAATTATCTCACAAATAAAGTGAAGAATAACAATTAAGGTTAATAACCAAATAAAAGAAAGCTTAAAAATTCACAAGACAAAAAAGGGGTAAACTAGGGATAAAATTTAAACAAGGGTAGATACATGTAATAAGGTGAATGCCTAAATCATATCTCTCTCTCAAAATGAATTCAAAATTTCATTCAAAAGTTCACAAAAATATGTTTTAAGATAGATGAGGCAAATTAAGATATAAATTATGTAGAAGCCCTCTTTAAGTAAGCATAAATAATTTCAATGCAATTAATTCAATGCTATACTCATCAAAATATAATCTCAATAAAAGTTAGTTCCTTACCTAAAATAGTTGTTCAACTTGAACTGCTTTAATAAGTTATCTATAAATATTAATTATACTCTATCATTGGTCTTCATTGAATTATTCAACATAAGCATATTTTATTAATAAAAAAGTAAAATTTTAAAATTTATCCATCAAAATACAAATAAACAACTAAAAACAAAAACAAACTAATTTTCTCCAAACTTGCAATTGATATAGTCCTCAATGTCAAAAGAAACAAAGCAAAGGAAAGAAAATACTCCCTCTTGTAAAAAAAAAAAAAAAGAAAAAAGGCTCCTAAATTGTAAGCATGAGGTGCATTCTAGTTCCTTGCTCCCTATAAAATTATTAAGAAACAACACTAAAGCAAGCATGAGAGATTAGTTACACAAAAAGAAGAACTAAAAAAAGATAAAAAGAAAAAGGTCTAAAGTTTACAACACGAGTTGCCTCCTAAGAAGAATTTCGTTATAGTCAATAGCTTGACTTTGGCTAGGTCTTCATTAGGGAAGATAGTATACAAAGTATAACATCCTTATAGTTGCATAAGGATGGACCTTCACCAACTTAAATGAGTTCAACCATCTTGATTTAAGCCTATATGGAAAGCCAAGAATTATTCAATAATTACAAAAAGACACATAAATTCCAAAAGCTTTCCTACAAATTTTTTTTCTTGCCCTAAATCTTCTCAAGAAATTAATGTAGGAAGGTAGCATTGGCTCAAGAGTTGGTGTTTACCCAATTGATGGTGGTGAATGTATCTTCTTTTCTTCCAAATCATTAAATTGATATTCTCTATGGTGTGGGACATATGGTGTAGTATTCATGACAAAATTTTCATTGTTATCTTCCATGGCCATATATACCAAATAAACTGGAAGAGTTTCCTTTGGATTTTTTCTTCAAATACCTCTTCAATTAACCATTCAATTTCAACCACTTCATAAATACTATGCATGAAGGAAGATATTTGAAATTCTTAGGCAAATTAGGCTCAGCTTCCTCCTTTTTATCTTGCCTACTTGAAGTATTTGCTTGAGCTACTATCTTTTGCACATCATTACTCAAAGAAATTGCTAGGCATTACTTTCTAGGTTTTACTTCAATTTGACTTGGCAAGTTACCATGGCTTTCAGTATTTAATGAACTAGCCAATTATTTTATTTATATATCAAAATTTGTACTGTGACTACCCATATGATCCATTCTATCTTCCAATTGATCAAACCATTCATAAGTAGCATTTATGAATTTTTTCAATGCCACTTCATATGATGGTTTGTGCTCTTTGGGTGGTGCATGGTTTTGAAAATCACATTGATAAGAATTCCATGAATTATTTTCTTGATTGCATTGTTGTCTTATGAAGAGTTTGAATGATCACTCTAACTTGAGTTGTTTATGTTGGAATATGGACAATTCTCATACATGTTATAATTTGAAAAAAAATTGCATATGCTCTACATATTGGCACTTAGAATTCAAGTGATTACCTCCACACAAATCATAACTCAAAGATGAATTACATAAAATATTAGCATTAACCCGATCAAATAAGTTAACAAAGCAATCAATTTTAGCATTCAAGTTACTAAAACCATCCTTATCATACATGCTTGTTGCTCTATTTGGCATCACTCCTTTATTGCAACATTGGTAGTTATGAACAACCTTTTTTTGAACAGCCTTTTTTTTTTCTTTTTTTTAAATCCTACAAAATATAAAAAATAAAATAAAATAAAATAAAATAAAATAAAATCTAAAGTAATAAAGAAAATCTTTGGTTTTGATATTGACAAATCATCTTCCTTGGCAATAACACTAAAAACTTGTTGCACAAAATTTGTAAGTGCACAAATCATAAACAAATAATATAGTAGTGAAGTAGAGTATCGATCTCACAAGGAAGGATTATAATTACAAAAATTAGGATTTTCTTTATTATTTAGAAACTTAAATAAGATGGAAGAAAACAAGTAAAATCAAACAAATAAAAAAAGATAAATTTAATATATATTAAAGGCCTAAGATTTAAATTTTATCAATTGATTACCGATGACTTTTATGCTCTATAGATCGATATTTAGCTTATTGGAATTAATGATAAGATTTTCTTAAATTATATGATGTTTTCTTTCAAGATACAACATAAGTATTCATGTTAATCTTGTATTTACTCTCACAATCACTAGTAATTAATACAAACCCATTAAATTTTATGGAAATCATTTTAACAATCACATAGGAGTGTTCGTGCCTCTAACCAATGCATACTCTACGTCTAATATCTTAATGAATTAATATTATATTTCCACTCTCACTACTTCATATAGTATCTTTAAATATATAAATAGTGACCAATTATTCATAAGCATTAAGCCCTAAGATAAAATATTAATTTCAATAATCAAAATCAATTAATCAAACATAGATAGTCATAGGCAAATCAAGAGATTACATCCAAATTCTAGAGAAAGATTTTAGTTACTCATATTTAAGAAAGGAGAAGTAATTGAATTAATAAATAATCTAAAATAAAACATGATCTCAATTTATTATTAAATTAAAGAATGAAGTTTAGAAAGAACTCTAGAATAATTGATAAGAAGGAGTGTTTAAGCCTTGGTGAATCTTTTAACTTGAATCCCCTTCTTGGAAGAATCTTTAATTGAAATTAAAAAAATAAGATACAAAGAATTTTGAGGATGGAAACTTGATAATCTGAGTTCTAAAAGTTCTAATATGTTTATAGGATATAAATCTTAGGTTTTGATGGAGTTAGAAACCCTAAGAAACCTACAAAAATTAGAATCCTTAATCCTTTTGAAGTACAACTTGAATAAGAAGAAAAATCATACTTAAATCACACTTGGGGGCCATCTAACATCACAAGACTATATAATGAGCCTTCATATGGCCATGTGATGAGTCTTCATGTAATTTTGCTTTTTGAGTACAAAGCATACTCATTTTGATTCACATGGCCATGTGGCAAGCCTCCCACACGGCCATATGCCTCTTTTTGCCCTTAAGTGGTGATTTTTTAATAGTAGATGATCGAATTAGACTTTTTAATTCTTATAAGAGTTGTAGGTCTATCTCTTACATTTTCAATACATTTTGAATTGCCTTAATCCAATATCTTTAACTCAAGTTATGCTCAAAATACCAATAGGCATCTTAGCTGTCAATGCCCGTTAAAAGGTGTACAACCATGTATGTCTAAAACTTTCTTTTTGTATTTCTTTTGCTTCTAATTTGCATCCAACTTCATTCTAATTGATCTTTAAACTTCTCAATTCCTCGAAATTGTATAGAAACCTTCTAAAAAACCTAGAAAAAAAATCAAAACAAGCTATAAAAACAAAAGTTAACAAAAACAAATAAAACAAAAACATGAATAATACATTTGATAGATACATTAATAACAAACAATCTATTTATTAATAGCATAATTTGTACTTATCAAAATTTACTAAAATCATTACTCTAGATGAATTGTCTTTTAAACATATGGAGGGTGAGGGGTTTAAGAGATTTGTTAATAAGTTGGAACCAAGATTTTTAATTCCATATTATATCACTATTGCTAGAGATTGTTTGAAAATTTATAGGGAGGATAAATTAAAATTGAAGCATGTTCTATAGTCTTAATGCATTTGTTTTACCATTGATACTTGGACATCAATCCAACATTTTAATTATATAGTTTAACTACTCATTGGATCGATAGTCAATGGAACTGAAATAAAAAGAATTTTAAAATTTTGTGTAGTTCCTAATTGTATAGGAGAGACAATTTGCAACATGGTTTTGATGTGTTTACTAAATTGGGGATAGATCACATTTTCACCATTATAGTTGATAATGCTTTTTACTAATGATGGTGCTACTAGGTAATTGAAGAGAGAAACTATAAATAGGAAAGGTACCATTTTAGATCATGAGTTTATATATACATATGTAATAGCCCAAACTCATGTTGACATCCTATTAATCATGTGTACGAGTATGAGTTGAATCTTTGTATGTATATGTGAATTATATGTAGATCTTTGAACTTATGACTTGTGTTTCTCTAAGTTTGTCATAAGGAAGTATCATAATTCTTGTTACTCAAGTGTAACAACCGTTACTATAATTTGTAAATTGGATGGGGACTCACAGAAGCAAAATTCAATACCATTAAAAAGTAATAACACCTTTATGAATCAACAATGATTGTTATTGATATGTAATCCCTATTATTAAACTTGAGGGTCACTGGGTGAAAGATGAGGAATAACATTTAATTATTGGATTTTAAAGAGTGGTTAGTTAAGTTCATGCCTGTTACCAAAGAGTAACACCCATGATTGGAACTAAGAGCAGTAGTGTGAACAACATAATGTAATTGCCATTACACTTACTGAGTGTTAGACAATATAATTAGGTTATATAAAGATATTTAAGCCATTCATTAGTTCATTAATGCCATTATTTATTTCCAAACCCTAAATCCTCAAGAGAATCACCAAGTTCACCTACTCTAAGCTCTAAAACACTTCATTTATTACTCCATTTGCATCTTCCAAGAGACCTAAGGTTATAAGTGTTCTTCTATTTCTTCTCTATTGAAGCATTTATTGAAGAGGAAAGATAAGGTTTGGGTTTTCTTCATTTCTTCATATAAGTCTAAACATGAGGTGAGATTAAGATGAGATAACATATGTAGAGTATATGTGGAGTGATTTGAGAGCATGAGTTAATATATTTGCCATTGTATATACGTATGTGTACAGTTCCGCCTAGGACGCAAGATGAGGAAGGTGATGGTTGTGATCATCCCTTTTGCTTTATGTGATAGAGGGCTTTCAAAGAGATAATAAAGCATTCCTTTTGGAAAAAGTAGGCAGAAAATATACTACTATTCTTATATTTGAAATCTTAGGGCTTGATACCTATTTTATTTGCTAAACTAGCATGAGTATAAGAATGCATGTGAATTATTGAATTACCTTATTCATATAAACCTTATAATTTCTTTGTTGTTAACTACTATTCCCTCATTTGTTAAATGTTAATCCTTCTGAGCATGAGAACCATGTGACTTCATGAGAACATAAGAACTATGAGTACCATTTGATTATGAGAATGTGAACCATAAGCCTATAAGAATGTGAACTTGTATGAACTTTAATTATTTCTTATTCACATGTTAATAACCTTAAATAGAATATAAATCCCTAACTAATGTGGGTAATATATCAGACATTGTATATAGCGTAACCCGATGAATAGAGTGTAATATTTGACCATTATTTAAGAAAGGTAAATTGTTGTAGATTTGATGTTTGAACAACTTCGTGTACTTTATGAAGGGAATAATGCATAACAATAGGCCTCTACTCCATTATGAGGAGGGGATGCATAATAACTAGCCTTTACCTTATATTTTATGAGGAGAGTATGCATAACAACTAGCATCCGCTCTATAATTTATGAGGAAGAGTAAGCTAATCCAATCTTTACTCTTATTTTATGATGGGAGTATGCTAACAAATCCACAACTAAAATTTGATGAGGATGATTTTTATTTCCATATATCCATGCAATAAAAATCCATTCATGTGTTCTATGTACTATATGAACCATATGAGCCATGTGAAGTTATTTGACGAGTTATGAGATGAAGCCATCCTTGTGAGCTAGACTTGAAACACTTAGCCTCACAATGGTAGTTTGTTCTTTACTCATCGAGAAATCTCACTAGTTGTTGTTGACATTTTTTAGAAGAAGTGTTTATTAGCTCAATTTCTCAGGCACCCTTGTTCTTTAGGAACTAACTTTATTGATGTAAGTTCTCTATTTGATATACTTGTATTTTGAAGTTTATTCTAGAGCTCCATGAGTGTGCGAATGATATTCTTTGGCCTAAGTGACAAATTATATGAATGATAAAATATATATTAATATTAGAATGCTATGAGATGTAGGTGTTTACGAATAAGTGTTTGTGTATGAGATGTGATGATGAGTAGGTGTTTGTGGATGAGATTGATTAGATATGTATTTGTGATCAAGTTTTGATATTGGAGATGAGCATATGTGACTAGTTTCTATGATGCCATGTGGATTATATAGTAGATAGGTTTTATAATTTTCAATGGCCTTAAGCCTACCTATGCCCTAAAACAGTTATATCTCTCAAAGTGAGATGTGACAATATGTAAGGTGTTATGCTCATATTGTGAATCTTGTTGTGAAGGAAGGGCTAAAAGATTTGAATGATTCAATTGTGAACATCAGGAATGCAGTGAGATATGTGAAATTGAAAATAGAAAAACTAAAAATAGAAAACAAGGGTCTCATTTCTCTTGATATTGAAACTAAGTTGAATTCCACCTACAAGATATTAGAAACTACAAAGGAGTTTGAGAAAGCTTTTGATAAATTAGAAGTGGTATATTCAAAGTACCATTCTTACTTTGATGGGAAAAAAAAAATCATTGGCCCCATATAAAAGAAGATTGGAAGATTGCTAGAATTTTTGTGAAGTTTTTGTATTATGACATTGCATTTTTTTGGTTCATTATTTGTCACATCATATGATTTTTTTTTCATGAGCTTAAAGCCTTAATAGATGCATTGCATTCATTTGAGGGAAGTGGAGATGAACTTTTAGATTCAATGGCTTTCCAAATAAGAAAAAAGCTTGAGAAATATTAGAAAAAATAATGAGAATCCCAATTTCTTATTGTTTGTTACTGTGTGTTAGTTCCTCACTATAAGTTGTCATATGTGAGGTATTATTTTGATAGAATTTATAATGATATATAAGCTAAAATGGTGGGTGATAAAGTGGAAGTAACTATGACCCGACTATATTCTCATTGTTTAGTGTGTGATCCAAGTAGTAATGTGGGAGTTCGATTTTTTTGTTTAAATCATGCTTTCAATAATATGAGTTTGAATACATGGAAAGTAATTTCATTTCCACCTTTAAATTTAAATATCAAAGCATACATGGGGCTACAAAGATCACAAAGTAGGTGAGAAGTAGTTAGATACTTATTGGAAATTAGTGAGGAAGAAGAGGAAAAATTTGATATTTTAGGGTTATGCAAGATTAATGGTTCCAAGTATCTAATTCTTTCCCAACTAATCAGAGATTCATTAGCTATTTTTGTTTCCATAGTTGTATTAGAGTCGACTTTTAGCATGGGTGGGTGCATTTAGATCCATTTAGGAGTTTTCTATCACTTTTAATGGTAAAGACTCTTATATACTCTCAAAATTGGTTAAGATCTAAGTCTATTCTGATTGATCTTTGAGAAGCTATAGATCATATGGAATAAATTGAAGCAAAAAGATTTAAAGAATTTTAATCAAGTAACAATAATTATAAATTATTCATTTGAAATATTTGTTTGCATTTTTCTCACTTGTGTTTTATTATTTTTTTGGCAGAACATAACACCCAAGAAATATCTTATCATTATATATATATATATATATATATATATATATACTCTTATATGCTTTCAAAATTGGTTAAGATCTAAGTCTATTCTGATTAATCTTTGAGAAGCTATAGATCATATGGAATAAATTGAAGCAAAAAGATTTAAAGAATTTTAATCAAGTAACAATAATTATAAATTATTCATTTGAAATATTTTTTTGCATTTTTCTCAGTTGTGTTTTATTATTTTTTGGCAGAACATAACACCCAAGAAATATCTTATCATTATATATATATATATATATATATATATATATATATATATATATATATATATATATATATATATATATATATATATATATATATGTATGTATGTATGTATGTAAGTAGATACATACATACATACATATATATATATATATATATATACATATATATATATATATATATATATATATATATATATATATATATTGGTCCAAAAGGAGACCAATCAATTTATTGTTTTGGTTTTTGAACGATAGAAGAGAGAGAGAGAGAGAGAGGGCTACCTTGCCATCTGTTGCCGTCCGGCCACCGCTTTACAACACTTCTTGGTAAAGGTAAGCATTATTCGGGTAAAAACAAATAAAACTAGACTGAATAGATTAAGCAATTTGGTTTGGTTTCAAAATAAATTGGTTCGATTTCGATTTTGTGTATGGAAAAATCAGTCATTTATGTTCAGTTCGATTTTCAATACAAAATAATGAATATACCGAATCAAACCAAAGTACTAAACGATGTAGTTTTAACGAGTAAACATTGTATTGTTTTACTTTATGATGTATTTTTCTAAACCTAACTTTCTTCTGTTCTTTTAATATGAGTAAACAGTTGCCGCTCTAAGAGGAGAAAGAAATGTTGAGACTATCTTCAAAACCAATATATTTTCTAAACAAACATGATACCATCTCTCACTTCCCTCCAATCTAGAAACCTCATAGTTTAATCTCAGTCGCAAACAATCATACTAGAAAGGTCGCGAATGCATCAATGAATACTCTTTATCTAACAATCCTAGAAATGGGTTTGGTATTATTCATTTGAAAAATCAAAAGGACATTGAAGATGTAGACAGAAGAAACAATGTTGATGACCTTGCTAGAGATGTCGAAAAGGTATGTAGAACTTAGAAATTTTCATTATAGAGTTCCAAAATCAGAGCTTACTTTGCAAGAATCTTGTATTGTAATACATGTGGCCTTAACTGAATGCGTATTAAATCACTGTGGTGATGCAGGGAATTTAGGTTATAGGTTTTTTGTACGAGCTTCAAAGTAGCCAGGCTATGGGCATAGTTATGAGAATTATAAAGCTATGTCATATATTTCGTAAAATGAGACAATTCAGTGTTGTTTGGGCCTTGTTAGAGGAAATGAGGAAAGCTAATAGTTTATTGATAACGAGTGAACTGTTTGTTGTTTTGATGAGAAAATAACGTATTAATTGAGAAAGCAATTGAAGTGTTAGATTTTAGATTAAGATGTGTTTATATTTTCATTTCAATGTTAAGGTAAGTCAAATTTATGACTTGTTTGATAAATCCATGAAATGGAAATAAAAATGGATATTTAAGTTCAAAAATTATTATTTTAAGTTTTGAATAATTAAATAAGAAGCATTGGTTATATTGAAAATTATATTTAAAAATATATATTATTTTAATATAAATTAAAGTTATTTAAATATAAATATATTAAGAAATTTATATTTTTTTATGAATCAAATTAAAAATAAAATTAATTATGAATAGTCCCAGAAATTAGAAAAAGCCTATTAATAGGCCCAAATTGAACTGCTAAACTAATTTTTTTCAGTTCGATTGAATTTTTGTTTTACATGTAGTTCGGTTCAATTCGATTTTGTATTCTAATCATTTCAGTTTGTTTAGTTTTACTAGCTTGATTTAGTTTAACAACTTAATCAACCGATACTTACCTTTAGACACTGGCTAGGAGGAAGCCATGTCGCAGATCAATTATCCACTAAAGTTTCCATGCCAACTATTTACTCCCATCTGATCCAACTATTGGTAAGAAGCTTTTTGAGATAATTCTGACTAGCTCCGATATCTTTTCCAACAAGGTTTGTACCATTGGATTCCCTTATCTTTAGGTTTTCATTTGATACTCATTTCATAAAAAGTGGTTTAGTTTCATGTTTTTACTAGAATTTAGTGAAGATTTGTGACCGTCGACACTTTTTTCAATGATATCCGATGAGTGAGGGAGAGTGATCTATATTTTTGGATTCCCCATTCTGAGATGAATCTATGGATATCTATTTTGCCACAAGCCACCACCAATGATAGCTTTCAAGCAATTTTTTGATGGCCTTTCATCAAAGAAATCATCAAATGTTTCTAAATCACTAGGTAATGCGATAAAAGTATCAGCATTAAGATTTATGTATGCTATTTTCTTATACATGCTTATGACTTGTTACTCATTACCGATAATTCCATTAGTGATATGTTTATTTTAAACCAAAGCCTTTAGAATTATTCTTAGGACTTTGCTACCTTCAATATATATAGAACTTGTGACACAACCCCTTAACCCTAAACTATCTCCCCCAAATACCAAATCAATTTTTCGTTCGGTTAAAATCCTACTAAGTTCATTAGCTGCCATCAAGTACTCTCTTTTCTTGCTAGAGTTTGGACTACAGAATACATAGATGGTTTTGAATTTACATGTTGAAGGTTTTGCCATTTCGCTCACAAATCTCTCCAAAGAGTTATGTGCATATTGACAATACCAAATATGCATATAAAGAAACTATGAGAGTAAAAGAACAGTTCAAATGGGGTAAAATTATTATTGACAGAAAAATATAAAAATAAAAAAATAATAATAATAACAAAAATAATCAATGCTATGTGTACAAATGTCAAAAAAAATATTGAAAAGCTAAAAGCAGATATTGAAAGACTAAAAAAGCGACAAAAGTAGAAAAATCTGCAGGAAAAGAAAATCTAGGTGCTGAAAATTCAAAAAGTGCTATAGGATATGGAAAAATAATGCATCCAAAAAAAAAAAGTTAGTGATACATCTAATTATGAACAGTAATTGTAATTTTGACTCACATTTTTCTCTAGTTTTACGTCTAGTAACGGCTTGAACGCCTTCTATGAGTCAATGATAGACTTCCCATATAGTTTTCATATTAACTTGCAAACAGGGTCTTTTAACGTCAGATTCCCTATATTGTAACACTGTTTCTCTTCTTTGAATAAGTTCCATAAATTTAAAAGAGTACGTTGAACTCGTCCACACGGATGCGTCTCAAGAGTTTGTAGAATATTATCCAAAGACTCTTTACTCAGTTCATCCTTTATGAATTGAATTTCATCTTCTTGATTTATGGATGCATTGTTGGAAAAAGAGTGAAAGAAAGAAAGAAGAAGAACACAAAAGAAATTCTACTTGTATATTAAAAATAGTAACAAAGACAAAATTTAATAAAGAAAAAATTAGAAATATTTATATAGGAATAATACAATAAATTGGCTTGAAACATGATGAACAATCGCTTTCCTAAAAGTGAAATTTTTCCCCACTCCTTCTCGAGTTTTGCTATAGGATGAATATGCAAATTACTTTAGTAGATATGACAAGCCTTGATGATTTCTTGCACTTAACAAATAGTGAAAGAAATCTATTAGGAATAATAGAAATTGTGTTTTGATCTTTCTTGTTTGAAAAATTTATTTCTTATATTTTCTATCTTCTCTTATGTCTATATATATATAATGCAAATGGTAGTTAACAAATGAAAAGTTACAACTTTTCAATTTAAATTGTAACTATTGATGCAATTAATTCTAAAAGTTACAACTTTTCAAACAAAGTTGTAACATTTGATACAAATTAATTAATTTATATTTAAACAAAATAAATTAATTCTAACATGCATATCCAATATTTCTACAATATGTGTTGCAATTCCACCTTGCACACTTGTAGTAGACTCCTATTCTCTTAGCTCTCCTCTTCTTTGAATAAGAATTTCTCCCCGTACCTAGCAAATATTTAATACATGATTCATCAAACTCACTTGTCAATTGTACTTTAACTTCTATGATCCAGCGAATATCTTCAGAAAGATTCAAAAACTTAAATGCCTTCATTCTTTCCAGTTTGCGTTCATCAATTTTCCTAAGTACATCTTAGGAAAGGGTTGGAAACATGTTTTTTAGTGCTGCAAGATTTGCTTCCATATCTAATTAATTAATTAAGAAAATGAAAGAGAAAATTTTACAAAGAAACAACTAAACAGAAATAAAAAAGACCTAATAAAGAGAAAACTTAGGTGTCCTCCTAATAAACTATTTAATAACTCACAAATGACACTAAAGGAAAATGAAAATATAAAGAAACAAACAAAAGAACAAAAGAAATTAAAAAGAAATAAAGAAGTTAGAAATTTGGTTGTCTTCCAAAAGATCTTAATTTATAGTCTTTAGTTTGTCTATGGCTAAATCTTCATCAAGGAGGATAATATACAAAGTATATCATTCCGATAATCATGGAAAGATAAACTTTCACTAATTTTAATAAGTCCAGCCAGCTTGATTTGAGCTTGCATGGAAAAAGCTTAAGATAGAAATTATTTAATATTTTGCAATTAGGCTCATAATTTCCAAAAGCGTTCCAACAAACTCTTTTTCTTGCTTTAAATTTTCTCAAGTAATTGAGATAGGAAGGTAATGGTGTTCAATCAAGAGTTGATGAGTGGTCAGTTGATGGTGGTGAATGCTTCTTTTTTTTTTTTTTTCCAAGTCATCAAATTGATATTTTCTATGGTATGGCATATATGGTGTTGTATTTCCCAAACAATCTGAAATAGTTTCTTTTGAGTGCTCTTTTTCAACTACCTTTTCAATTTTCCCATCAATTTCAACCACTTCGTAGATATTATTAATGAGAGAAGGATATCTGAAATTCTTGGGCAAATTAGGCTCAAGTTCTTCTTTTTATCTTGCTTGTTTGAAGTATCTACTTGATCAATCATCTCTTGCACATCGTTACTCAAAGAAATTGTCAAGCATTGCTCTCTAGAATGTACTTCAATTTGGCTTGTTAGGTTACCATGGCCTATTTAATGGGCTAGCAAACTATTCCATTTGTATAACAAAATTTGCATTGTGGCTAGCCCATTGATCCATCCTATCTTCCAATCTTTCACACCATTCATAAGTAGCATTCATGAATTTTTCCAATGCTATTTTATAAGATTGTTTGTGTTCTTTAAATAGTGCATGGTCTTGAAAATCATGTTGATAAGGATTCCATGAATTGTTACCTTGATTGCATTGGTTTTTCAATGAAAAGTTCGAATAGTCACTCTATCCTGAATTGTTTATGTTGAAATATGGATAATTCTCATGCCTGTTATAATTTGAGAAAAATTGTGTTTGTTCTGCATATTAGCACCTAGAATTCAAGTGATTACCTCCATACAGATTACAACTCAAATATGAACTAAATAAAGTATTAGCATCAACTTTATCAATTAAGTTAACCAATGCATCGATTTTAGCATTTAACTTACTAAAAAATCATCCTCATCACACATGCTTGCTTCTATATTTAGCATCATTCCTCTATCTCACCATTACTAGTTGTGAAAAGCCATCCCTCTTTTTTTTTCTTTTTTATAAAAGTCTTGCAAAATAAAAAAAAAATAGAAAAGAAAAACAAAATCTAAAGTAATATAGTATATCAATCATATTGATATTGTCAAAAGTCGCCTTCCTAAGTAATGGCACCAAAAACTTGTTACTTATTTTCTACAAGTGCATAGGTCAAGAACAAGTAATATAGTATTTTTTTTTAGTGGAGTGTCGATCCCATGAGGAATGAGTTATCAAGTACCAAATTAAGATTACTCTATTATTTAGAAAATCAATTATGAGAATTTAAATTTTAAGCTAAATTAAAATTCAAGTAATTAAATGATGATGATTAATTTAAAATAAGATTAAAGGCATAGGATTAGAATTTATCAATTGATTACCTATGATTTTTTATATTCTCTATATTGAATTATTGTTCCTAGAATTAATGATTAGATTTCCCTAAATTATATGATGTTCTCTCTCAAGATATAATATGTGTGTTCATATTAACTTTATGTCTACTCTTGTAATCATATGCAATTAATACAAACCCGTTAAATTTTATAGAAATCCTTTTAATAATCACAAAGAATTATTTTTATCTCTAAGCAATACATTCCCTAGGTCAATTATCCTAATGAACTAATATTGCATTTTCACTCTCACTACTTCACACAGTATCTTAAATTATGTAATTAATGGTCAGTTAATTACAAGTTCTAAGTTTTAAGATAAAAGATTAATTCCAACAATTAAACCCAATCAATTAAATATAAATAATCATATTTAAATCAAAAAATTACATCTAAATCCTGGAAAATAAACTTAGCTACTCATAATTAATAAGCAATAAACAATTAAATTTTCAATCAATATAATAACAAATATAATAACAACTTATAATTAAATTTAAGAGTAAATTTTAGAAAGAACTATTTTTGAGATATAATATTTGACGAATATAAGCTCCAAAACCTCTCTTGATAAAAATAACATAAACAAAGAAAATAACTAATCCATTTTTTCTCTCTAAATATTTTTTAAATGGATTTCTTGAAGCTCTTTTTTCTTTGCCAAGCATGATATTTATAGGCATTCTTAGTGAAAGAATTCAAATTCCATTAAAATTCTTACATAAAAAATTCAACAACATTGGCTAGGTTGGCTACCAAACATCAAGTTGAATTCATACATCAATATTTAACAAAAATGATTAAGTTAGCCACTAACCATTAAGTTGATTTCACATAAAACAAAATAAATTAGAAAATTATAATAAAATATATCTATCAATTTCTTTACTTCGTTTTTTCTAATATATTATTAAACATAAGAATATCATTTAAAATTATAAGAAACGCTCATCTTCTTTCAATGTTGTATATATATTGCCTTCTAAAGTACATTCATATATTTATATATAATCTAAAATTATTTTGTGTGTCATCAGTCTAATTATAAACATGCATGAATATATAATTTAGATAATATTTATTGTGTATAATTGCATTTTCGTTAAATTTTTAGGTTTTTACATGAAAATTTAACTTAACTTGTAATCAACAATTAAAGTAAATTTAGTAATCAAGTTATTTGAATATTGCTTAATGATAATCTTAAAAATCGATCAATAAAATTTCAGTCTCATAATGTTTATTTGAGAAGTTTTATATATTTTAATTGAAAACTTTATTTAATATAAAAGTATATAATTTTATATTTAAGTAACAAAAAATTTATAATTAAATCTTTCACAAGGAAAAAGTGAGAATTTAGAATAAGTATTTATATTTCAAATGAGTTGTAATGAGTTATAATAGGAATCAACATGACAAACACGTAAAGAAAAATCTAGTATATATAAAAGTCTCTTAAATGGAAAAACTTTTAAATTTAAAAAATATATTCACCTTAATTTGATTGGATTAAAATAACATGGTAGTTAGCTACTCATATTCCTGATTATATATAAATTTATATATATCTTTTATTCAAATAAAAATCATAAGTAGCACTGCTAATATAAATACATCCTTCTATAAATCGTAATTTTTTCAATCACTATTATATCAATTATTTTTATTTGTTCAATTTTTTTTCATATTCTTTATTTCAAAGATATGGTACGCTTTTTTTTTTTTTTTTTGGTATTTTATATAACATAATTGATTTGATTTATTTTTTATGCATATTTATAGAGAAAAAATTCTGTACTTATTGCAATCAATTGTTTGTTATTAATTTCTTAGAGTTACATAAAAACAAAATACTAAAAAATTATCCTTTAAAATATTATATTAATATAGAACAATCAATTTGCTAATGAAAAATCAACTAGAACAATAATATTATTTCAAACTTACATCTTTACATAATAAAAACAATTGCCATAAATATATGGTTTTTTATATGAAACAATTGCCAATTGCCTGGCATAGCCCTCTTATCTTAAATTAGTGTGACTGCATGTATGGAGTTAAACGTTCTAAGAAAATTATGGACTTAGAGATGATATCACTACTTACCTAAATGAAAGAGTTTGAGAGATTCTCACTATGACATTTTTCAACAGGGAAGGTCTTTTGGGGGTTGGTCTATGGAGAGTGACCACCTCAAGGAGAAGAGATAACCTCCCAGTAAATGACTAAAAGATTGCTCTTTTGGTGTGATTTACATGGGCCTTATGTGTACTCCAAGAGCCATTTCTTGCAGGGAAAAGCCCTCTTTCCTCAAAAGAGAGAAGGAGGAAGGTGATATCTCAAAAACTTATAGGAAACGTTAGAGATTTAAAAAAAAAAATTCTATTATTTTTTTCTTAAATTTTGAAAATTTGTAGGAAATTCCTAGAAATTTGGAGAAAACTTGTTGGATACTTTTAAGAAACTTAATTAATTAGTTAATTAATCTTGATAGGAAAATAATAATAACAGTCAATTAAATGGTAAAAAAAGTTTAAATCCTAATTGAAAATTAAAAACACTAGACTAAAAGGGAAAAAATTTAAATCCTAATTGGGAACTAAGAAAAACTGTAGAAGACTATAAGGAGGAAAAAAAAAAAAAGAACAAAACTAAAATCCTAATTAGGAAATAAAAACAACCAGAAAAAACTATAAGGGAAAAAAATAAACGATATGCATACACATATATATAGAAAAATATGGATGGTATTTAGAAAGATTTTAAAAAAATATTATATTCATTTATTTTAATTATTTAATTATATTGTGATATTTTCATAGTCTTATTAAGAGATTACTCAAGTTAATGAAATACTTTTACCATTATATATATATATATATATATAAAACTTTTTTTCAACATTTCATATTCTATATTTTTAAAAATTGGCATATCCCCCCTATTATATTATTTCGTATTATATTTTTCGTTTTCATTTATGTGTAACTTAGGGTTTAGTTGTTGTTGATTGCTTGGACTTAAATGTATAGATGTTTTGAATCTTGCTCCTTGCAGCAGTTAGGTCCATCTTGAGTGTGCCTAATGCGACCAATATATAGAGGAGTCTTTTTAGTATTCATCATAGTAATATTTTAAAAATTCGAATAAGTCATTTGGAGGATTAAGCCACATTATTATGGAAATCATATTATTCTTGTGTGTTTTTCTTTTATTTGATATAATGTTATTTTATTTTTTAATTTTTAATATTGAAAAAAAAATTTAATTTAGATTATTGGTGAAATGGTATAAGCATAGCTATTCTCAAGTTAAATCTATGAGTACAATCAGTATGCAAATTAACAAGAATTTGTATAAAATATTGAGGATTCGTAATTTGACGACTTCAAAGAAAAATATTTGGTCAAAGAAAAATATTTTGCTTACGAAGAAAAGTTATACACTAATTTTGGTGCATGTATACTTTCCTATGTACCTTCTAGAAATTTCAGAATACAATAATGATTCGGTGTTAAATTATCTTCTGTTCACTTGATTTCTATGTTTCAACTAAATAATATTTTAAAAATATCATAATTTGATAAAATTGAGGTGATAATTTTTTTTTTCTTCGCAACAGTCACTCATAACTATCAAATACTCGTCCGTTTTAATATAATTTTTTTGTTTTGTTTTATTTATCATTTTTTAATTTTAAAAAAATATTTATTATTTTTTTCAATTATATACTTCATTTATTTCTCTGCTAAACACTTGTATTAATTGTTTTTATTTCTCTAAATTAAAATAAAAAAAAAAGATATTTCAATCTTTTTATTTTAAAATTATGGTAATTTAATAACTTTTCTAATTTATGTATCTAAATTTTAAATGACAAATTGCATTTTGAAACAGATGGAATATTAAAATTCTCAAAAGTAATTTATCATCATTTGATATATATAGTGTTAAATCTAACCATTAATAACATATAATAACAAATTGATAATTTTATTAAATATCAACATATATTAATATTATATTAATGATACTGTCAAATATTTATAATAATATTACAAAAAATTTTAATTATAAGAGTTTTATATATTAGGTGTATTGCAACTAATTTTTATTAATATCAAATTTTTATTTTTACAGTATAATTCAGGTGTTGTTAAAGAGCATTATTTGTGAAGTAATTAATTTAAAAATCATATATTCATTTTCAATTTAGTTAATTCTTAATTAAATTATAATTTCTTGTTTTTTTCATACAATAATTAGGCAGATTTTTTTTTTGTCCAATCATTTTAGAATCTAATTTTAATAAGAAAACACAAAAATTATTCTGTTATGGTCATGAAACGGTTTTTTGTTTGAGCTAGATGATTAAACAGTTGTAAGAATCAAGCTCACTTCGGATATAATTGAATAATAATTCAAAGGAATAGGGGCGCCCACTTCAGGCTCTGCCTCTGACATGCACATGGCATCATGTGCAAAGTGCAAATTTCCTTCCAAATCTTTTTCGGAATATCATCTCCATGTGAAAATTGACAATCTTACTCATTTTTATACTATTATTGGATCAGATCACTACTTGTTAATCTCTGCGCTGAAATTGCCACTGCCTTCTCACATTTTTTTTCCCTCCAATTTCTCTGATTGTTTTGTTAAGTTGATTTTTTAAGTTAATTTTGTATAATAAAAACATAGAGAGATTATTTCATTCATTATTTTTTTTTAATTTGAATTTTTATTCCAGTTATAATAGACAATCTCACTGTTACGCACAATGATTTCTTTAAATAAAAGTTTCCTGATTAATTAATTTATTTATTGTTATACATTTTTTGAACAATAGTATGTTTGATTCAGCTGTTACTAGTAATTGGTTATTAATAATTATTGTGAATTATTAGTAGCTGGCGGTTAATAGTTAATAGTTGAAAAATATAATTGTTTAGTATAATTTTACAACCGTTATTATTAAATTGTTAAATATCTGGCAAAAAAAAAACTATTGAATTGTTAAATGACAATTAATGATATGATTTATTTTAATCATGCATATTGTTATATTTTAGTTATTTTTTAACATGTGATATAAACTGTAAGAATAATAAATTAGTAAATAATTTTTTTTATTTTTTTGTTTAAACCTGAATATGTTATTTTTTAAAATATTGTTTATAATATTTTAATTATTATTTTTGTAATTATAGTTATATAAAATTAAATTGAAAAAATATTTTATTACTAATATTTTTTATAGAAATAAGACGGTATAAATTTAAAATAGCTATCAAATTATTAGAAAAGAAAAAACTCTAAAATAGAGCTTTTCAAATCAACAGCTGTTTGGACTCCTAGTAGTTAAGATTTGCTATTTTATTTATTTTACCATATGCATTTAGACTAACTATTTAGTGCAAATCAACTATCAATTACATCAAATAGCCTTTATGAATAATTTCTCTAATTATTATTTACTGAAAATATTAGAGTTTGCAGTATGGACATATGAATTTTTTCACTCCCAGTAAACTTTAAAAAAAATTAAATCAGTGGCAGTTTGACATTCATATTTTTTTTTTTAATTTTTGTAATAAATGTACATATGGAGCAAGAAAAATCTACTTTAAATTCATCTAAATAAATTAATCTAAAAATGTTTCTAACTAATGAAAATAAAATTATTAAAAATGATGATAAATTATATTATTTACCAATTTTATTTTTATTACAAGAAGGTAAACAAACTTAAACTAGAAACCATATTCAAAAGTGCACTCAGTTATCATATAAAACAACTATGCTTAGTATTACAAATCACAAAAACATTTTTTTTTTTTTTTTAAATTTGAGTTTGAGTAGTAATGAATTGGAAAATATAAATAAAAATAGGTGGAGATTAATAATGATCAGAATTTGAACTCATCTCTCTCTCTGCATTAAGTGTATATCCATATTTAGAATTTTCTTTTTTTCCTCATTAGTGTACGGCCGTCGGATTGGACTTTATAGACGTTAGCGCCAAGAGGGTCCAGATACAGTGACGCCAGCTCTATTGTTAATTTATGTATGTATTTGCTTAGACCCTGCTGCCAACTAGCAAGTGGGACTAATACGCCATCATCACCGTTCATTCACCAAAAGGATATGACAATGGTGATGGATAATGCGCATTTTAATTTTGGGTATTATATAGTACTTTACAAATTAGTATTATGATAGATCAGCAGTCAGTACAAAGCCATGTGATAGTCTTTGATGAATTGGGCCCTCTAAAAACTAAACTATACCAAACTTCCATTACCCACTATAAATACATATCCATTGCTACGCTTTGACTTCGAGATTTAGATTAGCAAGTGCTGCAATTTATCTTCTTCTCAACCCCAAAAAAAAAAAAAAAAAACCTCAGATTTTCTTGAAATTCTAAAATGGGTATTCTCCAAATCCTCAAGAAACAGTCTTTTCATGGCAAAAATCAATCTATTGTACCAAAAGGTCATGTAGCGGTTTATGTTGGAGAAGTTGAAAGGAAGAGATTTGTTGTCCCAATATCATACTTGAACCATCCTTGTTTTCAAGATTTGCTTAATCAAGCTGAAGAAGAGTTTGGCTTCAATCATCCAATGGGTGCTCTTACAATTCCTTGCAATCAAGAAGCCTTTATTGATCTCACTTCTAGATTTCTTGCTTTGTGAAGCATCAACATTTTTTTTATTATGACAAATATTCTTTTCTTTTCTTTTTTTTTTTTCAACTTCTTTTTTTTTTTCCTCCTACAAATAACAGGAGGATTGTGTAGTACTATACATATGTAAATTTCCACTTGTAAGTGGATGAATCAACAATTGAAATTAAAATCTAACTTCAAAAGTGGGTCTATAATGCTTAATTTAATTCTATATAAGAGAAAATATTTTTTTTTAATTTACATTGTATGTTAAATTATCAAATATTAATAGTATTAGTGAATTTAATATTCAAGTGTCTAATAAAACAAATTACAGAACGCTTAAGTATTAAAAAAAAAATCACATTTTCCCTTTAAAAAAAATGTCAAACTATTGAATAATTTTTTGTATTTTCATTAATTTTGAACATCTTATTATATATATATATATATATATATATATATATATATATATATATATATATATATATATATATATATATATTTCCTATCTTCAAATTATTTTCCTCAGAAAATTGCACCCACTTTTTTTCCCCCAAAAGTCACATTTCCATTGTTCTTCGGTTGACTTTAACACTCCACTTACTTCCATTAGAAAGTTCAATTATAATCCTCTTAAATCAATATTGAAGAGCACTAAAAATGTCTCATCCAAAATTGAGCCTCAGAAGATAAGCCTAAGACAGAAGTAGACCATTCAAAACGTGAACCACCAAAGCCTAGTGCCTCTCAAGATCCATCACTAACGGGCTCACCAACTCTCATCATCCTTCACACCAACAAGCCTAATGCCTCTTAGGGTCTTTCATCCTAATAGGCTTAACGCCTCCTTAAATAGGCCATCTCACCTCGCCCCATCACTCTCTCACATCAAAGTACGAGTACTTCACTCCCAGCAACAACTAGTCTCATCAATGGATAGCTTATAAGGAAAGTCTCCGTCAACAACTCTTTTTAAGCTTAACTAATATGCAACCCCTGTTACCTCTAGAAAATGAGATTCTGTCACTTCAGCACAAGACTCCATAATGTCACGAGGTCAAAGTTGACACGCAGTGGCAATACCCGTGCGACACCCCGGTCTCCCGCAAATCCGAAGTTAAGCCTTATGAAATTTCTAATGCCAACTGGTTTCACCCTCCCTTAGGCTCATCAGGGAAGCGGGAACAGCTCCCAACTAGTTTGGTGCCTAAATGACACGCCCATCCGTCATAGTCAAGTCCTTGACCAGCGACAAGCTCCCCAAACTAAATTGGGTTGGCATGCCTAACTCAAGATAAGCGAGCATCTATGACATGTACTCAGCCCTTCGAGCTATCCCATAATCCCACATTAAGTATACTAGCGGGCATTTCGCATAAGCCACTTGGTCACATCCTTGCGGGTCGTGACAATAGGCTCCAAAATAGGCACATCATTACTTATGTTCAACTATGGAATGATATGACCCTGCCTGCCACCATATAACTCAAGATTTATACAAAGGTCAGAGTTCACTCATCTAGAACCGGGGATTATAATCCAAAAGAGGGATTTTTCCCCTCTTCCGAAAAGAGGACTTTGGCTAGAAGAGAGAATAAAAACTCCTTCCCTATAAGGATGCTTCTTCTCCATTAGAGAGCATAACCTTCCTTAAGTTGGTAACCATTTTTACTTATTAAGCCACTCAACTTCTAAAAAGCACCATCTCTAAGAAAGTAGTCTCTTTGTCATTCACCATAGATAGTCCTCTCATCTTAAGCATGTCACTTATTGGAGTCCAGCAACCAAAGACCTTCTTCCTATTGGAAAAGGTAAAAATGAGAGCCACCAAACCCTCTCACTCAAGGAAGTTATGGCAACATCACTAAGTCCGCACTCTTCCTGAGTTTTTGACTTTGTATATGCAATCACACTGATTTAAGTATCGGAAGGCCTATGGTATGCCATAGGCTTGCGTGATCCTCCTAATGTTATATGTCTTTGCCATATAAGATGAGATCCAACCACTGCTTTAACATCTGACTCTAACACTTTCCATCAATTAAGGTTAACACCTATCTCTAGTGAGGTAAACACTGTTTCATCTATCTAGATTAACATCCTTTCAGCGAGATCAACATTATTTCATCCATCAAAATCAACACCTCCCTCCAGTGAGGTCAACACTAGTTCATCCAACAAGGTTAATACCTCTATATAGCGAGGTTGTCACCATTCATAAATATGAGGTCATGTACTCGTATTCTTCAATATTGCCAATTGAGATTCACTATCTCAACTTACCATATGTGTCTTTGCCAGATCTTATCATCATACATTCTGCTTTTCAACTTGGATTAGACCTACTCCTTTCTAGGAAGCCCGAGCCCAATACTAAGCACACATCTACAACACACTCTAGAAAAACATGTCTTAGCCTTATGGAAGTCTTTGAATCTAGGGATGCCTTGGTTCGAACCTAGATCAAAGAAAAATGTCCATAAAAAAAGTGGGGTCATATATGGGAACGACATGCAAAGGATCTGTGGGAACACACACTAAAGAATAACAAAAGAGCATCAATAAGCTCAATACCAACATGCATGGCTGATCCTAACACATGCATTTCATCTTCTCACCAAGAAAGTAGTACCATTAGCCTACTTCCTACAAGCTCAGTGTAACAGATGGAGTCGGCTAATGGCCTAATTTTTAGTTAAATTAAAATTTGATATTATAAAAATTTATATTTTGCAAAATTAAATATGAGGATAATAAATATTATATTTTGGTTCTTAAATATTAATTTTTAAGAATTTTTCAAAATTAATTTTATATTGAATTATTTTTAATAAATTTAAAGTGATTATTTTTTAAGTTTTAATATATCAAATTAAAGTATATTTCACAAGAAATTTAATGATTATTTATTTATAACTTTTGGACCTAAAAAAGAATTTTCTACAACTTTATAAAGATTTACATATAAAAAAGGGATTGACCCAAGGCTGCCACGTGGCAGCCTTGGGACGATTGCATGACCGGCCAGCAGATTTTAATATGCTGGTCACATAACAAGAAGAAGAAGAAAAAGGAAGAAAATAACTAAGCTAGTGACTTTCAAACCAAATTCTGACCAAACTGCGAGGAGGTAATCGACACTTCACATACCATCATGTAACCTGCTATGAGCTTTCATTTGAAATCTTACTTATTGCTTTAGATTTCGACCGTTTACAGACCCTTAGCAGCGATGCGAGGCCGGACAGCTATCGCTTAGGCGGCCCAATCCAGCAGCTCCATTTCAATCTTCTTGACATATTTCAAATCCTAGTTCAATCGGATTTTCAATTCCTAAGCTGGAAACCTTCACCTTTTCAATTTAATGTTTGATTTTCGGATCATTTGTTGTCGGAAAATGTGTTACATTTATGTTTCTAGAATTAAATTGTCTAATTTATTGAGAAAAGTTTATTATGGTTTTATTATTTTTTTAATCAATTATCAAAACGAGTTTATATTATTGGACAATTGAATTTTATATCATTAATGAATTTCTTTGCATATTAAAAGTTAATTTATTTAAAACGAGACTCAAATTATTATTATGCTTGTTTTCTATATATTTATATGTGATAACTATAATAAATTAAAATGTTTTATAATTTAAGTGTAATTTTATGGAAAAATTTGAATTTACTATATTTCTATAAAATATTATCAAGGTTTTAAAATAAAATTAAATGAATTCTATTAATTGGAATAGTTTATTAGCTAAAAATAATTTTTGTTAAAGGAATGCTTATAAATTTATCTTTCAAATAAATGACCAATTATTTATGTTATTAAATTATATTTTCAAGCATATTAATAATCATCTAGTGTATATATATGTATATACATAAAGCAAAATTATTAATGATAATAATTGGTATTAGAAAAAAAATAATTTTTGTTAAGAAATTATTAATGAAATTATTAACTTTGCTTTAAATTTCTAACCTCAGGGCCCACACATATAAAAGGCCAAGATGCCAAAACTATGGTGCTGACGTGAATTTCTAATGAATTTTAGCTGTAAATTCCCAAAGCCTCTACTTTAGCTTTACTAATGAGTTAGATCCGTGAATTCCTAATATATTCTAAATCAGCGTCGTATAAAAATAAAAACAATGGAAGAATAATTTTTTTAGATATTTCTGTAGAAACCTCGGACAAGAATGGACTTATACTTCTTATCTTATGGATATCTTCATCCCAACCCTCACTCATTCATACATAATTCCATAGAATATTATATATAAGTGATGTTATTGTTGGCCACCATCTACATTTTAGATGTTAGTTTTGATTATTGGATATTATATATATAAGTATTTCAGGTTTTACATTTTGTGTTAATTAGCACTGTTGGTTTACTTTATATAAGTTAGAGAGAATGTTTGAATATTGTTAGTGTTCTTAACTATATTAATAAATAAAATTACGAATAGTGCTTTCTTTGTTAATTTATTTTATATAAATTAGAACTTTTATTTTTAAATTTCGTGACATAATAAATTTTAAAGTTAATATTAGTATTTCTTTTAATAAAAAAAATGAAATAAGGACTCCGAGAGACTAAAAATCTCCATGAGGATGATGGAGATGGAGAAAAAATTATCCCTATACCATGTTCTGGAATGGAAATGATGATTAGAAAATTTTTATATGCGGGAATGAGAAAAATTATATGTGCAGGAACGGAGATGACTATGACCATTCTTAGTTACATGTTGAATATAAATTGTGTTTTAACTTTAAAAAAGTTATTTAAATATTTAATTTAATATGATCTATATATGCAACCATTGATAGGTCACATGATACTTTTCTAGTTAATTAAAATCCAAAATTAGTCATATTGTACTCCTTAAAAAAAAAAATAGTGGTAGTACCTAAAAAATAGTAATAAAAAATAAGCCCTAAGAAAGGTAAAAAAAAAAAACATTAAGGATTATTTGGTTTAGTAATGATGACTATGAATAGTCAGTGGTTAGCTGTGAACAGCTAGCTATTCACAGTTAATACTTGCAAATAATTATAAAGTGTTTCATAATTTAGTAATTGAAATTAGAATTATATTGTAAAATAATAAATAAGATTAGATTGTAAAATGACGAATAATGATATTATTTTATATATTATAATAAAATAACTACATATTGTAATTAATTTCGATATAATTATGTAAATGTATGTAAATATTAAAATATATAAAAATCAATATATATATATATATATATATATATATATATATATATATAGTAAATATTTTCGCAATTATATTAAATTTTAGTAGTTGTTTTTTTTTTTTTAAAAACTAGCTTTTGAATTTTACACATATTCCACTACGGATTCTAAAATATATATATTTTAGAGTTTCTCTTTCTTGTTCACTTTCTCACTCTATTGGTTTTCTCTTGCTGTATCGCCTTAGACAGCTCTTTCTTTGTGCTTTTTGTCTAGTTCATTTAGGTTTTTTCATCAAATAAATTAGTTTTTTAAAATGTTATGATTTTAGGCCAAAGAACTCCTCTTTTTGTGTGTTTTGTTTGTGTTCTTGCAGCTAGATTTTATACCCCTTTCTGATGACAATTCGCCCTTTTAGTTGCGATGGCTTTTCTTGGTAATGCTATGGTGCATTATGGCTTACAAAGAGAAAGATTCATGGAAAGGGTTGAGGAGATCTAAAAGGACTCTAGGCAAGGTATGAGGAGTGTTATTTTTAGATACTCATTTCTATTTTCAGGTAGTGTAGGCTTGTTGTTGACTTTTCTGAATTGCCATAAACCAACTCAATAAGTTGTACCTCAATCAGAGTTAATTCCCTTCTCGTTGGAAGATTTCAACTTGCAGTGGCATATTGCTACCACATTTGCTAACTAGCAAGGAGTTGATTTGTCTCTAGTTAATTATAGAGCTTTCTTTTTATTGGCCTATTGGGTCTTTTAATATATGTATAAAGCATACGAGTTTTAAACTTTTAAATGCTAATGTCTATTGGGCTCTTTTTATTTGTACTCCCTTGTACCATTTTGGATCTATCTCTTTATATTAATGAATTTTAACTTCTGGCAAAAAAAAAAAAAAAAAAGGGAAATGAATTTTGACAAACCTTATTCTATAAACAAACCACTTCAACCATCAATGGAAGTAAACCCCTTTTTTTTTTTTTTATAGAAAATTACCCTCTCTTTCCAATTTTTTGAAGCATTAACATTTGCACGTTATCTTTAAAGTTTTTAGTTTTTTGTAAGTTGCTTTTAAATTTTTTACCCTTTTCAATCTATTCCAATTTTTTTCACGTTATTTTATTTTATTTTTTTTTTTCATGGTTCTCTTCCTTATGGTGGTAATTTTCTTCTCTCTTTCCCCCTTCTCTATCTCCACCATACCATGATCTCTCTATCTAACTAACAAAATTAAGATCTCTCTTTCTCTCTCTCTCTCTCTGCGTCTGTCTCTAACCATGGCTGACGATAAGGTAAATCTTCTTCTTCTTCTTTTTTTTTTTTTTTTTGGGAATTGACGATTAAGTGTACGAAGGTTCTGGGATTTCAGGGGAGGGTTCCAGAAGTCTGCCGAGGAACTTATGATAGCGATCAGAGGATTGGGTGTGAGGAGAATTTTTAGGCTTTTTTTTTTCGGAGTAGAGGTGAGATGTGCAAAAAGGAGTTTACACTTGGCAGGAGAAAAGGAGACAGTGGTAAAGATTTTAAGGGTTGGAGTCGGCAATGAAGAAGATGAAGAAGAGATTGTTGGTGTTGATAGGTCATTGGTTTTAAGTTTGGGAGCAAAGGAGGAGGAAATGACCTGCTGCTATTGCTTACTCATTCTTAACAATTTGACGATAAAATATTGGAAACAATCATTTCAATGCATGTCTTCCAAAGAATTATTTCTATCCTCATTTGCAATTTCTTGTAAATTATCGCGCCGTCAATAGCATCGAGAGAAAAGTGTAAAAATGCAGGATCTACACCCATATTGGAAAAATTCATAGGACAATCACTTTTGTGTATGTTTAATAATGAAGTTAAGAACAAGAATGATACAGCAATGGATAACTGGTCATTATTACAATGAGGGGAATATGACAAAAATATGCTACTTAAAAACCTTAATTAACCATATATGCTATTTTGAAATTTATTTACTTATATATGCCATTTTTTGGGCTAAGAAAAAGTGGGGACCACAAAACCGAAAGTCAAACTTTTAATTTTGTACACACATAGCCAAAGTCAGCAGAGGAGGTAGTATACAGAAAATCGGATGTTTGACATCCAGTTCTTCTGCATACGTGGAAAAATCGGATAAACATCCGGTTTCTTTCTATCTCTGCTTTATATACAAATCACTTGAACCAAATTTCCTTTTGTCTTCAATTTATGTGTGTTTTTTTGCATGGAAAGGAGGTAAGTAATTTTTTTTTATATTTATTATATGTTTTTTAAGCAAAAATTTATGATACGTAATTTTTTTTAATATTTATTATAAGTTTATTTCTCATATCAAAAAGTGGTTATTTGTAATTTTAATTGGCAAATTTTTTTTCTACAATATTTTTTTAATTAACAATTTTTTGAATTACAAATGCATGAACTAAATATTTAGGTGAAAAAATTTTATTTTATAAATAATAATATATGTATATCATTTATAATGAATTTTTATTTTTAATAAATTGATATTTTTGTGATATAAAATTTGTTATTATGAAATAACAATTATTAAGATATAAGTGAAATAATGATTTAATTAGTTTTATATTTATTTAAATCACATTAGTGTATAATTTTTTTAAAATTTTTGTTTGGATTTCGGAAAAACTAAACAAATACAATTTTTTTAATAATAAATTTTAAGAAATATTATATAATTAATATATTATTTATAAAATAAGATAATAAATAATGTTTAATTGTATAATATTAATAATGTATAATATTGTTAAATAAGTATAATATACTAATTTAAATTAAGTTAAAAATGTAATTTAATAGCATGAATTAACATCATTAATTTATATTTATTTCAATTTATTTAAAATGCATATGAAATGTTTAGTTTAGAAATATTTAATATGCGAAAATTGAAATTTCGTTGCTGATAGTGCATACTAAATGTTAATTGCAATATTTAATTTTAATACAATGAATGAACTTTAAATTAACAGGTTGAAGCATTAATCATAAAAAAAAAAAAAAAAATACATCCTTAACAATGTTACGTTTCAATGATGACTATGAGCATGAAAAATTTATAAATCCGAAAGAATATTATGTTGATTTGAGGCGCCAATGGTTTTTTCAAGTGGAATAATCAAATAGATTGGTAGAAAAATTGCATGCTTTTGGAGCTCCGATTGTACATCGTCGATCATTGAGTTTGACAAGGAGAAATAAGTCTAAATACAAAACTGCTATTATTCGAATATGAAAAAAGAATATACGGATGCTTTATCGTAGATCAAGATATTACATGTTGCAACTTGCAAAAGAACAAGCTTTTGTCAATGGCATAACTTTATCTGATAGAGAGGTTAGTAATGTACTTAGGTACCACAAATATGCCTCTAATGATGAAATATCTTATGAAGAGGCATAGATATGATGTTTAATTTTAATATTATTATAAGGTTATTGGTATGTGTTATAGATTGTATTGAATTAATTGTACTAATACATTAATTTAATCATTTTAAATTAATTGTAATAATATTAAATTGTCATATATATGCGAATTGTCATAAATGTATTATCTGGATCGATATGGAATCATTGATTCAACAAATGTGTGTAGTGTTTAATGAAGAAATATTATAATGAAAACTTAGGAAAATGATATGAAATATGCCAATATAACCATTCAAATGAATATTATATTAATTGTTCATCGAAAAAAATAACTAATGACCACGACCTCTATGTCTCCCTTGAACATGACATCGGTCTCCTCCAATCCCATAAGGCAGAGGCCAATGGTTACATGGTCGAGCACGTCTTAGCTGAACCACAATAGGTTGCACTTCTAGAGGCTTTTCTTTTGTAGTAGCAGCATCCTACTCTTGTCCATCCTTCTAATATGGAATAGGAGAATGTGTAAAAATATATCCTGATATAGGAAACTAGAAAAAAGCCGGTGCAATCATATCAGTCGGAGTGAAGAACCCTCTAGAATATTCTATTTGCTATATGGGAGTTCCACCCCATTGTGCTCCAATCCAAGGCGTGAAAGCAGAAGATGGTGTTGGTACATATGGGTTTGATGGAAATAGTTCAGTTGTAAAAGGGTCATAAGAAGGCTGCATATATGAACTGAATTATGAGAATTGGGTAGAAAACTATCCGTACAAATCATCTATAACATCAGGTGGCTAAGCCCCTGATGAAATACCAAACTCAAATCGAGTTGATTGCTAGGTCGGAACCTATCATCATCAAATGTGGCATCCTACTAACCATATTGGTGGAATTTTATTGGTCGCAATACATCAGAAAAATTAGATGTACTCGTCGAGCGCCTTTAGTTTGCAGTCCGACTAGAACACCATCGAGCTTATCGTTCACTGGCACCTACATTCGGCTAATGATGTTCTGGAACTTCCTATGGCTCTAAAGGTTGGCCTGTCACAATGCGTTCCTCCTCAACCAATGCATCAAACCAGGTTTGATTGATTTCATGAATTGTCTCAACATCATTTGTTATACAAATTCTCTTCACAATATCTTTTTGCAAGTAATACATTATTAATTAGATACGACATGGAAAAATTTTCATAATGCGAGTTTTAAATTACTGGAACAACAACTAACCATTGTACTAAACAAACCACCATTGTGAGATAAATATCTTATGGTGATCTTTCTATACCATTTCATATACTGAGAATGGTATTGTGAACGTGTGTCTCATGGCACATCTACACGGATTTGCTAGTATCTATCATTTCATATTGCAATCCATTGCTAATGGTGCACATGCTAGTCATCTACTTCAAAACATAAGTTAATGCCCTCAAACCCTCTAGGTTGACGAGGTTGCCTCGGAATACGTTGCCTCTGTCCAAACTGTCTCAAAACTCTATCGGGCTTGTGCTATTGGATAATGTGGAAGCATATAAGTGGGACAACTGCTTGCTATATATCTCGCCCATTATGGCAATAATCAATGAGTGCTTCCATTATCTTATGGTCATAGGGCTATCATATCATCTACATTATAGAAATTTCAACATTCATTAGAATAATACATGAAAAAAATAACATATCAATAATTATGTCATTTGTGTAATCCCAATTACATACCTATTGATTATGCATGACATCAAATTTATATCGAATAGCTAGCAAGATGTAGGTAACAACCTCAGCAACTTATTTGGAGGTGCTCCATCTGTATGTAAAATAAATGTAATTATTCATGAATATTAAATAAATTAATATAATACAAATATTATAATTCGTACTCACTATTGCACGAGAGGGGTGTCAACAGCTGGCATCCTCTGATGTAGGGTAGGAGAAATTATAGAAAGTCTATTCCATACCCAAATCTGTAATAAAAATATTGGTCCTGCAATTTCAGCTGTGTCTCAATGAACTGCCGAACATAACTCACTATACAAATATGCAAGACATGCAACTCCTCAGCTGTATTAACCAGTACAGTCGAAGTCCTCTAAAAGAGGCAACCACATCAATGGACTCGACTGTCATTGCCAGTAGTGAACAAAACTCTACCAATAAGATAAAGTATATATGCACGCACATACACATCCATTTGAAACTCAGTCAGGTCATAGAGAAGAGTACTAAATCTTGTATTTAGCCAAGTAAGTGACATTTTGTTGCCTCTAATTTGTGAGCCCTCTAGGACTTGACCAAAAAGTCTTATACATAAATCACATTCATTAATGTGTGTAGTACTCGTTACTACATGACCATCTATAAGTAAACTTGTATGTATGCAAACATCCTGCAAGGTGATGGTCATCTCTCCATACAAAAAATGGAATGTATGTGTCTCTGGTCTCCATCTCTCTACAAGCATAGTGACAAGATGGTAGTCTAATTAAAAAAAAGTCCATTCTAAACACTCCATAAAATCCAATGTAGCGTAATCGCGAAAGTATGCAATCATCAATCACAAAATCACACAATATTAATGCATTACACCTGCATCTCAATGGTGTGCTAGCTCCCTCATCCTCCTATACATCTCTCAATCGATGATCATCCTGCATATCCAATAATATAGCATTGTATGGTCTAGGATATATGTGATCTACAGCATGTCCACCCTCCATACTTGAATAGACACAAGTAATCAAAATGATATTAAATATGAAAGTTCATATGAAATAAGGATAGTGTATTATGAAAGCATATGAAATGTAAAAATTTATCACAAATTCATAATCAAAATAAATTACACAACTTCATATTAAAATAACACAACAATATAGTCATATATCTACTTCTTTCTGTGAAATTACAAATTCAATAATAGGAGAAATTACATAATATCACATTAAAATTGATATAATGTTATCGGTGACATATGTTTCTTTGGCGTTCATACAATAACATGCTTGTGTTATTTATTTGACTTATCATACATCTGTTTCTTCATCAGAATGTTCAATATCATATGAACACTCTGTCAATGCTGCAAGTGTTCTAAAAATACGTGTTTGATTAATGTCCCCATCCTCAAAAAATTCCCTAGCATGACGATTAAAGTTGAATCTATTTATTCTTATCATAATGCGATTAATTTCTTCCCTTATGTGAAATAATGCATGACAAATTTCATCAGCAATTGCTTTTGACATATGGATTACCTTAGCACAGCGTAATGAGATATGAACAGCATTTGCTTCTTCCTAAAGTATTGATGATTAGCAGGAGCGATAAGACCATTTATCATGCATCGTTGCTCTAACATGCTCACTATACTGTTGATTGGAGTTGATGGGATAATGAAAATCATCATCAAGGGACCAATGTCAGCCACATGACCTGAATATGTCACTAGAAGTGTAAAATGACATTGTCATCTAAAATAGTTTATATGACATAAAATAAGTGTATAACTATAATAATATATATTATTACAACAACTAGTGTACAATCACTCAATAAGCATTTCATTGATTTTTCCTACTATTTGTAGTGGGATATATCTTAATGCTATGGCTAGGTTGACCACAAAATCTACATGAATAAATGGATTTTTCATTAACTTGCTAATCCATCTCATTTTTTATCCTCGTTGACTTTGGATTACCACTGCCGCATAACCATTTCGGATTAGGTTCAACACATAAGCTTTGACAATCAGGCCAATAAGTTGGATGACCTAAGGGATGAAAGTTAGATTCTCAGGATCTTAAGGAATGTTCCAACTTGTAAAATGGGGAAATAAATTGGTTGAAGTCCATGCCATTCCTCAAACAACATGTAATAGCATGCGAGCTAGGAATGTTATATTGCTGAAATTTACCGCATGTGCATTCAAGTTTTGCCAGTTCCACCACTTTTGCATAGCCTCCTTTAATGTTTCCTCTCCGATTCTGGTGATCTATGGTTATTTCATATAGACCTGTTCATCTATTGAAGTATTATACTGTATGACCACTTGCCCTTTTGGTCCTTCTAGCCAATTTTTCTCTACAAAAAAGGGTGTATGTATTACCTTCTTATATTTCCTTCTTATACTCTTCGCTCTAGTGATCAAATGCATTAACAAGTTTATTAAAAATTTTATTAACTATGACAGTTATCAGTAATCCTCGTACATCTTTCAAAAAACTATTAATGGATTCAGCAATATTGGACATCATGCTACCATATCTAAAGCCGCTATCGTGAGAAAAGGTCCATTGCTCTTTTAGGATTTTCAATAACATTTTGATGATTCCTTGTCCACTATTGCCATCGCCTTTTGCATTATGGTGAATTTTCTCTTTTGTATTTAGTAAGCTTGTGAAAAAAAAAATATATACAATGAATATAATTGACATACAATTCAAAAGTAGTTAATGTAATACTTTAGCCAATTATAAACAGTAACGATGACATGATAACGTCCATATACCATATCATTTAAGGTCCCCTTAGTATACTAAGAACCTTGAGAACATCACAAGAAGTGAATTTAATAAAATATGTGGCAATAAGTAAAGATTGTAATCAATTTTGATAACCACTCTTCCGATAGAGTGTAAGTCAAACTGAGTTTGACTTAATGTAACTATGTTACTAAGTTATTTGAAATGTGAATCTAAAGTGCTAGTGAATGGGTATTCATGTCTCCTAAGACATTGGGAGATGATGATAGTGATATAGAAAATTAAATTCAATCAAGGTTACAATGTATAATGGAAGTCAAACTTAGCTTGACCTAATGAGCTTATGTGATATACATACTTGATCAATGCTAATAAAGAGTTAGTAAATGGGCACTAAGATATGTATGAGATTTATCTAACAATGTTTAGGGTATGTAGTGATATTAGAATATAGAAGTAAGCATACTACAGTGAAAGAAATAAAATGAAAAATGCATGAAGTCACTAGGTTGAAATGTGCATATATGGGTTTATTATTTGGGCTCTTGAATGCCAAGGCCCAAGCCCAAGTATGGATGGCCCATTAGGGCTTACAAATTGGTGGAGCTTAACTCTACTAGGGTTAGAATAAATTAACTATGATTAGAATGGTGAGTAATTGGGTTAGACATCAAAATTGATTGTAAGCCACCATATTTGACTAAGTCCACTTCCTAATAATGGTGGAAATCTCATCTCACCATCACCATTGTCCAAGTTCATTATTCTTCACCATTATTTATGCTAAGTCACCATCCACCTAAGAGTGATCTTAGCCATCCACCTTGATTCATCATAACCATCCATCTTGATTGAATCATAACCATTGAAGTTGTGAGATTAAATTACAACCATCCATCTCCTTCCATATATAAGTAAAAAAGATGTTAATTTCTTCTCATTTGGCAAACTCACCACCAAAAATACAACTCCCACTAAAAGAAAAACCTCTCAACTTACTCATCACTTAAGGATACCAAATTATGGCTTTCCAATGTGAGAAATTGTGCTTAGTTGTTTCTCTCATTATTTCTAACTTGTGTTAAGTAAATGAGTCCCCAAATTCTAGGGTTTATGGGAAATTTGAGATTTTAAGTATTGAATTTGAATTCATAAAAAGTAAAGGGAAAATCAAGCTTAAGAATGGAATTAGATGATATGTATAATGTTAGTTTTTAAATCCAATTGATAGAAGTGACCTTCCCCAAAATTAATGAAATAGACTTATTTATGGGAATTAATGGTAGAAGTAGAATTGGTTCTATTGAACATTAGAATGTGTTTATATTGTTTGTACTCAAAGTTGGAATGTGAGATTTAAAGGAAAGGAATTATCCTCCCTACAATGTATAGCCTTGGCCATTTAAAGAATGACTAAGGAAAATGATAAGATTAGTAATGGGAATATGTGTAGTATATTTGGCTTTAATAGTGATTGATGTGCAATTGAATTGCAAATGTGTAGAGTCTAAAGGCAATGGGTAAGGATGTTGTCATAAGAGTGGAGAGCACTACTAGTCTCAAAAGTCAAGTGTAATAGGAGCAAATGAGTCCAAGGTGAGTACTTAATAATATAATATGCATGTGTTATTGCTTAGCCCTTATTGTTCAAACCGTGATTGCCAAAAGCATTCTAAATTTTGCATAATTTGAATTGCTCATTGATATTGAATATTCTTGATTCATTGATACCTTGAATTGCTTATCGAATGTTGAACCATTGACATGATGATTCTTGATAATCATTGGATACTGAAATTATATTGTAATCATTGAACTTCTTGGCATGAGCCTCATATGAATATCCTATTGAATACCTATTGATAAGCAGAAATCCCCTTTTAGTGTGGAGAAAAACACCAAACCTTGTGCACTTGGTATATGACTTCGGATAGGGCGAGAGTACTCAACCTCTGTTAGGGGGGAACGCCTAACCGTAAGACCTAATCAGTCTTACGTAATGTGATACTTGTGAGTGAGCAAGCCTTAGGCCGCCACTCTTGAATTAATATATGTGGAAAGCATCTTGCTCCCAAGAAAATGATATTTCTGCTAAAGATATTGTTTCTATTTGAAATGAGCCACTGAACTAAATTCACAACATTGATTGAAAATGTCTCATTACTACAAGTACCATCTTGAGAACAATCCTTGTGCTTACCTTATGTATTGTATTATTTTGTACTCACTAAGCTCTATCTCATATTGTAGTGGTTTAAACTTTTCAGGTAAAAATCAATGAATTAACAAACTTAAGACTCCAAGCCTCATTTTTCGCTTAGAGATTGCTTTTTCAAGTTTTAGTGGTATAACTCTTGGCTACGAAGGTTATGGTTAAAGCTTCATGGTTATTGAAAGTTATAGAGTTTATATGTAACATGGATGAATATTGAAAAGTTAGTACTCATACGTGAAACAATGTATATGTAATATGAGTGACATTGTAATTGCTATTGTAATAATATACAATCTAATGTACATGCGACTATTTATAGGAAATAAAGTTTTATGCAAATCGTGTTCATAATGATGTTATAAGTTAACAAGGAAATGATAAGCAAGCAATGGATAACAAGGGAGGCCAATAAGGTTATGATCTTGGGATAAGTTTTACATGGTGTATGGTAAAGGAAGTATAAGTGAATTGGGTTCTACGGGTTTAAGTGACTTTATATCTCCCTGAATCCTAGGACTGTCACGGCTAAAAAGGGTGGGTCGTGATAGTTAATGACCAAGGGAATGTGATATACTAGCATCTTGTATCATTTTTTTCATTTTTGAATTTTTGAAAGTTGTGTTGTAGTTACTGACTATATGGCGTATGCAATAATGTTGCGGACACATTTTCCATAAGTCATTTTTCATTGCATTGATTATCCCTTTATAGCGATCAGATATCACACACAACTCTTGGCTATTGGTGACAAATGCCTGGATACACGTCATGAACCAATTTCAATTGTAGTTATTTTCTGATTTATTTTCGTCTAATACTGATGCACATAACAAAATAATTTTGTACTTTTCATAGAGAAAAGTACCATCAACTATGAGAGCAGGCCTGCAATATTTCATTCCTTTGACACATTGCTTAAAGCACCAAAATATGCATTCAAATAGGCCACTGGATGGTTCAACATGGATAACATATTTTGAACAAGCATTGGATGCTTGTGCTTACTCCATCTACTGCTGAAGATGAGTGAACGACTTATCCCAATCTCCAAATAGTTTTTCAATTACAAGCTGCTTGCCCAACCATGTCTTCCTGTAGCTTGGTTCATGACCTAATAGATCTTGTAAATGCACCTATAAAACTTTGTTCTTTATTGATGGCTGCTCTTTAACTAAGATTTCCACACGATTAGCAATAAGCTCTATAGTTAAATGTTTGTGATCTTGTGTAACACTTGGGTTGAGGCAAGTATGTGGTGCATCATATTGTGTTATCTTCCATTAACTGCCATCCCGCAACTGCCTAGCACACACTTGCCAATTACAACCACTTGATTTTTTCTTACAATACTAGACAAAAGTATCAATCCTCGATTCTTTTACATTAAACTCATAGTTGTTTTGGATTGCAAGCCTACATTCATTTTTATTACTAAATAGCATTCCCTTATATAAGCTATCTTTAGTATCTACCATATTTTCATCTGTATCTATTTGCACTCGCATTGCTGCAAAATCTACACTTTCATTAGGATTGTACTGAAAACATTGTGATGGTACATTGATTAGTGAATGATGACTTAAGCTGGGTGTCTCCCCCTTACAACCATAATGATTAGAGTCAGAATCAGCTGAATCATTTAACATATTTTCATCGCTTTCATCTGACCCTAATGGTGCATCTTCACCATTATCTTCATCAACAATATCTCCTTTCTCAAAATCATATTGAACAATATCCCTTACACCCTCAATAGACTCACACACATCTTCATTTTGATCATCCTCATCCCTATCAGGGGGACCATCTGTGTTTTTCTCATTCATATCATCAGTTGATCACCTTGCAGCAATCTCAACAAACACCTTAAAAAATTGAAATACCCTTTCAAAGACCCTATTTGTTCGAATATTCATTCTACATCATTGTCATCACATATGTTCACTTCTTTGAACATAAACCCATATGCTCCTCTTACAGGATTTCTAAATAGTATTGATTTGACAAAACAATTTTCAGAATCAATTGTTGTGGCCATATAAATTACCTAAAGCAACTCTGTAATTTTTGTAATAGGAGGAACTTGGAGCACATTGGATTGCTCATTTCTATAATCAATCCCATAGTTCATATGTTGTATTACTCGCTAGACTAATAAAAGCAAATTGATATCGATCTAGCCATAACTATACAAATTATATATAATTTATTTGAAAAATATTAATCAATATTATTAGTTAAAATATTACATTATAATAAAATTAACAAATTTTATTTAAATAACACAATCATTCACAAAAGTTATTGTGTATCACTTCACCTATTAAGATTTAAGATTTATGATTTAGGAATTAGGAATTAGACTTTAGCAATAAAGTTTGGGGTTTATTATTATTATAATTATTATTATCAAGTTTATTATTATTATTATTATTATTAGTTTATATCCACACCATGTCTCCATTTTTTCAATATTAATAAAATAATTAACAACCCTAAATTTTTTATTTAAATTTATCAAAATTGATATTTAAATAATAATTTTCATAAACAACTTTTTTTATTGTATTTTTTACATGGCTTTAATTAAATACTAATAATATTAAAAATAAACAAATATAATCATACTTATTGTAATGAATTACCTTAATTAATATATTAATCATATAATATTGAATCATATTAAATTTAAATATTAAAGAATATTATAAATTTTAAGTTATAATTAACCACATTAATTATATTCAAAAAATTTAAATCCAATTAATAAAATTACTATATTCATTTTACAGAAACGAGAGTATTAATTATTCTAAATTAATTTACCTCATATTATATTAAGTTTATTATATTAATTTAAATAACATAATAACAAATTCTTTATAATTTAAATAACCAAAATTTTGTTTTATTATTTTGTTCCAATGTAAAAATTAGTTTAACAAATTTTTAAAACTAATTATATCAAATTACCCAAACTAAATATTATCAAATTAACCAAAATTTTATTTTATTATATTGTTCCAATATTTTTTTTTATTTCCTAATAATGTAAAAATTAGTTAAACAAATTTTTAAAATTAATTCTATCAAATTACACAAACTAAATATTATTAAATTAACCAATTTTTTTATTTTACTATATTGTTCCAATTTTTTTTTTATTTCCAAATAATGTAAAAATTAGTTAAACAAATTTTTAAAATTAATTCTATCAAATTACACAAACTAGATATTATTGCCATAACCAAAATTTTATTTTATTATATTATTCCAATATTTTTTTTTTATTTCCTAACAATGTAAAAATTAGTTAAACAAATTTTTAAAATTAATTCTATGAAATTACCAAAACTAAATATTATTAAATTAACCAAATTTTTATTTTATTATATTGTTCCAATTTTTTTTTATTTCCTAACAGTGTAAAAATTAGTTAAACAAATTTTAAAAATTAATTCTATCATTACATATTCAAACACAAACTAAATATTATTAAACTTAATATATCCACAAACAAAAATTAACAATAATGTACAACTATTATTAATAACAAAATAATTCAATAGTATCTCAAATTTTACAAAACAAACAAATTAAATAAGTATAAAAAATTAAATTTACTACACTAATTTAACTAAACAAATTAAAATTAAATCACTTACCTCTTAAGAAGCAAATTTGTTTAAAATTATATTCTAATAATTTTACTTTAACTTGAAAATAACAAATTATCAATAAATATTATAATTATTTATCATAATTAATTATAACTATATTTTTAAGAAAATTGTTACCTTTAAATAATATATCTTTAGATCACAAATAATTTTAAAAAAAATTAATAAAACTTTAGCAAATAAAAAAAAAAATTTCGGTTGAGTTTGAAGAAGAAGACAAGTACATATTGAAGAATGAAAATGGTGATGTATATGATGAGTGGGGATGGGTGGTTTTTAATATATTCAGCTACCATTATCAGTCATTAGATCTTTTGCAATCTAACGACTAGAAAGAAAAGACATAAATATGGCAAGTAAGCAGAAACCGAAATTTAAAATTCCGGTTTTCTGCTCTAGAAGTGACTTGAAGTCACTGGGCATAAATTTAACATCCAATTTCTCCACGTGTGCAGAAGAACCAAATGTCAAACATTCGATTTTCTGCACACTGCTCCCTTCTGGCCGCTATGGCTCTGTGCGCACAAAATCAAATTTCTGGTTTTGTGGTCCTCACTCCCTCTCAGCTCAAAAAGTGGCATGTATGGATAAATAAATTTCAAAATAAAATATATGGGTAATTAAGTTTTTAAAATTGCTTATTTTTGTCATATTCCGTACAATAAAGCATTTTCTTACCCAGTAAAAGCAATGACAAGAATAAAAATAACTATTGCAATGAGTAAAAATATGCCATTAACTTGAAAATGCAGCTGGAATATAAGTTAAGTCTATGCAAAAGACATACGGTGGTAATTTAAGTTCTCTATCCAAAATCATTCGTCACTGGGTTACTAACCCAAGAATTACAGATTACATGAAAGAAAGAATTTGATATTAGTTAAATTTATAGATATAACTGCATTATATAGATTGATAGATAGATATGTACTTTTTGGGCTTTTATATAATTTTTTTTTTTTTAGGGTATATATTTGGTTTATTTGGTTTATATATTAAAATTTTGTCCATCCAGTGTAATTTAATCAATATAGTTATTTAAAAATAAAATTACAATAAAATTTTTTAATTAAAAAATATTTATTTTCGTTACCATTTTAAGGCCAAGTAAGAACACCCCCCATCCCCCGTTGAAGTGAAATCTAAAATGCCCTTTTTCCCCACAACCCCCCACCACCCCACCCCCCCGCCCCCTTCAAATCCTTTGGCATATCCTATGATCCAAGTACAAATAACCTTCAATCATTCAGTATATCCTTGGGTGAACTTGCCTGTCAATCGAACCTTGATTGAGTTTACAAACGCTTCTCCACAGTCGGTCTACACATTTAGAAATTTTCTTTTAAGGGCTAGTCATGAGAATAGAATATTTGTCAATAAGAAAGGAGCAAACTTTTTTACCAATAAAGGCTAACCACAGGTTTGTCTGAAACAGCAATAACATATGAATTGGTCTCTGACATTTTCCTCAGGTTGCAGAATCCTTTGGTGCAGGTAGCAATAACGTAATGAATTTTTATACGTTGAGAGTGAGTTGGGTGAAGGTGAAACCCCAAACATCTTATACTGCATGCAGCCTGAAGAAACAAAACATGTGGGGCAGGTGCACCTCAGGCTGCCCATGGACAAGGCAAGTGTTGCTAGCTATCATCAGAGTCAGACATGCCATCTCATCTTCTATTAGGTCGTCCCCTAATTAGCTCTATACACATTTCAGGCATAGTGAATTGATTAATGATCTCAACTTCTACCCCCCACAATTTCTTCAATTTCTTTTGCACAAGGACATGGATCCCTAAAATGGCAAAAAAAGATATACATTATATGATAATACCTTCAAAATTGACAATGTACATTGGTAGATGATATCCTCTTCCAATTGGTATTCAGTATTATACATTAATATGGGATGTTACAATCTTCATGCTCGTTCACTTATTCCAAGCTGCACCTTGTTGGCCTGTGCACGAGTAATATATTTCTCTTCAAAATGGAAAATCATGAGTGACTACTAAATACAACAATCTCTCTGCCTTTCAGCCGGAAATGATTTAATGTTAGGCCATATTCACTTCACCTAAACTGCTCTGGAAATTCCCTACCATGGAGAGAGCTCAATAACTTCTGTTCAAAATTTTCCAAAAGCCATTGAAAAACATGATAGCAATTTGGCCTTGTGGAAAGATAATGAGACTGGTTCATCCATCAAACTGTTGTCATCTCATGCTAGGAAAAGCTCGCCGTATATCTTGTTCTTTTAAAGTTGTTTTATCCTACTGGCTGCAATAGACAATATTCTTCCCCTTATTCCAAAGACAAATTGCCAGTTCGAATATTACGCTGCTGATGAATGATTCCTTTTCCTATTCGTGATAGAGATGAGTTCAACACTTCTGGTTTCCCACTGAAAGGAGAAGCAAGTTTTGGCTGAAGCCATCTTCTCAAGGAAATCCCATTGATTCTAATCTTCCCGTATGATTCATTTCCTTGGAAAGGCAGTCCTAACCTTCTTAACAGAGATGCAACCTCCTGGCTGACCCTGCCGACCAAAGCATTTACATTCAGAACCATGCATGGTATTATTCCTATAACTTGTTTATCATGTGTAAGTTGTTTCAGAAAAAAAATTTTATGATGAGCATCTTGTTTGTTCCCTTAAAGCTGGGATTAGAGAAATACTATTGTCTCCTGAACTTCCACAAAAATGTGCAGGTTTGATTGCATTTAATCACCATTAGGCCTTTCCCAAAATGTACTTTTTACTGCATAAATTGGCCAAAATTATTCTGATGCATGTATTTGATCTTAGAAAATGGATAGCTTTATTACTGGTGTATTAGCCAATCAATACCATTATCTACCTTGCTAATTAGCTCTGGCCCTTCCGTCTCAACAAAACTATATATATATATAACAAAAGAAAATGACCCCCATACATCCTGAATCTTGAGTAGATTTTCTATTTCATCCAATTTTTAATTGATAAATTGTATCAAAGTTTGGAATCATGCCATGAGTCAAGTATTCCTATGGAGGTAGCACTCAATTGGCATGCTTGGGCAGACAAAGAATTATATTATTCGTTTGTAGTTTTTGAGATTCGGAGAGAGATGAGGATCTAAAGGGGTTAGAGAGTTTTAAATGGGTCTCAGTAAGTAGTTGAAATCATGTTGAGCTTACCAAGTGATGTTAGCATGCCAACTCATTCAACTCAATATAGGTACATGCATCATGACAGGATTCTCACCCCTGAATACAATTACTATCAATCCTAAATTCAGGGATAAGATTAATAAAGTTGAAAGAATTAGAGTAGAAAACTTGTATAAAGTTTAAGATTTATAATATTTTAGCCCAGAAAAATAATATAGAACCTCATCATATCTAGTTATATTTTCTAACATGCTGCAGATAAAGATGGGAGACAGCAGTTGAGGCATGTACAAATGCATATGATACTTTTAAAGTAGCATTTCTCACCTTGGTGCAAGGTTGATCGTTTTCTCCCCTTCAGGCATCTTGACTTTGGAAGTCTCTGTAGGCAGTAAAATGGTTACATTGGGCAACTTTGCACCTGCCAAAAATTTTAATGGTGCCAAGAATAACTAAAAGTTAGCCATTACTCGATGAATTAAATATAGCAGAAGCCATCTTCCCCTATTTTTCCTTCTCTAATAGTGCACAAAGTACAAACACCTATGCAAACATTAAGATATTTTCATCTTCATATTTTATTCTTATTCCTATTTGAAATGACTTTTTTTTATAGTTCAATCCACCTAGCCAAATGTTAGAAACTGGTTATCATCAATGAATTGACATTGAGATTATTGGCATTTCTTTCAAGATTGTTTATTTCTCTCTCTCTCTCTTTTTTTTTTTTTTTTTGCTTTTTTTCTCTTTTTCCCTTGCAATAGTGTATCATATCTACAGCTGGAAACGAAATAAAAATAAAAGACTAGCTCAACTAGAAAATGAAACAATGTTAACTACCATCTACAAAGAAGAAGATGACTATAAGCTTTTGAAAAGCTTGACAGATATGATGCACCTGCATTTTTCTTTCTCATGCTCAAGGAAAATTCATTCATAATCCTCAGAAGTTGAAACTCAGAAATTAACATATTAGAGAGTTCAATGAATTCTTAAAAACTTACCAGCAGCAAGCCGATGCTTGAGACCTTTCAAAATGGTTAAGAAGTACACCTAACAAGATTTTGAGGAAGTCATCAAAAATGAAGAAAGACATATTTACAATGGGAAAAAGAATCAAAGATTTCAACTCATATTTCAGTCCATCTTAGAGATAGTAGGATGTATACAGTCCATTAGGGTGTCCATCAGCCTGGTTAAACTACCCAACTGAAAATTTCTAACCAAACCAACCAAAATATTGTGGTTTGTCAGTTAGATGGTTGGTCTCAGTATATTGATTAAACTGAATAATTGGTTTAGTTTTGGTTCTCATGCCAATATTCTAATAAACCAACCAAACCAATCCAATATAATATAATTGTTCACTAAAGTTTCTTTTTAACTATTTCATTTCATCGTTATTCATTTTGCAGACACTTTCACCAAGTCTATTGCAATTAATAGGCTATGGGCAAAGGCTTCTATTCAATATGTTAAGCAAGGGAGTAGAAAGCCTTATTTATAGGAGGCTACCTCTCTTAAAATTTGGATGTGGGGTATTTAGCTAGATTTCCTGCCACAATCTCACCTGTGAAATGGGAATCCTGCATCGCTAATGTACAAGGGGAAAGACCTCCTCTCTTTAAGTGAGAGTCTTATCCTAGCCCAAATAACAACCCAATCTCAATGTGAATTAATGGACACATGGCTTTTAACCCAAAAGCATATAGAGTTATTAAAATTGGGGGTCTACTACATTGCAGAATGAGTATGAAATTTATAAAATAAAAGCCAATGGTTTATAGCACCCATTGGTTGGTTTCATGTGGTAGCATTGAAGCCCAAAAGGTCAGTTTGGTTCAGCATATAGCCTTCAATTGAACCGTCTAAACCAATCCCTGTACATCTGTCCATCTGTTTTATTTTTCTGTTAATCAAGCTTAGGGATAATACATGAAGCAAGTGATGAACAAAAAGAAAACAACAGGCCAATGATATATGAATAAGAGAAAAAGACAAATAGAATTCCCGGAGCAGGTTCCATTCATAGAAGGCTCATTGTCAACATATAACAATGTTATAATATTTTTAATGGTTCACTAAAGAAAAACATTTAAGCAGTATCCACATGTTCATACAATCAGCTTTAGAAGTGTGAAGCATGAGAAATGCACTCTTGAGTAAAACGTAGAGCTTCAATGGGCGCTATAATACCATGTAACTGTCATCTAATTGGCACTATGATACCGTGTAACAAACTCACCTCAGCAATATGAATTTGCAATGCTTTAGCATCAATGAGAATGGGACTTTCTTTGAACGATACACAAGGAACAATTCCAAGAGAAGCTGCTTCCTGGAATGCATAAAAGTCTTAGGTAGCATCCCAACTATAGGTTCATAAGACAGAATGAACTCAAGGTCCATTTAGATACATAGTCATTTGAAATGATTGAGTATTTGGATTTGTATTTCAAGTGAAAAAATCAAAACGATGTCAGACCCAAATGTTCAATCATTTCAAATAATTATCTAAATAGACCCACAGAAAATTGTAGAAATATTTCAGCTGCCTACTGACCTCAAGCAATGAAAAAGCACGAGGATCATATTCTCCAAATCCATCCACCAATGAGCAGAGGTTAGAGAATTTTGACGGGTCAGCAGTAACTCCCAGATTTTCAACTAATCTGTTTTTCAGTGAAGCATCACTAGGGAGCTGCAGACATCCCAAAACTTGTGAAACAACTTCCATTGTAGGTTTCTCGCCAGCTGCAATTATTTCACGGTAGACCATTAAGGCCAGTGAAGTCCTACAGGATAAATGGAGAAGATCAGAACTGAGAAGATTAATTTTGTATAGTAGGATTGCTATTCATGAATAATAGCCAACCTTTTAAAACTTTCCAGGGTAAAACTAGTTGACAAGAATACAACCCTCCTCCCAATAAATAGAATAAAAGAAAAGCAATTCAAAAGTAAATGTCTAGCAGGATACTTCTGCTAGTTGAAATGGGGGGAAAATGAATTACCACTCATTTTTTATTTGTGGCCATCCCATGTCAAACGATAAAACAGGCTCACCAACAGCACACGCTTTCTTGTACCTCCGCAAGCACATACCTTCAAATGGGAAACATTCAAAGGGTCAATCAAATTCGTATGAGATGATAACTCCTATTTTAAAATAGTATATTTTGCAATGCATTGACACTCCGACAATGTTTGGAAAACACTTATTCTAAAGAAGCATTTGCAGTTTTCTTTTGAAAGTTACCAATTATGCATTTGAACATTATGAGGGTGGGGGCAACACAATCTTCTTTGGCTTGTGAAAGAAGCTTGAGGCCAACCTCCAGATCATCCTTTCTGCAAAAAATAAATAAATAATAATAATAATGAATAAATAAATTAAGAATCAGAAGTAATGATGATCAAGGAAAAAGAAAATGTTGCAAAACATTGTTTAAACGATTGAATTCATAGTCTGCTTACCTCTCACTAGCAACTAAGAGAATGGAGTATGTAACAGAGTTTGGGCACAAGCCAAAACTCTTCATTTCTGATATAACTTCAATAGCCTTTGGCAGTTGATCCCCATCACCTGTAACAAAATCTGCTTATTCATTTCTCATCTTTTGCTATTCTATAATTGCACTAAGCCTACACAAATTGTCAGCATGCTCCCAAGTTATTATTGCTACACATAATCTCCAATTATAGAACAAAACACAACATTTAAGAAAAATTTACTCATGGAGGTCTACATGAAGAATATGTTTTTCATTTTTATTTCTTGGTTATTTTTTTGAACTGAAGAATACATTATTACAATTATGCCTTTTTCGTGTTCCACTAACTAATATTTTTGCTGCTACTTATCCAGTTCTTATTTTTAAACCTTGAAGCACGACTCTACAGCAATGTCAAAAGCATTTTGAATCTATATTGATTCACAAATAATTGTTCCGATATACTGAATATCACAATGCAGAAATTTTACCATGTTCCAGATGCACAAGTATATATGGGATAAATATTAGTCCAATAATATTAACGATGTCTTCAATTCTCATGACAACCAATTGAATTCCACATCAATCAAAGAATAAACATGAGATTGGCTACAATAAAATTTATTGGGCATAAAGCTGCTAACAGCTCTACCAGCAATCATAACTTATGCAGGAGCATTCCAAGGAGGGCTAATAAGCCTACACTTATTTGTGACAAATTTCAATATACCAGGTTTTAATTACTTGGCATTTAAGTTACTTTTCTTATTTATGAGTTTTTGCACAATTGCATATTTTGATTTCTATAGGAAGAGCAGAATATCTATAAAGGATCTTTAATATTGAAGAAGTTTATTTTACTTGGAAAACCTTATATTATAGGAGTTCAATTTCTTAATGAGTTTAAGGGTTTAGCCTATAAGCAACAAGCACCATATGCAATCCAAGGTTGTATTTCAATTTCAGTTGTCAGTATCAAAAAAAATTCATAGTTTTCTCTTTATTCTCTCTCTCACCAGTCTCCCTCGTGGTGGATTACATAAGGTTTATATGTGCAATTGTCTCCTTGATAGTTCGTCTTTCACGTACCATTGCTTTAATTTGTAGTGGAATTGTGACCTCACCATAACTAGATTCTATCAACAGATGCTTGTTTGATTTGTAAGATCATGATATTCCGCCTTGTCAACCTTATTCATTATATGATTTCATAGCGCCAAGTGACAGAGCAGTTACTCTATCACCAAGTACCTCAGTTTTCAAGACATCAATAGAACCTTCTAATTACACCTTTTCTAAGAGTCATTTAGCAAGACTGCTCTGAAGCCTCCTCAAATACCCAGATTGCAGCAAGAACATTTTGCATGGGCAGCCAATACATGTATATGATATAAAATTCAGTATATGCCAGTTTTAGTCAGTTGTCCAGATGGTGCAACAATGAACAGTTTCTCAAACTTTGTACAACAGCTATATTCAATTCTTTTATAAATTAAAAAAGCAAGAACAGACAATATATGCACCTCTAATATTTTATTATCCTTCAACCAACTTTAAAATGTAAAATGGAATTGATGACGAATTATGAAGTCCAAAGTTATAAGAGACCAAATGGAGCTCCAATAAAAAACCATATTTGTCAGATTATCTTGAAACAAGCAATAGATATAGTCTTACACAAGGCAGTGACCAAAGCATTCATGGTTGAGACTGTTGGGTGCAGTTTAACGGATTTGATATCCTCATACAGCTCCAATGCCTTCTGCCAGTTTTTGGCCTGCCATAAAAGGATTATATAATTATAACTGCTTCAGCAGGCTCTGACCTTTATAATAATTTTTGGTTTCAAATATGCGAAGCAAGAATCAAATAACCTCAAAACAACTTATTGGCTTTTCTGTTTTTTCCATTCTTATGAATCATGAGTCCCTCTGTATGACATGACATATAATGCACAGAAATTTTGAGAAAATAACATAAAAAGTGGAAAGAAAAGTGAACAAAAAGTATGATTTGGATACCAACAGGGACCTATAATCAACACCATAGGTTTCATGATAAAAATGGAACGCAGACCTCAAAGCTTTGATAATTAGACACAAAAAGATAAAAGGGATAAAGCCTAAATCCTTATGTAACTCATACAGCCTTAGAATTGAGCAAGGAGATCCTGCATTGCTACTACAGACTCGAACCAAAAATTGAATCATTTATGTGCATCAAAAGAACTTTTTTTTTACTACAACATTGAGTATGTGAGACATACATTGCTGCAAGCTCCCATCAATGAACTATACGGTATAATTCCAAGTTGCATTCCTTGAATCCTGGCTTCCTGTAAGATCTCAAATGCAACATCCACCATTCCAGCATGCCCCGCTACATCAATCAATGCACTAAGAAACATCTGCATGAAAGCATATGTAAGAACTATAATCATTTTAATAATGTGACCTGCCCATGGCCATACTGAATGAAAGGTGGTTGAGCATTCATCAATTTTGGAGTTCTAGATTGCTTTTTAAATTTTGATAGTATTTACTCATGTGAAAGTCCTTAATTTTTTTTTTATACTTCTAGTGTAGACAAGTGCACCCCTTTGGTGCATATTTTTTTAATTAAATAATTTGATTAACTCACTTATTGAGGAAGAGAGAGCTACAGATAAAACAGTTTTCACTTCTACCAAAGAAGAAGGGTACCCTATTTATAAGACATGACCACACCACCAAAGACCACAGTTTCCTTCTATAAATCATAATCCAACTAAAATTCTAACTTTATCCTTATTCAACCAGCATTAGCAGTTGATACCTCATCAGGGGCTACGCCTTTCCTTTTCATGTCATCATACACGCTGCGTGCAAACTCCCAATCACCCGTCTGACTACAACAATTAACAGCAATAGTATAAACCTCTGGAGTGCCCTTGATGTTAAATTCATGCATCATGTTGTATACTTCTTTTGCTCGATCAACCTAAAAGCAACGATTTATTATGTCATAAACTAATAAAATTACCAACCAAGAAACAATGAGACTATTATACACACACCTGACCAGCCTTTGCACATGCATTTATTAGTGCACCAACAGTGATGTGATCAGGGTCAATAGGCTGTGTCTCAGCCCTCATTTCTGCTAACACATCAAAGGCACGATCCACAGCTCCTGATTGACCACATGCATTTATAAGTGCATTGAAGACAACTCGATCTGGCTTCACTTTCTACTGCATACAACAACTTATCAATACGATGATTCATCTGATATTAGGATGTAAAGTAAATAAGAATATACCAACCGCAGCCTTGCCCAAAATATAATTTGAGAATAAGCATAAAGGTTTCACAGGATAAAATAAGTTCGACATGAGAAAGATAAAGACACATATACATATTGTATAATTCCATACAATACCTTGGAACTCATTATCCCATAAGCACCAAATGCTTTAGCAAGTTGTCCTGCTCTCGCACAGCCATCAATTAATGCTCCATACGTATGAACATTTGGTTCAACTCCAGCATTAACCATCTCATGAAACACCTAGTACAGCCATCAGGGTACTTGTAAGCCATGTATAATCATTAACATAGGTACTCAGAAAGGGTACATCTGAGGAGGAATGGGTATCACCACCCTGATAGTGCAATGGGTGATACCTATTAAATTACACCAGTTCGACATCATCAAAAGGGATAGATGCTCCACAAACAAGAAACAACTGGCCCACATGGACCATCAGGGAGTTTTGTTTTATCACGATTAGTAAGTAGAGCTAAGCATGGCATTTCGTTGAACAAAGACTCTTGGTCAAGAGATAAAAGAATTCATCAATCATGTCAAATCCACCTTAGCTTTCGCATCCACGAGTGAAGAATTTCCATCCTTAATTAGTGAAATGGCAAGAACAACATGAGGATAAAAATAGCAAGCTACTATATTAACAGCCAGAGCATAAATTATTAAAAGAATTAGAAATGTGAAATAAAACTACAAAAAGGAAATGCATCTAATTCTTAATTTTATTTTATTGTAAATCTAACCATGAAGAAAATAAGAAGTCACTGTACCTCAAACATTGTATCAACTTTTCCACTTTTAGCACAGGTTGATATCAAAGTAGTGTAAAGCCTGCAATCTGCTTTCAACCCAGCCCCCTGGGCAAGTCGTAGAACTTGAAAAGCTCCTAAAAGAGTAATACAGATATCAGGAATTGGATTCACATTTGCTATACACCCACACTATCACCGACTCTGACAAGGTACCCGAGGGGTCACAAATCAACTTACCCTCTGAATGTTGTGAACTTGCACACACGGACATGAGCATGTTAAATGTACTTAAGGTTGGGTTGGGAACTAACTTGCAGAAGCGAAACGCTTCTTTAACAGCCTTTTGAATTTTGCAAATCTTGAAAAACTTAGCATGATAAATCTGAAAACAAGAGAAATCATTGGAGTACTAACTCTGAAAATGAAATTCATTCACAAGAACAACACATGTAGTAAGAGTTGAAGACGTAACCTTACCTTGTTCATATCTAGCAAACCTCTTCTTTCCATATTTTCAAGCAAAGCTACACACTCAGCTAACCTAACAAATCGTTCAACAATAAACCCAAGATTTTTTAAGGACAGAATTGATTATAAGCACTATGATGAAAGAAACATTCCACAGCCACAATAATATTCAGAACTTTGCTTCATTAGTGGTCTACCATTTAAACCAAATATTAGATTTGCTACCTATTATCTCTACTGTGGGAATTTGGCGAGAAGACGGGTCAATAAGCTGTATATAAAAAATGAAAGATGAAAATCACCTTCCATCTCTTAGCAAACGATTATAAGCATGGACTTGCTCTGAAGGATGATCTTTGTCTATCGAATGTACACCATTGGGGTAGGAAAATTCTGGAAGTTTTGTATGGTCATCCTGAATCATATGTCCCTTACCCTTCTCTCCTGGAAATCCTCTCCTTCTCCCAATGTTTTCATTTCTCTGAGAAGAACTTCTTTCATAACGTGCAAGATGTACATTTTTTCCAACAGACTCTGGAAGGAGAAACAATGCATCAGTTTAACTGTAAGAATTTCCAGTATATTACTTCTAAAATAAAAACAGATTAGAGCCATACTTTACAACATTAAACAAAAATGAGGTGTATGCTCTTTTGTGGCATAACCTGCAATTTTGGGTGACTGCTGTTGTGATAAATCTGCCTCTTTCACTATACCATTCACTTTCAACGATGAAAAGCTATTGTCAATCAAAGATACTGTGTTTGAACCATTTAAGTTCAATGGAGATTTTTCATAAAATGTGTAAAGATCCTCTCTAGCAGATTCTTTGATGGTATCATAATAGTTAGAAAGGTCAACCTTATCGCCAGCTTCATAATTTACAGGAGGCGAAGCAGTATTGGACCTCTTTGCCATTAATTGAGGAAAATCAGAATCATTCCTGGTTTTTTCTAATGTCAACTCAAACCTCTCTCGAGCATTTAATACAAGTGGTAGCACCTTTCCTGGTTGAGGAATTGCAGGAACTGAAGGTGACATATTAGAAGCTTCAGATTGTTTAGAAACAACAAAATCAGCATTGGCATATTCTGAAGTTTCAACTGAAAAAGAACTATTCTCACAAACTTGTACGACATTGCTATTTTCTATGGTCTTCTCCGCACCGTCCTTGTTTTCTGTGCTCCGGTTAAGATTGTTCCCAAAATCCACAATATTATTACGTTTAGGCGAACCCAAGGCCTACAAAAATTGAATATAAATTAAACCAATTCAACTAAATCCACTCCAAAAAAACAAAGAAAGACATTAAATCTTCAACTTACCTGTTTAGAACCCTTCTTGTTCTTATCGTGGTTTGTTAAGTACTGATTAAAGTAGGCAACAGAGAGAGCAGAGACAGTAGAGGCAGCAACCACAACAAGAACATCTGAACCAAAAGAAGCGTTGATCAACAAACTTTGAGATTGATTTCTGCTAATTCTTATTTTCCTGCTGCATTTGGTTCCTTGAAGAAAACCACCGGGAGGCCTGAGATTGTGAGAGGAACCGAGAAATTCTCTTCGAATTGAGGATTTATTGGAAGAAAAAGTACCAGAAATTAGGGTTAAGGTTTGGAAATTAGCAGAGGAATTTAGCTCCATAGAAAAACAGCCAAGAGCCAAGTACCAAGTAGTGAAGTTGTTGTTGAGAGGATAGGAAGTGTTGTGAATGAATTTGAATGAAGAAGAAGGTGATTATTTCGTTTGGTTAACAGTAACAGACAATTGGATATTGTTGCTGACGTGGCGGAAAACTGAATTCTGCATTGGTATTTGCAAAAACGGTGGGTATGACTTCTAATCGAAGCCGTTGTTGGATGTGTTCTATGGATTCATCCTCCGGTTCACTGGTCCAATCAGTGGACTAGAACTAGAACTGGTTTGATATGTAATAGCAACCATACCAGATTATTGCTATTAGATCTTAACCCAACCCCGTCTGGCCTGGCCCGGAATACTGTTGGGTTGAACTAAGGTTTGGTTCTCAAGCTTGCTCGACCTAATTAGGTTCAGCCTGTTTCTTAAATAGGTCAAACTTGGAATTTTTTCTTTCTTTCTTATTTTTTTTTTAAATAAGGTTCGTGATAATATTTAAATATTATGATAAAATTGAATGTGTATTTTATCTTTATAAATAGATATTTTTATCTAAATAGAACTATATTTTTATTTTTATCTCTGTAACATTTTGCATCTAATAGGTGTTACAATTAATAAAATTATATATATAAAAATTTATTTTCTCTTTTTTTTTATTATATATAATTATTCTTTATTTTATAACAAGATATCAATATTACAATTAATGAAATTATATACATAAAAACTTATTTTCTCTTTTTTTTTATTCTATATAATTATTCTTTATTTTTTAACAAGATATCAATATGAATTAATATAATAATTATATTATTATTATTATTATTATTATTATTATTTTGAGGATATATGTCATCCCACTAGTGTTGCGAAAACCATATGAGTTCCTCTTTTATATTCTTAATCTTTGTTGCTTTGGGTCCTATCGATTTAGCTTTTTGCAATTCTAAAAGAGTAAATATTAATATGATATTTAGGGTATATTTGATAAATCATAATAAAATATAATATAATGTAATGTAATCAAATAATTTTTTAATATAAATTTATATTAGAAATTTATTTGATTATATTATATTATATTTCATTACAACCCATCCAAACATACCCTTAATATTTAAAATTTTAAAATGAGCTGTCATTTGATTCATCAATTTAGCTTTTGCAAAATTATAGGAAAGTGATTTTATCAAATTGAATTTGCCCCATGATAAAGTTTGCATTATTAATATTATTATTATGAGATTTTTACACAAATATTCTAAAAAAATATTTTTGTCTCTTGATTTTTTATTTTCCAAAAATGTCCTAAATTTCTTTCTTTATTTATAAATTTAACCTCTCTTTTTTTTCTTGTCTACCAGACTCCGATTTTTTTTTCTTTTTGTTATCATATATTAATTTCACTTCTATTTAAAATTAAAAAATTAATTTAATCATATTAAATTTTATTTATGAAAATTCAAAGTAAATTAATTACTAACCTATATTTAGATTGAAAACTATATAATTTATCTAAATTTATATATTAGATTTTCATAAATTTGTATAATATCATTTGTTTCATATAAAAATTAAATTTATATTTGTAGAAATAAATACTTTTAAAATTACATTTTACATGAGATTTTAAAAAATTCTCAAAATAAGAAAAAAAAAGTCACAGCAAACAGTATATATTAAATAGCAAATAGTATACTTCTAGCAAATAATCAGTATTTAATATTGTAAAATCACAGCAAATAGTATGCACTAACTAAAAAATAATATACTTCTACTTATAATTAATTTGACTTATGGTATGCCAGTTTTCATTAGTTATTTTGTGAAATCATTAATTATTTTCCAATCTTTTAAGTTTTATCAATACTTTTAGTAAAAGGGTAAATGATCAATGTATCAATTATTTTTAGACGTCCAAATAAGAATATTTTTAAAAGTTCATTTAGATAAATGATTATTTAAAATTATTATAAAATTAAATTTAATATTTAAATATAAAATTATAAAAATAAACATGATAATAAATTTCAAATGATTAACTATCAAAATCAATTATGAATTTAATTAATAAAAAATTTAATTACAAATCTACACATTGTTTACACCAAACATTAAAATAAGGTCACAAACTCATTCTTTAAAACCTCATTCTTTACAATATGGTCATGAACTCATTCTTTAAAATCCAAATAAAAATAAAAAAATAAAATCCAAAAGTATAGAAAAGTAATTACCAAAGTCTATATATGAAAACAAAAAATTGGGAGGACATAAAAGTTAGAAATAAGAAAAATAGGACATATGGTGTAATTTACTCTATTATTATTAGTCTAACCTTTACAAAAGTTAACAACAACATTTTTTTAGTCATTAGAGAGAATCATTGTAATAAATATTTTTTTAAGTTACGGAAATGTTTTTCATTTTACATATATGTTTTCATTTTATGTGCATATATAATAATATTTGATGTTATTTAATTTAATTAATTAAATATAGTTTCTGAAGAATTTGTATTCTAAATTCATGCAAAATTAAATAAATTAATATAATTTTTAAAAAACTTGTATTATATATAGTTCTTGAAAAACTAATTAAATAAATAACAAATATATAAATTTCTGAAGAATTGACCCTTATAATAAAAATATTCTTAATTTTTGAAAATCTAATATCCCAATTTGTTAAAGAATTAACATTCCATATTTTTGAAGAACTAATTAAATAATTAATTAAAATATAAAATTCTTGAATCGTTATTTCAAGTTCCTAAAAAACTAAATTTTCCTACAATTTCTAAAATACTAACACTCTCTATAGTTTCAAAATTAGTTCTTGAAGAACTAATACTTTATATAGTTTTTGAAAAAGTAGCATTTGAATTAGTATTCTACTAGTTTTTGAAGAATTAGTACTCTAATTAGTCCTTGAGAAACAAAGATTTGGGTTGGAGAAATCCAAGAAAAGAGTTTTTTTCATGTAATTGTCTTTGTTATTTAATACTATTTGCTTGTTTTATTTCTTGACTCTTGTCTTTACTGTTAATATTTTACAATGAATTGATTACGAGGCGAAGTTATGATTAATAGATTTTAGTCATGGTTTACTAATCAATAACTATTCAACTAGGTGTTGTTATAGTTGATGAGCTATTTGATTATTCTTGCGATGAATTTGTTTATAGTTTTTAATCTTAATTTATGATTGAAATCAAAATAATTTGCAGAATAAATTAATTTATTGGGCTTCAATAATAGTAAGCAAAAGAAAATTTGTATATATATTAAATGGTGGTTAATTGAATTGAATATAGTTCATCTATATATTATGCATATGAGGTAAGATTAATATTTGTATTAATCCTTTTACATTTGATTCATGTTTTCAACTACTTGTTTGTATTAATTAATTGTCAATTTTTTTTATTTAAACTTAGCCAAGTAAATTTTTTTTATATTTTTTATCATTTTGTGCTACTTATTTGGAAAGCATCGGATTTTTATCTTAATTTAATTTTAGAGTATATGTCGATCCACAATGTTGTGAAACTAAATGTTTGTCTTCAAAAGAAAATGTAAGATGGGTAATAAAGCTTCAAATATTATAAGCCAAGTATGCCTAAAATACATTGTGTTATGATATTTACACATATATTGAATGCATATATGAGTACTATGTGATTGCTATGAAGAGAAATTTAATTCTGATATCTATAAATAGCTTCAATGATAAATATGAATTTGGTCTGAGATAGAGATATACTTATTCAATATTTTTACTAAAATTTGTGTGATTATCATGTGAATATCTATTGTTTTATTATTAAATCACACCTTTTATTAATTTTGGACATTGTTTTTGTATAACTAATTGCTTTATTTATTCAATAAGAGTAATTATTTTCACCACTAGAATTGGTAGTAATAATATAGTTAATGTCCAATTTAGCTAAATTTTAATTTTATAATATTAGTTATTTGATGCGAATTCTTGATATTGAAATATCAAAATGAATTTTTTTGTGATAAATTTTTGTAGTGTCCAATTTAAATTTGTGGTTGAAACTTAAACAAAGCCTATGATCCTACTCATATCTCATTTAAGTGAGAATTTAAAGATTGAAAATCTTACTATAAAGAATTTTTGTTTTCTCTATAAGAGTTTAAAAGATTGGAACACTTGAAAATTGTGGTCTCACCACAAGTTCAATATGATTGGCTAAATTCGCCTACAAAATTTTAAGTATGTTTCATAATATAATTTAACTATGTTTAGATTCATTTCACAGCTGAAATTGTGTGGTGATAAAATTACAAAATACGATATGCTAATAAAAGATATATACTATTTTTTATGCCTCTAAATATGCTCTTGCAGCAACATTTAAGAGAGCGAAAATTTACAAAATATTTGGACTTATGTTCAAATAGCTTAGAAAGAACAATAAATTACTAATAAGAAATTATCAAGCTAGTAGCATTCCTTGAAGTGAATGCTATAAATAATCTCATGAATAATAGGCATAAATCATAGTTAAACTCAAGAGTGAGTTACATTTAGTTTATCATGAAAACTCTGGAAGATAAACAATCCATATAAATGATACAACTTAACTCAATATCAATAATTTTTATGTGAACTATCTGAAAGAGTAATTAATTTGATAAAATCTTGCATTATTATTATTGTCATTATTGTTTTAGTGTATTTTATTCCAAATGTTTTTACATTTTAATTGTATTATATTTTATCAATAAGTTTTGCAATTTTATTGTCCTTAGTGTATATACACAACATGTTACTTGAACCCGTAGTTCAAGCATTAAACCTGAAGTTCAATAATCAAACATTTGGTATGACATGCCATTATATCATACATACTCTCCTTACAACTTGTACATGGATGTAAGCCTAATATTTCTCATTTGCTAGCTTTTGATTGTGCCATGTATGTATTAATAACACCACCTCAATATGTAAAAATGGGTTTGCAAAGGAGACTTGAGATTTATTTTGATAAGACGCATTTCTCAACATTAGGGGGAAAACAAGCACTTGTAGTACTAAAGAATGTCAAGAAATTTGCTAGAAGGAAAACTATATTTTTGATCCATGTATAATTTAGAATGAACTAGAAGTTTATAAAAATAATACAGTTGTAACAAATTGTAACTCAATTGCCAAATGCAGTAATATATGCCAAAAAAGTGACAATAGTCTTATATTCTAACTGCTAATACCGTGGTAAGGGTCACAATTCTAATTGAAAATAAAAATCAAATTGAGCTCGACACACACCAGAAGTATGGATGATCTAAAGATAAGAATCCATGGAAAAAAAAAAAAAAAAAAGCAATGTCACTCATAAAATTTCCTGAAAAGAAGCCTTCTAAAGAGAAAGATCTCAGTCAAAGAGTTATAGCCAATTATGAGATATAAACTAAGACAACAGGACAATTAAATCCTCCAAATATGGCTTCTAGAGTTGATGATCATATGAAAATTATTAGATCTCAATTAATTTTGTGATAAAGGAGAAAAAGTTGATAGAAATTCGATTATCATCGATGATAAATTTGACTCAATAGTAGCTTTTGCTATTTCAAGAGAAAATATCGATCTAAAATTTGTAAGTATAATTGAATATTAGCATAAAAATGATTAATTATCATGGAAAGAGGCAATTAAAGTAGAGCTAGGCTCACCCTATCATTAACTATGAGAAAATTAATTCTCTTCTTATGGAAATGATCATGTTCTATTATTTGATTAGTATGGCAGTTAAAGAAAGGCTTGAGATGTGCCTTGTGAAAATATTATGTGAGTCCTAGAAGTACTAAAGATACAAAAGTGAATCCTTAATAAAAGAATGATAAGTGAATGATTCACTATGTATTCATAAAAGACCACAAATTGGTTATTATTGCAGTATATATTAATGATCTAGATATCATTGGGACTTTTAACGACTTAAGAAAGCATATGCTATCTGAAAACTGAGTTCAAGCAAAAAATTTGTATCGATATATAGATTAATCATCAAGGAGTCCCAATACACCTATTTGCTTATGTAGAAAAGATACTTAAACAATTTTACATTGATAAATTTAATGGCGGTCCATTCACTAGAAGTAAAAAGAAATCTTTTTAGACCTAAAGAAAATAACGATGAGTTATTTGGTCCTGAAATACTATATTGAATGTTATAGGAGCACTTGCAAATTGCACTAAGCTTGATATTACATTTGCAGTAAATTTCCTAGCTAGGTGTGATTCTGCACCAACTAATATTAAAATAGTGCAAGACACTTATTATGTTATCTTCAAAGTGCTATTGTATCATCTTGTCAATGCTAGTTATTTACTTGATCATCATAATGATGAATTTTGGACTGTTTATGTGATGATACTGCAATTTCATGGTCTTAGAGTACCTCAATTAAAGATACTCCCATTATGTTGCTTGAAATTAACACAACTTGTATTGCACAAAATAAAGTGGATAAAGTAAATATTTTTAACTCAAATTCTCTTACTTGCACTACCAAAAAAAAGCACAAAATACCAACTAATTTTTTTGTCAGTAAACATAGAATTTTAGTTAGTATTTAAAATGACTGACCAAATACCGACAAAAATATTAACTCAGTTTTTTCATTGTCAGTAAAAAAAAATATCGATGGAATAGAATATGGTTGGTAAATACCAACGGAAAAATTTGTCAGTATATTGTCTTATTTTTATCGATAAATTTATGAAAAGTTGTTGGCTCAACAAATTACCAACTAAACATATAGTCAGAAAAATGTTACATTTGATAGGTAAATTAGAAAATTATTTTGTCGTTAAGTTTTTCCTACTGTATTTTCTGTCGATAATTGACAAGTTTTGGTTGGTAAATATATAAAATATTTACAGGGAAACACTTTTACCAACTGATATTCAGTTGGTAATTGATAATTTTTTGGAGGGAAAACTTTACCGTCTAAATATTTTTGTCGGTAAACAGTAGGTAACCAACAACTATATTTGTCGGAATAGGTTGTAAGGAAAATAAAAATTTTATAATATTATGTTGGTAAATTAGTTGGTAAATTATCTAACAAAACCTCATAGTTGGTAATTTATCGGTAAATATTATTATTCTTTTTAGCTATTATTAATCCAATTTTAAATAAAATATAAATAATAAAAACATTTATAATATATATATATATATATATATATATATATATATATATATATATATATATATATATATATATATATATATATATATATATATATATATATATATATATATATATATATATATATATATATATATATATATAATCTAGGATAACATATATAGATATACAAGACAATATTATATATAAAATATAAAAAAAAAACTAATGACATCATAAATATGAAAGTCAATATTCTAATTCATAGATATATATAAAAATTCCATCCAAATAATAAAAGTAAAGTAATAATTGTATAGTAATTAAAATTTAACAAAAAATAAAATGTCCAAAATAGATATACTACTATGTAGATAAGTGATCATCATCTCTATCACCATCATGCTGAGAATTATGTGAATCTAGAGGAAGCTGAGAATTAGGACAAGCTGGAGGACGCTAAGAAACAATTAGGATACTCATTTGAGTCGCCAAATCTCGTGTAAGGTTCCGCAACTCTTAAATCACCCTATCCTACTCTGTCATCCTCTGAGCCTGCTCAGTAACTCTCTGAACTTGTTGCAAAAGTTACTCCTATAATTGTTGAATTTCAGTAGTATGTTATTCACAAGCGTGGCTTGTCTTGAAGTAGAGGCACTAGAAGATGGGTAATATTCTGACCGCTGAGATCCAAGACCATAAATTCGATTTCTTTTTCATCCACCAACTACATCCAAATACAACCTATTTTCATCTATAGTCTCATTTGACTGGGTCATCTATTCTCACCTAGCTTCAATAGCATTCTTAAGAAAAATATAAAAAGGATAACAATATCAATACAAATAGATAAAAAGTGTAATATAGATATTATTTAAAGTAATTAAATTGACGTACATGAACAGCTTTTGATTTTTGGTCGATAAAAGTCTAACCATCCCCTTTCTTTATATGAGTGCGAATAAATAACTTTGTAGTAGTGGATTGTCAGCCTAGTTTTTAAGCCTAAAAAAATAAAGACAATTCAAATCATAAAAAAAATAGTTTTAAATATAAAAAAATGACAAACTAAAGTTGAGTATTACCATATATGAACAAAAAGATAAACATATATATATATATATATATATTACTAAAATAAAATTCAATAAACAATTACAAGTCGTTTCCCATGTTCATAATAGGTAGCAGTGCCTCTAATGTGAGTTGATGGTCTGGATCCATCACTGGACTGTGACATTCTATTTTTCGAATACTGCTTAGAACATTTTTTCACTTATGGCTTGTTTCAATGGCCTTGTCATCTATCCCACACTTCTTTATTCATAAACTTTGGTTTCTTACCAGCTTTTTTGATCTCACACATCATATCATTATACTGAACTACAGCTTTCACCTTCCATGCTGTATGGATTAGTGCATCCAATGCTTCATCCCAAATGCATGATTTCTGCCCAAAATATATGAATAATGGAATTTGTTAAATAATCCAATCTAACATAAAGAACTTGTATGAAAAAAAAAATGAATTAAATACCTGAAATTCCTCCCAATAACATTTCTTTTTTAACTCATTAACAGTTTTTCATTGGACAGCTTGCACCCCTTCTTCGTCGAGACACTCTCCTAAAAAATCTTTCTAATTTTTTGTGAGCACATCCTAAAAGGCTCCAAGCTTAAAACCCATTAGATTACTTATAAGAACATAGTAACATGTAATTTTTACATAAATAAAGTTATACATTAGCAAGTAATAAAAAAAAATGTTACAAATTAGTAATTAAACACACTTGTAAATCAAACTAAGCATTTTACTGAAAATCCGGCAGAATCTCCCTTTTAAAATCAACATATTTCCCGCACAAAATGATTCAATTTCCTGTTAAACACTTCAATTATCACATCAACTCAATCACATATCACCACAATCACACATCACCACAATCCCACATCATCACATCACACAAAGTATTCATTACCGATTGAATATTCTGTCAGTATTTATCAACAAAATATTTAGTTGGTAAAATTAGAGTAGTGAAATTTATCCGTTTTCTCATTTACCAATTGAGAAGAAATAGTCAATATTTACTAATAAATATTTAGTTGCTAAAGTTGATTACCAAATCAATCTTCTAAAATTAATTTACCGACGAAAAAGATAGTTGGTAATTACCAACAATATATTTAATTAGTAACATGGAAAACCTAAATTCACCTTCTTAAATTAATTTATCGACTGATTTTGTAGTTTAGTCAGTAAAATGAAGCAGCAGAATCCATAAATTCATTTTTATTTGCTTAACGACCGAAAATTATTAGTTGGTATTTACCAACTAATTATTTAGTCGATAAAGTATAGAATATAGTCTATTTTTTGTTTAGTTTTTTAAATTTATGTACCGACGCTATATTCCATCGGTAAATATTTATTACCAACTAAATATTCAATTAGTAAGGCTTGAGCATAGAATTATTGTTGATAGAAATTATTTATTAAGTTAGAGACGGAAATAGTAGTTGGTATATAGCTAGTAATAAATGGCGCCACTATTTGGCGCTCCATTTAGCGACTAAATGTTGCTGTTAGTAAATTATAGTTGGTAAGTGGTCAGTAATGAGTTGGTAATTGAAAAATTAAAGTGCTTTTTGCATTTAGTCAGCATTCAGTCGGTAAAAATTAAAATTTACCAACTAATATTCTTTCGTCGATATTTTTGGTTGGTAAATCGCATTTTTCTTGTAGTGATGCATAAACTCCAGAAGAGTGATGAAATTGATATTCGCTAAATTCACTCAAAAAAAGCATATGTATTAAGCCATCACATAATGTGACATTGGAACAACATTGTTTTGTCAATTGATATATAACATGTTGAGATGTTGTCTTCATCAAGGGGCAAATTAATATAAGATTGTACTTTTTTCCTTAGACAAGTTTTTATCCCATGAGATTTTTTTGACCAAAAGTTTTAATGAAATAATTTATGCAATGATAGAATAACGCATAAATTATATTCTTTTCTTTTGCTATATTTTTTCCCATTGGGTTTTTCTAGTTAGATTTTTAATGAGGCATATTCATGGTATAAGTAATATTTTAAGGGAATACTATAAATAAATTATTATATGTGGATATTACTTAAGTATCATTAAGTATACATAGTTTGACAATTTGATAGATTTGTTTATAAAGAGACTCCCTCCAACACATTTGAGAAGTTGGTGAATAAAATTGGCATGTGCTGATTGAGAGATCTTTGTTAGAAATCATATTTTCATGAGGGGTGATTTTTGTCCACTATACTCTTTTTTTCTTAGCTTAAGTTTTGCTCTATTGGGTTTTCCAGGTAAGGTTTTTAATGAGGTAGTATTATGGCGTAAATTTTATAAAAATAATGTACACTTTTTCTTTTAATAAAATTATTTTCCCAATAGGATTTTTTTAGTAGAGTTTTAACGAAGTATATTTTTTGGTAATAGATATCCAAGAGGAGTGTTGTGATAATATTTAAGTATTGTAATAAGATTAGATGTTTATCTTATCTTTATGAATATATATTTTTATGTAAATAGAACTCTATTTTTATTCCTATGTCTATAACCTTTATATCTATAAATAAGTATTACAATTAATGAAGTTATACACACAGAAATTTATTCTCCTTTTTATTTATTCTCTCTTTTCTCTATTATTTCTTTTCTCTATTTTCTATAATTGTTTTATTTTATAACACTTCAAGAATGTTATGAATGATCACATCAAGTTACATATTGGAGTCAAATTTGGTCATTTTGTGATTTTATTTTGAGTTCGGATTGTTTTGTGTGTTGTTTTTTTAGTACTATCGAATTGGTAGTTAGCAAATTTGAATTACTGATCCCGTAAAAGAACATAAAGAATTCTCAGTTAAAATTCGATTCAATTTGTAGATTTCAGTTAAATAATTCATAACATTAGTTTTTATGATTAAACAATAATTAAATCATGAAATTTTTTATTAATTTAAATCATGATGAAATTCGAACCATTTTGATGAAAATCCAAATAGATTATATTTGGATCAACTCAATGGATTGATATTTAGTCCCTCTTTCAATTTTGAACTTATTTAGAAATTCTTACAGATTTTCAATTTTGAACTTATTTAGAAATTCATACAGATTCAAACAACTTTTTAAATAGTTTATCATTTTAATAAAAAGAATTTGTATCAAAAAACACTTCAGAGTATTATAGATGACATAGATATAGAGCACAATTCCGAATGGATCGAATTCGAGATATTATTATTTATAGGTGTTTTCTATGGTTATTTTGCTTTAAAATAAAGTAACCTATTTTATTTACGAAAAAATAGATTTTTTACAAAAAATTATAATTTTATTTATATTTTTTTGTAAAATAAATTGTTTTTTCACAATTCTATTTAATTGCGAAATTTTTTTTAATTATATGAAAGTATAATTTATTTTACACAAATTAATAATTTTAAGAGAAAAATAATTTTGTAATTACAAAAAAATGTATTCTTTTAAAAAAAATTACAATTTTTTTTTAAATGGGATCGTGTAGGCAAATACTGAAATTACTTTATTTTAAAATAAAACACAAAATTTTATTTTTTTATAACCAATAGAATAGTAACAAATTATAAATAGAATTAAAATATTTAAAATATTATAATTAAATTAACCTGCTATTACATTTTACTAATTAAAAATGAGAAATATTAAAATGATTGAGCTAGTATTTTAAATTTATATACCTATGAACTTTATAAACAAAGTTTAATTTACAAAAATAAAAAATAAAAAAATTATTTTTCTTTTCATAAAGTTATTGTTTTGCAAAAAATAAGTCAATATTTTTGTAAAATTAAAGGTTTTTTCGTAACTAAGAAGAATTACAAAATAATAGTTTAATTTACAAAAAAAAAAATAAAATTATGATTTTTCGTAAAAAAATTATTTTTTTTTGCAGACAAAGTGTATTACTTTGTTTTTAAATAAAGTAACCATAGAAAATACTTTATCTATATATGACACTAGCATGTTGATAATGTTAATTTTTACATTTTTTCCTTTCTCTTAGGGTTCCTTCCTTCTTTGAGATTTGCTTCCCTAGTTGAGTTCTGATTTTATTTTCATTTGTATTTCTTTGGCTTTTTGATAGTGATGATTGTCTAGCTTGGTTTCCTCTTATGACATAGAAGAGGATAATGAAATAGTGTCTTTTTTTTTTTTTTTTATGAAGCAGATATACAACAAGGCTTTGACGACTTTCAATTAAAGTTTGATAGGTAAGGTGTTTATTGATCGACCAATGCAAAAGACAACATTGGAGTTGGTGATGGGAAAGGTTTGAGGATCGCTAATAAGGCTTCATGTTAAAGGTGGATGCTTTCAATTTTATTTCTCAAACCTCATTGATAAACTATGTAATTCTGAATGGTGGTCCTTAGAACCATAAGGGGCATTTACTTTGCTTACAATAATGGGTGAAAGGGCAAAATTTGGGGATTATGATTTTACTATTGTATCTCTCTGGGTACAAATATAGGATCTACCTGCTCATTGTCGGATGGAGCGAATTGGTATAAAGATGGGTTCTGCAATTGGTGTGGTTTTTGAAACTATTATAGTGGGTATATGTGGGCAGAAAAACTGTATAATCAAGTGCAAAATTGCAAAAGATGTTTCCACGCCTTTGAAGAAGGGGTGATCAATGTTATCCAATGGTTCTCATGAATCATTTTGGGTGGATTTTAAATACAGTTGATTACCATCTTTTTGCTATTATTGTGGTTGATTGGCGATTAGCGATCCTCAAACCTTTCCCATCACCAACTCCAATGTTGTCTTTTGCAATAAACATAACCCCAAATATGAAACTAGGAAATAAATATTACACTTCCAAAATAGTGCTTTTTACAGTAATATGTAAAATTTAAAAAATATTTACTAGTATATATATTACAAAAAATTATTTGCATATATATGCTTATTAAAGGTGGGTCAAACCTAAATTCGGTTGTCAAACTTCCGGAATTGTGAAAATCAATATTTTGAAAGTTTGACTTCTAAAATAATTGCAAATACGTACACTAATCCGAAACTTACAGTTCCAGATTAGAGATGTGTGCCAACTTTCCGGAACTGTGAGTTCCAAAAAGTTGGCTCTTTAACCCCCAACCACCCATTTTTTCCCCTTTATCCCTCACCGTTGGATCAATCCGATCCAATGGTGAGGGATAAGGTGAATCCCTCTATTTTACTGCCCCCCCAACCACCCCCCCTCCCCCGGTTCACTCGCACTTCAAACTCTCTCTCTCTTTCGGCTGATAATTACCTGCTTGCATTTTTTTTTCTTCACTTTAAACAATTTTTTTTTTTTGCGAAGAACCCTTTAAAGAAGGTAATTTTTTTTTAAGTTTATCAGTTATATATTTTTATATTTTTTTTGTGATGAATAATTAAAATTAATTTTATTGTTTATATTTTTAGGTAGTGAAAGGAATTTAATAGAAATAGTTAAATAAAAAGGTATGTGATTTAAGTTTAATTTTATGTATATTAAATTAGTAAAATAAATTTGTTTAAGTTATTTTATTTTGTTTTGTAAATTTTTAAGGTAATAATTAGGGAAAAGTAATTATATTTATTAGATATGATTGTATTTTTTCAATTATTTGTTGTTGCGAACGTGTTAAATTTGAAATTTTTAATTTTTTTTTGAAAAAGTATATAATAAAATTAATTACTCTTTGAAAAATAAATTAGAATAAAATAGAAAATTATTTACAAATATTATTTAGTTAGTGATATAAAAAAAATGATGAAATTTTTTAAATTGGTCGAAATTAAAAAATAAAATATTAGCTTAATATAAAAATTTGAGTATATATAAATAATAGATAAATTATAATGTATTTAATACATAATAAATTAATTATATATGTGATTTAAATTAAGGGTTGTTTGTTAAATTAGTAAATTAAATTTGTATAGATTGATATTCTTATTTTTAAAATTTTAAGAAAAAATAATGGAAAAATAATTATATTTGTTAGAAATAAAAAAAAAAGATGAAACTTTTAAATAGGCAAAATTAAAAAATAAGATGTTAGGTTAATATAAAATTATATAAATAATAGGTAAATTATAATATATTTAATATATGATAAATTCATTATATATGTGATTTAAGTTAAGGGTTATTTGTTAAATTAGTAAATAAAAATTTGTCTAGATTGATTTTTTTATTTTTAAAAGTTTTAAGAAAAATAAAAGAGAAATAATTATGTTTGTTAGAAATAAAAAAAAAATGATGAAATTTTTAAATTGGTGAAAATTAACAATTAATTTGTGGGCTTAATATAAAATTTTGATTAAATATAAATAATAGGTAAATTATAATGTATTTAATATATAATAAATTTATTATATTTAATTTTTAAATCAACCAAAATTAACAATTAAGTTGTTTGTTAAATTAGTAAATTTGATTTGTCTATGTTGATTTTCTTTTTTTTAAAATTTTTAAGAAAAAATAATGGAAAAATAATTATGTTTGTTAGAAATAAAAAAATAAAGATGAAATTTTTATTAAAAAATAAGAAGTTAGCTTAATATAAAATTTGAGTATATATGAATAATAGGTAAATTATAATGTATTTAATATATAATAAATACATATAAATGTAATTGAAGTTAAGTGTTATTTGTTAAATTAGTAAATAAAAATTTGTCTAGGTTGATTTTTTTATTTTTAAAATTTTTAAGAAAAAATAAAGAAAAAATAATTATGTTTGTTAGAAATAAAAAATTTTAAATTATTATCCAAAAAAGGATAAAATTTCCAAATCGGCAAAATTAAAAATAAAATTTTAGTCATATAAATTATTCAAAACAGTTAGTATGTTAATTAAAAATTTTATATCATCATAAGTAAAGTATTTCACAATTTTTGTTAATGTAGAAAATTGAGGAATGTAAATAATAGATAAATGTGATTTAAGTTAAGGGTTATTTGTTAAATTAGTAAATAAAAATTTGTCTAGATTAATTTTTTTATTTTTAAAAGTTTTAAGAAAAATAAAGGAGAAATAATTATGTGTGTTAGAAATAAAAAAAATGATGAAATTTTTAAATTGGCGAAAATTAACAATTTATTTGTTAGCTTAATATAAAAGTTTGATTAAATATAAATAATAGATAAATTATAATGTATTCAATATATAATAAATTTATTATATTAAATTTTTAAATCAACCAAAATAACAATTAAGTTGTTTATTAAATTAGAAAATTTGATTTGTCTATGTTGATTTTCTTATTTTTAAAATTTTTAAGAAAAAATAATGGAAAAATAATTATGTTTGTTAGACATAAAAGAAAAATAAAGATGAAATTTTTAAATTGGCAAAATTAAAAAATAAGAAGTTAGATTAATATAAAATTTGAGTATATATCAATTATAGGTAAATTATAATGTATTTAATATATAATAAATACATTATATATGAAATTGAAGTTAAAGGTTATTTGTTAAATTAGTAAATAAAAATTTGTCTAGGTTGATTTTTTTATTTTTAAAATTTTTAAGAAAAAATAAAGGAAAAATAATTATGTTCGTTAGAAATAAAATTTTTTAATTATTATTATCCAAAAAAGGATAAAATTTCCAAATCAGCAACGTTAAAAAATAAAATTTTAGTCATATAATCATTCAAAATAGTTAGTATGTTAATTAAAAATTTTATATCATCATATGTAAAGTATTTCACAATTTTTTGTTAATATAGAAAATTGAGGAATGTAAATAATAGATAAATTATAATATATTTAATATATAATAAAATTATTTGATCTCATAAAAGTATATTGAATTTAATTAATTGGGCTAATTAAATTTAAAAAATTATTAGTTTAAAATGCAATGAATTTATTATTATGCAATATTATGTAATTAATATAGTATTTAAATTAACATATTAAAATTATTATTATCAAATGTCAATTGAATGATATTTTTAATTATTAGCTTGTGAATTAATAAATTTTTTAAATAAATTTAATTAATTTTAGTCCAACTTAATTAATTAAATCAAGCTATAATAAAATTTTGATTACTATGTAGAGGTCTATTTTAGTGAAAAAATAATAAAGAATTAAGTTAAATAACCCATATAAAACATAATTAAAAATTTACAATATTGAAAAATACGATGAATTTATTTTTAGTTAATATTACATAATTAATATAGTAATTAAGTTAATTTATTATGATTAATCTTCAATTAGTTTTAATATATGATTTTAGATATGCGAATTAAATTTATTTAAATTCATTATAATTTGAATTAAATTCAATATAATAAAATGTATAATAATGTGAGCAAATTGGACATGTAACATATAAAAAAATTAAATTATTATTTAACTATCCAACTCTACTAAAGTATAATAAAAATATTGTTAAATAACTTATATAAAATATTATTACATTTTATTTGATGAAACATTATTAATTAGATGCAAATAATAGTAAAATTGCAAATTGCAGATAATTGTGTAATAATTTTTTTCTTTCATGTGCAATAAATTAATTTCAAACATCTATAGATATGGCTGAATCGAAACAAATTTGCTTGGAGAGGTGAAGTGATACACAAAACTTATTATAGGGATAATTATATAAATGGGCAATTCAATGTGATTCCAGTTCATCCTGTTTCGAAAATTAGAGAGTTATTTTAGTTGGCCTACATAGTCACACAAATTGATTCGGAAAGTTATTTTGTGAAATCTATACGATTTAGAAATCCTATGAGAGAAGCATATGGATTTTTGTTTCAAGTGATGGACATATGCCGTGATGACGATGTAGGGAAAATTTTTGAAACAATTCAATCTTTGAAAGATTATTTTAATTTTTTTGAGGTATATGTTGTGATTGCTAAAAAGGCAACGACTGATGATGTAAATGAGGGTGATATAGATAGGGATGGGGATGACATAACTAAAGGTGCTTGTGACTCTGTTGAATATGATTTTGAGGAAGGTGATGATGTTAATGAAGATGCTGGTGATGATGCACCATCAGAGTCTGATAAAAGCAACGAAAATATGCTATATGATTCAGATGATTATGACTCTGATGACCTTACTTTTCCTTTGTATGAGGGGCAATCATTTGTTATAAGTCATGATGCAATGTTAGTGTACCTTCACAATGTTGGATATACAATCCGAATGAACCTGTTGATTTTGAAGCAATAAGGGTACAAATAGATCCGAATGAAAACATGCTAGAATCTGTTGATGGATTATATAAAGGAATGTTATTTGCAAATCAAGAAGAATGTAAACTTAGAATCCAACGTCATACAATCCAAAACAACTATGAGTTTTCTGTAAAGGAATGTTGGCATGATACATTTGTTTGGTGTTGCAAGAACCAATCTTGTAAATAGCAAGTACGTGCTAGGCAGGTGAATAATGATAGTCGGTGGAAGATATCAAAGTATGATGGACCACATACTTGCCTCAACCAAAGTACTACACAAGATCACAAACACTTGAATGTAGATGTCATTGCTAATCTTATCGAAGCCGTTGTTCAAGAACAACCCTTGATTATGATCAAAACTTTGCAAGCCATGATAAAGGATCGATTTGATCATGAATCAAGCTGCAGGAAGACATGGTTGGCCAAGCAAAAAGTTATTGAAAAATTATTTGCCGATTGGGATGAGTCTTTTGCCTCCCTTCAGCAATGGATGCTAGCAGTACAAGCATTCAATCCTGGTACACAATACATAATGCGTGTTGGAGAGCACATTGTTAACAACCAAATATTTTGGTACTTCAAGCCATGTATAGAGGGAATGAAATATTGTAGGCCTGCTCTTATAGTGGATGGTACTTTTCTATATGGAAAGTACAAAGATGTGTTTTTGTGTGCATTGTTGTTGGATGGTAATAATCACATTCTTCCTGTGACATTTGCAGTTGTCCAATCTGAGAATAATGACAACTGGAATTGGTTCATGGCTTGTATTCGTCAATTTGTTACTAACAATCGAGAGTTGTGTGTTATATCTGATCGGCACAAAGGAATAATCAATGCAATGAAAAGTGATTTGTGGAGAATGTGTCCACATCGCTATTGTATCTGCCACATGGTTAGTAATTATAACACGACTTTCAAAAATCTACAATTGAAAAAAATGATACAAGCTGCAGGTACAAATTATGTTACATCACATTTGGCATATCATTATTTCAAATTATACTTTTATCACATTGCCAATTTATTTTATTATTTTAGTGTATAAGGTACAAAAGAGAAAGTTTGTCAGTACGCGCAAAGAGATAATAAAGCTAGATATGGAATCTTCAAAATGACTGTTTAAAATACAAAAGGAACAATGGACGCTTTCCCATGATGGCGGCTATAGATATGGCAGCATGACATCGAATATTACAGAATCCATAAACAGTTTCTTAAAAGATGTCAGAGGATTGCCCATAACTACAATGGTTAATAAGATTTTTAATAAGCTTGTTCATGCATTTGATCATTAAAGGGAGGAATATGCGAAGGAAAAACAAGAGGGACATATATACACCCACTTTTATTGGGACAAACTAAGTATATGAACTCGTCGGGCAAGTGGTCATAAAGTGTAGCAGTTTAATAGAAGAATAAGCTTATGTAAAATAATCACACGTTGATTGAACTACAGAGGAAAAATTAAAGGACACAATGCACAAGTTGTGGATTTGGCAAAAATGGAATGCACATGCGGGAAGTTCCAGCAATACAAGATTCCTTGCTCGCATGCTATTGCATGTTGTTTGAAGTTAGACAATGATTTTGAGCAATACATTTCCCCATTTTATAAATTGAAAATATCATTGAAATGTTGGGAATCTAGCTTCTATCCCTTAAGCCATCCAGCATATTGGCCTACAAGCAATGAAATACGTGTTGTGCCCAATCAAGAATGGTTGCGCAATAGTGGTGGACCAAAATCAACACGTATCAAAAAAGAGATAGACCGGCAGGTTAAGGAAAAAGCTAGTTATTTATGTAGATTATGTGGTAAAAAGGGTCATAACATTAAAACATGTCCAGCATCAAATAGTAGAAATAGGAGAATATAATGTTTAAAGCATTTTGCTATTGTATCTCTTTTATGATCAAATATTTATTTCAATTCATTAATTGGTAAATGGTATTGTTTAATGCATGAACATTGTTAATTATTACACTAAATATATTATATTTATTCATATAAAATAGTGGCAGGTGACAATATCATCTTATACTCCTAGTGACATATTTATAGCATGTGGCCGACATTGGGCACTTGATGATGATTTCCACTATCCTATTAACCTGAATCAACAAAACAATGATCATGTTATTACAATATTGCAAAATGAGTGGTCTTTTCGCACACGTCAAGCATTAGTACTTCGGGAAGAAGCAAGAGAATACCATATCCGAGTTCTTCACGCCAAGGCAGTTAATATGCCAAGATCAAATATTGACGGAGTTCTTCAAGCATTATTCCATATACGAGAAGAGAATAATTGTATTAAAATAAGAATAAATAAGCATTATTATAATCACCGTTCTAAAGAATTTTTTGCTGACGGCAACATTAATCAAGCAAGAATTTTTATGACATTAGCAACGTCCAGTGATTGCTTATCTGATATTGAACTATTAGATGAAGAAATAGATGTATGATAATTGTTGTAAAAGAAATAGATGTATGATAATTGTTGTAAAAAAAACAATGTAATTGAAGTATGATTGTTTGTAATAATATACGAATTAACATTCCATTCATTCCTTGATTAATATAATTGTAAACTTTTTAATTTCAATTTATATAATTATGCACTATCTCATTCCCAAATTTAAATGATATTTAATATAATTTTATTCACTATGTTTTTAGCTATGGAAGGTGGACATGCTGCTGATCACATATATCCTAGGCTATATGATCCTACTTTATTGTATATGCAGGACACTCACTGATCGAGTGTTATATGGATTGATGGGGGGGATATCGAGCCACTTAGATGCAAGCGTAATGCTTCAGTCATATGTGATTTTGAGATAGATGACCGCGTACTTGAGCGATTATGCCGTATGGGATTTTATGGCATGTCTCGGATTGGTTTTTTCTAGTTGGATCATCACCTTATCACTGCATTGGTTGAGAGATGGAGACCTGAGACGTATACTTTTCATTTTCCATATGGAGAGATGACCATCATCTTACAAGATATTTGTATCCAAACTGGACTACCTATTGATGGTCATGCAGTGACCGGATCCACGCATATTGATGGCAGGGCTTTATGTATAAGACTTCTTGGCCAGGCCCCAATTGTAGCACATATTAGAGGCAATAGAGTGTCGATATCTTAGCTAAATACACAATTCAGCACTCTTCCCGATGATTCGACAGACTTCCAGATGGATGCATACGTTCGTGCTTATATATTACATCTTATTGGGGGAGTTTTGTTCACTTCAGATGATGATAGCTGGGTTCATTTGATGTGGCTATCACTCCTAAAGGACTTTGACCGTATAGGTTAACTTAGTTTGATAGTTGCCTGTCTTGCATGTCTATATAGTGAGTTATGTACATCAGTATATCGAGACACTATAGAAATTGTAGGCCAGTTTTTATATTGCAGTTGTGGGCATGGGATAGACTGTCTATCATTTCGCCCAGCATACATGAGAGAATGCCAGTTGCGGACTCCCCACTCGGGCAAAAGTAAGCACAACATATAATTTAAATGTATTAAATTATAATAAATTTATTTTTATATTATTTATAATTAGTTAAATTTATTTTGCATATAGAAGGAGCAATTACAGACGTGTTGCAGATGTCCCTACACACGTCTTGTCTATTATTCAGTACAAATTTGATGTCATGCATAATCAGTAGGTATTAATATATGATATATAAGATAAATAATATAAAAATTTGTCATAACATTGTTTGATCACCCTCTTACCAGCATATTTACGTAAATAAATTTTTAAGATGTACATGTGCGTAAATATTTTTTAAAATCCTCATATTACTGTAGAAAGCCCCCACTTAAAAAGATAAAAGTCTCACCACCCCAATTCTCATGAAACGGTCCATCAGATTTCAAGCGAAAGCAAAAGTTTGCGAAGCGGTTCCTTCTCCGCTTCAATTCTACACGTTCTCATATTACTCGTATCATATAACTACCACTCATTTTTTTTTTTTTAATTCCTTGGATAGATCCTTTGCTACGAGTTTAATCTTTAACCAGGTATTGTATGGTGGAATTTAATATTTTTAAAGTTCTCTTCATGTTTCAAGTTTGATTCTATAGTTCCACTTATATTATGTTTATGGCATTAGGTTTTCCATTGTTCGCTGTCTTCCATCATTAACGAATCAAGAAGATGATTGGAACATTTCTATCAAGAACGCTTCTGTATGCAACTAAAATAAACTGAGCATCTTATTTTTATTTTTATTTTAATATATATTTAGCAAATTATATTAGAATATGTTCTCTTCTCTAATATAAAATTCAAGTTCAATCTATTAATATATTTTTATTTTTCTTTTTAAAAAAAAAAATTTAATTTTTATTTCTGAAAATCTTTTTATATATCCTCCTACCGATCATTACTTCAAGAAATGCTAATATATGAAATTCTGACAGATTGATATTTGGTTATGGTTACCCGGCTTACGAGTGTTTTAAAGAAGTGGAGACAAGCAAACCAGAAATCAAGCAACTCATATTTTGGTGCCAATATTGGTAAGGATTTTCATATTTTATCTAACATATTAATATTCTAATGTACGAGTATTCATATACTTAATAATTTTTTTTTTTTTTAATTTTGGTAGGATTTTAGTTGCAACACTTACCATCTGTGAGAGAGTAGGAGACAATCTAATCTCATGGTATTATATCCCTTTAAACTGGATTTTTTGTATACATGTCAATTAATTTAATGTTGTTCTATTAATTATATTCATCTTTATGGTTGTTGTTTCTATTAAAGAACCCAAATCCAATTTTAAAACTCGGGGTGTTAAAGTAGAAGGATATTTTCAATGTGAGATAATTTCTCTAATACTATATCTTGACACATGTTAAGCCTGAGTAACACGTAGCACTATTAAATACTTAGTCTGTGTCAAAAAATCCAGGAGAAATTTAGAATTTGGTAATGGGCGACCCACATAGTGAATATAAGAGGGTATAAATGCAGAACAATAACTTAATTGAGGGTTTGATACCATATTAAGAACCCGAATCTAACCTTAAAATTCATGTGTTAAGATTGAAGGGTATTTTCAATGTGGAATAATTTCTCTAACTGTTTTGTTGTGTTAAAATTTCTCTAACAGTTTTGTTGTATTAAAATTAAGGTTACCCATGTACAGTGAAGCAAAATTGGCATTCTTTATATATCTTTGGCATAAAAAAACAAGGGTTTGTATTCTGAATCCTTAATCAAAGAAATTATGAAGCAGTATTTTCTGGTTTTGTATTACCTATTTAAGTTATTGTTATTGTTTTAATTTGCATTTCAGGGAACAACATATGTTTATAAGTGTTTTTTCCAGCCTTTTATGACTAAACATGAGACAAAAATTGATCATAGTTTATTGAAGCTGAAAGTTAGAGGTTGGGATATAGCACTTCTGTATTGTAAAAAGATTGCAACTCATTGGCAGGCAAAGTTCTTTGAAATTTTGCAATATTCTTCTTCCCAATCTGCATTACAGCTTCATTCTGATAAGGTATAATACCTTTCATAATATAAATTTTGTGCACATTGAGATTGTCAGCTGACTTTGTGTGTTCAAAATTCTGTCTTGTAATTACTTGTGCCCTATTTATAGTAGCAAATAAATAAGTATTTGGGCTTAATAAATAATTTTAGGAATTTTTTAAGAATTTAATGTTCTACTAATAAATAAGTTTACATTTTTATAAGATTATTTAGAATTTTTACATTTAAGTAACCACTAAATTAAGACCTTATTAATTAATTTCAAGGCCTCAATATTTTTCTTTCCTTTCTTCTGCAGCAAGAACCAAATTCTACAGAAGCTCATGTTTCTGAGACTACCGCACAGACTCCAAAAGAAAGGCAATCCAAAGAACCTAAAACACATTCTCAGCAGCAGCCGCATGAGCCGTCAACTGAAAGGGAGAAAAAGACAAATCATGAACCATTTTCATCTATAGACGATGGGAATTCAAAATCCTCTCAGCAAGAAACAGTTTCTAAAGAATCTGTTCAGCTGCATCACAGCAGATGGAGATTATTCCACAGTGCATCAAAACATAAGAGAAAGAAGTAGAATCAATTTACAAATGTAGTTGTACCCAACATATTAGGTGCATACAATATGCATATATAATTTATAATTATTTACAGATAAAAAATTAAGTCAAATGCATATTTTCTCTCCCGAACTTTGCACCGTTAATTATTTTGCCTCTTAACTTTTTAAAATAACCAATTAAACTATTCAACTTGGCAAAGTTTATCATGTGTTAGTAAGTCAAAGCACCAAAACGACCATAATAATCCTAAGGAAATTAATTACAAACAAATCTTCTTACATCTATAAACTTTTTCTCCTTTGATAATCAATTAATAAACTTTTTCTCCTTTGATAATCAATTAACTTTTTTTTTTTTTCCTAAGTCCTAAATCCTTTAGAGGGCATAAGTATATATTGGTGTCTATTACTACTTCTCAAAATGGGTTAAAACAGCTCCTTATCAAGTATTAGATTCCAAAAGGGCAGCCCACTATATCCAAACTAACATCCTTTGTCTGTTTGGCATCCCTTTTGAGATCATTAGAAATAGTGGATCTCACTTTTAATAAGAAGTAGTCCATTTGTTGAAAAAGAAAAAGATACAGCATCACAGATCTGCTCCCTACCATCCACAAACTAATGGCACTGTTAAAGCAGTAAATATGACAATCAAGTCCCTTCTGCAGAAAATGACTGGCAATCATAAGAATTAGCATCATCAACTATTGCCTTGTAGGAATTCCAAACATTTATTTGTACCCCAATAGGCACAACTCCTTGTTCATTAGTATACAAAATGAAAGTTATTTTTCTAATAGAAGTGGAAATCAAATCAGCTAGAGTTATAAGAGAAAGTTAGTTAAAAGAAGTAGAATGGATAAGAGTAAGAGACTTTCATAGTAAGCTAAATACCATTGACGAGAAAAGTATGGATGCCTTATATTAGATTCAAGGTTATCAGTAGAAGCTAGTAAGGTACTTCAATAAAAAGGCCAGAGATAAAGGACTACAAAAGGGAAACTTAGTGCTAAAAGAAATCTATGCTCGAGTATATGATCTTGTAGGAAATTTTAAACCAAACTAGGCTAGACCATATATGCTTAAACAAATCTTGTTAGGTGAGAGGTGTTATTCTAATGGATCTAAATGGAATTGAATTCGCCCATCCATGCAACTTGGATTAGTTAAAGTGGTATTTTATATGAGTGTTAGTTTTGTGATCATCTTGCGTCTTTTGTAATTAATAACTACAAGACCTGATTCTCCAAAAAGAAATGTTAGTTAATGAAAGAGAAAGAAGATGTTTCTAGTCCTTTGCTTGCATTACAAAAAATAAAAATAATAAAAAAGAGAAACAAAAAAAAAGAGAATGAATAAAATAAAAAAGGAGCTTGCTCAATCGAAAACCTAAAATGACAGCTTAGGCAGAATTTAGAACCAATAATAAATGATGTCTTATTCAAAATTGATTTAAGGACAAGTCTAAATCTAAAATGAATCTAATTTAAAAATAACAATCAAAAGTCTAAGTTTTATCCTAAGATCCCTAAGTCCCAAATTCTAGTCAACCTATCTAATTGTTGCCTTCCTCTGTAGGAGTCTCGTCCTTAATCTCCTTAAGTATGGCCACCCTTTTAACCTTCTCAATAGGCCAAAATGTAACAGCCCATCATAGATCATAAATCTCCAACCTATCGAAGCAATGAGAAGGTATAACAATATGGAAACTCCTGACTTACCTGTTGATAATTGCCCTAGCCATAATAGAAGTAATAAAAGCATATTCAAAAAGAGCACCATCTGGGGGCACTTCTTGTGCATGACTCACCTGTCACATCACCCTAATTCCTTGATAGAAAGTCGCCATGTGCAGATACACTATCCTGCACCTATAGCTTATGGTTATGAACTTTTTAATTTTATATCAAGTGCAGAGCCATAACAATTCCTCTAGATTGAGGTCAATCAACTAAAATCCATCCTCTTTACTATCTTTCTAGATCGATACATAATCAAGCTTGGGAGGGAGGGCCACAACTTGCAAATGATCTCTCTACCATACAAATCCAAAACATGACCCCATGAGTAAGATAAAAGAAGAAAGAGTGTTTAAGAGATAGAGCATACTTGCAAAATCACCGGATTCACAGACTAAGGATCATTAGATTTATAAACTTGGTCCAAAATCAAAATATTCTCAGCTAAGATAATCCCAGCAATTGAGTGCCCTTTTTTCATCTGAGTAACCAATTCAGCTACTTTGATATCTCCCTAACCCTTGGGCCTACAAACAAATTACCTAAAGTCAAACAGAAAGCCATAACTTGCATTCAGTGGTCTTACCATTCCTTTTCTTCAAAGTCTTAAGGATCATGAAACTCGGTGATCATAGTAGTCAAATAGACCTAATCTTTCACAACCATAAGATTAGCAGTTGCCATATCTAATTCCAAAAGCCCATGAAAGGTGTTGAAATAACCTATCCTTTCAATAAGGGTAGCCAAATTTGCCTTAAGGTAAGATCCTAGAACGCTAAACTCCTCATATATATATGTGTGTGTGTGTGTGTGTGTATGTGTGTGTGTTAGAAATTGTCAAATAAAAATAAAAATGGTAGTAATTAATTTTGAAAAAATATTTTTTAATTAGTTACTTTAGTAGTTATTTACCAAAAGTTGTCTTTTCCAAAAGATGTGTATTTTATAAAAATGCCTATAAATAGGTAATTGAAATTAAATTATAATTTAATTCATTTTTTGTTCTTACTATTAACTCTCAAAGTGATTGAATTAAACATTCTCTAATTCCTATTTAGAATTCTTTATTGTTTGCTCAATATAGATTTTTTAAAGACTTATCATATCCATTAAAATTATTTGCATTAAACCCATAACAATCTTATTGATAATATGATACAAATATCGTCTTTAGAAAAAAGAATTTAAGTGTTTCAAGCCTAAATAAATTTCCTATGTCTTGATATTGTGTTTATTATTTGTATAGTTGATTTCCATAATATAATTCATCCTCTTCATTTTTCTAACAATCTAAAAATGATATTTGTAGGTTTGTACAAGTTTACCATGAAAGACACAAATACCATTAAGTTGTTGAATCAAGATTTTGTTCATTTGGGTCACTTTAATGGGATGAATTTCACTCATTGGTAAAACAAGATAAAGGTCATGTTGACTTTTCCAAAACACGTGATGACTAAATGGTGATAGTTTTGCCTTTATGTCAATGATATGCTAATAGTGAGCAATGACATGAAAGATGTAGAAATAATGAGATTTCTATCTTCAACATTGAAGATGAAATATCTTGAGCAAGTTGATACCATACTAGGTATCAAGGTATAAAAAAATAGTAGGGGAAATGTTTTGAATCAATCTCATTTGGTAGAGAAAATACTGAAGAAATTCAGTCACTTAAAAATCAAAATGCATATTGTAAAGTATATAGTGGAAAGTCAAGATACATAAATCTAGACATTATTACCTGAGGAAATTAATCAAAAGTGAATTATTTCACTAACATTTGATTATATAAGGAAATTACTTAAAAGTGAGATTATTTTTATTCACATTTGTGAAAACAAGTGAGAATTTAGTTGATTCGTTCACTAAAAGAGAAGTTGTAAGACCAACATTGAGATAGATGGGGCTGCAATTCCTTGAATAAAGATCCATTAATGGCAACATTATGAAATGAATAATGAAGAGTTCAAAGGGTAAAAACAAGTCATTAACATATGAAGTGATTCAACACTTTGGAATATTTTACTAATCCCATCTAAAGATATCAAAGTGCTAGTTGCCACTGAATGAGAATTGAGTTATTTATACTCTTAATAAAGTTCAGTCAGGTTATGATAAGTATCTCAAAGAGTGACAGAGATACTGAAAGGACTTCAGCTATATAAACTTAGAAGTGATGCTGCTTTGATTAAGAGTTAGAGTTTCTCTTATAAAAATTCATGAATGTTGGATTAGCTCATGGCCTTACGAGAGTTAAGAGCATGATTGTGTGAAATATGAGAATTCTTTATATTTATGTGTGTGATGTCATTAGGAATAAAAAATTCAAAACTTTTATGCTATTTGGATTTTCAACTTTACTTTATGATGTTTACACTAAAGTAATATTCAAATCGAAATATTTATTATTTTATTCATAAATACTATTTAATCACTTGGACAAATTTATTTTTATTTGAACAATGAAGGATTGTTGGAAATTGTTCAAATAAAAATAAAAATAGTAGTTGTTAAATTTGAAATTTTTTTTAATTAGTTACTATGGTAGTTACCAAAAGTTTTATCTTTATAAAAAATTGTGTCTTTTTAAAATGTTATATTTTTCAATGAGTAGTTCTTTTTCAAAAGATATATCTTTTGTGAAAATATTTATAAATAAATAATTGAAATTAAATTATAATTTAATTCATTTTTCTTTTATTCTTACCATGAACTTTTTAAGTGATTGAATTAAACATTTTTTAATTTCTATTTAGAAATTTTTTATTATTTGCTTAACACATATTTTTTAAAGGTTTGTTATATTTATTAAAACTGTTTGTATTAAATTCATAACACTTTTGTTGAGATGATAATATAAAAATTATTTTTAAAAAAAGTGAATTTATGTATTTTAAATCTAAATAAATTTTTTATATCTTGATTTTGTGCTTATTATTTATATAATCGATTTCCATAATATAATTGATCATCTTCATTCTTATATTTTCTAACAATCAAAGTTATTAAAAATTTTACATTTGTTTTAATTTCTATGCACGGAAAATTAAATTGTTTATAAGGAGTACAATGCACGACAGCTATTCTAGTCATTTACGCTACAATTTCGTGGCCTAAATTTAATATCCAATGAGGAACAGACACCTACTCTACAAATCATGTAATGCCCGAATGAAAACGATAATTTCAGGCACGAGGCGATAACAGGGGTGAGAAAAACTGATATAACCAAAGTCGAATGGAATCGAATTTAAATTAATTTATTTAATTTGATTAATTTTATAATTTAGTTTTATTCAATTTAAATGTTTAAAAATTTTAATATAGAAAAAGTCAATATTATCTGAGAAAATAATGAAAAATAAAAAATTTTAGAAAAAGAGGAATTTCTTTCTCTAAAATCCTAAAAAAAAAGTCATTAGTCACTTATACAATTGCTCATATGTATCATATTTTAATTATTTAAAAAAAAATTGAATCTTAATTTATTTTCATCTCGAATTTGAATTTATTATATGTTATATATATTTTTATTATTAGATTATATTTAAGTGTGTATATATATATATATATATATATATATATATATCTTAAAAAGGATTTTAATTAATTAATAATAATTATAACATAAAAAAAAAAAAAAAAACTATATTAGCACAAGAAGCAACACACTACAAGGAAGGATACTGCTTATGGTTTTTTTTCTCTTTTCATAATGGACCTCATGCGACGAGGTTTATCCTTTATGACACTTCAGACTAGTCGGCCTTGCCCACATTTGCCCACATAAATAAAAATGTGTACTAAAAGAAAAAAGAGAATTCGAAAAAAAAAAAAAAAAAAAAAAGGTCGCAGTGGTATGTGGGCAGGAGCAAATTGGCCTGAAGAGTCCAAGCGTGAGGTAGATACCTGTTTGGTAGGTCTTTGTTATCTTAACCCTTTTGTTTTGGGGGCTCCCTAACCGCCCCACGTGTCCTATCCACACAACGATTGCTGGCCCTCGACTCCTCTTCGTTTGATGACTACTCTGAGCTTCCCTTCAAAATCGAAATTGAAACTTACTCGAAGATTACCTGGGACTGGTAGGTAGAGATATATACGAGTTAAATTACTAGTAAATTATCTGGATTTAATTAGTAACTAAATATTTACATTCAATTTAATTAAAATTTAATTGAGTTGGAGTTTTTGAGTAATTCAAACAACAACTCAAGTTAAATTTGATAATTTAAATATTGTAATAGTTCACTCAAATTATTTGTATGTCTAATTGAAAATAAAATTTTATATTTTATATAATAATTTATTAATTAGAGATCAAACTTGATCTTACTAAATTTTAATGCCGGTTTGAATTTGTAGGTAAAAACAAACATTTAAATACTGTTTGATAGATCGTAATAATACCTAATATAATGTAATTAAATATATTTTTAGTATAAATTTATATTAACAATATATTATATTATATTATATTATATTACGACTCACTAAATACACCCTTAATATTTGAGCTTCCATCTATTAATACGACGCATTTAGTAAATTTAATATTAGGATAATATTTTAAAATTCAACTAGTCAGTTCAAAATTGTACGTGAAACACTGAAAGTTTAAATAATATTTAGGTTTCTAAGTGTTGAAAGTTAATCGCGGACGGTGAGGATGAATTTTGTTTTCGCATTAATAAATGTATTAATTTAAATTCATTATAAATATTTTAATTTAATTTTTTTAATGATAATTAAATCAAATTGAACAGAGTGCAATGATGAAAGAAAATATGTGATGAAAAGGGGAAGTAAACGTGTCCTAAATCTGCCTACTTTCACTTTAAAGCCGACACCAAGTCCATCTTCAACCTTCTTTATCTATCTCTTTCTCTATATCTCTCATATTTAAAGGCCGCAAGGAACAAAAACCCAAATAAGCAGAGAGAAAAGCTTAAAGCAGAGCAAAGGGGGGACGAACCCTTTGCTTTACCTCGTGTATGATTCACGAGAGTGATCATTAACAAAGGCCAAATTTAATTAAAAAAACTCACAAGAAAATTAATGGAGAAGAGTAAGAAAAGTGGAGGAGGAGAAGTTCTAGATGGTTCAGATATAATGGAGTTGGTTGAGAACGAAGATGTGTTTAGCAATTTCGTGGATCATAAGTTCCAAGAACTGGATAGGGATAGAGATGGTCAGCTCTCTGTAAAAGAACTTCAGCCTGCTGTTGCTGATATTGGTGCTGCCCTAGGCTTGCCTGCTCAAGGTTCTTCTCCAAATTCTGATTTCATCTACTCGGAGGTTAGTTGTTCTTTATTTAATTTTCTTTTATTTTATAATCTTCTCTGTTAATTAATTACATCTTAGAGAATTAAGAGTGTTGGGTTCGAAACTTTGATCTTTTGCTTTATCAATCAGTATATGGAATTAAGAGTGTTGGGTTAACGGTAACACTACATAATCCACCAAATTTCTGTAATTAAATGTCTTTTTTTTTTTTTTTTTTTTGAGGAAATAAATATCTTCATTAATACTATTATAAATATTTAATAACATTATTAACATAATATTAATATTTATTAATATGTGGTTATAAATATTTCGAATTGTTTTTATGGTAAATTATGTCAAATAGTATTAAAATAATATTAAATTAATATTGTTAAATCTAATATTTATTGTTATAAATAATAAAAATTACCTTCATTTATTATAATAATAATAATAATAATAATCTTTGTCAATGTTTGGATTTCGTATCAAAAAATGGGAAGAGAAAAGGAGATAGAAAAGGAAAATACGGAAAGATATTTCTTCTTTTATTTTTCTTCATGTTGTTTAAGATTAGATATGGGATTTCTCTCTTTATTTTCTCTTTAAATTGGACGGATTCAAATTTGATGCCAAATGAAAAATTGGTGTTTAGTTTCCTTTCTTATTTTTCCTTTTTTTCTCCAAAAAAATTATTGTTTATGCTATATTTATTTTGTATATTAAATTAATACGTGATAAAATATTTTAGTGTACATATTTTTTTATTTATTTTTTATCTATTTTTATTTATTTTATATATTTTTTATCTTATTAGATTAGTGCATGCAAGCTAACAGCAGGATTTGTTCTTTCTTCCCAAACAAAATCATTCTCCATTCTTATTTTCTTTTCTATTTTCCATATTCCCCAATGAAGTGTAATCATTCACAAATAAATAAATAAACAAATAGAACATGTATGTATATACACATAAGTGGATCTTTCCTCAAAATTTGAAAATTTTAACAAATATTGTATATATTTAATTTTTTTTAAATAATTTGTAATATTTGACCCTCTAAAATTAGTATAATTATAAGCTTTTGATTTAACCACTTCAAAAATTAAATTAAAGTTCCTGTATATATATTTAATTTACTTTAAAATTTCTTTAAATTATATACATATATTGAATATTTTAGTCATAAAATATTGTCCATTTTTGGGTACATGAAAAAATATTGTCCATGATGAGGTGTGAAGTTATGCATGAAAGGATATATTATATATATATTGGGCCTTTTAGAGATATAGGGTAGAAAACAAATAGAAAATGATAAAAATTTATGTTGTTGCTTTTTTCAAGCCACAAATATATTAGAGATTACAAGCTTGTTACGTGAGACTTGACGCTACATCTCCATATTGATTAATTATGTCTTAACTCTTAATTGAATTCAAAATTGTATTTCTTTATACCAATAAAATTTAATCAAATAATGCTATATAACCCAACACTTTTATCGAAACTTATTATCCCAATTGATATGGCATTATTATATTAAAAATATTTTATATAATGCACTTTTGAGAAAGAAATATAGCAAATAAGATAATTACATATCAGTTAAAATAATAATTTGAGATAAAAGTGTTGAATTATAGAGTATTTTTCAATTTAATCTAAGTTATAATTGATTTGCCATAACTTCTAATTTAAAGATAATAAATAATAAAGTTTTTACAATAATATTGAGAGTTTATATAATTATGAGAGTACTAATTTCAAAATTAACTATTTTAATTAAAAAATTTAATTATATATAAATTTATTTAACATCTTATATTTAATTAATATGAAATTTACTTTTTTTTCATCCTTAACAGTTCTAATTTTGAGAGTTCATTTGATACATTCATTGACTACTAATAATCACGTTGTTGTAACTTATCAATGTTAAAAAAAAAAAAAAAAAAAAAAAAAAAAAAAAAAAAAAAAAGCATTTGTATGTCCGACGACTATAAAAATATTGTATAATTTCAGTTCTTGCATTGTGATGAGTACTGTGATAAGCTATTTTTGCAAATGGATCTTTTACGCGCCATAATATATATATATATATATATATATATATATATATATATATATATTGCGTGTATTGACTTATTAGATTTTTCCTAATTCAAAATTAATAATTTTTTAAACAAGTAAGAAGTACTTAAAATTAATGAATTTTAATTTAATTTCATACAATTATTTCCTTTTTCTTTTAAAATATCTATTGTTTTAGAGATTTTTTTCAAAATATTTGTCTTTTTACAATTTTAATAAAATATTTATTATTTTTTAATTTTATTGTCATATAATTTCATCATTGAATATTTATATAATTACTTTTATTTCTCTACATTGAAATTAAAAAAAAATATTTTAAAATTTTTTTTAAATTGTGACAATTTAATTTTTTTTTAATTCATGCATTGAAATTTGAACTATAATATTTGTGGAAGTTGGAATCTCAAGTAAAACTTAATAACACTATTTTTCTCTATACCAATTTTTTTTTAGTATTGAGAAATTGAGTTGAATATTTAATTTATACTTAATAAAGATATGTGATTTGAGTTGAAATAGAAAATATTTGGAGAATGATTAAGTGACCATCAGAATTCTTTTATATTTATCTCGGCAATATTATTAATATAATATAATTTTTTTAATTTTATATTAATTTTATTAATTTAATTTATTTTAACTCTATTTTCAGAATTATCCATCTAAAAAGTCAATCAATTAAATTTCAAAATTTTATTATACTCGTGGTCTCGGGTCTTTTACATGAAACAAATTGTCAAAATTTCCGTTCCGAGAAGCATCATTGCACATTATTCAACTCTTTGGTCGGTGTCGTGTTTACTTTTCAGTTGGCCTTTTCTTTTTCCCACTTGACTTTTCCCCTTTCTTTCTCTTTCTTTTTAATTATATCTTCCCTTCAAGAGGAATCTATATGACTATATACTGACGAACGTTGTGGAAATTGCCTCTGTCAATTTTTTTTTTTTGTTCGGCAAAGGCCTCTATCAATCTTTTGCTTTTATTATAGTTGCAATATTAATAAACAAGTGTCTTTTTATCACAAGTTGAGAGCAGGGTAATAATTAGGTTTTGGCTTGATAATTAATGAATTTTCTAGAGCATTTATAATTTAATTTATAATATGACGTGATAAATTTAATTTGATTTATAATATGACGTGATAAATTAAATTTATTTAAAAATTTTTGAATACTATGACATGTCAGTTACACTAATTATATAATCATGTTAGAGCGTAGAGTAAAATTTAGTCTATTTCATGTTTTAAATTTATATAAAACTAACAAATATTTTAGATAAATCCTAATATAAAAGGTGATTATAAATATATGCGACCTGTTAGGTACCACAAGACAAATGTGGGAGCACTAAAAGCCTTATCTAGTGTCAAGAAAAACATTGGTGGAAATAGGGCCACCAAGTCCCTGATTGTACATGATGTTTATCTACTTTTCTAAGCCACCAAAAAGTGAATTTAAAAAAAAAAAGTAAGAAAATATGGTTCTATCATTTTTAAAATTATAAATTAGAAATCTAAATTTCAATGAATGTAAATTTCAATGAAAGTAGCTTCTAAAACTAAAAAATAAACAAATTGCATGTGTTAAATTTAGATGAGAAATGCCAAATGCATAGTTTTTTGTCTTCTTTTTATGTGGACGTCTATACATAAGAAATTATTATTCTATTTAATTAGAAATATTCATCATTTAAAACTTCAATATATGAATTAAAAAAATTATTAAATTATCATAATTTTAAAATAAAAATACTAAGGTCTATTTTGACATAAGAGATTTCAAATGAGAGATTTTATAAAATTCATAAATTTAAGCTAAATTCATCGTTTGGCAATATAAAAAATTGTCAAAATTTATGGATTTTGAAAATATCTCACCTTTCAAAATCTTTTTATTTTTTAAGGTTTTATAATTTCCTACTTCATAAGTAAAAAAGTTCAAAATCCACAATTTTTTTGTGTTTGATGAATTGTGATAATTTTTTTTTTTATTTCGCGATTGTTTCTAATAATCTATTGATTTTATAATCAATCTAAACAGTAAAATTCTAAAATCTATATATTTCACAATCCATAGATTTAAGAATTTCACAATCCTAAAATATTCTTTTTTACTTTAATGTAGAGAAATAAAAATAATTAACGCAAATATTTTGTAAAGAAATAAATGAAAGGTAAAATTAGAAAAAAATAAAAAATACCTTTTTAAAATTTTAAAATGACAAATAAATTAAAACACAAAAATTTCTCTTAAATGATAAATGTTTTGAAACAGAAAAAATATATATTATGGTAACATAATTATGAATTATATCATTAACTTTATATATAACTTGTTCTTACCTAATAAGGTTAGTTTATTATAAAAAGACAGAACATAATTTGATTCTATTTAATTATGTTATAAAAAACACCTCATACAATAAATAATATAATAAAAGGAAAATTAAAATTTAACGTGGTTCGGCAAGAATTTATTTCACAAAATAAAATTACTAATAAAAATTAACAAATACAACTACTAATTTATTAATTACTCACAACTTCTCATATTTTTATAGCAGCTATTCATTTATTTAATATCTCAATATGCCATCTTGGTTTACCATTAAGTCTCTGTTATAATCTCTATAATAATTAATGGCACTACAATTATATCACTACAATTATATCGTCCTAATTAACTCATATATATAGGTTTCTAATCTTAAGTCAAATCCAACTTTGATACTACTTTATTTATTTTAATCAAAATTCTACTTTATTACTAATTTAAATATCTATTTAATATTTATTTATTATTATTAAGCAAATCATTTTCTAAATAGGAATTTGAGAGAAGATCCTAACAAATTATTTTTCATTCATATTTTTATATATTTTAAAATGAGTTACATTCTGATCGGCCTTTAAGTTAAAATTATTTCTCTAAAAAGATTACTTTTTAAATTGGAAAAAAATAGTTTAAAAGTGTTGTTTGACTGTCTTAAACTTTTTATACTATGTTAAATCCAGCGAAAAAAATAAATTTAGTGATTTCTAATCAATATTTTAATATAGCTTTTTTCTTCAAGAGCAGTTCAAACAATAATGTCAAATAAATTCTTAATAGTTTAATGATTGAGTATTAGTCTCTTATAATAATGCATAACATTAAATAATAAATATGTGCATATAATATGTTACATCATATTTATATATAGGTCCTTAATGAATTCACCCATGGCAAGCAAGAGAAAGTGACAAAGACTGAGTTTAAAGAGGTTCTGTCAGATATTTTACTAGGCATGGCTGCTGGCTTGAAGCGAGACCCTATAGTAATTCTCCGAATGGATGGAGAAGATCTCTCAGAGTTTATAAATGGACCAAGTTATGAACCAGAAATGACCTCCATATTTTCACAGGTAGAATCACCTGAACATCATGGATCACTCCGAGATTTCATTCTTAAAGTCATGGAAAAGCTTAGTGTTGATCAAGGGATGCCCCCATCTTCTGATTCTTGGGTAATTATTGATTCTTGAATTCATTAATTGAAGGAAGTGAAAGAAGAGAAATAAATGTTTCTTGATTTAATTTGGGTTTTGTTTTCTTCCAATTAGGCTATTTGCATTCAGTAGTTTTGTTAGTGCTGAAAACGATTTCAGTATCAGTGACTTGATGATTAATTTGAATTGTATTATTATTGGTTGTGCAGGTGCTAAGCAACATTGTGGAACCAGCCTTGCAATCTTGCGCTGGACAAGATCTTGATCATAAACCCATATCTCAAGAAAAATTCTTGGTGGAATTCAAGAAAGTAGCGGTGTGTGTGGCTCAACGTCTCAAAGAACAGCCTGTTATTGTTGCCCATAGTGAAAATACCTTTGATGGAAGTGGGATTAGGAGACTATTAACCAACAAGTTTGAATTAGAGAAGGTTTGCTTTTTTACTTATTTTTGCTTTATTTAAATGAATTTCCTAATAACATAGAGTATCTTAGGACTTGGGGTAAATTATACTAATAGTAATCAAATGCTCTATTTTTTCTGTCACATAAAACTTCAATTTCTTGAAATTCATCATTGAATTATAAAAATTAAAAATTACAAAAAAAATGTCAAGTAAGATATATTCATTTGATTCCGATGAGAAAATTGCCAAAAAATTGTCATATTATTCAATTCATATGATTTAATTTTGATGAAGAAGAGAGAAAATTTGTTATTTATTTTTAATTTGGTTTTTTACTTCATTTTTATACCAGTATATATTAAATATCCAATAGAATTCTTGTTAAGATTAAGTGGCATTAAGTTCATTGTTATTTGGTAAAATTAAAAATTAAGTGAACTTTTAAAACTAAATTTTTCAGCGTTGAAAATTTATTATATTCAATATAAATTAATTTTAAGTTAAAAATTTTGGTATCATTTTAAATATATTTTATTATAATTAAAATAACTGTTATTAATAATTTAAAATTGAAAAACATTGAAAATTTTTGTTTGAAAAATACCGAATAGTGTTATCGAACAATACCTTACCTCCAACAAATTCAGAGGAGTATGAACACTGTGAAAATAAACTAAGTTATCATTACAATAATTTGCATGCTTCTTACAATATTATTTGGTTATTCAATGCAGACACTGAACACAGTTATAGAAAATGTGCCAAAAGATCGTAATGGGAAAATTTCGAAGGAGTATTTGCGTGTGGCACTGGATTTAGTGGCTCCATCAGCTGCTCTACCTCCAGTTGGTGCTGTTGATGAGGTACTATAAATTAACTGATATTAATGTTGGAGTAGTTTCATTAATTTTTTAGTTCATGACTTCATGCCATTTTGATTTAAATAATTGTTACCAATTATTCTTTCTGTCTCAAAGTATCTCTCTTTTAGAATTCATTAAGAAAATTATAAAATTCTCATAATTCAAAGATAAAAAAATTAAAATATTCTTCTTTATTTTAATATAGAGAAATAAAAATAATTAATATAAATTTTGATTTTAATATATAGAAATAAAAATAATTAATATAAATATTTAGTAGAAAAATAAATGAAAAGTAAAGCCGAAGAAAACTAATAAATATTTTCTTGAAATTCTAAAACGATGATAAATTGGAATAAAAAAATTTACTTAAAACGACAAATATTTTAAAACAAAGAATACAAGTTTCATTTACCAGTTTAAGGTTTTTTTTTCTTTTTTTTAATTCAAAATTCTTTAAGGAGTTGGTGATTGTCAGGATTCGAGACTATAACCTTCTATACTACAAGACAAGTATTCGACTATTAAGCTATTAGTCCAATTAGTTACATGCATGTACAAGGGTAGATTTTGATTTCATTTGTGGGACTATATTTATTGATTATTAAATTTGAATGTGATCATCAAATTTTAATTTATGTAGGTAAAATGACTCAGTTTTGACTTTATTTTAATAACGTATAAATGTAGCTAAATTTTTTATTTGATGATTATGGAAATTCTATAACCTGTAGAAAAATTATTTTTAAAAGAAATTACTTTATCATAATATAAAAAATTATGATTGAAATTATCATAATCTAGCAATAATTATTTTATTAAAATTAAAATTAAGTGGTTTTGCGGATAATACATGTATAATATAATATGTTGAGTATGCCTATCTTTGAGATTAATTATTAGTTAATCAAATGTTGCAGATAGACAAGGTTGTAGGGGAAGTTTTTAAGATGATGAATGCTGACGATGGGAAAGTGATTAAAGAAGATGAATTCAAGAAGTTGTTGACAGAAATACTTGGAAGTATAATGTTGCAATTAGAGGGCAATCCTATTTCAGTTTCTTCAAATTCTGTTGTGCATGAGCCTCTTGCCTCCTCCTCTACACTTCTGCAACCAGCCTCCTAGTTATGTATGATGTGTATTAGGATAAGAAAATAAATAATTATAATTATAATACTATTAATAACTTGAATATTTGTTTGTTAATTAAGATAATTAAGGTTGATAGGTATGCAGGGTTATTTTTGTGCAATTAATTATATATATTGACCACGCAAATTAATAGTATAGGACATGGCATAGTCATGGTGAGTCGAGCATTGTTATTCGTCACATGGTCTTGATGATTTTCTTCTACTTCGCTGTAATTTCTTTCGTCCCAATGAACTAATATGTTCCATGCATAATTTTTTTTTTCCCTAACTTCAAATAATTAATGCTTTTTTTTTAACAATATATATATATATATATATATATAAAAGAAAACTCATTGTTAAAATCAAATTAATTTTTAAAGTAAGGTGATATTTGATAATATTATCCAATATTTAAAATTAAAATTTTCAGTACTTAATAATTTTAAATTTATTTAACAATTAAATTTTAAACAAATTTAAAACGTTCCATTAGGTATGATTTTTGGAATTTGTTGTCTATTTTTTATATAATAGGCAATAGATTGACATACTGTTTTTAATTAGAAGATGTCTAAAATTAATTCTATTAAATTAAAAAATAGATGTAAAATTCAATAAATAATAAAAAAATAGTATATCAAGCATAATTATATACAGAATACAATGTTATCTTTAAGTGATGATCAATTAAAAATAAAAATAAAATAAAGTGTAAGACTAAAATTAAAATATAAAAATTGAATACCATAATTCTAGTAGTTCTTGGACAATTATAGATTTTATAATAATATAATATAATATAATTGTATAAAATGATGATCAATATCTAAAAATTTTAATTTAAAATAATCAAAAGGAAAATAAATTGAATTTGTACCTTCTATTAGTATGATATATAATTAACCTAAATTATAAGAAAATATCTTAGGCTTGAATTTAAATGAAAAGGATATGTGAAAAATCCAACAAATTTTTAAAATCTAATTGGTAATTAATGTAAAATTTTGATGTAAAATCTAATTGGTAATTAATGTAAAATCCAACATAATTAATCTAATTGGTTATTTTTATAAGAAATTATAAAACAAATTTAATATATGCTAAGCTAATGTTTGCACGGAAGTATATTATTGTGTTTGGAATAAATAACATAATTCATTTGATTTATAGATATAAATTTTATACAATAAATTTATTTGTAAATCAAATTAATTTATTTGATTTGACATTTTATTATTTGTAAGTAATTTTCCATTAGGTATGATTTTTTTCAAACTTCAAATAATTAATGCTTTTTTTTTCACAATATATATATGAAAGAAAAACTCAAAGTGAGGTGGTGTTTGATAATACTATCCAGTATTTAAAATTAAAATTTTTAGTACTTAATAGTTTTAAATTTATTTAATAACTATGTTTTAAAATTTTAAATTAAGTTTAAAACTACTTAAAATGATAAGTAAATTTTTTAACTTAAAATTTATACTGAATAAATGAGTGATTAAGTTTTTAAATATTTTTATTATTTAAAATTATATCACTTATTTTATTTAGCACTTAACTTTCAATTTTACGAAATACCAAGTCAAAACCATAAAGAAAATTAAATTTTAAAATATAGGGCATAATATTTTATTAACCATCATAATAACAAAAATTAAAATCACAAAATTAATATATATGTTTAAATTAAAAAGAAGTATAAAGAAATTTTAATCCCACATAAGTCTCATATAAAAATTTAAGAATTTTTTCATTATTATCGTGTAAGTTTTGTAGATCTAAATAGAATTTAGACTAATTTTAGATTGTTGAATTGATTGAAGAATAAATCATGTTATTTTCATTTCTTATAAAAAACAATTGAAGTGTAAATAGTATAGGGAGTAATAAAAATAATTTAAACCAATTGATTCAATTTTTATATTTACTTCTTTTTATCATTATTATGAAGGGGGCACTTTGCCATTAATACATAGAGTTTAAAAAATTTCAGTATTAAACTTAATATTTTATACACCAAATTTTATGATTAATTATATCTAGTATTAATACTTACACAAAGAACAAAATATATATAAAAAATATAAAATAATATTGAGATTTTTAAAACAAATACACTAATTAGAAAAATTACATATAAAAATTACTTTATGAATCAAGTCTACACTTATAAAATCATTTAAACCTGGAACTATAACATATCTTTTCATCTTATTCAAAATTCGTATATTCTTTCTTGCATTGTGAAACTATACTAAAGAGAAATTACTTTTATTTTTCTTTCTTTTACTCAACTTTCATATTAGAGATTGATCATAGTAAACAATGGTTAAATTAGCCCATTATTTTCCTCTTAGTGATCCAAATAGATCTCCATGCAAACCTTAAAGATTATCAAGAAATTGATCCAAAAGGAGTTCTTATTTTTGTTTAATTAATTAATATAAATATAATAATAACAATAATAAAAATATAAAATTTCAATTGCTATTAATTAATTTTTAATTCTACAATTCTTTTCAGTCTCAATTGCAATTAATTAACCTTTAATTTTTTGTAATTAAAAAAAAATCAATTATGCAAAAAATAATACTAAAATTAGAAATATGTATAGCAATTGATATTTAAACAAAATATTTAACATTTCATGATGACTGACAAATATTCCAAGAAAAAGTTATATATATAGGATCTAAATTTAATTTTGTAAGATTTAGCAAAAAAAAAAATTTAATTTTATAAGATTAAATATATCGATAGACAATAGATTAACATATTGTTCTTAATTAGAAGATGTCTAAAATTAATTCTACTAAATTAAAAAATAAATGTAAAATTAAATAAGCAATAAAAAATAGTATATCAAGATGCATAGTTATAAACAGATTACTATGCTATCCTCAAGTAACGATCAATGGAGAATAAAATAAAATAAAATAAAGCCTAAGACTAAAATTAAAATATAAAAATTGAATTCTATAATTCTAGTAGTTCTTGGACAATTATAGATTTTATAATAATATAATATAATATAATTGTATAAAATGATGATCAATATCTAAAAATTCTAATTTAAAATAATCAAAAGGAAAATAAATTGAATTTGTACCTTCCATTAGTATGATATATAATTAACCTAAATTATAATAAAATATCTTAGGCTTGAATTTAAATGAAAAGAATATGTGAAAAATCCAACAAATTTTTAAAATTTAGTTGGTCGTAATTAATGTAAAAATTTGATGGAAAAGTTATTTTTATAAATGGATTAAAGCAATGGAAGAAGAAATGGAGTCTATGAGGTCCAACCATATTTGGGAATTACAAATGGGAAACACAAAAATTATATCTTATATGTGAGATGAAATATAATTGTGAATTGACATGGACTCTATTTCAGAGAGATTCCTGAACCATTAGGACAAACAGCAGTCCAAGTACAAAAAATATTAGCTCAGGCCAGTTGAAATTTGGAGTCTTATAAATATGCGATTCAAAAGAAAACGGGCCACCGGTTCAAAGTTATCGCCTTTGGCGATGAGCGACGTCGTTTTTCAGCTAAATTCTTTTGTTTGGGCGCCTAAAATGGCAATTAGTCCATTTATGAAAACTTTTTATTCTTGTCATAAGTTTTAATATTTAGCTCTATTTTGGGCGCCGTTTGTGGCGTTCGTCTTGTTTAGTTTTCTATTTTTATTTATAGTAATATTGTAATGTCGCTATTTATGACAGTTTTGTACCTAGGGTTTCGAGTCTCCTATTTAGACTCTTGTTTTGGCCTGTTTGAGTGATCAATAATTCAGTCATACTTTAAAAACCCTAAATTAGATTTATCCTCTTTGCTTACGCTGTGTCATGAATACAAAATACAATTATAAATGAGATCATGAGAGATGATAAATGTGATAATACGATCTAGAGTACTACATACTAAAAACTACTCTAAATTATTTATATAATCGAGATACTATATATTCCTAATAGATGTATAGCAATGAGCTCTCAAAGTATGTTGATCGCATGGCCTATTTTCTAAGTATGGATTGTTGCAGAGTATACAGAATATGTTTCTCTTGAGTTTGTTGTGTTTCCCATTAAGTGTGAGTGGGAGATTAGTTAGATAAAATAAAGCAAAAATACTTACATGTTGTGATGCATAAACGGTTAAGATCAAGTTAAGGTTACTGGTTACAAAGAATAATTACAGATGAAAAACCCCTTTTGTTCTCATAGTCTAAATTTTTTTTTTTTTTTTTTTTGTTGCAGAGATTCTCTCACCTTATTGTAGTTTGTTCATTAACGTTAATTTTTATTAAAAAAGTTTTTTTTTTCTTTTGATAACCAAAAACTTATCATCTAAAAAGTTCTGATAATATTTAACTAATACATATTATTATCTTTAGACTTTATCTAATAATTATTACTTTCCTACAATTATCATATCACAAATATTTAGATATTAGCTAGATAATTTAAACTAATTAAATTATCTAAACATCAATTAGATTGGATTTCCCATTATGGGAGAACCTGATCCATAAAATCCAACAGTTTGCACGGCAGTATATTATTGTGTTTGGAATAAATAACATAAATTCATTTGATTTCTAGATATAAATTTTATATAATAAATTTATTTGTAAATCAAATTAATTTATTTGATTTTATATTTTATTATTTGGAAGCAATTTTCCATTAGGTATGATTTTTGGAATTTATTGTCTTGCTCAAAATGTTACACTTTGTTTGAAAAAAATGGGGTAAGGTAAAGTAAGGTTTTTATAAAATAAATAGAGGTAAGGTTTTAGAAAATAAAGTAGAGTTTTTATTTTTCCTTTATTTGGAAAGGATGGATGCTAAATGAAGATTTCAGAAAGTAAGATATAATATTTTATTTGACTTGAAGATACTAGAAAGGAGAGTTTGGTATTTAAGTTATAAATTTTAATCTCTCAAAAACTCTATCTTTTAAACCTACCAGATTTGGTTGGTTGAGATTTGAAAGTTTTTTAAAACTTTTAAATCCCTATTTCTAATTAATACTTCCTTTCCAAACAGGGATTTAAGGTATCAAAATCTTATAAAATCTCTAAAAATCCCTAAAAATCTCAATCCAAAGAGAGTGTAATATATACTTATTGTATTCACTCGCAAATTTTATTAACATTGGTAAAATTTTGGTCAAATACATTCAATTTCATAAATTAAAAATGTATGATCTCAAATGAATTTTTAGTTATACTGAACATAATGAGTGTGAATGTATAAACAAAGTATTACTTAAGTTCTTATAAGATTCATTTATATCAAATAAAACACTTATATTTTACCAATTTTATTAATATTGGTAAAATTTTGTTCAAATACATTCAATTTCAAAATTAAAAATGTACGATCTTAAATGAATTTTTAGTTATACGAAACATAATGAGTGTGAATATATAAACAAAGTATTACTTAAATTTATATCAAATAAAACACTTATATATAGAGATTTGGAACAATGAGATTTGGGTTTGCTAAGACATAGGTTCTGTTTAATTAGTTAATTAAATCCTCGAGTTAGGTAAGGCTTGTTAAGATATTTCTCTTTTAATTTTCGATATATTCCAGATTTCGTTTGATTTTAATTCTTGTTTTTGGTGGTGGATTTCTTTTAATTATCTTTTATCTAGTAATAAGCTTTTAAATTTATTTTTTTCATCTACATTGGGCTTTCAATTGTATTCAACCTAGTTTTCATTATAAATTTGCAAGCGTCGATTGACTTTAATAAAAAATTATTTTTGCTTGATTATCGCTTAAGAAAAAGTGTTAAAATATAAATTCTATATATATTAAATATAAAATATTAAATAGACTTGTATATAATTAGACTCTCTATCTTTTCAATTTTATTTGTACTTTGAGGTTCTGGAATTTTTTTTTTACATAATATTATGGTGTTTAGATTTTCTTAGAGTTTGTTTAGGTAAGTCTATTGGCTTAGGTAGCTACATCTCAATGTTATATTTTCCTCATTTTATATTACAAGATGAATAAAATATATTATTTTTATAAAAAAAAAAATCATAATCAGGCTTTCTATACTCAAACAACTAGCTTTCATAATTAACACTTTCAAAACTATATAAGCTTCAATATTTGTTAGAAGGCTTGCAAATATGGATAAACATTTTATTTGAAGGTGAATTTAGATTGAACATAAAAAAGACTAATGACTAATTTGCCTTACAATACCAAATACCCCTTCATAGTTTGATTAGCAAACCTTGATAGATTATCTACCAAAGAGAGGCAATTAAATGGATAATTTCAACAAATTAATGTTGCTCAATAACATTATTAAGAGGAAGGGGAACATAACTCGTATAATTTAATTATATGCAATCTCTATAAATAACACTAGTGCAAGATGCATAAAGCACTAGTTAATACTGCATTTAGGCAGCAATAGATCACAGGAATAGTTCATCATACCGAACAATCGAAAAGATGAAAAAATGTTAAGCAGTGCACCATGTTTTTGAGAGCATCACATAGACATTGGCTAAACTTTCTCCTCGACGCTGTGAGAAGCAAAGCCAGCTCCAAAGCAACCACTCTAAGCCAATTCCGCAATATGATACTCTTTATCTGCCCTTACAAAACCCTTCTTTGGTAACATCAAAGGAAAACCATAGTAAACAATGCAAGCCAAAAAAGGCCCAACCCAGAAAACCCAATGCCCATCCCATAATGAGCCTCCCAATAACAATGCCGGGCCTAACCACCTTGCAGGGTTCAAGCCCACACCACCATAACCGGCCCGCCCAGTTATTGTAATTGATACATAAACTGATAGTGCATAAGCTCCAGCCACTGTAACACAAAGCATTGCCAAGCCTAATTCCTGACACATTTTCTTATCAAATGCAATAGATATAGCAACATATAGCACAAGAAATGTGCAAGAAAATTCTACAATTAGTGCAGTTCCTACACTTACTCCAGCCCCATTTCCATTAACCATGCAGCCACCTAAAGAATATTTTTCTGCTGGGTTGTCCTCCATTACACTTTTTATTATAAGGTAGGCAATTATTGAGCCTATACATTGGGCGAATACATAGAGGAGAGCTCGAACAAAAGTAATGAGCCCCCTTAAGGCAGCAATGAATGTGAAAACTGGGCTCATATGCCCTCCAGATAAAGGGACTGTCACTATTAGCAAAAGAAAGGCTATAAAAAAGACTGCAATTGGGATTACAAGTTTAGGGTCTGTTAGGTGTGATTCTAAGCATGAAATGATAGCAGTGCTAAGCAAGAATAAGAGACAAGCCGTTGCTACCAGCTCAGTAATTACTTCTCTCCACATCTGAAATTAAGAGGAAAAACACAAGAAGTGGACCATGAATTAAATATTTCAATCTAAAAATCTAAAAAAAAATTATGGATTAATTACAAAATAAATCCTTGAGTTTTGCTTTAATAATGTTCAAAAATATAAAGGTTAATACTAAATTAATAATTAATTTACCTCTGGCGAAAAAAATTCATGGGCACCAATGTGAGCCAGAAATGGTGCCATTGGAGATGGAATGGCTTTAACATTTGTTGCCTGGAGGGAATCCATGGATTGTATCTGCTCTACTGCCTCTGTATAAAGAGAAAAGAAAGCTCCTGTATGTAAAGTGTATGATCAATCTCAAGTGTATATAGCTAATTAAGTTGGCTGTCCAAGTAGTATATTTATATTTAACTTATCCAAAAATTAAGAAATACGTATTAAAAAAAAAAACTTTTCTATAAAAAATTAGTTAGTCTCATCGTCCATCAATGATCATGCCCCATGGAAAACTCCAAATACATATTTTTAGTTAATATATTTTTATAAATAAGTATTTATGTCATAATTAAATATATATTCTCCCCAAAATGTATGTAATATTAAAGTTTGTACTGTCCAATAAACAAAATGTAAACTCCTGAGGAGATACCATCTTTTGAAAAGAAACAAAAGATAATTAAGACAAATATATGATTGTAGATAGATATTTCTTTGTTTTATTTAATTAAATTATTTTTCTTGGAGTTTCTTCTTGTTTGAAATATACCTTTTAAGTATATGAATTAATTAAACAAAAATTTTGTTAGATGTCTAGCAAAAGCCTTAAAGAAGAACCAAAAAGGTATGTGTATATATATATATATATATATATATATATATATATATATATATATATATATGTGTGTGTGTGTGTGTGTGTGTAAGTATTTTCTATGGTTACTTCATTTTTAAACAAAGTAACTTATTTTATTTGCGAAAAAAATAGTTTTTTTATGAAAAATAATAATTTTATTTATATTTTTTCATAAATTAAACTATTTTTTCGTAATTCTTTTTAATTACAAAGAAACTTTTAATTTTATAAAAATATGACTTATTTTTTGCAAAACAACACTTTTACGAAAAAAGAAAAATAATTTCCTAACTACAAAAAAATAGCTCTCTTACAAAAAATATGATCTTCTTATATTTTTTCATAAATTAGTTATATTTTTTTTTATAAATTAGACTTTTTTTTTTATAAAGTTTATGTATATATAAATTTAAAATACTATTTTAATCATTCTAATATTTTTTATTTTTAATTAGTGAAATATAATAACAGATTAATTTAATTATAATATTTTAAATATTTTAATTATATTTATTATTTATAAACAACTTATTGACTGTAAAAAATAAAATTTTGTACTTTATTTTAAAACAAAGTAATATAAAAATGTACTTATATGATATCTTTTATAAGAAGATTGTGATTTAAAAAAAAAAAAAAGTAATATTTTTTTGTAATTGTAAAATTTTTTTTCTCTTAAAATTATTTTTTTTATAAAATAAATCATATTATAAAATAAATTATATTTTCATAAATTAGAAATTTTTTCGCAATTAAATAAAATTGAGAAAAAATAGTTTAATTTACAAAAAAATATAAATAAAATTATGATTTTTCGTAAAAAAGAATTTTTTTTTTTTAGCATCAAAGTAGGTTACTTTGTTTAAAAACAAAGTAATTATAAAACATTATATTCAAAACTCATGATTCTAATTTTCTTTCATTTTCTCAATAACCAAATAGAATAAAAACTAATCCATAGAAAATCAAAACCTAACAAATCTAAAATCATAAACAAAAAAATCTCATAATTCATGAATCTAATTTTTCTCAATTTTCTTAGCAACTAATCAAAGCAAAAACTAATTTATACAAAATCAAAAACCATCAAATCCATAAAACCCATAACACATGAATCCAATGAAAAAGTAGAAGAGGAAGAAGAAGTTGAAAAATAAGAAAGTCATACACCAAAGGAAATCTCTCATATCTGTGATTCGATCAATGTCTCTCACATATCATGGCTTGCTTAGTATTAAAAATTAGGTGTTAAAGAAGAAGAAACTAGAGGAAAAGTTGAGTTTGGATAAAGAAGGAGAATTGTTATTATTATTATTATTATGGTGTTAGATATTATGGGTTTTGATTTTTTTTTTTTTGGATGAATTTTGACTTTTCATATATTGTTCTCTTCTTTTTTCATATCTTTCACTTTCCTCTTTATGCGATTCTTTCTATTTGAATTTTTTTCCTTTTTCTTCTTCCAAATCTTCCTCTTCTTTCTTTGCGTTTTGTAAATTTTTTTTAAAAAATTTCTTTAACTTTTAATTTTATTTTTCTATTCATATTGATCTTAAAATATGAAAACTAATTTTTTATTCTAAAAATATAAAAAATAACATTTTAATTTTTTAACAACAATAAGATTTAATTGAATGAAAATAAAAATTCAATTGTTAAATTTAGCCCAAAAGTATTTAAGGGGCTTGATTGAACATAAAAAAAGTCACAAGGGCTAAATTGGCCATTTACTCGAAAGCAAAATGTAATCTTGACTTAAATATTGCAAAGGCTCCATTTGTAACAATCTAGCCCAAAATTTGTTTTAAGTAAATTGTTATTTTATGGCTCAATCTAAAACAGTTCAACCTTAGCCTAAAACGATTAACCCAAGTTTTATAAATAGCAACCGGTTGGGCTATATAAATCACATTAGCTTTCTATTTACTAATGATGTAGGGATTCCATTCCTCCTACTTAAGCTTCTCAAGTAGCTCAAGCTAGCACCTCTTTTAAGTGTGGCTTGTTATATTCTCCCCTTTTTTGGGATGCAATATCCTCGTTTACAATTGGGCTCAAGCCAAGATCTAGCCTATGACTGACTTTGTGTATTATGGTTCACTAATGTCTCAGGCAATTCTATGTTATATCCTGTCCTCAATAACCCTTTTATTCCATTATATTCGCTCTATCGAGGCAAAATAGTCTTAGGACATAGGAAGACTTAAGGTTACCAAACACCGCAGAACACAATCTATACCATCGATTTATTTGTTAACAGTTGATCATTATAAGAACATAAGTGAGCCATACAATGGGTCAAAATGAGACAATCAAAATCTTGCATTTTATTTCATTAGATCACTTTATTACACAAATTCTATTACAATCAATGGAGCTTTCTAAGATAGAATAACAACAGCTATATTTTCAGAAAAAAAAAAATTACAACCTAATACAGACTTATACATATAAATAGTTAGAGCCTATTTGGTGGAGAAGGAAGATCAAAGATGTCCTGCTAACTCAACTTCTAACTTCTCTTAACTCACACCTAAATCCATAGATGATACGATGAGTTGTCAACTCAATAAATTATAAAATGCATTTATGCTTTTGGGTTCATACAAAAATAGCCAATACAAGAGTTTTATGAAAGAATAATAAGATTATAAGCATAATTGTATTCTTATCAATAATAAAGGTGAAACAACAAACAATCATACGTGTCGAAGAGAAAAAGGCATTAAGGGAACAGTATGTTATAATAGAAACAAACAATCAGTAGGAGAACTCGGGTTAACATAATTCACAATACCGTAAGTCTCGATAACATATTATAACAATGGGAAAGCAAATGAATGGAACTACACTTCAAACCCTATAAATCTTAGTAATAATGGGAGATTTATTGTGCGGGACTATGCCACCTTCTCCAAAAGTCTTGAACAGTATGAAATCCCAGTTCATTAGTTCTGACATTATTTATAGACCATGTCAGTAAAGTCACTAGTGTACACTGTTTAATAGACTTTTTCCTCCATTGTGTTCAATAAGTTCATAATCAAGGCTAAACATTGGTTAGCTAAGAATTTCATTTCAAACATTAGGCCAACACAAATGGTCTCATCATTTACAAATAGCTTGGCTTTAGGCTAAGCAGCCTGATCATATCAAAGATCAACATTACCATCAAAGGGGAGGGAGCGTAGTTAGAAAGGACTCTGACTTAGCTCCCAAATATTATTTAATATATACATATGGGGCAATAACTTTTTCTTTTTAGTCAAAATGATAATAATGATTCATAATTTTAAACAACTTATTTTAAATAAAAGTCTAAATTTATCTTAAACTAAAACATTATGAAGAAAAATAATCTTCTTGATAATTGTTAATAATCATGGTTTTATTACTATCCATAAAATTACCTTTTTTTTTAAATAAACTTAAAAATAAATGTAAAACAAAATAAAATAAAAACACATATATAAGAATAAACAAAGGAAATAATTAAGTAGGGTCTATTCATTTGGCTTCATATTCATAGAATCCCAATTCATGCATGGGATGAGAAATTCTTCTCTTTTATTAAAATCTCATGGAGTCCTATGTATGTCTTAGAGATGGCAATAGTTAGCGTATGAGTAGGGTAATATAATACTTTTACCCATATCTAAAGAAGTGCATGTCTAATGGTACTCATACATATATCTATCTGGATAATAAATTTCAAACCTGTCCTCGTAACCATGAGTAACCCTCAGATAATTACCTAATTATTTAAAAATATTTGTGTACATTTAAATATAGTATATAATTGTTATAAATTAATACATATTATATTCAAAGAGATCATATATTAAAAAATTAAAATAAAAAATACTGAAAAAGTTGAATAATTTAAAAGTTGTCCAATTCTCTAAGTACAACATATTAGATATATCATAATTAATAAGTTCAATTACATAACCCATAATATTGTGCTTCTAACTTTTTTTTTTCACTGAATAATCAATTTCATTACTGAATAGCAATTGTAGACAAATATGCATACAAAATTTGCATGAAAAAGGCAATTTAGTTACCCAATTGGGTGGTAAACATCCAAGTGCAAGTTGGGATGCAATCCAATCTACAACACTGTTACACAATCTTTTAACCCAACTATATATAAAAATTAAATGAATTCCTAACCTGTACTAATACAGAGAGTTGAGCCTTAATCTCAGTAGGCACTCATCATTTTGACAAGCACAAAAACCAATTAAGCTTTGACAATTTCATTCAAAAACACAGTCCTTCCACCCTTTATTTAAAGCAAACAAAACACTGAACTTCAAAGAAAAATATTGTGCATCTAACTTAAAGAAAAACTGTTCAAAGTTGTTAAGCATGAAGCAACATATCACAAGTCAATTGAAGGCACAAAATGGAATTTGTAAAAAAAAGAAATTGACAATATTCATCAATTAGTAATTGAATAAAGATTTATATTGCAAATAAAAAAATCAAATAAAAAAATTTTTATACTTGAGCATTCAACATCTTCATTATCATTATCATTATCATCATAAATAATGGAATAACCATTCGTAGCTAATGATGTTGAACCATT